>CM066035.1:55977459-56617660 GCA_033557465.1 Ichthyophis bannanicus
GCTCTTGGCTTACAACGTCCCTTCTCTCTAGCCTCCCAGGCTGGCTGTGCAGTAGCAAAGTTAGTATCAGCTTTACAGCTATTTCTTAATGTGCAAGTATGTTTGGAGTTCCCATCCCCCAACACTCTCCTTCTGAACTGACCTGTGCTTATTGCTGGCACATACCGGTCTCCTGTATGATAGGACACTCCTGGCTTCTCTTGAGGTCTGTCTCGAGGGGCATACCTTCTCCCAGCACAGCTTGCCTTAAACCTTTTCTCCCGAGTGCTATAGCTATCTTCACTTCCTGGTTCTCCGATAGCAACCTTTTCTCCCAGCACTCCTCTGGGGTTTCTGCTCAGCTGTCTGTAGCCACACCTCCTGCTGCTTTCTCTTGCTACGTCATCTGCTCTGGGCCCACCTGCTATTCCACCTCCTGTGCTACTCTTAGCACTCCCTCGTACCAGTGAATGTAGGTGTGTCCATTTCTGTCCTCCCGGGCTTGAGCTCTCACTCTGGCTTCTGCCCTCCTCCTGGGTTTCTCTCCACTGACTGGAACCCTGTCTTATGTGATCCCCAGCCCTGCACGTGACGTGGGGATTTGCAATCAGGTGTTCCTGATGAGCTTTCTGTTTGGCACGTAGTAACAGTTTTCCCTGCTCAACTGTTTCACTATGCCTCGTGTCTCTTTGCATAGCTGAATCTAAGGTAAGCTCTTCTTTTATCTGCACTTCCATGGGCTGTGTATCCTCTGCTGCACCACATATCCTCCCTCTTAAGATATTCCGGGATGGGGAACTTTCGTGCTCCCAGCCCGGAATACGGGACAGGGCGTCCGCATTAGAATGCAACTTGCCTGCCCTATGGTGTATGGTAAAATTGAAAGCCTGCAACACTAGGTGCCAATTGGTGAGGCGAGGGTTATGGTTTCGCATGGTACCTAACCACTTCAACGGTGCATAGTCCGTAATTAGCATGAAATGCCGGCCGGTAAGATAAAATCGGAGCGCCTCAATGGCCCATTTAATAGCCAAACATTCTTTTTCGATGGTTGAGTAGTTGCCCTCAGCCCTGGACAACTTCCTACTCAAGTAAAGAACGGGGTGTTCAGTACCCTCGAACTCCTGGGAGAGGACAGCTCCCAGCCCCGACTCCGAGGCATCTGTTTGAAGGATAAATGTGCGATTAAAATCCACCCCATATAGGATTGGCGCTTTACATAACTTCCCCTTCAGAAGTATGAAAGCGTCCTCCGCTGCCTGTGTCCACTGTAAATTGTTGGGTGCATTCTTTCTTAACATATTTGTCAGCACAGTGCTTTCTTCCGCAAACCTGGGTATAAAACGCCTATAGTACCCGATTAACCCTAAGAAACTCCTAAGTTGTTTCTTAGCTAGCGGTCGCCGGAAATTCTGCACACTTTCTATCTTATTACGTAGGGGTCGGACGGTACCTTTGCCCACCAGGTGTCCTAAATATTTAACTTCGGTTCCTCCAAATAGGCACTTTACGGGATTTAAAGTTAGCCCGGCACCCCGCAAAGCCTTCAACACGGCCTCTACGCGTGGAAGATGTTGTGCCCAGGTGGTACTGTGGATGACTATATCATCCATGTAGGCTACCGCGTAGCTGTGGTGAGGACGTAGGACCTGGTCTACCAACCTCTGGCATGTTGCCGCGGCGCCATGCAAACCGAATGGCATACGCTTAAATTGAAATAAACCAAGCGGCGTGCTAAACGCTGTCTTGGGCCTGGAAGCACGGGTCAACGGTATCTGCCAATAACCCTTGGTAAGGTCAAGGGTGGTCAGATATCGTGCCTGCCCCAGTCTATCCAACAATTCTTTGATCCTTGGCATGGGATAGGCATCGAAGAGGGATATAGCATTGACCTGCCTAAAGTCAATGCAGAAACGAAGACTGCCGTCCGGTTTTGGAACTAGGACTACCGGACTACACCAGGGGCTTTTGGACTCTTCAATGACGCCTAGCTGCAACATCTCTTGAACTTGTGAGACAACCTCCCTCTTGCGAGCTTCTGGCAACCGGTAAGGTCGCAGCCGCACAATTTTCCCAGGGGGTGTGAGAATTTCATGCGCGACCAGGGTGGTTTCTCCTGGGACGGGCGTGAGGACGTCCTTAAACCGCGCCAGCAACTGGTCTAACTGGCCGCGTTGTTGCAGGGACAACTCCATGCCTACCTTCGGTGCCGAGACTGTTTTGCAGTCCTCAATTTGGGGACCTAAATCATCCTCTAATTTCGTCTCTGCGGTGGCAGTGAGACCTTGTACCTCCCTCCGTCCGGTGGAGCCAAACCCTTGGCCTACCCGGCTGGTAGGGACCAGGTGAGTTACCTCCTTCACCTCTGGCGACCCAAACCGTTCACATATGATCTGGGCAACCCGGTCTCCTACTTTAACCTCAAAGTCCCGCTCCCCAAAGTTGAAAAGCAGTACCTTGACCTCTCCCCTGTAATCGGGGTCCACAACCCCCGCCCCGACATCGATAAAATGCTTCGATGCCAATCCGGATCGGGGAGCGATCCGCCCGTAGCACCCTGCTGGCAACTGAATTTGCAGCCCTGTGTTAATTATAGCCTTCCCCTTTTTTGGTACCACCCCCTCCACTGCACTAAAAAGGTCGAAGCCTGCCGAAGCAACAGTTGCTTTCTGTGGACTCTGTGCGACTGGGGACATTTTACAGAACTTTAGCACGAAGCCATTTTTACTGGGTGTCACTACCTCCATCGGGGTTTTTAGGTCAGGTGCTATCTTTGGGGCTTTTGCAAACAGAGGCTGGGGAATTACATTTACCATGGCCTCCCCTTTACTATCACTCTTTCCCATAACCAGGCCTTCCTTTAGCCCTTCATCAAACGGGGGCCAATCCCGACCTAACACCAGGTCGAAAGGTAGCTTAGGGACAACAGCTACTAGGGTTTTTCTTCGAACCCCTAACCCTTGTATCCTCAGCCGGTACAGAGGGTAACCAGCGGAGGACCCATGGATACATCTTATATTTGCTACGCCCTCGGTATGACTCGGAGGCAAATCATTTTTGGCCTGTATGGTTTCCCAAAAACGGCGGGAGACCATACTTTGGTCGGCCCCCGAGTCAAGCAAGGCCCTAGCAGGTACTCCCTGCACCTCCACATCCACACGGAAACCTGCTGCTACATGTTGGTCATTGTTAGTAACTAGTGCTGTACGATACACACACTCCTTCTTTAGGTGCCCAATTTTTCCACACTTAAAGCATTTTGACATATTATTACTTTACGTTTTCCTATATACGGATTCCCTTGAACCCCACATATTCCTCTGAGGAACTTTAGTAGTTTTTACAGAATTGGTTAACCCAAACCTACTGCCAGCGCTGGCCTTCTTGGTTACCTCAGCCTCAAAGAACCTTTCGGTTAATTGCGCTGCTTCAGCAGAGGTTCTACAATTCTGTAAGGTCAGGAAAGTTCTCACCTCCTCTGGAACTGCCTCAAAGAATTGTTCCAGTACAATTTGATCTATTATATCTGCTACCGGTTTACCGTCGGGTTCAAGCCATTTTAAGACCAACCCATGCACTCTATGATATAGCGCCTTTGGGGTTTCGTTAGGTTGAATCCGGGTAGACCGGAGCATGCGTCTGTACACTGCTGGAGTTAAACCCAGCCTATCACGCACTGCTCTCTTAACTTCAGTATAATCGGCTGCCAAAATGGCAGGCATGGCTCTGTAAGCTGACTGAGCCTCGCCGGTTAGCGCTGAGGCCAGCCTACCGGCCCATTGCTCTACTGGCCAGTTGGCATTGAGAGCTATTCTCTCAAAAGTCTCCACAAAGTCATCAAAATTATCATCTCTATGCATTTGTCCCAGCGTCCATATCCCACAACTCTGTGGGCCTACCCCACAGATAGGTACTGCTGCTGGCGACTCCTCCTTCCTTGGCTCCTTTAGAAGAGTATGCAATAAGTCCGTCAGGGGCTTTTGTTGGTCCTGCAGGGCTGCGATGGCCTGCTGCTGGTTCTTCCGTGCTAGCTCTCCCTGTTTCTCGAACTGCATACTCATCCATCTTAGGACCTCTTGTGCGTCCATCGTGGTCATCCCCTTTTCTCCTGGAAGATAAACCAGAGACACAAACACCAAGTGTGGCACTACAACAACAGCGAAAGAAACAATTCTTTTCTTTCTCCCAAGCTTTTTTCCTTCTCACCAGGGATCCTCCCAACCTGTGCCCAAATACCCTTTACCTGAGCCAGGTGGAGGTTCTTATTTTGAGAAGGTGCTTGCCGTTGCACTATCAGAACCTGGATCCTCTCCGGGCGTGCCAACTTCCGCTCTTCCCGCGTTGTCGCTTGCTCGCTTGCTCGCTCCGTAGCTCTTTGCCTCGCTGACTGGATCCGAAAAACTATGCCAACTTGTGATGGGGCCCGTGGGTAGAGCCCTCTAACCCTATGTAGGCGGTTGCCTAGGGTCAGTAAAATAAGTATTCTGCTCTTGCTATGAAATAACAGAGTCTCTCAGAGCACAAAGTGAATAAGGAAAATAAGATGGGTTTTATTCCCCGTCCCGCTCGGACCATCAACAAGATCAAAAAACTCCAGATACAAGCAATAAACAAAAATGGTAACAGCAACTTCTGTTTCTTTGTTAAATTCACAAAGTTCATTTTGTTACTTGATTAAGCAGAATGGTTGCACTTGTAACAAATGCTACAGTCCATGGGCATGGGGTCTGGAAGGCAGCTGTTGTCTTCCCACAGCATAGCCTCTCCAGCACTCCCCAAGCTCTCAATATCACACTCTTCCTGTGTGGTATATTCAAACACGTCTCCTTGTGCTAAATCACTACAGCTTTCAGTAAAGGTTCCTCTCTCCCCAGGTTTATACCTGTCTGGCTTGAAGTAGATTCTCTCTGGGTTTTCCTCCCAAAGTAAAGGTTCTGAATACCATTTCTTCCTGCCTCTATTCTCAGGACCACGCCCTTGGCATGCATATGTTTCAAACCTTTCTTTATAAGAGCAGGGATGCCTCCTTTTATCCTTAGGGATTGCCTTGGCTCTTGGCTTACAATGTCCCTTCTCTCTAGCCTCCCAGGCTGGCTGTGCAGTAGCAAAGTTAGTATCAGCTTTACAGCTATTTCTTAATGTGCAAGTATGTTTGGAGTTCCTATCCCCCAACACTCTCCTTCTGAACTGACCTGTACTTATTGCTGGCACATACCGGTCTCCTGTATGATAGGACACTCCTGGTTTCTCTTGAGGTCTGTCTCGAGGGGCATACCTTCTCCCAGCACAGCTTGCCTTAAACCTTTTCTCCCGAGTGCTGTAGCTATCTTCACTTCCTGGTTCTCCGATAGCAACCTTTTCTCCCAGCACTCCTCTGGGGTTTCTGCTCAGCTGTCTGTAGCCACACCTCCTGCTGCTTTCTCTTGCTACATCATCTGCTCTGGGCCCACCTGCTATTCCACCTCCTGTGCTACTCTTAGCACTCCCTCGTACCGGTGAATGTAGGTGTGTCCATTTCTGTCCTCCCGGGCTTGAGCTCTCACTCTGGCTTCTGCCCTCCTCCTGGGTTTCTCTCCACTGACTGGAACCCTGTCTTATGTGATCCCCAGCCCTGCACGTGACGTGGGGATTTGCAATCAGGTGTTCCTGATGAGCTTTCTGTTCGGCACGTAGTAACAGTTTTCCCTGCTCAACTGTTTCACTATGCCTCGTGTCTCTTTGCATAGCTGAATCTAAGGTAAGCTCTTCTTTTATCTGCACTTCCATGGGCTGTGTATCCTCTGCTGCACCACATTACACAATGCAAGGTTCCACATTAGGAACCACCACCCAGGAAAAAGATTTAGGCGTCATTGTGGATACCATGTTAAAACCCTCGGCCCAGTGTGCAGCAGCGGCCAAGAGAGCAAATAGAATGCTAGGTATCATAAGGGAAGGAATGGAAAATAAAACAAAAGACATTATAATGCCTCTATATCGTTCCATGGTGAGACCGCATCTTGTATATTGTGTGCAATTCTGGTCGCCGTATCTTAAAAAGGATATAGCGCTATTAGAAAAGGTTCAGAGAAGAGCCACCAAAATGGTAAAGGGGATGGAAGGATACTCCTATGAAGAAAGGCTAAAAAGGTTTGGGCTCTTTAACCTGGAAAAGAGATGGCTGAGGGGAGATATGATAGAAGTCTATAAATTAATGAACGGAGTGGAACGGGTAAACGTAGATCGATTGTTTACGTTATCAGAATATAGAAAGACTAGGGGACATGTAATGAAACTACAGGGTAAACTATTTAAGACTAATAAAAGAAAATATTTTTTCACTCAACGTGTAATCAAACTCTGGAATTTGTTACTGGAGGATGTAGTAAAGGCTGTTAGTGTAGCTGGGTTTAAAAAAGGTTTGGACAAGTTCCTGGAGGAAAGGTCCAGAAACCATTATAAAGAAGGGACCCAGGATATCAGTGCTTGACCCAGTACAAGTATTGCGGAACCTGTGTCTTTTGGGGAAACTGCTAAGTATGCATGACCTAGATTGGCCATTGTTTGAAACAGGATACTGGGCTTGATGGACCTTGGTCTGACCCAATATGGCATATCTTATGTTCTTATCTTATGTTCTTATGTTCTAATATTGGGGGCCGGAGCTATGGATTTCAGGGGCACCTGCGGCTAGGATGTCCTGCAGACAGAAGAGGCATGCCGGGCCGTCCATGGGCCTGATTCTGACAACCGCAGGAACATTTTGTTCCTGAGGACCAGAATTGGGTTCTAAGATCCCTGTCTTCATCGGAGACATCCGGACAGCCCGGATGCCCCCCTCCCAGAATCTGACTCTAGTCTAATTAATTTTGCAGTATGCACAGTGAGAACAGCCTTTTTACAAAAATAATGTCCAAAAGGAACAGCATCACTCGAAACTTTGTACATGAATCTAGGGGCACATACACATGCAATTGGCCGACTTTGCAAAACTGCATATCCAAGGGAGCCAATGAAGGAACAGAGATCAAATGCCAGAGAGATAAGCACAATCCCTCCTTAATAACTCTACCAAACCCCAGGTCCTAATGAGCCATTAGCTGACAGTTACTCCTGACTAAAAGCAGGTGTGAATGCCAATGGGGAATTTTGAAGCATACCTGTTTTGATATTGCAAAATAGGTAATCCATGCATTCTTTTAAGGTCTGCCCAAATTATGCTTAGAACACACCCCCTTAAAATTTGTACATGCCACTTAAATACATGTATAAGTAGTGACTCTTTCAAAATTGCTACTTATACATGCATGTAGATATACATGCATGAATGACTTTTTACATGTGTAATCACCGCAGTAGCCACAATGGTTGATTTAAAGGTAACAGACATGGAGGACCTGATATTGAAAAGATTTAATGGTTTATAGACCTGTAAACCGTGTAAATGCTGCTGAACGGGATATTCAATGGCACTAACATGGTTAGTGCTGCTGAATATCTCCAACTAATGCCGCTATATTCCCTGATGTTAACCACTTA
Organism: Ichthyophis bannanicus; assembly: GCA_033557465.1. NCBI lineage: Eukaryota > Metazoa > Chordata > Amphibia > Gymnophiona > Ichthyophiidae > Ichthyophis > Ichthyophis bannanicus. Next base: position 55,984,957 of record CM066035.1, read on the forward strand.
GCATAGGGGCATGTGGCGGGCGTTCTGGGCCATGTCATGGGCGGCAACATTCGCTAACTGGGTAGTGGTGATATTGTGGCCTGTGTGTAAAACTAGGAGCAGCAAAAGCTGGCCTAGTATTACCTGCGGGAACTAACTGGGTAGCGGTGCGATATCGCCTCTACCCGGTTAGTTTCTGGGCATCGGAGACTGTGTGGTGACCCCGGCACTGCATATAACCCCGGCATTGAATATCTGGGGTAAGAGGATGGTGGTAACAGCTATGTGCCGTAGTGGCGCGTAGCCCTCCCAATTGAATATCGGGCCCAGAAAGTATACCACATGTAGAATTTATTCATTGCAAGACTAAGGGATTATTTTAGAAACCTTATTCATGATTTGCACATATATCATCAGGAATATACATGCATAAATGGCCTTCACATATAAATGGCCATTTTAGAAAGGGCTCAGATTACATGTGGGTGCCTTTGTTCCTTGGAAGTTTCAAGGGGGTATGTCAAGAGCATTGTTAGGATGTGACTAGGACTGGACAAAAATCTATATTTGTGTTCTCCATTTCAGATAGGCATGTGTAGGTTTTTAAAAAGTGTGGTTTTCAATCCGCTTTTTACAATAGCGATTTGTTTATGTCTCACTCCAAATTGGTTTCAGTAGATAATTGGCAGAATTTATACTTTCAAAATGAGCAAGCTAAATGTACCGGCACTTATATGTGAGAGGTACCAAGTTGTCACCGTTTATTTTTCCAACGTGTAGGTTTGTAAAATGGTTTTCTCAGCTGCACATATTGACACATACATACGAATTGCTTCAACTCTGTATTTGGTATTTTAGAAAAGGTTCCACATTTATCAAAGCCTTTTCTAAAATGCCACCAGAATTGTAAACTTCACCGCCATGATGTCTTAATTCTGATCTCCACATCTGTTTTAAAAATGGCCTTCATGTTAGCCAAAGAAAAAGGAGAGGCAAAAAACCTTACTGCACAGATTATAGTATCAAGTCAACAGAGGGATAATAAAAAAACAAGAGAAGGTTCACAATTAAAAAAATATTTATTATAATAACCAGTCCAATAAAAACTATTCCAGATGTGGAGAAGTACTTTGGGTGGAAATTCCTGACTCCCTAATGAGGGGATATAATAGTTTCCTTAACCTGGAGATTTTTCTCTGTGTGTTTAAAACACCTTGAGGATTCCTGCCACCCTATGAAATTCATTTATATATATATATATATTATCCAAGCCCATTCTGTTGTTTGCTATCCCTCTGCTTTTAATTGATGATAAGACAAAGTTGGCACAACAGCCTAACCACATTATTCCAAGACTTGAACTTTACAACAGTAGAGCAGAGCTAACACTAAGCAAAACACGTATTCAGTCTCATACATCCTATTCTCAACAGACAGCCAAATAATACTGTGTTGCATATATAACCAGTTCAGAAGGTTTTATGTATATGTAAGCAACAGAGCTGAACATGTCACAAGAAAGGTGACAATATGTACTCATTGAACAGAATCTTGCAGAAGTCAGTCCTCACATCTTGCCTAGAGCAGACAACTTGATTAGTGGGGTCTGAATTCCTTTTGAAATATTATCATACAACACCAGGGGGCTTGTTTACAAAGCCGCGGTAGTGGTTCACGATCGTTATCGGAGCCGCGGCCCCATTGAAATCAATGGGGCCGCGGCTCCGATAACGATCGTGAACCGCTACTGTGGCTTTGTAAACAAGCCCCCAGGTTTCAGAGTCTCATTCAATTTTATGGACATGATATTCAAACTCTTACTAAATCTGAATTATATCTTAAAACACACAAAAGAGGTCATCTTGGTAAGCCCTTTTCATACTTTGAGTTTCCAAAAATATGCATAGGGATATCCAAAGCACAGATGTCTCCAGAACCATTTTGGAAGCTGGTTCTGGCGACGTTTCAGTCTGAACAAGGGCATGGTGGAGGTTTGGCCGGAGCATTCTCAGGAGCCCGGATATCCCTGCCTGATCTCAGAAACCTCTTGGACATCCAGATCATGTCTAAGTTTAGACCTGCTCCAGGTATGAACAGGCATCTGAAAAGTGCTCTGTTTTGGCTGAAAAACATCAGAACGTGTAGAGAAGATAGCACCCCATCATTCCCAGCATTCTGCGCAAAACCAGTGATAGCAGCAGTAGGATTTGAATGCCAATTTCCCTGTTTCTAGCTCACTACTCTAACCATTAGGTTATTCTAGATGTACAGGTTCTGAAATGTAGTTCTGAGGATGTTTATGTAGATGCCCCCACAGATGTCCATATTGGGCATATCCACATTTGTGAAATCGTATCTGCACCTGGATGTGCCTCCTTTTTTCCAGATATTCTATCTTGGACATAGAATGTCTGAAAAAAAGAGACACGTCCAGATGCGGATACAATTGCACTTGGATGTCCCTTCTAAAATTCTCCTCTGTATGTCTGAAATTGTGGGGCTGACCCACAGTGAGCCTCATTTTAGCCAAGAAAAATTAAATGCTACTACTACTGCTACTGATCATTTGTATAGTGCTACAAGGCATACACAGCGCTGTACAGACACATGTAAAAGATGGTCCCTGCTCATCAGCGCTTACAAGCTAGTCAAGACAGTGTCACGCCCCCATTGCCTCTCCGTATAGGCGGTTGCCTGGAAGAGGGGGGACGTGACTATAATATTTATAAATCCTTATAAGTGCTGATGTCTGGGTTCCGTGTAGTTGTGGGCCAAACAAAGACAGCCAAGGTCGAGTGGTAACAATAACTTTATTGTCGCACAGGAATTTGTTATCTACCATCCCCTGAACAGAAACAAAATGTGGATACTTTCTAATGCCAAATAAAGTCCAAGATGTGACAAAGTCCAACCTGATCCTTCTCAGGGTTCTCAGTTCAATTATATACAGGTTGTCCAAACTTCTCTTCAGTTCTGAACAGCTTTACTTTGCAGCTAATTCAATTGTATAGCATTCACAGTTCACAGCTGCTTAATGAGGTTGAGTTTTACACTCAAGCAGAACGCTGCCTCTCCACGTGTAACAACTCAATGGCATGAAGTAACTTCTCCAGCACTTATCACAAGCATAAAGATATACAGCTTTTAGTCATGACAACAGTAAGCACACTCTGCCTCCATCTCAGAACAACTGCTATCTGTTATAGCTGATTCAATTTGCATTGGTTCAACTTCAGAGTCAGATATATTCTGGTTAGTATCAGGGTACTGCAGAGCAACAGGCTTCCACTGTTCTAATTGGTTTCTAAGCTGTTTCCATTTATAACTCTTTCCACTTCGTGGTATCTGAGAGGAACTAGAATTACCAGCTTCCTTTAAAACAGGGTTAAGGTAATCAAACTGGCTTAGCTTTCTTCTAGTATGTCTGGCTTTCACAGGTTGGTAAAAAGGCAAGTCTCTGTCTTTGTACTGCTTCACTATCTCCCGTGTAGCAACTTGCTTAGCAGGGTCTGGCTCTAGCCTTCGTCTACATAGCACATAATCAGCTGTTTGATTAAGAGCAGCTGGGCTATTCTCAGAGCTTATGTTAGTAACACACTGCCTGCCCTGGGAACGTTTATGCAGCTTATCAAACAGAACTTTACTTTTGCTCAATCTCCCACCTGTACCCACAGCTTCTAGGGAAGATTCCAGGGAAGAACTTCTGTCTCTTCTGGGTAAGGTTTTCAGCCTCTCCCCATGAGATTTAAAGTAGCTTCTAACCTGCTTCTCCTTGCTGTTTGGCCCATGGTAATTTCTCTCCCTCCGAGGAAGCTTTCTCAGCTGCTTTTCTAGAGACCTCTCTTTCTCTGAGCAGTCCTGCTGGCAACTTCCCAAGCACCGTGTGCTATCCTGGTAGTGGTTGTTCCTTCCTTTGCCTCCTTCTGAATCCCAGTCACAGTCACGACCTGATTCTCCAACTGAATCTTGATTACCACCTGGAAGTGAATCTGAAACCGACTCCCCTTCTCCTTCTCCATCTAACTCTCTATCTGTTTCTTCCTGGTTAAGAGTCTGGGGCTGCCCTATCCGGTTTGACTCCGCCCCCTTGCCTCTTACGTCAGCTCCCCGGGTTGTCATGGAGCTGGGGTGTGGCTCTCTCACTGACTTTCTATGCAGAGAGTTTCTCTGGGCTGGTGCTTTAACCCCTTCCCTGCCTGCATTGCTGTTTGCATTAGGGGAAAGAAGTTGTTTTAAACCCCTTTTTCTGGTGTTTAAGCCCTCTGCATCATCACAACAGACAACGCAAAAGTGGAAGACAAGGATATATCTAGGGGAATGGTAAGGAAACACATAGGAGACTAAGCGGATCAGGATCCAAAAGCGGCCTCGAAGAGATGAGTTTTCAGCCTGGATTTGAAAAGTCCCAGCATGATGCACAAATTCAGGTAGTTTGTTCCAAGCATAAGGAGCATCAAGGTGGAAGGATCAAAGTCTGGAGGTGGGAGTAGAATAGAAGGGCACAGATAGAAGGGATCTGCTAGAAGAGCAGAGTTCCCGAGGAGGGATGTAGAATGAGATAAGAGAGGAAAGGTAGTTAGGAGCAGCAAAATGAGTGCACTTACAGTATAGGTCAGTAGAAGTTTGAACTGGATATGGAAATGAATAGGGACCCAGTGAAGAGACTTGAGAAGAGGATTATATGAGAATATTGAGGCTGGTAGAAGACTAACTATGCAGCTGAGTTTTGAACAGACTGAAGGGGAGAGAGATGATTTAGAAGGAGACCAGCAAGGAGTAGTTGTTGTTGTTAAGTGCCATCGAGTTGGTGTCGACTCATGGCGACCCTCTGGATAGTTGTCCTAAATTGTGTTTGGTCTTCTGTCAAGTGGCTCATTGTTGACAGATTGGTACCTGTAGCTGATGTTATTGTATCTATCCATCTCATTGCTGGCCTTCCTCTTTTGCGTTGACCTTCTATCTTGCTAAGCATGATGTCTTTCTCTAATGATATGTCTCTTCGCATGATGTGTCCAAAGTATGAAAGTCAAAGTCTTGTCATCTGAGCTTCTAAAGAAAGCTTAGGTTTGATCTCCTCTAGTACTGATGGCATAGTAGACCATATGATCATCTGATGCAAAGTGCTCGATGCCAGCCCGTTTCAGTTCGCTGACACCCAACAAATCAAGGAGAGGTTGCAATGATCTAGACGGGAGGTGACAAATATTTATATTTCTGGGCCTATAGACTATTTTAGAAGCAGAGAATAAATGAATTTTTGCTTTACTCAGGACCCATGTTTATTCAACTCATCTAGAGGTCAATTTATTGAAGATGAGTTCATTCATTATGGTTTAGTGTTAGTCTGAAAATGAACACACATCCTTAGAAAATACTTATTCTACAGTCCAGTTTTGGGATTACTGGTGTCTACAATAGTCGCACTGAAGACTCCAGACGTTGTCATAGGCCTCCTGATTGTTGAGTCCTAGAAAAATATGTTTCTCCAGCTTGGCAATATTCAGAATTTTCTTTTTTTAATTTTTTTTTTTTAAATTATATTTTTATTCGAGTTATCAAGGTAAAAATAACAATATTCAAACAAGGATATAACAGCAATCAACTTAGTCCACATTAAGGGGGAGTACAAGTGAATCAATGAAGAAAACATAGGAAAATATACAGCTTACAAGAAAAAAAAAGGAACACTGCCCAGAAAAAAAAAACATTAAGCTCTAATTACTTTGCATTACAGAAACTCAGAAACAAAAAGGATTACTGCTTTGAAGGAGCCTGATGTATAATAAATGACTCTAAAGACGAAATTTCAGAAAAAACATATTTAGTTCCCTCTAAAACCACCACACATTTACAGGGAAATTTAAGGAAAAATGATGCTCCTAGAACTAAGACCCGGGGCTTTAAGGTTAAAAAAGCCCTACGCCTCAACTGTGTTTGTCTAGAAACATCGGGAAAAATAGTTATCTTAGCCCCACAAAAAAGAGCATTCTTATTAGCGAAAAATAGTCGCATAACAGAATTCTTGTCTGCTTCGGAAATAAAAGATACAAGAAGTGTGACACGAGAAGAAATCAAATCCTGGGAAGACTCTATGAATTCAGATAAATCCATAGAATCAGCCTGAACTTTTGGAACCACACCAAGGGAACCAGCAACAGGAGGAACTCCAGCCCCGGGCAGATAATAAAGCTTATTTATAGGCGGCTTCAAGTTATTATCATATCCCAACACTTCAGTTAAATACTTATCAAATAATATCTGAGGGGATATCAGCCTGGTACAGGGAAAATTTAAACAACGAATATTCGTAGCCCTCAACGAATTCTCCAATAATTCCTGTTGCATATACAAAGTAGTACTGTCCTTCATAAAGGATAAGGACGATTTCTGTAAGGAATCATACTGCTTTTCCAATTTTTGACATTTAACATCGAGAGCAGCAATTTGTGAATCGTGTTGAGCCATTTTTGCAACTGAACCTTTTGAAAAATCAGAAAATTGAGAAGCAACAGCGGCTAAGGAGGTGATAGAGGACTCAATACGTGATAGAACAGATAGAACATCAACCAAAGAAACATTTTGAGAATCAATTTTAACATGAGCGGCTTCGGAGCGTATAACAACACAGTCCCCCGGTAACTGAATAGCCTGTGGCAGAGGAACTACCAAAGGCACATTGTCACCTTCCAATGAAACTAACGGGGATACAACATCCCTAATTAGCAAGGGATCTTCCAACATTGGAGAGGAGGTCACTGGGTCAATAATATCCAATTCTGTAAGCAGGGCAGAGCTTGATAAAACCCGAAAGGCGTCATCTGGAGAAGAAACACACTCGGCAACAGACCCGGAAGCAGCCTCCTCATTCTTCGCTAATACAACGTGTTTATCCATTGGACCAACAGTTTTTACTACCTTGGAAGGATTAACAGTACTCACGTTGAGGGAGCGCTTCCTACGCTTGCCCATGCCAAGGGAACCACCACCAGAACGCCAAAAGTGCCAAAGGAGCGCATAAGGAGCAGGATATGCCCCTTTAAACGCGCCCCTTCAAAGCGCGACCGCTACCGCGAGACCGCAGAGCGGGAATGATCTTATGCCCCGTAGATGGCGTCGGGGCAGGCACCGCATGAGCGCCGGCCCTACAGGAACCCGCAGAGTCCACACCACAGCAGAATTTAGTCATTCCAGATACAAAAAACAAAAAAAAAAAAGGTTTTTCTCCAAAACTGGACTATTGTCAGTCTGGCAGCATGCATCATTTATGCTCCAAGTTTCTTGCAAGTATATCCTCGTCCCCCAGCTACTGAACATAAACATCTGTGATGTCAAAATTGCTAGAATAAATAGAATGTGTTCTAACACCAACAAAAATTGTAACCCAAAAGCGGGCATGAAGTGAGATGCATTCAACATGTGTGCATGGATACCAGTTTGCCCACATCCTCTCCAACATAATGGATTGGCCGGTGGATTATACTGGGTAAAGGAATGCTGGAGGTAATTTTAGAACAGTTGTGTGGTTCAGGAGCATATCCATCGATAAAAGGCATATATGTGTAAATGCCAATTTTACAATGCCATTACTTATATGTTGTTGGTGCCACTGCATGTGTATGTTCTAAGGTGGTGTTTTCTGGGCATGATTTGGGTATTGCAAAAAAATATACATGCACTTCCAATTTTTCACAGGAACACATGTACATTAAAAAAGAAATTTCCCAGGAAGAGCTGTGCCACCAAGTGGAGAGGATTAATGCCAGCCGGAGACTGTTGGCCGTTGAGCGCATCTTTGCGGCCACCCCCTTCTTCTTTGAGCCAACATTTAATCCAGACCAGAGGCCCTCTGGCTCATGCCGAACGGGGAAGGACATGCCCATTTGGCATGCCTTTGGTGTTCTGAAGGCACTGAGTTGGGTTGCTACCATCGTGACTCTACTTAATAAGGTACTGTTATTTTGGCTTTATTCGAAGTGATAGTCTTATTGGGAAACAGAAGGCAAAGAAATCTGTGCCTTCCGCAGTGCCTCTAACTCAGTCCTCTAGTAAAGTGGTGGGGCCATTGGATAAACATTTTAGTGTTATTATTGGCCAGCAACTTTCCCCTGAGGGGGCATCAATCAGCTCAGTGGAAAGAACCCCATTTCCCAACCCGAAACTGTCCTCTATTGCTGCCTCGTCTATGTCTTTAGTTATGAGTTCCCCTTTCACCCCTGGTCCTCTGCCGAAACCTGTTTTATCTGTTAAAGGGGCTTCTATTTTGATGGAAACTTCTCAGGACATTACCTTAAAAGATTTGTAGCTTGCTATTATGAATATTGATTCAAAGTTATATAGCACTGTTCAGTCTTTGTGTGATCTTACTCGAGTCTGTTCAGAAGTCTCAAGAGGTGGATAATAGGTTGATGGAAGTTTCTAATAATGTTGTTAGATTGGAAGGTCAGCTGCACCTTATGCAGCAGACCAGTGATTCTGTTACTTAAAGATTGCTCATCTGTCCACTGCAAGTTAGAAGCACTGGAAAATTTTACCAGCGCTACTAACCTACATTTTCTTAATTTTCCAATAATATCCCTATTGTCTGCAGAAATTCTTTTGGATAAATATTTCAAAGAAGTATTGTTTCTTTCTAACACGTTTCCTATCCAAAAATGTTTCTATTTGCCTACTAGGAAATGACAGAAGGACTGTGAGGGTGAAGGATTTGACTAATTTCCTAGAGTATTCCGTTGATCAGATACTGTAGCTAAGAGGGCTACTTTATTGGTTTCCTTTTTATCTGTTGTTGATAAAGTCAAGGTCTTGAAATCCTTCTTTAAGTACAATGATAAAAATGTTTCTGGTCAGAAATTAAACGTGTTCCCAAATGTTTCTAGGAACACTCAATTATGGAAAAGAAATTTTTTGGCCTTGAAATCAAAGGTTGTGGAGTTGGGTGCAACTTCCTGTTTATGTTACCCATGCAAATGTATTGTTTCTTGGCATGGGATTACATATACCTTTTTTGAGTCAACTCAACTAGAAAAGTTTCTTCTGATTAAGAAAAGTTAGAGTAAGGGGTCCATAGCAAGTTTTCACCCATAGTTGAAATGGGGGTCACTCTCTTTGACCTCCAATTGTGTTACCTTTGGGCCCGATTCTGTCCCAGACATCTGAACCAGACATACAAAGGGGATCACGATTCTGATCCTATGAGGCATGTCTAGCCCCACGGGATCAGAATCACAAACAGTTCTGCATGTGCAGGCTGGGACTGCGATTCAGTCCGGCCTGCACACGGAGGACTGTTCCTGGCTAACTCAGTCAAGGCTCTTCTATGGAGCCGTGGCACCACAGCGTCATGTTGCCATGACACTGCGGCTCCATTGAAGAGCCGTAATGCTGGCTGCCACAAAATAAAATGAATTCCCCACAGCCCGACCCCTGATCTGGCCTCCTAAGGCTAGGATTGGGCTGCGGGGAATGTCCTCTGGCCTCCCCTTCCCCATCTGCGCCCTAGCAGTACAATGAAATAATGTCCAGGGAAGTTATTCTACCTCGGAGGTAGAATAACTTCCCTGCACATGTTGCTGGCCCTGAACGTACAGGACCAACATTAGAATCGGCCCTATACATCCAGGACTGGCGACCGCCTAGACTCCGCCCCCAAACTGCCCATTCCCCGTCCCCATCTAACTTTCCCGCACAACCATTGGGTCCTCGAGCCCTGCTATCCATGGCACAGAGTAACCCCCTTTGTTTTTTATTGCTATAATATATTGGGTTCACCTCTTTTCCTTTTTTTTATTTTATATTTTATTAAACATTTTAACAATACACTCAAGACAAAGTCTCGTACAGAAAAGGAATCTTCAAGAATTAAAACACAGCATAACCATTTTTAAAGAAAAAACATTTATTAAAGAAAAATTCCTTTTAGTCCACATATATGAAAGAGGACACTAAGAAAAAACACTCCTAATGGTAAGAGAAACAAATCAATAAGGTATTAAAGAAAAACCTTTTTAGGACAAGATAGCTATGGGTGATACAAGGAGTAATACAACACTGATGTGACCAAATCATATCTACTTTGCATCAAGTACAACCTCCGCTACAACAGACAGCCTGGCATTAATAAAGGTGGTCAAATCATTTGCCTGAAAGAAAGCATATCTATTAGACTTATACATAACTAAACAGTTACCTGGAAATCTAAGATTGAAAGTACCCCGCAACTGCAAAACCCTTGATTTTTGAAACAAAAATTGTTTCCTCCTTTTTTGCATCTCTTTAGCAATATCTGAAAATATTGCAATTTGAAAACCACAAAATGTATCCATTCTCTTTTTATAGAACATTTTAAATATCCATTCTTTGTGCACTGTCAATGCACAAGAGACCAGTAAGTTAGCAGACTGATATGTCTCTTGATCTGAGACTTCTAGAAAACCAGAAAGATTCAAAATATGTATATTAGATACCCCACCAACCCCATCCTGCCCAGCTGACTCCTTTTTCCGCACAGGGAGATAATATACTTTAGCTAGAGGTGGTATAAGTTCTTGTGAAACCTTCAGTATTTTCATCAAATACCGCTTAAACATATCAAAGGCTGAAACCCCCTACTTTTAGGGAAGTTTAGGATCTTCAGATTCACAGCACACATAGAATTTTCACTAACTTCTAGCTTCCAATGCAAATTAATATTATCTTTAGTCAATACAACATTCATTTCTGATAACTTCGTCAGTTGGGTCTCAAGCTGATTTGATTTAATTTAAAGGTATTCACAGTACTCACGGTCAAGTCCATATTCTGCTGCAACTTAGATAATAAAATAGCTATCTGCTTTGACACAAGCATTGGACAGAGTAACAATGGTTTCCCAAATTACCTCCAGTGTAAATTTCTTTGGATGTGGTAAGGTAAGCAGAAGAGGACTGGATGCTGCAGTTGCGGGGGCTGCACTCAGCTGATCACCAATGCCAGAACTCCTGACCATAGATGTTCCCATCAGCAACATACTCTTCGGGTTCACACCAGCCTCAATGAAGCTGGGCCTGCCACCTGGGACTGCAGAGCCCCCTCGGTCAGAATCTAGGTGCTCCCCCTCCAGCGAGTCAGCTAGTTCTGGATCCACGGGTGCACTGGGTAGCACTCCCAGTCATGGCGGTGGAGACCTCACATCCGGGAAAAGAGAGATGTCAGCATCCAAAGGCATCCTCTGTTCCTCTTCACATGCTACTGCCGAACTGGACCTTATCCCCAGCCGGTGCTCCTTGGGTAGCTCAACAAATTGATCCATAAGACCATGAATGGTAAGCTGGGGCTCCAAGGGAAAATCCTGTGCCTTGCCTTTACGTTTAGGCACAGGAGGTAAAGAGGATCGAATGCTCACATCGCTATCGTGAAACACTTCCTCCTCCACCTCTTTTCCCTTGATGTGGACTTGTGCTGAGAATGGACATTTTGTTCTTTTCTTTTCTTGTTATATATGTTGTCTAATAGCATGTCTAATGTATTTATTTCAGTTTGTAAATGTGCAAAGCCTAATTTTAAAAATTAAATTAAATTAAAAGAAAAAAATTCCAATTGGTTAAGAACATAAGATACGCCATTCTGGGTGAGACCAAGGTCCATCAAGCCCAGTATCCTGTTTCTAACAGTGGCCGATCTAGGTCACAAGTGCCTACAATTTCCCCAAAGGACACAGGTTCCACAATGCTTGTATTGGGGGTAGCAGTGGATTTCCTGGGTCCCTTTTAATAATGGTTTATGGACCTTTCCTCCAGGAACTTGTCCAATCCTTTTTTTAAAGCCAGCTACACTAAGAGCTTTTACTACATCCTCCAGTAATGAATTCCAAAGTTTGATTACACATTGAGTGAAAAAATATTTTCTCTTATGAATCTTAAATAGGCTTCACTGTGGCTTCATTGTGTGTCCCCTAGTCTTTCAATATTTTGAGGGCATAAACAATCAATCTACATTTACCCATTCCACTCGATTCATTAATTTATAGACCTGTATCATATCTCCCCTCAGTCATCTCCTTTGAGTCATACATAGGGCTTCAGAGGAGTGATTGAATGGGCAATTGTGCTTAACCTTCTTGTATTTAACATGTTCTGAAAAATGTAAAATGTAGGATTTTGGCTCCTTAATTGGCAAAGTATACGTGTAATTTATAAAATCTGGTGCTTAAATCTACAAGCCACCAAACGGTGACGCTCTTTTTTGAATATATAATTTAAAAAAATATTTGTTCCCATTGCATGCTTAGGGACATGCATGTATATTTCCTAGGGCTCTCTATGTATTTTACAAAAGTAAACTGTGAACACCTCAATCTGGATATTCTATTTTTGACCTACATGCCCGATATAAAATAGATCTTGGTATCTATGGACAATGCAATATCCTGATAAACATTTTCTTTCTTTTAAAACAAAAAGATATATTTTGTATTGGTATCTAAATATCATTCCAGTCAGTTTCATAAAGATTCAGTTATATAAGGATCCAAGATGGTGGCCTAAGAGAAGCATGCAGTTCTTCTGCTCTGCTTTATTTTACCTGTTGTGGTGTTATTTTTTTATGGGAAAACACAAGGAGAGAGCCTGGGAGGTTCCATCCTCTCTCCTGTTATTTATTTATTTATTTATTTATATTTCTTATATACCGCACTATTTGCAATCAGCGCGGTTCACATGGAACAGAAACATCCGACAACTTAAATATGTCTGGTCATTACATTAAACAGGAAATGCAACTTGGAAAAAGGGTACACTATATACATATGAGGTGTACTGAGAAAGGATAATGTTTGGTGTTTACATTGTAGGGGACGCCTGTTGCGAAGGCTTCCCTTGTTGACTACTATTATTGTTGAGGTGCTCGTTATTCGAGTGGGACTGAGGATCGGAGATGTCAGTGAGATATTTGGTGAAGAGGAAATGTTTAAGGGCCTTTCTAAATTGGCTCAAGTTGGGGATTGCTCTGATATGTGCTGGTAAGGTATTCCATAGACTTGGGGCACAGAGTTGGAAGGCTCTGTTAGCTGTTGTTTTGGTGCATTTAGTTGCTTCTTTTGGAATTACTAGCATGTTGGACTCTGCAGATCTTCTTGGTCTGTTAGATGCAAGTGGTTGGATGAGGTCAGATAGAGAGGAGGAGGAGAGCTCAATGCCAGCTTTGAAAGTCATCAGCAAGGTCTTAAAACAAATCCTGGCTTGAATGGGGAGCCAGTGTAACTGCTTCAGGAGTGGAGTCACATGGTCTCTCCTGGATGCGCCAAAGAGTACTCGCGCTGCCTATTCATAGCAAGTTGAAGGGGATTCAGGGTGGACCGGGGGAGCCCTTGTAGTATGGAGTTTGAATAATCGAAATGGGGAATAATCAGGGCTTGGTAAATGGTGCGGAAATCATCTGGTTCGGGTAACGGGCGTAGGTGTCTGAGGGATCTGATTTTAAAGTAGATCGCCCTTACGGTATTGGCTACATGTTTCTTCATGTCGAGATTTTGGTCTAGCGTCACTCCGAGGTAACGTATAGCAGGTTTAACTTGTAGTTCAGCATCATTTACCTTAACGCAGCTGGGTGGTATGAAATTTGGGTTCCTTGAGATGAAAAGAACCTCCGTCTTTTTGTGTTGGATTCGCAGGTTTTGTGATAGGAGCCATTCAGATATAGTGTTGAAGCAATTAGTTAGAGGAGCGAGGTCTAGTTTATCTAATGATATTGGCATGTATAAAAGCACATCGTCAGCATATAACATGCAACTAACATTGAAGGATCTAATGATTTTGCAGATGGGTTGGATGTATATATTAAACATCAAGGATGATAGGGATGATCCTTGAGGCACTCCTTGACTTTGTTGAAATGGTTCCGAAGTAGTCCCGTTTGCTCGAACATGCTGCCATCTTCCAGACAGGTAGGATCTGTACCATTCGAGCGCTGATCCGCTGATACCTTTTTCTCTTAGGCGGTAGAGGAGAATCTCATGGCATACAGTGCTATCAAAAACCTAATCCTATTCAGAAAAGCATTGAAATACCACTTGTTCACAAAATGCTACCCGGAAGTCAACCTAGACATTAACAAAACTAACACCTCAATACAACCCGAAAAGGGCTAGTTGGTCAACCTTCTCTCTAGTCCTATTAGTGAACCACTTTGCAACATCCAAATGAGTTTTATATTACTGTATATATCATTAAGTTATTCTGTACATAGTTTCCCCGGTTGTCCTATTGTTGAAGTTCCCTGTTCAATGTAAAACTCAATGTTACTTGTATACATTGTAGTATGTTCTTGTTCAATGTATACCGCACTGATTGTAATAGCGCGGTATAAAAGAAGTGTTAAATAAATAAATAAATAAATACAGAGTCGAAGGCTGCTGCTATATCTAAAAAGATGAGTGCGAAACCATGTCGTATGTTGTCAATGCCTGAAATTATATTGTTGAACAGGGCTGTAAGTAGTGTTTCCACTCCATGTTATGACCTCCATTTGGCAGAGTACCATTCTGGAACTGCTCTTATGGTAGTCTGGTGCCCTGTGAGAGGTGTTTGGTGCCACAGGGGGGCAAGAACCCTTTCCCTGTGGAAAGGTGATCTGTGAAGTCAGACAGGGTTTCCAACCATTGCTTGGAATGCAGTTGGAGGTGCAGGGTGGTCCTTGAAAGCTCAGTCCCATGATGCCTGAGAGAGCTTTGGCTGCACATTTTCAAACATCTTCTTAATGGAACTGCCATAGGAACAAACGCTCTTTTACTCAGGGCAATGGCTGCCATTGACATTCCTGGTGGGAACTGAAAGTGTGATGAAGACATCAGAGGTTATGAAGACTGCTACACTAGAGGTAATGATGGCATTTGATGCTACTATTAATAGGTCTGCAGTACAAAAACCCTTCACTGTAACTCTAGACAGTATTTGAGTTGACCCTGCCTAACTTGAGAAAATGATGGCCTCCTTGGCCATTATTTCTTTAGATATGTTTCTAAGGAAAGAGTTCTCAGTCCTGGTGGAGTGGGCAAACAGTTTGGAGGAACAGCCTTCTTAATTTTTGTCATTACAAGGTACCATGCTATAGGAAACTTTATTATCAATTGTAAAAGAGGGCACTTGGAAAATGCAAGAGGGCACTTGGAAAATGCTGCTAAATTCATGAATCTTTATGTGCTTAATTTTCTAAACTTTTTCTGTCACACTTCTGGCAGCTTTTTACAAGTATCAAAAGGAGCTTTTTAAAATTCCTAAGGGTATTCTCGCTTTAATTTTTCTTTTTGATGAAAGGTATAACATGGAGGAGTAAAGCTTGAGGATCCAGAATATTCAGCAAATAATTTGGATGCTTCTGCTTTGCTAGAAGGATATGAGACTGAGGAAAAGCATCAAATAACATTGTTTATGTTATTGGTTTTATAGCGCTAAAGTTTGGATTTTTCCAGACCTTGTAGATTTACTTAGGTCCAGTGGAAAAAAAATTTGCAGATGAGTCCAGAGGTTTTTGCCTTGAATACTTCTATTGTGCTTCACTGTCTTTGTAGATATATATTTAGATGGAAGGGGATGTTTATTAAACTGCAGTGATAGTTAGCATGGGTTTAGTATGCACCAAGTTTGTTGCAGTAACCAATGTTATACACTTGTGATCAATATTATTGGCATTCTTAAAGTTCAACCCCTTAATATCCAATATCTCAAAATAAAGTGGCCAGTGAAATGGCTTTGGACTATATATGTATATACATATATTTGACACATAAATGAATAAAAAAAAACAAGACCAATTTAAAAAAGAAATAGTAAGAAATTGTATAAAAACGGACATTGCTAGGACATGATTATTGGAACCCTTATAAACAATTCAAATCAGTTAGAACAAAAGAACCACATATTCATTGCAGTAAAATAAGATGCACCTGTGATCGTCAGTAATCATATGACTTGAATCAACCAATGAATGATGGCTCTAATGTTTAAAATGTCCACATTTACTCCCTGTTCCATTTTCACACTGGTGAAGACAAAATAGCTGCCTGAGACCATCAGAAAAGCCATTATCACCAAACATCAAAATGCAAAAGGGTACAAGGCCATCTCCAAAGACCTTGGTATTCCTGTGTTTACAGTTCGCAATGTTATTAAAAAGTTTTCTGTTCATGGAATTCTCCACAATCTCTTAGACAAGGTGAGAAGAAGAAAATTAATCTAAAAAGTCTTCAAAGGTTCGTGTGAATTGTTGTAAAGATACCATGTACAACATCCAAAGAGCTTAAAGCTGACCTGGTGCAATCTGGAGTGGTGTTTTCAAACTGCACCATACGCCATGCACTAAACAAAAAAGAACTTCATGGGCAAGGGCCATGGAGTTCCCCTCTGCTCAAAAATATACATTAAAAGGCATGCCCAATCTTTGCGCAGACCCTCCTTGAGAAACCACAATCCTTCTGGGAAAATGTTCTGTGGACAGATGAAACCAAACTTGAGTTCTTTGGCAATGCAGACCAGCGATACATTTACAGGCAAAGAAATAAAGCTTATGAGAAAAAAATCTTACTAAATTAAATATGGTAGAGGTTCCATAATGTTGTGGGGCTGTTTTGCTGCTTCAGGAAATGGAGGTTTGGAATGTATTAAAGGAATCGTGAAATCAGATGACTACCAAGGTATTTTGAAGAGAAATGTGCTATCTAATGTCAAAAAGCTAGGTCTAAGTTGATGGTCAATGGTCCTCCAGCAAGACAATGACCCAAAACATACATCCAAATGTACAAAAAAATGGTTAAAAAGGAAAAAGAATGGACCGTTTCAAACTGGCTAGCAATGAGCCCTGATCTCAGTCCAGTTGAGAACCTTTGGAAAGAGCTGAAATCTGTCGTTGGTAAAAGGAATCCTGGAAAGATTCATGAGCTGGAACAAATCGCAGTTGAAGAGTGGGAGTAATTACCAGCAGATATATGTACAAAACTTATAGTTGGTTAGAAGAAACATTTGGAGGCTGTCATCACTGACAAGGGTTGTGCAACCAAATATTAGTGAAGGGTGCCATTAATCCTGTCCAAGTTATAATTTGTTTTCTTTCTCACAGAAATCTTTTTTGTTGTTGTTGTATACCTTTGAACATACTATTAAAATATTATCTTGACATACAGTTGAAATATTTCAAATTATTTCTCAAGATATTGTATACAACATACCTAAAATTCACTGGTGGCAATAATGTTGACCACAACTGTATATGACCCTGTTCCCAAGGAACAAGCAGGAAGTCAGTCCTCACATATGGGTGACTTTGGCGCCGACAGAGCCTGCGTGGAACATTTCCCCAGCTTTCAAAGAAAGCCTTTGGGAATGCTACCACGTATGTGTGGTCCCCTTCCCGCTCAAGGGTGCCATCTTGCTCAGTGTCCTTTTTTCCGTGGAGCCCAACGGACGCATGTCCTGTTTCCCCGTAAAAATTCCTTAAAAATTATCCTCTTAGTTGAGTTTTTCCCGGTTTGTGTACTGGTTCCTCTTCCCGCCTCAAGCTGGCGCCATCCCCGGCATTGTTCTTGACTCCAAATCTCTTTATTCATTGAGGCTTGACTCGACTGGTGTTTGTGCCCTTTTTTGCCTGGATGTCGTCGACCCCGACCGGGTATGATCCACCATGTCTCATGGTGGCTTTAATAAGTGTGATCATTGCAGTCTAATTATGACTGTCACAGACATCCACAACTGCTGTTTGCACTGCCTCAACCTGGACCACGACAGTAACTCCTGTGACCTGTGTCAGGCCATGACCCCTTGGACCAACAAGAAAAGGTTGGAGTTGCAGGGAAGATGTCCCCTGGATTCCCTGATGCTGAGCCCAAAGCCGAGCACCTCCATGAGGCCTGGTCCACCCATCTCATCTCAATAGCTGAGATTCATTGTAGGGGGAGGCCAGTACCAATACAGGGTACTTCCCTTTGTCCTGGTCTCCTTGCCAAGAGTGTTCACAAAGTGTCTAGCAATGGTAGCCGCTTATCTGCGCCTACAAGGGGTGTTCATCTTCCCCTACTTGGATGACTGTCTCAACAGAGGCTGCACAGTCACAGAGGCCAGTCAGGGCACAGAACGTACCATCCTCCTCCTGCAGCACCTGGGGTTCATCATCAACTACCCCAAATCACACCTCTGTCCAGTGCAAGACCTAGAGTTCATTGGTGCTTAGCTGGACATGATGCAGGCCAGAGCCTGCTTCCCGCAGGACAGGGCAGAATGCCTAAAACTGCTGGCAAGGGAGGTCCAACACCACAGAACTGTGCTGGCTCGCCTTCTCCTCCACCTGCTGGGACACATGGCTTCCACAGTCCATTTCACACCCCTAACCTGCCTGCACATGTGGACAGCCCAGTGGTGCCTGCATTCTCTGTGGACCCAAGCAACGGGCCGACTCTGGAACAGGGTCAGGGTCTCCTGCCAGCTAGCAAAATCCCTCAACTGGTGGCAAAACCTGGGCCTTCTCTGGGCAGGAATGCCCTTCCAGGCACCCCCACCGCAGTGTACCCTAACCACAGATGCCTCTCTCCAGGGCTGGGGAGCTCACTGTGAAGTTCATCGCATTCAGGGCTGCTGGTCCATGAAGGAGTATCTGTTACAGATCAATCTCCTAGAACTCCGGGCAGTATTCCTCACCCTAAGTGTGTTCCGCTCCCTTTTGCGGAACAGACCTATGCTGATCCAGATGAACAACCAGGTCACAAAGTTCTATATAAACAAGCAGGGGGGCACGGGCTCATACTCCCTCTGCCAGGAGGTTGTAGCACTCCTCTGCTTTGCAGTGCGAAATGGCATGCTTCTGTAAGTAGTTTACCTCCCAGGCCAGGACAACTACTTGGCAGAGAGACTCAGCAGAGTCCTGTGCCCTCACGATTGGCGTCTCGACCCTGCAGTGGTGAAGAAGCTCTTCTACCTTTGGAGTTGGCCCAAGATGGATCTCTTTGCCTCTCCCAACAACACGCAGCTGGTTAACTTCTACTCCAGGCAGCTGCACCCACAGAGGGTAGCAGCAGACGCGTTCCTGATCTCATTTATTTATTTATTTAACAATTTTTATATACCGTATTTCTACAAATCAAGACGGTTTACATAGAACAATTTATAGCAGTGTGTTTCAACTGTTTACATGGAACATAACATTGGATACATATAGTAACAAGAATAACTATATACATGGAACATAACATTGGATACATATAGTAACAAGAATAACTGTACAGCGATCAAAGATCAACTATTTACATATGAAATTATGAGGGGACATGCTGTATGCATTCCCACTGACTCTCCTGGATGCCAAGACTCTGTTCAAAATTCAGAATGAGAGGGCATCGGTAATACTGATTGCCCCCAGGTGGCACAGACAACCCTGGTTCCCACTATTGCTCTCACTGGTGGCGACACACCCAGTACCCCTGGGTCGAGCCCCAGACCTCCTGTCTCAGGAGGAAGGCTCCCTTCTGCACCCCAATGTGGGGTCATTGACTCTAACAGCTTGGCTGATGAGAGGGTAGCCTTGACCCCGCTCAACCTACCACAAGAGGTTGAGGAGATCCTGCTAGCCTCCAGGAAGCCCTCCATGAAGAGGGATTATGCCTTTAAGTGGTGAAGGTTTGTTCTGTGGTGCACAGATATGAAGGAGAACCCTTCTCTTGCCACATCCAGCTGGTACTCCAGTACCTAGTCATCTGCCATGTGCAGGGCTGAAATCTAACTCAGTCTCTAAGCATCTGAGCGCCTTAGCCGCTCACCTCCACCTAGTGGGGGGAAAGCCCTTATCTAGCCAGCCCCTGGTTTCCCGTTTCCTACAAGGCCTTCTGCTTTCCATGCTCCCCGTCTGTCCTCTGGCAGTAGAATGTGATCTCAATGTGATGCTCTCCCAGCTGACTAGACCACCGTTTGATCCACTGGCCACCTGCCACCTCAGGTACCTATCCTGGAAGGTGGCCTTCTTGGTCGCCCTGACTTCAGTTTGCGGAGTCAGCAAACTTCAAGTGCTGGTGGCAGACACCCCATACACCAGATTCTTCAAAAACAGGGTAGTGCTCCACACTCACCCTAAGTTCCTCCCAAAGGTGATATCCCCGTTTCACCTCAACCAGGAGGTGGTACTCCCCACCTTGTATCCACAGCCTCATGCCGGCAGGGAGGAGCTCATACTCCACACTCTGGACTGTAAACAGGTTCTTTCCTTCTATCTGCAGCGGACCCAGGGCCATTGCAAAGCACCTCAGCTTTTTGTGTCCTATGACCCCAGAAGACTGGGGCTCCCTGTAACCAAACGTACCCTATCATCTTTGGTGGTGGACTGCATCGCCCTTGCTTATGAGCGGGCGGGCCTCTCCCCGGAGCACCGGATCACAGTGCATCATGTGAGGGTGATGGCCACATCAGTGGCCCACCTCCATTTTGTGCTGTTGACAGAAATTTGCAGAGCCATCACTTGGTCATCCATTTACACATTCGCAGCACACTACTGCTTGGAAAGAGAATCCTGTTGGGACAGTGCCTTTGGTCAAGCAGTGCCATGTAATATTCTCGGAGTGTAGGCAACTCATGTCCTCCAGCCTTCTGTGTTCAGGCTACTGGAGTAAAAGTGTTACTGGATGCTAGGGTGTTGCAGAGTCTTTCAGCGGGGATTCACCTTCTTCAACTCATGGCCACCCAACTGGTCGCCATAGGTACTGTTGTGGTTCGGTCCTTAGCAGCCTGGAGCTAGGGAGTCCCATATATGATGACTGACTTCCTGCTTGTTCCTGGAGAAAGCATCGTTACTCACCTGTAACAGGTGTTCTCCGGGAACAGCAGGAATCAGTCCTCACAACCCTCTCTCCTCCCCTTGAAGTTGCCGTCCTTTTGGATTTGCCTGACTGCCATCTTAGCTATGTCATCTGACTGAGCAAGATGGCACCCTTGGGTGGGAAGGGGACCGCACATGTATGGCAGTATTCCCAAAGGCTTTCTTTGAAAACTGGAGAAATGCTCCACGCAGACTCCATCAGCACCGATGTCACCCATATGTGAGGACATGTTATAGGTGAGTAACTATGCTTTTCGCATGCTAACCACTTAGAGCAGGTTGGGGTGGAGACTGGACATTTCAGGGACAGAATGTGCACATTTTAGTTAGCACAGGCATCTTTAATGCACACTGTCAATGTTGCACTTAATATGGGTGCACTTACTGCTACCTCAGTGGATAGCGTTAAGTAAACCCTAAGGTAATAACGGTAAACTGCTTAGTGTGGTGGTGGCATGATACCCATATTAACTAAATGGGGACTATGGTAAGCATGGCCCCCAGTAGGAAGAGGTTTTCTTTAAAACACAGGCCAGACAACATTTTGGAGAAAACCAAAAGCAGTTTTTTATTATATCCCAGCATGTTAAACCTCCACAAAGCAAAACCAAGAACAGACAGCATTTCAGGAAAAACAAAATCAGCTTAATTCTGTCCCAGCTTGTTAAACCTCCATAACCTGACCTTCCTGACCCTTCCTCCAGCCCCAGTTAATGTTCTTACCTCAGAACTCCTTTGCATCTCTGGCCTTGGAAGGACTCCTGGCTCCACAGACCCTCTATCCCTCCTGCAGCCTGCAGGGTTCTTAGCTTCTCCCTATGAGCCACACCCTCCCAGCCCTGAACTCTGGGCTTCAGACTCTCTTAAAGGGGACTGTTGTTAATACCTCTGGAGAGGGATCGGTAACATTCTATATACCCCATTACAGGGACATGCTGGACACACCTCCATTTGTTAGCATGTGTCCAGCACCACCCCTGCACTACGCTTTGGGGCTTAACATGTGACAATTTAGTAAGCATGCTCCTGAATGATGTGAAATATACAGATCTGCTAGCCAGATAAAGTGAACTGAGCCCGACATTCAGTGGCAGTATCCAGATAGTGCCACTGAATATCTCCACAGATTGCATTAAACAACATCCAGTTAAAACCGTGGAAGTCTGTGGGGAGATCTGGGGCTGTGGAGGTTGCAGTATAGTTAGCAGTGATATTCATATGCTAACCAAATGGCTTAACCAGTTAAAATTAGGTCATCTCAATAGCTGGCTTAACTTTAATTGGTTATCGTTATCCAGATAGCAGGGGGCATGGTGCTTTAAATAGCCTGGCTGCCACCGCTGAATATCCGTCTCATTTTTTTCAGCATTCACAGCTGTACTACTTTTTGGAATCTAAAAGGTAGCTGGGATAAGGAATACCAAGTCTTGTTCAGAATGTGGATGGTTTAAGAGCACTGCTCGGAAGTATAGATCTTTATCTTTAGCTTGCTGAGACGCTTCCCTTTGTAAAACTTGGGTCCCCAATTATTGTGGATTGCTATAGTACAGAATTTTGGGTTTTTTTCTTTTTATTTCCAATTGTACTTTTCAGTGTAAGTTAAGAAAAAAAAGGACTCAATTGTAAATCTGCATTTTAACCATCTATTAATTTGGCGGGTGTGACACAGGAACTTCCCGAGTACAGCATACATTTATAAAATGTGGTAACAGTTTGAGGGTTATGATCAGGCACACTTAGCAGTTCCTCCGTGTCAAATTTGTGCATGCCAAAGAGCAGAGATAAATGTGTGCATGTATTTATTTTGGGATAACTTTTAAAGGGAAAGTGCAGTACATATACATGCATACATACATGCATACATTCTCTTTCAAAATTGGTGTAAATTATGTGCATTTCTGCTGTAGAAGATAGGGGCCTGTTAGAAAATCACTCTCCCTAGGACTTTCTATTTTGACTCCCAGATATGCATAAACTTTTAAGTATATAGGTATTTATCTGACATTATACCTAGGATATTGTATTTATTTGCTTACTTTTATATGCCATTCAGCAAGGTTTACAATACCCAAAGCAATTTAAATTAACAAGCAGTATAATAATTCAATAGACTACAATAACACAACACACAAAAATAACTCAACTATCCTTTAACCTCTACTCTCAGCATAAGCCTGACTTAATAAGTAGGTCTTCAAACCTCTCAGAAGTAGTTTCAAATCATCAATCATCATCATTGTAAATAACCTCACTGTAACTTCACCTGTCTGTAAATAACTGTATATAGTTCTCCCAGTTACATTTCCATGTTACTTTCCCTGTTTTATGTAAATACAGTGCAGAACTACCCCTGCCCTGTAGTCAAGTTGTTGTATGTAAACTGCACTGATAACAAATAGCACGGTATAGAAAAGCTATAAATAAAAAGAAAAATAAAAAATAAAAAATATCAAGCATTTGCAGTTCTCTCTGTAACCCATTCCGCAAAACTGGGACCTTAGCAGAAAGGCCTTCTCCCAATAACAAGATTTTGGTACAGTTTTTACAGTGGGAATGGACAACAATTGTTCATCCTGTGATCATAAAGTCCTGGTGGGGACATAGGGACACAATCTAGTAGCCAAATAGGCTGGAGCCAATGAGCCCGATTCAGAGATGTGGATTGTGGGGCTGCACATCCCGATGGGACATGTAGCCCTCCAAGCCATTGGAACCCTATTCTCCCTCCTGCTCTCCTCGCACATCCTAAGAAGTAGGATGGGGAGAGCTTGCGGGGCACGGATCAGAGCAGAACAGGGGCAGAGAGGGAGCGGGCCAACTTGGCAGGATGTACAGGGCCGTTTCCGGTCATGGCCCTGTACCTCCAGCTGGGTCAAAGGGGATGTGCTGCTTATTTCACCTCCAAGGTGGAACAAGCAGCACTAATCCAGCGATTGGGCTCGGGGTTCCCCCCCGGGGCCAGGGCTGGATGCGGGGGAATCCCCATCACCCGATCCAGGCCTTGACTGGCCACCTATGGGTCAGGCAGTGGGGAAGAGGGGGGCCTAAGCCATGGGAGTCTGGGGTGCCTGCGGGGAGGATGTCCCCACAGGCAGCAGGGGCATACCAAGCCATCCATAGGCCCAATTCTGTGCACCGCGAGAACATTTTGTTCCCACAATCCAGAATCAGGTCCTAATTGGCCCGTCTTCCTCGGGGACATCCGGACGGTCCAGCCGGCCCCCTCTCTGAATCAGGCTCATAATGTGTAGTAAACAAAAGACTAAAGGGATCTTTTATTAAAGGCATTAGCAGACAACTCATGTCCTGGCATGTCCTGAATGCTCATTGGTATATGCATTGCCAGCTTTTGCAGGGCCATGATTTTGCATTAGGGTAGTGAGTGGATGGGATGGGGAAGAGAGTGGGCGTGGTATGCTTTGTGCAGTTAGCATGAGGTTCACACTGTGCGCTAACTGCATTAACATGGAATCACCTAATGCCAACTCAATGGATGGCATTAAGTGTACCAGCGCTAATGTGCCCTGTGCTAAGGGTCAGGGCTCTGGTGTTAACTTCTGGGGAAATGCTTTCCATACCCTCGACAGTTAATGCAGTGGTGTTGCATCTAACACGCCACAGTTTGAGCACTGTTGGCACATTCAGTGGAACACCCTAGTGCCCTTTAGTAAAAGGGCCCCTAAAAGAAGAATCTTCAAATTCACTCTCCTTTTGACTGGAAGACAACAAATTTCCTGCAATACTGGTCAGACATGATCAAACCTACGGAGACATTTCACCACATTGGCCACTGTCTTTTGTACCAGTTGTGGGAAAGCTTCCGAAAGGGTACTGCCATCATCCAAATGTGGTAAAATAAGTGCCCAGGTCACAGCCTTCAAGTTAGTCCCTGCCAAATAGAGGTGCAGCTGCCTAATCTGATGCGAAGCCAAAAATGGATCCTGCACTTATTGACTTAGGAGGTCATTTTCGGATTACTATCCACAATAACCCCAGCTCTTGAGTTGTAAGTGTCAGAATGTGTCCCCACAAGTGTGGCAAATTAATTTCAGTGTATTAAATATCTAAAGCACATTGAGGTCAACCTCTAGATTTGATTTGATCTTTGAGTGGTTTCTGTAATAATGAAGGTTTTGATTAACCTAACATATCTTATATAATTCGTTTCCCCTGAATATAACCAAAGGGTACTTCAAAGGAATAAAAAATATCCAGAATGATACCTTCTTTTATTTGAAATGAAAAATGAAAATGATTAAGTTGTCAGGTATGATTATGGCTAGGAGGGAGAGGGAAAAAAAAGCTTCCTGATATTCAATTATAATTCTTGGCAGGCTCTTCACTTGCTCTGACTGAGACACTGGCATAAAAGAATACTAAATGTACACAGGGCAGATATTACATCGACCTGTCAAAGAGCAGCTTCCATCATGGGTGGGGGGTTTTCATAGACATTAAAGAAATCAGTGAACAGGTAGAATTCCATCCTTTTATTATGACAGTGCCAGGTAACTTGAGTTTCGTGATCTAATCTAACCAGTATACATTTTAATCTATTTCTTATTATTGGAAATTTAGGACATTTCTGGAATATTGACAAGGGTAAGTTTATTCATATCTGGTCATCCCCAAAGGTGTTCATTGTAGTTGAAGCATTACCAGGAATGTTAAAATAGGAAAGCAGCGGAATTTCTTCAATATTTGTCATAGGTCCAAGGAATAAAAAAGGATATTAGACCTTTAAATAACTAGAATGTTACAAGTTAAGATGCTGGATATTTATTATCTAAAATACATGAATGCATGGGGCGTGAACTTGCACAAGAGATATCCTGGATCCCTTATGCACAGCCATTTATATATGTGAAGTGGGATTTTAGAAAGGATGTCTAGGAAGAATCTGGGACATTCAGAGCACAGTGTCCAAAAAGTACTTGTTCTCTACTCTGAAAGATGAATATGCCAATTAGCCAAGGCCATACAGATAGCAAGGCCAGGTATGTTTGTAGATGCAGGCCTGAATTTCATGTCCACAGAACTGGGTACTTGAACGTGCCAGCCGGGGTATTTCAGAAGATGGGTGACTACATTATGAGGCTTGCATATCCTATCCTGCCACTTCAGATAATCAGATGTGCAGTAGTGGACCAGTTATATTCCAATTTACCATGGGAGTCACAAACCTGTGGTAACTTAGGGGTATGTTTACTAAATGGTCCTAATGTTCCCGGCGCTAGTTGTAGCGATAACATGAGGAATGCCATATAAGGTGGTGGGGGTTCCGGCGTAAAGGAAGCAATGGCGGGGTATCGTGCAATAGGTCAACATCGCGCGAAAGACGTGCCATGACACGTCATCGCGCAGTAACCCTAAGTTCGCACATTGAGTTATGCTCAAAGGACTAGAGGAGTAGCACACTGGTTAATACAATGACTGCTGATACAGCAGTCATGAGTTCAATTCCACAGTGGTGATATGTGATTAGGCTGTCTGAGCCAATCCCTTTTCCCACCTCTAACAGTCAGACACATCTCAACAATCTGCAGTGTCCACCAAAAAAACGCTCATCCCTGTGCCCTAACCTAAAGCACCTTTTAGGGTGCACCATAACGCACATCATTAAGTGCTACGGCAACCAAGGTGGGTCAGAATGTGGCCCAGAGGGTGGTACAAATGGGTGGTACCCTCCAAGGCATCATATAAGGTGCCCCAGAAGCTGGCCGAACCCAAGGTGTTGCAAAAGATGCCCCAAGGATGTTAAGGTGACCAAAGAAACATTGGCCAAGGGCAGTAAGGTGCACCAACCTCATAAGCATGAAATGTATGGGTCAAACACAGATGTAACCCGAACACTGCATAGAGCAGTAACGAAAGCCAATGAAGAAGTGATGTAAGGAAGTAGATGTCTGAGGTGATGGACCTGCCATATCTGCGAGCAGCCCATGTGGCAGCTGATAAAGTGGACAAATATATCAGGGGCAGCTGTACCGATGCACAGGGTGATGGTACTGTAAAGTGCAACAATGACAGTGTGTGGCAGAGGATGGGAATATGTGTCCAGCAGAGGAGCCAGAGGTGGCAGGAAAAGTGCTATGACAGGAGAACAGAGGAGTAGCAGTGCCATGCAGAGCAGACACAGGAGAGGCAAGAATGAAGAGCCGTGATGCAGAAAAGGGTGCCAGTGCAGGACATGGGGTAGCAGCCTGCACAGTAGGGCAGGACGCCACAGAGCTTGCAAACACAGATAGACTGACAGAAGGATGTTTGGCAACAGTGATGAGGATATAATGTGCCAGCAGCACAGATCGTCACAGATAGGACTGTAACAGGAATGCAAAGTACGTGTGGACGACAGGCATAAAATAGTTAGAATAGAGAGGAGTCAAACCCATGACCAGTAGCAGAAATGGAAATGCAGAAACCAGTAGGCTACAACACCAACGTGAGTGTCACAGCAAAGGATGCATATAAGAACACTGGAGGGCACCACACCAAAACGCAGCTGGCTGCCAGGATAGGGCAATCCTAACAGTAACGAAGATGCAATGCACATGCAGAACTGGTGTGTACAGCTCATATCACTGTCAGTAATTGGGACGACAGCCACATATAAACACATGCACACACACACAATGAAATGTTATGCAGTGGACACAGCATGCAAAAGAGCAAAGAACCTAAACCCAATGGGCAGCAGGAGATGCTCTGTGGAACAGGGCAAAATGGGGGGCAGAACGGAAAAGGAGCATGTGAGACATGAACCTACAAACAGACATGGACCAGATCAGATCAACAACAGCAATGCTAATCCCCTAAGCCAGCGATGGCGAACCTATGGCACGCGTGCCAGCTTTGGCACGCGAAGGCCTTGCAGCTGGCACGCGGGAAGGTCCGCAATTAAGATATGCGGCGCTGCGTTCTCTCTTTGGGATTTTTGAGGGGAAAGACAGATTTATTTCGGGGCTGTTTCTCCAAATGCGCTACTGTGGAGAGGTACTTATGTCTATCTACCTAGCTATCTCCTGCACTCTCTTCCCAAGTGGTCCAGTCTCTCCTTGCCGTGATGCGTAACTCGCTTCCTGCTCTTCTTGAAATACTGCATCTCGGACCAAACAGCCCAATTATTTTTAGCACCTCTTTTAAATGTGTTCTTCTCCCCCCCCCTCCCATGTTAGCAATTTAATGGAATTGATATCCTTAGCTGTAAAACTGCGCAGGCAATCGCTGATGGAGAATTAAAGATCCCGACTTACTTGTAGCGTTTAACAAGACATATAAGTGGACGAGTGCTTACAATTCCCCCCATTCTATTCGGTCATGGATATGAAATATCTATAATATAACAATGACTTGGCATGTAAGACAGAAGTTATGTATATCTAAATAATGGAACTACCTTATTATAGTTTATATATAGGTCAGAACAAATTAAAGGTATAAAGTCGGGCACTATATAGCAAGCTGTAGTCTCGTATGAACAGGGCCTCCTAAAACCAACCTGAACTGAATATTAATTATCAGTAGTTGAGCAAAAAGAAAGGGTTCAAAGTGGGGTCGATTCCTTACGGGTTATGTTGTACAGTGCTTCTACGTTCCCTTATGTCTCCTAAAGAGCAGAAATGGTGGGATTTAGAGCGCTCAGATAGCTTTTGGCATTGGAAGCAATCATATGAGCCTTTTACCTGAAAAAGGAGCCCTCGAGGTGCAAACTGCGAACCGGGCTTAAAGTCCCTAGTTGCGAGGTCAGGGGGAGAGCCATCTGAGCAGACTGGCCCAGGGCTCTAGGGAAGAGTCAACCCTTGGGAGCTTGGCTGAGTAAGACCATTGCGCAGGCCCATATAGCAAAGCCTTTAAATTACAAGGATCTCCCATGTTTATGATTATACTGATAAGTTAAGGTGCTCCTTGACCATCGAAAGGAACAACTGGACTTGTTGTACTCACATTTGGTTGCCTATCTGAAAGTCCGCGGCTGGATCCTAGCATCTGTTCTCTTCAATAAGAAGCTGGACTCTCGCTAAAGCTTCCTATGACAGGACTATCAGATACATCCTCATCTACCCTGGCAGGCTCATGGGTCGCAGATTTCCCCTGAGATGATTTCAGGGCAAAGATAAAACCTCCTCTGCTTTATCTCTGCAGGAACCCCAGTCTGAGTTCCTTCACAGCCCTCCCCGAGTTTTCAGGATAGGGGTGGAGGGAGGCCCAGCTAGTTTCCATAATTCAGTTATATCTATTGTGGAGTTGTCTCAGCGCGAAATCTCCATGGGAAGATGCGCTGTCTTTGGGTTAGGTGGACTCACATGTTATACTTTGTCTCCTGAGTGGCACTGCTCCGGGTGTTTACATCGGATCTGACTCGGGACAAGTATAAAAGGAAATCTACAGTGTTTTATTTCTGATAGACAATAAATGTATTTCTGTCTGGATGCTGACCGTTGGAATTTAGGGAGCTCTACAACTTACTGGCTCATATTAGTTCTGGAAGGTAGGCAAGTATTAACTCTACCGGTGGTATCTTGCCATTGAGGCTCTATCTCTCCAGGAGAAATCGCTAATCTTACAACACAGCGATATAGGGATTATCAGCAGAAAATCACAACCCTCCAGGGGAAATACGACTGTGCCGAATCAGCTTTATATGCGATGCCCCCAGATTCCTCGGAGGCAGGTGCTTTCCCAGGGCGGTAACCTCCCTGTAAGAGCACCTCTTTCCTGCTTACAGTGGTTGGATATTCAAAACTTGGAAATGGAGCTACTGGAATTTCAAGAAAGCTCTATCTGGAAAAGTAAATTCAATGACCTGCGTGTGGCTCTTGAACGTATTGAGTGTGAAAGGGTGACAAATGAAATCACTGCTAGCAGTTCTGAAAATAAAATCCTAAAAGCGTGGAATTCTCTGCCAGACAATTTTAAGTCCATGAAAGCACTTGGGATTGCTCTTCTTACTTTGTTTGGGTCATCCTATGCTTGTGAGCAGCTGTTTTCGGCTTTGAATCATATAAAATCTGATGCTAGAAACAGATTAACGGATGACATGCGTGCTGCATGTGTTGCTCTGAAATTAACGCATTATGAGCCAAGGATTGACAAGTTATCAGCATGCATGCAACAACAAACATCACATTAATTTTTTTCATGTATAGATTCTTTGGGAATACACACCGAGTCCTGACACAGTTAACAGTTTTAAGAAGTTTATCTTTTTTTTACTCAGGATACATTTGACATGTTATGTGAATAATACATTTAAAAATATATTGTGTAACTGAATCAAATTCTTCCTAAATTCATTAAATTGAATGAAATCATTAAAACATTATAAATTGCCAATAAATTGAAATGAAAACCAAAGGATTGTGAATCAAATTGATTCTCTGACAATACAAAGATTCCAACCTTTACAAATGATGTTACATAGTTCAGGCAACTTTATAAAGAGTTTTTAGATACTAAAATCTTGTTGTTAAGGTTTAATTGACGTGCTGGCACTTTGAGGAAATTCTTTGGTTTTGTGCGGCAGTTTGGGCACTCGGGCTCAAAAAGGTTAGCCATCACTGCCCTAAGCCAATATGGACAGTACAAAGAAAAAGCCATATGTAATAGCTATTATGTGACAGATAGGCTGCATCGAGGGCATACTGTGGTGTAAAGTGAAGAGATGGAAGGGTGTGTGGAGAAGTGACTAATAGTCAGGCAGCTCAAAATAAGGAACATGTGGGACTCAAACCAGCAACCTATGGTACACCAACACATGTCCGCAACCACTATCCCAAACAACCACAGCAAGCACAACCCAAATATGTACCCTCAAAGGGAATGTCAGTATGGAAACCCTTAGCACCCTGTGATGTGTCAGACGGCTGCCACATAGCCAGTTGCCACCGTACAAGGATGTGAGCACAGGTGGGCCATGTACATTACCAGAACATAACGAAAGACATGTGTCAGTGTGGTCAAGCAGCAGCAGAGAGAAATGTGGGTCAAACACATACTTTTATTGTGGTAAATCAGTAGATGTATTGTATATACTGCCTGTCATCATATCAAGGTGGTTGATTTACAGTGAACAAACTGAAAACACATTGAGCATGCCAGCTACCCACATGTCACCCCAAAGTCACTGGTACGTCTACAGATGATGGGCAGGAGAGATAATGTGCCATAGCTGCATGGTGTTCACTATGCAGTATCCCCCCACCCCCCACATGTTGCTGCCCATCCCAGATGCCCTAGTCGCATGTAGACACTAGGCGGTGCATGATGAGGGACCAACACACATCAGTCATGAATTGTCCCCAAAAATATATCCGTCTGCCAATACAGGTGGCAAAAGCCTGAAAAAGCATAAGTAGCAACATGTAAGCAAGTGTACACACAGATATAGATATATATGTCACAGCTGCCCCAGAATGCATGATATAGTAATTAAAGCATCACCAATGTAACCCAAAACAAAGGCCAAATGCAAAATGAGGATAAGGTAACAGGTACAAGAGGCACATGATCCCAGAGACGACCAAAAAAGGAACTTCACAGAGATGCAGAGATATCACCATGCAGCAGGTCCCCTGCAATGGGTGTTGTGGATACATGAACCATACACATAGATCACGGTACATGGGATGCACAAATGAAGGACGAAAATGGACAATCACACTGCCACACTGCAAATGTCATGGGCGAAGGTGAGTGGCAGAACGTCAGGGGATAAAGAGGACTGTGCAGACATGCAATGCTATGTTTGTAAATCAATGTACAGCAGCACATCTGTACAGTAGCCAAACACAATGAACTGTATATGCAGTGTGAAAGAAAGGTCAAACATGGGCCAGTACCCCACACAGAAGCCATATTGCCACATGCTCTAGTGTACCAACATATTCAGTCACATGCACATGCACCATGTACGGTGAACCATGATACAGTGATGCCCTACATGCACTGTAACTCCCTTGGTGAGGGGAAACATCAATCCAAAATGTTGGCGGCCATTAAACTGGTGTGGTGGTAACAACTGTGTCCTGTCCAAGTGCAGGGTAGGTCGACATATACAAGAAAATGTATACAATATTACCCCTATGCCACACACATGGCTGTATGCCCCGTGACCTCAACAGATGAGGATATTTTGTGGTACATGTTACACACATGGCCAACACACACTAACAAAATGTCAGATGGATGTAAAACATACAGTGACTATTCCAGTCCATGATGCACACATATGAACCAGTACACAGTGTCCACAGTGCAAAGGGCGTCTGCAGCCCCACATGTCCTGTTAAGACTGTTCGTGAATTACTGGGCATGCATAGTCAAGTGTGATATCTCAATGTGCCACAGTACTCGAACGGTCATGTGTGTCTCGCGCAATCAACAGGACACCCAGCCAGACCACCGTAGCAACGGTGTGTTGGACAGGCCTGTTATACGGAAAGTAGCAGTCCAACAGTAATGTTCATCATAGACATGTGTCCCACTCGCAGAGGTAAAACATCTTATGGTACCATCTCCCAGGGATAGTTGAATGGTGTTGTTGTGTACTCCAACAGGTGGGTGATGTCGCCCGCAGATGCACGTAACTAGATGTGCTGTGTGTGTCCGCTGTCCTGTGTCAGAATAAGGACAAAAACTGTCTTGGTATGCTGGATGCAACAGCAGGGCACATTGCAGGGAGTCATACATCAGTACCAACGTAATTAAATGTCACACAGGCAAACATAACATGATCACAACACAGAACACTGTGCATGTTGTGGACATTTGGAAATGCAATCGCAGACGAGCGTGTCCCATGGATATGGTCATGTCCATGCCCAAGTAACACAGGCGTATCACAGCTGCACCTCATGTCCATCAGCGTTGGTGCACAGAGACCCAACAGGAAAGGTCCATGAAGCAAACAGCAAAACACAAACATATAAAGGCTGATGTTACACCCAAACGATCAAAGGTGCTACCTACTGTGTGTTTGCAGCAAATGTCTGCTTGGGATCCTCACAAGCAGGCAAAGTCCACAACATGTCTCAGTAAAGGCAGAAGATTCATCAAAATGTGCCGAATAACCATGTCCCCATGTCCAGCCGCCGTTGCCGCATGTCCAAATTATGGTGATATCTGGGATACATAAATGCTGTTGTGCAGTGGTCTGCCAACACACATGAGATAGGTCAACCTACAACTCACAACACATGCACACACTGTGCACATGGTTAACACCAGTAAGGTAGAGATTTAACACTCACCACCACTCCACAGGTGTGCAGAACCCACCCACCACATGTGAATGCAAACAGCATGCACACTGTATCAAAACAGAGCCACCCACAAACACACACACACACAGTATGAGAAGGTGAGCATGCCACCAGTAACATACGGCCTGTATGTGCACAATTGGAGAATAGTGGAGATAAAGGTATTGTAAATGCTATGATACACTGCTGTTGGTCAATGCTACAATGTCAGAGAAGGGTGTAAGTGTGGCCCACCACCAGAACACCTAGGACCTGTAGACACACGCAGTCTTGTTGGATGTGTCCCAGAGACAGTGCTGGAGAAGACAAACTGGGCACGAACACTTGTGGATATGTGTGGCCAACATCAACATATGGGGTACGGGGGAACACTCTAAATAGGTCACCCACAACATATATGCATTAGACAGATAACCTCTGACATGTGCTGCTCCTGACTGTCCACACAGAAAAATTACCTGTATGTCCACCTACCCCAGTGTCCTGCACATTGAATGAGGTACACACAGCTGCCACTGCACAACAGCACCAGAAACATCAACAAGCATGTCCTGTGGATTGAGAAACACAAGAGAAACATACATATGTCATGTTCGAGCTGTGCAACAAACACACCAGCTTCACGTCCTCATCTCTCATAACCCCCTAGATCCGTCACAGTCTGGCAGTTCGTCATGACACTTGTCACAAGCACAACGCCAAAACCACTAGTCTTCTAGTTGTTGAGGGCGTGGTGGTTAAGAACCTTCTTCTATCAACTGTTATATTTATGCTTTAATTAGAAGGATTGTAGTCGTGTTAAACCAAGGGTAAGGCTTATGACAGAAAAATAATTTATTTTGAACACAATAGAACAGATCAGGTTCCTGTTACCATTTACAGAATTTTAAATTATAGGATTTTTGCTTAAGGTTCAGCAAGTTTGTGGCAAAACAAACAGAACTCAACATTGA
Organism: Ichthyophis bannanicus; assembly: GCA_033557465.1. Lineage (NCBI taxonomy): Eukaryota > Metazoa > Chordata > Amphibia > Gymnophiona > Ichthyophiidae > Ichthyophis > Ichthyophis bannanicus. The sequence goes on from CM066035.1 coordinate 56,018,969, forward strand.
CTTTTAAAGTCCTCTTCACTGCAGAAGCTTAGCCTTTTCACATATAACAAGATGCCACTTTTCTTATTGTCCTTTGTCAATCAGAGCAATAGAAAAACAAACTTTACTTCTTCTATGGAAAAATTATCTTCACTCAGCCATAATTCTCACTAGGCTGCACTTCCAGGTGAAGAACCAAACTTAGGTTATGAAATAAGCATTCACAGTGTCCTCAAGACTCTTATAGCAGGCTTTTCTTATAAACAGGAGCAAAGCACAAACTCTTATAGCAGGTTTTTTTTCATATAAGACAGGAGCAAAGCACAAACACTTCTAGCAATCGATTAACCTTCTCTCCGTTGTGGAGTTTCAACACAGCTGACACAGAAGCATGAATCACAGCTTTACTTCACTAGCTTATGCTGCAGTAAATTCCTCCTTTCAAAACACACACAGGAATTTACTTTCTCACTGCTTAGCTCTGAGATTACTTCAGCAAAAGGAACAGTTCTTTCAAGGCTGGCTCTTTTCAACCCTTCAAGTCTAGAGCTTGGCATAAAGAACAATCCATCAACATATCTTCTTCGGCCCCTAGCTCTGACACTGGTCCTCCCAATTGCATAGGTTCTGACTCACCCACTTGAACTGAGTGCCCTGCTGACAACCTCTCTGGTGGTCTGAAAGCTTCTCTCCTTCCAGGCTCCCACCTTTGTTGCAAACGTGATTCAGGGAAATCACCTTTCTCAGCAATGGGTAGCTCAGCCTGTCTCCAGAAGTTATCACCTGCTCTGGCTTCTCCAGCATTCCATCATCCTTGCTGCTCTGAAGACTGTCCTCTGCTGCTTCCTCTGCTCCTTCTCCAATCACTCCTCCTTCCGCTCCTACTGCTCTCTCCATAGTTTAACCAAGGTTTATACTCACTGGGATCCAACCCCACCTCTTTCTATCCCAGGTGTTTGTAATCCTCCTGCCTTCTGACATCAGAATAATCAGTGCAGTTACTAGAGTGAGGGTTTTTGTCCTCGTGCTTGCAATCTAGCCCTCTTACACTGTCAAGCATTTCCTGGAACTTGTTCCAGCTGGGATTTTTCTGCCTTTGAACTGTGGCTCTGGCCTTTTGACCCTGCACACCTAACAGAGGCCCTTTGATTAAAGTGAATTCCTTATGCTGTTCACCTCCCCCATGCTCAAAATGGTTGACTTTGCCACACACTGTACCTAATTGTCCCCACCTAAACCCGCCACTGACATGTTCATGGCCAGGTCCAAGGGCCTGTTGCCTGTCCGTCCCCTTTGTGACCTCTCTGCTGCCCTTGAGACCGTTGACCACAACCATCACCGCGCTACCCTGTACGTGCTCGGCCCAAAGGTCCTGGTACAATCATGCTTCCCCCATATGTCTCCAATAGCACCTTCAGTGTGTGTTCCTGTGGGTCCACCTCCCCTACTAACCCACTCCTAGGTGCTGTATGAAGGGGATATATGCAGGGGCTGCTACATTCCCCTGGCCCCATACCCAGTTCCCTGGTACAGCAGGCACATCCCCTGGCTATCAGTAGCAGCTGTACGCTGATGTGTCCCAAAGATATCTCTCCATGCATGAACTATGTTTGGCAATCCACACCCTGACTTCAGCTTGTTCCATGACATTGATGGCTGCAGGTTCCCCCGCTGCATGAATTGAGCATGGCCAAGACCGGACATCTGGGCATCGCCCCTAAACCCTCTCCAACCTTTACAGTGTCTGTGTATAGGTTGGATACACCTTCTGTCCACGTGGTCGTCAAGGTAGCAGATCTCTATGACCCCTCACTCCCCTTCCCCACACATACCCATCATGTAGCTAAGGCCTGTGATGTCCCCCTAGATAACATCAGCAAGATTCCTGCCGTCACCCGAGAACACACAAATAAAATGCTAATGCCCTCCTTCATCACCTGCCATCCTGGTCACTGTAATCTACACTTTGCTGGTCTGCCTCGAAATCATCTCTGTCCGCCGCAATGTATGCAACACTGCACTGCATGGCTAATCTACCGACAACCCCAGTATGACAATAACACCCCACCTGTCATGACACTTCATAGGCTCCAGGTGAGGTCAGGACGCACCTGCTGATCTATACATGCAGTCACACTGTGGTTGCCCTGTACGTTGACTCGCATAAAAATACTACTACTACTACAGACCATGTAAACAGTACTAACACCTGTATGCATCACCATACCGAAACATGTAATACACAGTCCCTGCTCATCAGAGCATACAATCCAATCAATCCCCTCATATCCCCCAAATGTCATCCCCACACGTCAAGCCAACTGGTCCTATCTATAGGCCGCTCCCCCACTGTTAACGCGGGACCACACACTTGTCACCTTGCAGCACCCAACACCTGGAACTAACTACCTGTGGTTTTAGGGCAGCCACCCTCACCAACCATCTCAAAACCCTGTGTGACAGCCTACCACATCGCCTAAGCCTAATAATCCTGACTATATTAATCACCTCCACCCGCTGTTGTCCCCTGCCCACATCTTCTGTGTTAGCGGTTGGACTACATTGTAAGCTCAGATGGCCAAGCATTGTGTCAGCAATATCAGTGCAGGGCTGCGTATGACTGGTAGTGCGATACCAATGATCAGTAGTAGTAGTAGTACATATATCTATCCAAATGTTATTCCCAAAATATCCAGTACTCACATGAAAATAGCTCCTCAATCAGCTGCCGCCTGAGTGCTGCGCCCTCACGTGTGTCATCACGGGCACATACAGGAGGGCACGTTGGATCGTCTTCAAGATCCTCATTAATTTTGACATCGATATCGTGTCTGAGAGCAATGTTGTGCAGGATGCAACAGGCAATAATGATCTCTGCCACTGTCACGGGCTGGTATTGTATGGCTCTGCCAGTCCTATCCAGACACCTGAAGCGACTTTTCAAAATGCCAAAGGTGCGCTTGATGATGGAGCAACTGGAGGCGTGCAAGCTGTAATGAACAGTATGGTGTGAGCTGACGCTGCACATGTGTACGCCCCCCACGCAAATACGTAGCCTGCATGCGCATGTGCGGCGCCTGGTTCCACAGACGTCCCACAGGCAACAGAGGTCAGCGGAACCGTGCGGCGGACATGCACAGACACGTACACGTATTGAGCATGTGAGATGCATGGTTCCATGTATGCACCCTACGCATCGCCTCTGCGCATGTGCAATGCGTGCACACATGCGCAGATGTCCAAACATACCATAAATGAACGTGCACACCTGGTACACGCTGAGGGGTTAGTGCAGGCGAGCGAGGTTGAATGCGTGCATCATTGGTGGTGAAGTGAACGGAGGGTCAGAGGCAGGTTAGGCGTGGAAAGTGGCAGGATTGGTGAGCGGTGGGGGAGGTAGGTGGCTTGGTTGGTGAGTGGTGGGAGAGGCGAGTGGCGGGCTTGGTGAGTGCTAGGGGAGGCGTGTGGCTGGGTTGGTGAGTGGTGGGAGAGGTAGGTGACAGAGTTGGTGTGTGGTGGGAGAGGTGAGTGGCAAGGTTGGTCAGCGGTGGTAGTGAGTGGCTGGGTTGGTGCATAGTGGGGGTGACAGGAGGCAGGGATGGTGAGTGGCTAAGGTGGTGAGGGCTGGTGAAGGTGACGGGGGAGGGGGCAAGGGCCACAGGAGGTCAGACAGGTCTGGAATGCAGAGGGAGGACAGGGAGATCAGGGACATGCTGTAGCTGGCCATGATAGGTGGGGTGTCCGGGGAAATGCCAGGGCCGCAGTCCCCAGAGATGGGAGGGATGGATCATCCTGAGTCCGAGGTTGTGGGCCCATTGGGTATGTCTGACCCCACCCAGGAGCAGCCTGAGGAGCATAACACAGGCAAGCGTAGGTGGACGCCTGTGCCGGATGGGGAGAAGAAGAGGGCCATACGATTCAGCCAGCAGGAAAACCACAACCTGCTGTCAAGTGTACTCAAACACTATGAGGAGCTGTATGGGTGCATGATCTCACGCACAACTGTTAGCATAAGGACCAAGGTGTGGGAGGAGGTGCAGGGGGCCGTGGCACAGGCTGGGGGGCCACCAAGGGACCTTGACAGCCTCTGTAAGAGTTTCAATGATATCAGGCGGGGGGTCTGTGCACACATGACTGCAGAACGCTGACATGCTAGCGGCACTGGTGGGAGCAGCCCCTTCATCCCAAGCCTCATGCCCCTGGAGCAGCAGCTGGCTGAGCGCCTAGGCCTGATCTACATACATGGCCTCTCCCCAGCGCTGGACACGGCTGACCCACACGCTGGGCATGCCACAGGCTGTCGCAAGCCCATGTCCTGGGAGCAGGTGTGGCCGAACCTAGAAAAACAAAACCCTGAGTCCGCATTCCCCGTTAGTGTTTGTTCGTGGAAAATATATGGGCTAGAAGCAAACCTCCTTCTCAACACCTTCCAGATATCTGTCTGACAAAATGCACTCTTTTCTAATACCTATTCATGCCTTGGGCAGATGTAGGCTTGGATACAGCTCAGGACGTCCTGGGCATATTTGAAATCTAGTGAGGACATCCAAGTTCTGGAAGTACCCCACACATGTTCACTCCATGCTCCCAGTCAGACTTGGATGTCTTCACCCCAGATTTGGGTTATAAAATGGGGCAATCTCTTCAAATGGGTTAGTTTTGTGCATACAATGTGTGGTGGAGGGGGAACTGGGGGTAAAGAAGGAGCAAGCAGAAGAGTTCCTGTCCATAGGGCTGACCAAGTAAGAGAGACAGAGGAAAGCAAGGAGTACATAAACAAATATGTGTCCGTGTTACAATGTGCTCTCCGTCTGTCGTCTGTGTCTGTGACAACCCCATATCTACTATGTACCTTGTTCCACCCCCCCCCCCCCAGGTAACATCCAGGCCATCGAGGCAGCCGAGGAAGACAATGGCAGTGAGCCTGAGCCAGCGGAGGTCGAGAAGGCGCCGCATGCAGAGGCTGCAATCAGCAGTACCCCAGACACCCCATGGGCCGATGTGCTGACTGAGGAGATGGCCACCCAAGAGGAGGAACAGTCACCCCAGCGGAGCAGGTACATAGGCACCACAGTGGCTGGCGAGGGGCCTGAGGATATGGGAGTCAGCCCCACATTGCCACCGCCAGGGCCATTGACTGCAACAATGGGCGCAATGCATGTCGTCCTCCAGGACCTGCGGGCACAAACGGCATCAGCACGCAGGGATGCTGCAGGTAGGCAACTGGTAGGATGGTTGCATGTGCTGGTGTGGCACACCAACCCCCAGACACAGCGGTGGGGCCACACACGCACACAATGACAGTGGGCCGCCACACATACATATGCCCCCCTGACCATGTCTGGGTGGTTTGGTGTGGCTCAGTGGGGAATGGGCAGGTCATACATGTTGGGTCTAAGCAACAGATGACTCACAGGTCACCCTGTACCCCTCCCACAGGCACTCACCAGGCGCTGATTGCTATATGGGCGGAGATGCGTGGCCAGCAGCAGGTACAGCATGCCCAATGCCAGGCGGTGCGGGCCCTCATGTGGGCGGTGTGTGGGCTCTGCAGGGACATCAGGGAGCACAGCCTGGAGACACAGCAGCTGCGAGGGACTGCCGTGGATATTGCAGCTGGAATAGGCTGGTTGGCAGATGCCCTCAATGCAGTGGCGGGATGTATCCTGCGGCCTGAAGTGGTGCCAGAGGCAGAAACAGCAAGGGGTGTGGGGCTCATGGGAGTGAGCAGGGGCATAGGCCTGGGTGGTCACACAGGCCATAGGTCTGTGACTGTACATTGGACTGACTACCATGTTAAATAACGCATTACCTTTGGTCACCGATGTGCACGTATCCATTTTTGTGTCAGGGGTCCCCTGAGTGGGCTGTCCAAATTGGGGTTACCATGGTCACATGTGCCCTACCATTTCACAGACTGGTGGGGTGTCTGCACCAGCAGCAGTCATGACAGAGCGGTCCACACATGTCCTGTGTTCCATGCACCGTGCCATGTGTTAACGGCCATACATATGCCTTGGGTTACACCCTCCCTCCCCCTGCCACCTGCTGTATATGTCTGCTTGTTCACCAACATTATGGGGTATATCTCCCCTCTGTCCCCGCACATCATCCACATCAGGCATGGGTGACCTGTCTGTCAGACACACACCAGGGTCACCGTGGCATACTAACCGCACATGCTTGGTGGATAGACACGATGTACAGATATACCTAGCTGCTGTCAGTTGTTTACCCCCCTCCAGCACTGTAGTGAGCCGCTGCTCCTTCACCCCACCAGACCCCATCTTAGTGAGACACACCGACTAATGCCCTGTGAGACACGTGGATCCCCGCATATATCACATCTAGGCTGCATCATGGGTACCACATCCTTACCTCCCCACCCTCCTATTGTGTGCTGCATCCCTGCTACAGACTGACTATCCATGACAACGTGGATACATCCGGCAGCACACATGGCCCTCCACACAGCCTGTTGTGGGGAAGGGGCAATGTATGTGACACAAATACACACTGGGACATGCACACAGGTGTCAGACTCACCGCTACCGCATGTATGTACAAAGGACACATAACCATTGCAAGATTTGGCTGCCTACACAATGTTTTAATACAAATATGTGTCGGTAGGTGCCATACAAACGTTGAAAGGTACAACAGAACAACACCCTCCCACAGGCGGGTTAACATTAAAACTGGTTCACTTTTGGCATTAGCCCAGCATGTACATCCGTCACACATGTTAGTGGGAATACATTTGGCTATTAGGGTTGCTACCTTTGCCATCTGTGCATCCACATAACTACCTTGCACACTCTGGGAGATGGCCACAGCTATATATGTTGATCACACACCCGGGGGCCCGGCGTGGGGGTATGGCTGGGGATGCGCCGTGAACATGCCATGATAACGCTGGCAGAGCATCACCTCAGCCATATGCTCAACAGCAGCTGTGAGATGCCTGATGGCATGGCCATGGTCACTCAGGGTCCACATAACGGTGCCCATCGCCACACACAGGAGACCCACACATTTGCCACCACATCCACACCATGTGGCTTGGTCTGGGTGGTGGCATCTGCGTGGGCCCTGTGTGTGGCAATGTGTGGGGGTCCCACACCCAGCCTGACACCTTGGCCATGCACATGGGGCAGGTGGCAGGGGCCCCCAGAGCCCTGTGGTGACCTGCGTCTGCCCTCAGGCACGGGTTCCCCCTCCCCACCCTCCATGGCCCCCCCGCCCTCCCCGCCCTGGCCTGTCCCCTCACTCTCCCCACCACCCTTACCCTCCTTGCCTCCCACTCCGCCTCCCCAGCACTCTCCACCACCTCCTCCTCCCACCCCTCCCCACCCTCCATGTATTCCTCCCCCACATCCATGGTATCCTCTGTCGCTGCAGGTACATCCTCCACATCGGTACCTCCAGTGGTCACGAGGGGGCTGCCACCAGGCGGTGTGGGCGCAGAGGTCCCCTCCCCAATATCTGCAGCTTCTGTGGAGAAGGCAGAAATAAAGAGGGCGTCATGCGTTTGTTACGGCACAGACACATTGTATGTGGCATCACAGGCTGCCGTGCCACTGGGACATGGTGTAGCACAATGCATAGACTGGGACACTCACCATCACCCCTGGCCATTGCCTCCCGCTGCATGCGGCGGAGGTATTCAGGGCAGTGTAGCCGCATCTCTCTGCCCTTCTTCCGTAGGACCTCTACCTCTGGGGATAAGCAATGTTTGCAACCATTAGGGCCCTGTATCCAATCCCATGGCGAACCACATGGCACACATGTCTGTGTGCAATGGGGGCCACTCCTGCTATGGGCAGAGGGTCCCATGCTAGCTGTTGGCAGCACCGCCTGCATGTGTGGGTGTGAGGCTGGGCATGTGTGGTGTGACACCTATGTGCCCTGTGCGCCGCCTCACAACCACCCCATGCCATGTCCCTGCCATCTCAAGGCATGACATGACAACAACATGGCATGTGGGGCATTCCAATTCTGATCTACACAGGGTGTGACTCCATATCCTCAGTGCAGTCCAGCACACACCTCGGTGTTGGGCAGCCCGTCCCACATCAACAGGAGCCATCACCATGACACCTGGATGCTGCTCCAGTCTCTGTGGTGCAGGCTTGGACACCTGGGGGTGTGGGGGAGCTGGGTACCTGCACCAACATCAGCTACCATTACACCGGGATGCGTGGTGGACCACTGGAATCTGGTGTGCTGCCTCCTGGGGATGTGGCGGAGCTGGGAGCCTGCAACAGCAGCAGCAGCTATAACACCAGGGTGACTGATAGGCCTCTGTGTTGTGGGCTGTGGCCCCCTGGGGGTGTGCCACAGCTAGGAGACGGCAACTGCAGCAACCACCATGACCCCAGGATGTGTACTGCACCTCTGTCATCAGGTCTGGGGGCCTCCTGGGGATAGGGTGATGTTCCACACATACACAGCAGCACCTACCTGCCATAACACCAGCATGGTGAATAGACCTGTGTAGTCTGGTCTGATGCCTCCTGGGGTTGGGGCAGAGCTGCAAACCTGCAACAACAGCAACCACCATAACACCAGGATGGGGAATAGACCTGTTTAGTCTGATCTGTGGCCTCCTGGGGTTAGGGCAGAGCTGCAAACCTGCAACAACAACAACCACCATAACACTAGGATGGGGAATAGACCTATGTAGTCTGATCTGGGGCCTTCTGGGGTTGGGGCAGAGCTTCAAACCTGCAACAACAGCAACCACCATAACACCAGGATGTAGCATAGACCTGTGTAGTCTGGTCTGGGGCCTCCTGGGGTTGGGGCAGAGCTGCAAACCTGCAACAACAGCAACAATCATAATACCAGGATTTAGAATAGACCAGTGTAGTCTGGTCTGGGGCCTCCTGGGGTTAAGGCAGAACTGCGAACCTGCAACAACAGCAACCACCATAACACCAGGATTTAGAATAGACCTGTGTAGTCTGGTCTGGGACCTCCTGGGGTTAGGGAAGAGCTGTGAACCTGCAACAACAGCAACCACCATAACACCAGGATTTAGAATAGACCTGTGTAGTCTGGTCTGGGGCCTCCTGGGGTTAGGGCAGAGCTGCAAACCTGCAACAACAAAAACCACCATAACACCAGGATGTAGTACAGATCTGTGTAGTCTGGTCTGGGGCCTTCTGGGGTTGGGGCAGAGCTGCAAACCTGCAACAACAGCAACCACCATAACACCAGGATTTAGAATAGACCTGTGCAGTCTGGTCTGGGGCCTCCTGGGGTTAGGGCATAGCTGCGAAACTGCAACAACAACAACCACCATGACACCAGGATGTAGAATAGACCAGTGTCAGCTGGTCTGGGGCCTCCTGGGGAACAGGAAGACCTGTGACACTGTAACTGGAGCAACCACCGTGACACCAGGATGTTTGATACACCTCTATGCGCAGGTCTGGGAGCCTTCGGGGCCAAGGGTGATGTTCCATACATAAACAGCACCAACTACCACACCACCAGGATGACTGCTGGACCTCTGTCATCAGATCTGATGCCTCCTGGGGATGGGGCAGGGCTGTGGTACTCCAACTGCAGCAGCTACCAGTGCACCATGATGACTACTTAACCTCTGTGATCAGGTCTGATGTCTCCTGGGGATTGGTCAGAGCTGGTAATGTGTCATAGCAGCAGCCATCAAGGCACAGGGATGCCTAATAGAGCTCTGTCATGGGGGATGCAACTCCTGGGGGTTGGGCAGAGGTGTGCACTGCAACAGGAGCAGCTTACATCACAACGTGCTAACCTCTGCACCTCTGCTTTCATGTCTGTGGCTCCTGGGGATTGGCATACGTGCATACAGCAACATACGCAGATAGCTCGATCACAGGGTTGCCCATATACATGTGTCTTGCACATGTGGTGCATGTCTTATGTGTTTTTATTGCTGGATATTGTGTTGCACACCTTCCATTTAGTGACCTGTCCTCATACACTTACCTCACGTGGGTAGTCTGCTACATGGTTGAAGCGCCTTGTTATGCATACCCACACCCTCCTGACGCATTCCAGATCCTGCTGTTTTGAGACACCTGGGAAGAGACGCGGCTGCCTGGTGCAGATTAAGGCTTCCAGCTGGCGTAGGTCGTGGCGGCTAAATGCTGGCTTGCGGGATCACATTGCCATTTTGGGGGATGCCCATGTGCTGATGACACACGCACATATGCTGCGCATGCGCTGCATCGTGCATACGCCATACCACACTATGCCGTGCACACATCACGGAAGTCACACGGCAAACTATCTCTGGGGCCACATGAATACATGTTGGATACTGAGATTGGCGGACACGGTGACTGGCTTTAGTTTACAACATTGCATGACTTAACGCCATTTGGCTTTAGGCGCCTTATGACACGCTTTCACCGACGCAACGCCACGCCTCTCCTTAGAGGCACGGGACAAAGGTTATAGTGTATTAGGCTTAAGTCACTGATTGTAGAGATGTGTCTGACTGTTACTAACACTCATCTTGCTGTTGGTGCAGTGGGGATTCAAACCCATAAGCAGTGACTGAGGGCATTGTATTAACCAGTATGCTATGCCTTTCTCATAGCACGGGCTGACTACACAGCAACTGTAGGTCAACCCAGTAAATGTCAGCTGTGCTTACCAGGATCGGGTATACCCACAGCTAAGGCACTTTACAGGGTACCTTAGGTTTACCAGCTGAGGTGATGGTTTATTTTTGGTGGACACACTGATATTTGCTATGGGGTCTGTGTACTACACCGTCCTAATGTTACTGGCGAAACTCCCAGCGATAGTGTAAGCAATGCCATATAGGGAGGTGGCCGTGCCAGCGTCCACGTAGCATGCACTGTGTATCGCCCAATAGGAGGCGTGTTGGCTGTTTACGTGCGGTAACCTTAACTTCATGGCAGCGCTATGAGAAGGTGTATAGAGCTGTAGCCCACTGGTTAATACAATGACCAACAAACCAGAGGTCATGGGTTCGATCCCTCAGGGGTCTCATCTGATATGGCTGTCTGAGGCAATCTCTTTTGCTGCATGTAACAGTCTGACACATCTCTACAATCTGTGCTGCCAGCAGAAACACCCTCACCTCATTGCCATCACCTACTGTGCCTTATAGGGCAGGAGGGGTGTCTGGACAAAACACTGGATAGACATACACACACTCCTACACCTACTTCAGCATTGTGCAAATATAGAGGTGGTTGGCAGCCCTGGCCGCCACACCAGTCCTGAGCACAGCGCAGGCATTGCTATGGTACTCAATACTGTTGGAGTCACTCTCCGGGGTGGTAAACACTGTCAGAGACATAAACCGAGATACACTCCACAGATATCAGACAGGTTGCTCTGATGGATCTCGGTTAATAAATTGTGTTTCATTTTGTACTTGTTATCTGACATTAATCATAGCAAACGCTTGATATATGTGGAACGTGTTTCAAGGTTTATGACGGCATTGCTAAGGTATGTGGGTTCTAGTATTGGTAGATGTTGCTCCGCGCAGGGCCCAACAGCCTGACCCTCCATGAGGCTTTGGATAGTGGGGCTGGCCAATGCTCTGGGGCAGAGGTTCCCAACTCCGGTCCTGGTGGGCCCAACACGATTCAAGTTTTCATGCTGTCCCTAATGTATATGCAGGGGATACATTTTCATACAAGGGGGGCGGGACATACAAATGCATCTCAGGCATATTTCTTAGGGACAGCATGAAACCTGAATGGTATTTGGCCCTCCGGGACTGCAGTTGGGAACCTCTGCTCTAGGGACTGCACATGTCTATGGTGAATGTGCTCTGTAGGGTAGAATATAGGCGTTTATGGCATGTTTATTTTATCTGCAAAAAGGTTCCTTCTTAGAAACATAGAAACATAGAAATATGACGACAGAAAAAGACCACATGGCCTATCTAGTCTGTCCTTCCATAACAACTACAACAGTCCACTTTTTGCCTTTAGAGATCCTCTGTGTTGGTCCCATGCTTTCTTGAATTCAGTTACTGTCCTCATCTCTACCACCTCCACTGGGAGACTATTCCACGGATCCACTACTCTTTCCGTAAAGAAATATTTCCGCATATCACTCCTGAATCTATCTCCCTTCACCCTCATCCCATGTCCCCTCGTAGCAGAACTTGCTTTCAATTGAAAGAGGCTCTCTCCCTGAACATTTATGCCACGGAGGTATTTAAACATCTCAATCATATCACCTCTATCCCGCCTTTCCTCTAAGGTGTACATATTAAGATCCTTAAGTCTGTCCTCATATGCTTTATAATGAAGCCCATTAATCATTTTGGTAGCAACCCTCTGCACCGACTCCATCCTGTTCACATCCTTTTGAAGGTGCGGTCTCCAGAATTGCACACCATACTCCAAATGAGGTCGCACCAAAGACTTATACAGAGGCATTATCACCTCCTTTTTTCTGCTAGCCATTCCTCTCCGTATGCACCCAAGCATCCTTCTAGCTTTTGCTGTCGCCTTTTCCACCTGTTTAGCTACTTTAAGATCATCAGACACAACCACGCCTAGGTCCCGCTCTTCTTTAGTGGACAAAAGTACTTCACCTCCTATACTGTATTGCTCCCTTGGATTGCTGCAGCCCAAATGCATGACCTTACATTTTTTAACATTAAATCCCAGCTGCCAAATTCTAGACCATTCTTCAAGCTTAGCTAGATCCCTCCTCATGTTATCTACCCCTTCCTGGGTGTCTACTCTATTGCAGATTTTGGTATCATCCGCAAAGAGGCAAACCTTACCCGACAGCCCTTCCGCTATATCACTAACAAAGATGTTAAATGTTAATACAGTTTAATACTGGGTAATATATAGGAACATGGTCTGCAGGAGGCACAACTGAGACTTGAACCTGTGACTTTCTGCCCCTGAACCCACTGACTGTGTGTACTGCACCAAACTGTTGTCACAAAGGCAGGTCATTCCCTTGGTATACCATTACTGTTCGTCAAACAGACCTTGTCTTTTGCAGTGCATGGCACTCACCTAGACAGGGCTTGGCCTTGGTCTGCTGTGGGCAGATGCCACTGCTCCCACCACCACCGGCACCCCTCCGCCACCATGCTCACATGTCCTTATGCCGGTGGTGCTGGTGGTGCGCAGTCCCAGGCCATCCAGTGTGCCAGTAGGCGGCTGCCTATGGTGTGTGATCTGGGGTAGGGGTGCCTGCATGGACATCCATGCTTTCCCCCGGCACTCCCTGCCAATGTTCTGTGCCCTTTGGGGTATTTGCTAGGTACTGTCCCCTGGGACACTGTGGGACACAGACACTCATGGACATGTTTGAACTTGATCAGTTGCTGATATTGTGTTTCTGTTTTTCTGTGTCACCTAGGCATCTGCCTAGCCTGCCCTATGCCCCAGCTGCTCCACTGCATGTCACGCCTGCAGTCCCCTGTACCCCATGTGCAGCCACACCATAGTGCCCTTTCGTACTTGGGCACTATCTGGTGGTGCAGCACATGTATCACTACTATCACTGTTCTTGGTCTCCCTGCCTTTGCTGTACATTGCTGACTGAAATGGTTTCTCTCTCCTTCACTTTTGCCTCTAGCGCCAGGTTTTCACTCGCACTATTTTTCAGACCTTCATTTCAAGGCGCTAGTGTGCCTGGAGCCTCTCCCTGCCCACCCATTGACCCCTTCTCCCTGCCCTCTGGGGAGCCTTACTCCACTTTTTCTGTGCCTTAGCGCCGCCAGGGATGTTGTCGGGCGAAACGGCACGTTATCACGCGAAGAGGTTGATTTATCACACGATAACATCACGTATCACGCGATAACGTTACGTATCACGTGATAATTGTGCCACTGCTACGTTATGGCCATTTAGTAAACATACCCCCTAGTATTGCAGGTCAGTAGCTCCCACAGAAAAGGAATAATGTCACATCTGATCATCCTCACAAGCTGCGTTATTCTGCTTCCTAAAATCATCAAGTCAGTAATGCTTGGCTTGAGGATCCCAGGAAACCTACTTAAATGGCCGGTATTAAAGTGGCGTGCAGCCCCAAGCGATCAGACACTCCCCCTTCAAAGGCACCTGCCAAGCCCTTTTTCCCCCTTCCCCCAGCTAGACTCCCCTCTCCTCATACATCGCCAGATTCCTCTCACAGGCCTCACCCCCTTAAGACATTGAATACAGACATCCCCTCTGGACACTCTGGAATCTCCTGGAAGTGGGTTCCCTGTAGTTTAGGGACTGAGGCAGGAGAGATCCCAAGTCGCTCCTCCCCCATCCAACACTCCATCTTTAAAATGGTGCCAGCTAAATCCTAGATGTAGTCTCACAGTTCTCCCACTGGAGTCCAAGCCACCAAATAAGGCATCATTATTCAGTTTACATAATGAGATGCTTTGCTTGTATTTGCAGGCTTTGCATCTCATCATATATAACAAGCAACGTAGTAAACTAATATGCATTGCAGCAAAATAACACAATTTGCTGCTTATCATGTGTTAAGAGGCATAAATTATGTCGCTTTCCCTTAATTCAAATTAGTATCTACCCCCTAAATGTCAATACATTTATCACATGATAGAGATCCTTTCTGTGTGGTAAGTGTATGGGAAATTACAGTACTGGGAATGCTCCTAACAGTTAGCTCTCAGGCTTTGTACTTACTGCATATTAATTTTGCATCTAATGCATGAAGCGTGCAAATATTTACTGAAATATAGCAAATAGGCCTCATAGTTATTAAATAGACCCCTTTGAGAATAATTTTGCTTGCATTTTTTGACATGCATTAGATTGCATTAATGTGCATTAACACATTAATCCTGATGAGTAAATGAGATCTTTTGCACTTGAGACAGTGGAAGGTGAGATCACTAAAAGCATAAGTGGTAGAAGTAGGATACAAACCTGGGTTTTTCATGGTTCTCAACAGAGATATGCAGAGGCAAAAAACACTCTTTTCATTTTTTCCCATTTTTTTCTGATTTATGGGTATTTTTTAGGATAGAGGGAAGGATTTGGCTAAGGTCTGGGCAGACAGTGAAGGAGGGACCTTGAGGAAAGAGTTCAGCATAGGAAAGAGGTGGCAAGAATCAGCAGCAAGAGATTTAGTCAGATGGACATAGTATTCTTACTTGGCAAGAGCTATAATTGACTGGAAAGAGGTTAGCATTCATTTTAAATGTAGGTAGTCAGCAAGGGTATGTGATTTAAGCCAAAGGCGGCCAACTGAGTGGGCACATGAAAGTAGGTTGTCGAGGACAGCAAGCTCCCAGATAGTCAGTATGTTTCACAGGGCATGGACTGGGATGAGCAAGTGAATCCGGAGCAGAGGGGAGTGTAGTGTTATAGGAAGATACTGCCCCCATCAATGGACTCAGATGACAAAGTGGAGGAAAAAGATGATAAGGCAGCAGTGGAGAGAACTGAAATGTTGACAGTGTGAATATTTCTAAACATGTTGGTGGAGATTGGGCAAGACAAGGATGGGGAGTGGTTAAGGGTGAAGGTTAGGAGGTGATGGGCAGAAAAGGGCAGAAATAAGGTGGAGAAGTTGGAGGATGAGCAGTTGGAGGAGATGACAAGGTCAAGGCAGTGGTCATGCTTGTGAGTAGGAGAGATAGAGCACAACTAGAGGTTGAATGAGGAAGTTAGGGAAAGGAGCTTTAAGTCATAGGGTCAGAATGGTCATCAACATGAATGTTAAAATCTCTAAGAATAAGGAAGGGGAAGATGCATCCAGAAAGGTGGAGATCCAGGAATCAAAGTCAGTGAGAGAGATAGAGGTGGACTTGTTCAGGAGTCGATAAATGACAGCTACCCAGAGAGATACTAGTGAAAATAGGCAGATGGCATGGATTTCAAAGGAAACAAAGGAATTAGATGGAGGCAGAAGGAGGAGCTGGAATTGGCAGGAATGAGAGAGAAGGGGCAGGACCATGTTAAGAGAGAAAGGGCACGCTTAACACATTAACATTTACTACACATTAGCTGTGACCGCCTTTGCTCTACATTCTTCTATAGAAGATCATTTGCCCTTGCAATACATGTCTGTATTGTGAAGAGTCACAAAGAGGTATCAGCTAGTTTGCTTATGAACATAAGAATATAAGATATGCCATACTGCGTCAGACCAAAGATCCATCAAGCCCAGTAGCTTATCTCCAAAAGTGGCCAATTCAGGTCACAAGTACCTGTCAGGTTCCCAAAAGGTATCCAGATTCCATGCTGTTTGTCTAATGGGTAAGTTGTGGATTTTACCAGTCCTCTTTAATAGTGGTTTATGAACTTTTCCTCCAGGAACTTGTCCAAACCTCTTATATATCCAGCTACACTAACAGCTTTTACTAAATCCTTTGGTAATGAATTCCTACGTTTGATTACTCGTTGAGTGAAAAAATATTTTCTTCGATTAGTCTTAAATATGCTATATTGTAGTTTCATTGCGTACCTTTTGAAGGAGCAAATAACCAATCTACATTTACCCATTCTACTCCATTCATTATTTCATAGACCTGTATCATATCTCTCCTCAGTCGTCTCTTTTCCAATCTGAACAGCCCTAACCTTTTAAGCCTTTCCTCGTAGGGATAATCTTCCAACCCCTTTACCATTTTTGTCGTTCTTCTCTGTACTATTTCTAATTCTGCTTTATCCTTTTTAAGATATGGTGACCAGAACTGCACACAATTTTCAAAGTATGGCCGCACCATGGAGCGATATAGAGGACGTAAGTGGGAGTGGGACTTGTTTGTGTACAGTGGTATAATTTTAATTCCCATCTGTTTGGATTGGTGGTGATCTTTTCTGTGTGTCAAGGGTATGTGGAGGTGTGAAAGGAACACAAATGGAGAGTAGAAGGTGTATGAATAGTCCTTTAGAAAATATAGCTTTGAAAGCTGGGTTCAGGCAGTCATCATAGAAGATCCAACAGAGATGCCAGAGGGAGGGTGAACAGGCAGATGGAGGAAGCCAGGAGTGGCATAGAGTCAGGCAGAATCCAGAGACAGGCAGGGAGGGCCAAGGATCCTGCACACACCTTGAGTCATCTCTGCACAAGGATGCTGTGTGCTGCTGCAGCAAAGATAATGATTTGTTGCTGGAGATGGAGATTTCCAGCTACTCCCAGATGTTTGCAGCAGAGCCTCAAGATGTCAGCAATCTCCAGGAAAGGCATTTGGAGGTCCATAGTGAGATCTGTGAGCAACCTGTGAGTCACCAAATACTCAGTGAGTCAGCACATACACACATGTGCTGTGACAAAGGAGGATACCAGAAATTAGAGCTCCAAGCAGTGAGGAAATGTAAGGACAACATCTCAACATTGAGAGAGTCACCATCTTATCTCCAGTGCATCAGAGATCATGTTCATGTGATAGAAACAGTGCAGCATTGATGTCCTGAAATTTTCAGTTCACAGTTAATGCCACAGACCATTAGAAATCTATGTGCCACTGGTAGGTCAAAGCATATGACTACTGTGTATACATTCATTTCTGAGCACAAACAGGTGTGGATACATTGGCGTATACCTTCCCAAAGAGCTGTGTGGAAATGTTACTATTTTTGACTTGGCTGTATGGCAATGATGCCTACAACTGAGCAGTTGTTATGTCTTATATGCAAGCTTTTTGTGAGTATCACAGACCAGTTGCACATGTTGTTGTTAAGTGCCATTGAGTCGATGTTGATTCATGGTGACCCTCTGGATAGTTGTCCTAAATTGTGTTCGGTCTTCAGTCAGGTGGCTCATTGTTGATAAACTGGCACCTGTAGCTGCTGTTATTGTATCTGTCCATCTCATTGCTGGCCTTCTTCTTTTGCGTTGACCTTCTATCTTGCCAAGCATGTTGTCCTTTCTCTAATGATCTCTCTCTTCGCATGATGTGTTCAAAGTATGAAAGACAAAGTCTTGTCATCCGAGCTTCTAAAGAAAGCTTAGGTTTGATCTATTCTAGTACTGACTGGTTTGTTCTTTGGGCAGTCCATGGTATATGCAGTATTTGCTTCCAGCACCATAATTAAAAGGTATCAATTTTCTTCCTGTCTATCTTTTTCACTGTCCAACTTTTGCATCCATATGATGTTATTGAAAATACCACGGCTTGAACGAGTCAAATATTTATATGGATAGAGACATCTCTGCTCTTGAGAATCTTGTCTAGGACCTTCATAGCCATTCTGCCAAGAGCAATGCGTTGTCGGATTTCTTGACTGCTTGTTGCTTATTTATTGATAGTTGATCCAAATAGGTTAAAGTTGTCCACAATTTCAATTTCTTCTCCATCAGCGATGAACCTATTGATTTGCCAGTTTGTCATGATCTTTGTCTTCTTTACATTAAGGTATAGGCCCATTTTAAGACTATGTTCCTTGATCGTGAGAAGCAAATGTTTCAGATCATCTTCACTTTCAGCCAGTAATGTGGCATCATCAGCACAGCGAAGGTTGTTGATGAGTCTTCCACCAGTCTTCACACCTCTGTTGTCTTCATACAAACCTATGTTTCTTAATATGGCCCAGAGTTTCTCATGGTTTACACAGACAAAAAACTTGCTGTAGTCAATAAAGCACAAATAGATATCCTTTTTGGTATTCTTTAGTTGTTTCAAGGATCCATCTTACATCCACGATGATATCTCTCGTTCCTTGCCCTTTCCTGAACCCTGCTTGCACTACAGGTAGTTCTTGTTCCAGGTATGGTTGTAGTCTCTGTTGAATAATCTTCAATAGAATCTTGCTGGCATGTGGGATCAGAATACAGGGAATGAAAGTGCTAATGACAGTGAGAGTTAGTTTCCCTGTCATCAAATGAGATAGTTGAAACAGAGAAACACAAAAAATGATGGCAGATAAATACTATGAGGGTTATTTTAGAAGCTCTATTGATTCTTTGAATGTCTTGAAATGGGAATAGAGATATCCAAAGTACGGAGACATCCCCGGAGCCATTTTAGAAGCAGGGTCTATAGATGTGCCCATAGCGAGGACATCTAAGGCAGAATGGGGGAGCGGTGTAGGCATGTCTGGGGCAATCCCAGAACTTGGTAGCTCTTGATCAATTCCATTAATGACCTGGATGTCCCAAGCTGCATTACAACTTATATCTTCTCCAAGCATGACCAGGAATCAGAAAAGTGCTTGGTTTGTCAGTCAAATAGGCAAAGGAGGTAGAGAAGGGGGTATACTCATCTCCTCTATATTGTCCATGTTGACAATGAACACTACAGAGGAATGTGGACTCATGTTTCTATTTTGCCATGCCAATAGATGTCTCTGTATGCAACCTTGTGTCAGATGGATGTCTCCCTCCCCGTGGTTTCTTAGCAAGGATGTTCATGTGGACACTGGCATGGGCATCCACATCGAGGGCATCTATGTTTCTAAAATCAGGCTGAAACATAGACATCTCCAGTGTTTTTCTGCATGTTCTGCCCTGAAAGAAGACCAGCTCCTGTGCATTTATTCCATGGATGTATTTAAATATCTCTAGCATATCACCTTCACAGTAAAGAACATATTTACATGGAAATTTAAGAAGAAAGTGGCACCTAAAGCTATCACCCATTAGTGTAATTAAAGGAAGGATTTCCTCCTAGCCTGCAGTACATACATTTATTTGGAAAAAATGAAAACACAACGACTCACGTGCACAGAGAATTATTATCACAATGAGGAGGCACACCATGTAATACTTATTGCTTTGGCAAATTTATAAAGCGTGTACTGTACCTACAACTGTAGGTTATTCAATTGACATTTATTTCAGGGAATGTGCTGCAATTTATAAATTATGTGCATTAGGCTCAAGCAATTCATATTTGTCAATACAACAGAGAGAGGTTGCTATCCAATAATGTATAATTTTGCTGGGTGATATTACAATAATCAGATGAGGCAGCTGTTGAAGAGAAAAAAAACATTCTCTGGCTGTTGCTAGAATAGGTAAAGTTAAATGCAGGATGTAAAATCAGAAAAATTCTGTTCATTACTTTTTTATAGATTGCAAATTGCATCAACAAAAGCAATTATACAAATATTGTTTAAAAAAATACTGCAAGCCATCTTTATAGCAAATCCTTTTAAAATGATCTTTGGTCATAATGAAGCAGTATCTTGATCCCTAAAGTAAATCTTGGATATCATCCTAGCTTGTATTATCATAATATGCAAATTTTGCTATCACTTCTCTTGATATACCATTATACAAGAAATTTGAATATCTTCCCATTTGTTATAAAGAAGCATTGTAGTACATTTAAATAGTTTCTACAAAATAGAAATATAATCACATTATTTATATTATTTTATCAAAATATCATTTATGTTATTCTGTATTTTGTTATTATACAGGTTTTGGTAGACAAAAATAACTAAAGATGGCCAGACTGCCCTCTGTGTATTTATGAGATTTCAGAGGAACCTGAAACTTAGGTGTGAGCATTCAGGCAGGGCCAGGAATAGGGTGTCCTCTACATAAACTACAGAGTAACCAGTAGTCAGGAGCTACACTTGGATAGACAGAGGCAGAAATAGAAATAGAGAACTTACAAGTAAAAAGAGATGGTGCGAGAACCAGAATTGGAGCTTACAGTGGAGCAGATCCCATGATCGCAGCAGGAGTTTGAAGCAATCTGAAACTGTAGGCCTGGAAATGGGTCTCAGCAATCAGGCCACAAGACTAGAGTAATAGTTGGAAGTGAAATGGAGTTGCATATCTAGAACTGGAGACAACAAGTAGATAGATCAGTTTGGAACAGCGAAACTTGATAGCAAAGTGATTGTTAAAGACTTCAGTCCGATGTGAGTTTCTTTCTGTGTCCCAATTACCTCTTAATTTAGCCTTAGCCAGTCCTTGATATATAGGAATTTCGTATGGAGGATTATTTAGCCCAGTCTTTTTCTCTACTCTCCAGTGATTAAGACTAGAGCTCAGTCAAGCCTTAGCATGACAAAATCTGACTTCTGAGCTCCGTACACTTTTAACCAGCTCTGATAAAGACACCATCTATATGATCCTCCTGTAGTATGCAAGCTATTAAAATCAGGCAGGACTTTCCTTATTAATACAGGGAGGCACATTTCACAATTGGACATCCAAGTGCAATCAGGGACATCAACGTCAGAACTTCTGAAAAAAAGCAGGCATGTGCAAATTCAGGCATGATTTCAGAATCATGGATGTGCCCGATATGCATGTGTATCAAACATCTCTATAGACATCCCCAGGACAGCATCTAATAACCAAGATGTCTAAAAGCAAAATGGTTAGAGTGGTGGCTTGAGAGTAGTGTGCTCAGGATTCAAATCCCAGTGTGGGCCTTTGTGATCTAAGACTATTCACTTGATTCTACATCTTCTCTAGATGTTTAAAAGCAAAAACAATTACTTTCCTGATGCCTGGGGAAGGTATAGACATTGATATGCCTGAAAATGATTAAATGGGGACATGTAAGTACATTGACGCTTCCCAGACATGCTTATGCCACACCCCTGTGCCTACTTGGACCTTCCTGCACTGGAAATGTCTGTGAAAGTCATTTATGCACTGGCTACAGAGACATATCTGTGATTTCAACATCCACGTGCACACCTTCAGATGTCAAAATCATGGCTAAGCCTTTTTATAGCCAAATATCTTTATTAACACATCACCAGTATACAGAGTTTTTAAACAACCATCAAGAGTCATAACAAGAATGGAATATCATCTATAATGATAAGCAAGGGAAACATTTTCTTCTTTAACTTTTTTCTCTCAATCCCCCTTCCCCTCTCCCCGCCAAACCCACATCTCGTTCCCATGCTTATCCCACAGTTGACACTTCCAGACTATGTGACTCTTCTACAGTACCGGTAGTGCCACCAGTGCAGTTCAACTTTCCAATAGTATATTGCCTCAATCACCCTCCCCCTCCCCCCCCCATCTGTTCACAAACCAAGGCTGATGGCTCGAGCAAGTGAGAGCAGCAAGGCAAAAAGAAAATAGACCCATCACAACATCCTGGTCATGCATCCACATCAAAGGAAACCCATCATTCTTTGATCTAGGGAGTCCCGGTCATGTTCCTATGTCCTATCGTAAGCCCTACCTGTGTCCTTGTGTATCCGCACCCCCTTTACTCTCAGATCCCATATGTATCCCCACTCAGAACAGCTGCAGCCACCCCCAGCTAACCCGAGCATTGGTTCAAAATGTGACCTCTAACCTTGGGGGAGAGGATTTGAATGTAAGGGCCCAAGGTTTCTAAGAAAGATTCCCACCTCTTTCCTCCACTGAGTCAGTGTTTGTGTTCCAGTAACATCATGTGGTGTAAGTAGGATCTCCACTGCTCTTCCAGTGGGCCTCCTGTTGACAGCCAGGCTCCAAGTACAGTCTTACAGGCAGATAATAGGGAAAAGTGCATCCATCTGTTCTCCCTCACTCCACCATGAACCACCCCCCATTCCACAATCTAATATCGCAAAGTGGGGTGTTAAGAAGAATGACTTACCCAGGACCTTCTCCAAGAAATACTCAATATGTCCCCAAAAGCACGCTACAACCGAACAGGTCCAGAACATGTATGCTAAGGTATCCTGCTTTGTAGAACACCATAAGCAGTCAGGGGATGCTGCTATTCTAGCCCTGTTTGGGGCAAAATGCAATCGCCAAATTATCCGGTATTACATCTCCTTAAGTCTGCATTAACATTGAGTTCTGGTATATGGGTGAAAATTTCTAACAGGTCCGCTCTCTCCACATTAGTGAACAGTTCTGCGTTCCTTCTTTCTATCAAATCTACGAAGGTCACCAGAGTGTCCAATTCTGCCCATGCCCATCTTAATGTAGCGATCTTAATGTTTTTCTCCGGCCCAACCATCAGTAGTTCATCCACCTTAGAACTGAAGCGGCCACAGAAGACTTGCTAAGGTAAGCTCTGAATAAAGCTTCATGCCTGTAGATATAGAAATTGATCCCCTGACCTAGATCAAATTGTTCCTGCAGCAAGGGATGGGTATACCATCCTCAGTTTACCATTTGATCCATCCCTGTAATTCCAATCTGTTCCCATCTTGAAAAAATGTGCTACGTTAATACAGGCAGAAATCCCGTGTTGCCCATAAGGTATGGAGTGCATCAATAAGACCACTGTATCTGCCAACACAAGGCATGCCAGCCTTTACAAGCAGAAGACAGTAAGGCATTATTCTGAAGAACATTTCCAGTCTGCAAGGGCTTCATATTTATTTATTTAGCTTTATTTATATACCACCTTTCACTGGATCAAGGCAGTTTACATAGAACAAATGCAAGTACATTGTAACAATGGCATGAAACTATATACAATATGCGATCAAGACCCCAGAGGGTTATTAGCTATATACATTTCAGATTATGTACAGCAGTAATGATATCTCTCTTGGGTTTTTTTCTTATGAGGGAGGAGGTTATGCAGTTGTATTGAAATGTTCCATGAATAGATGTGTTTTCAGAAAGTCTTTAGGTCATTGATGAGTCTGAGCTTGTCTGCGGGCTTGTTCTATATGGAGGGTGCGTATAACTGGAATGCTCTTTTACATGCTTGCTGGTTTGATTTGGTCCTAGTGTAAGGAATGACCAGGGTGTTTATTGTGGAGGTTTGCCTGGTTCTTTGTGGTTGGGAGGGTTGCAGAAGTGAGCTGAGGTTTGGGGGGGGGTTCTGAGTGGATGGCTTTATGTGTTAACATTCTTCTTTTATATCTTACATGGTTCTGCAGTGGGAGCCAGTGTAGCTGTTTGAGAAATGGAGTAATATGATCCTGCCTTGCTGCTTCTTGTAGGGTTCTTGCTGCTAAATGGAGAACTGTTTGGAATGGTAGTAGTGTGGACAGAGGTAGTCCTTGGTATATGGTGCTGCAGTAATCTAGATGGAGTATTACTGATGCATGAAGTACAGTCTGGAAGGGGCCGTACTTCATGCATCAGTAATACCCCATATACCTCATATGGAACACATACGAGTATGAACGGAGTCAGGCCATTTCAACTGGTATGTATTCAATAGTGTCATAAAGTCAATCCTGTAAGTGCTGCAGTACACATGCAAGATTGTAGCCCTGCATGTCTGTTGCTTAGGCTACCGGTTTATGTTTTGTACTTGTTTGTAGAAGGCTTTTTTCTATTTTAGGCAAAATCTTTTCTGCTACTGTTTTTTTTCCTTCTAACCTTCAAGTTCAAGGAAGAGGAAAACACTCTTTATATGTCACTGCACTGCTGAGGTATTAGATTCCTCTCTTCCCACCCCAACTTTCACCCACTCCATGTCTCCAATGCTCTTATTCCCATCACAGCTTCTTCCTCTGCCCAAATGGATAGCCCTATCCCAGGGGAGGAACTAGTTCCATTTTCAAGATGCCTGCAAGTTGAATTCCTCATGAAACAAGTGGGAGAGCTGAGGGAGGACATGGAGAGGCTGAGAAGCATTCATGACAGCAGGAACTACATTTATAAAATGTGTCTTAAGGTGGCCAAAATATCCAACAGAGGTGAAGATATAGAAAGAAGAAATCAGGTTACCACAGCCTGCAGTATTGACACACCAACTCTACCATCCCTTGAACTGAAGAACCAGAATGCAGCTCTTTAAGTGGAGGAGGTAAGAATATCCTAGGAACAGAAGGAGCCTGAGCTCAAAAACCCCAAAGTTGACAAGTCAGTGACCACAAAGAAGCGAAGGGTAGTGGTGGTTGGTGTGAGGAGTACTGAAGCATCCCATCTGCTAACCATACTTGATATCCTAGGAGGTATGCTGTCTGTTAGGTTTGAAAATCGGAGATGCTACAGAGAGTTTTCCAAAACTCATCAAGCCTACTGACTATTATCTGATGCTGCTCATCCATTTTGGCAAAAATGATACTTCTAGGTATCCCTCCGAGCATATCAAGTGACTTCATGGCTCTGGGAGAGAAAGTGAAGTACATAGGTGCACAGGTGGTGGTCTCCTCAATTCTCCCTGTTGAGGATAAAGGCTGAGACAGAGAAGCTCACTTTCTAGAGACAAATGCATGGCTGTGTGGATGGGATCAGAAAACATTTTGGTTTCCTGAACCATGGGATCATTTTCTCCCCTCCTCTTTACTCCCTGGTGGTCCAGTGGTCCCTGCTTCTTTCCCCATAATGGGCCTGAGCAAAATGGCTGCAATCACATGGTGCTACCCCTAGCCTCACACTAGGGGGCAGCACCACAGATCGTGGCCTTTGTGCATACCATTGAGGAGAGCAGGAGCAGTCCTTGGCTCCTGCCCTCATCAATGGTACTCATAAATATGACCGGGACCCTGACTGGCTAGCCAGGTTTTTCTGAAAGGGATCGGGGGGCCCTTTTTGCACCTAACTAGCTAGTGGGGATGGTTAACTTCACTGATTCCCCTCCCCACCGGACAATTTATAATGGGGATCGGGAGCTGTGTGGGGAAATCGGTGCTGAAGGGAGACGAGGCCACTTTCTTGTACTTGTTGGTGCCATGGATCTTTAGATGTATGGCACCAACAATTATCTGTTGGTGGAGCAGATCAGTGGTGGGAAGGCAATTGCATCTGCGAGCAGCCCCACAGCTGAACTTCAGCTAATGCCATCTCCTAAAGTGGCATTCTCTGCAGCTGCCATGAGGCCCAATTTGGTAGCCATTGCATGACAAAGTTTTGCACAATGGCTGCCAATGACTGGAATACCTACTCCCTGCCCCAATCCCGCTCTTCTGGGTCCACCACACGAAATGCAGATATCGCAGAAAAGTGCTTGCAATATCTTCAGTTCTCCCACAGTAGCAGCCAATGTCCTTTTGTACACATGCCCCTATATGTTCAAAATAATATGAAAATGACAGAACTTCAGGCCTTACACGGAAGGGAGGAGGCACTGTGGGTTAAGCTGGAAAAAGGGAATGGAGCATCCATTTGCATTGGTGTAATATACAGACCTTCTTCACAGGCAGAACAAGTGGACAGATTTAATTGAAGGCATTCAAAGTATTGCTATGAAAGGAGAAGTGCTATTGACAGGTAATTTCAATATACTGTATTTCGATTGGGGCATGCCTGGAATGTGATTTTGCTTTTAAATGAAAACTAAAATAGTGCACCCTATTGTGTAATAGGGTGCACTATTGCTCAAAAGTGAGCATTCTTTCACCAGAGTACAAAAAACTGGATAGCCCCGATCTTGCTGCCTGACCTCTGGGATTTTTATCATGCTGGTTGCTTTTAACATGTGGTAACCATTACCACAGACCATTAATATGCACTAAACCCTATAGTAACTCTTACTGTACTTTAGTAAAAGGGCCTCTATGTGCCTAAATCATGATTCTGCCCTTGTTCTGTGCAAACCTTGCCCCTATGCAGGTCTACTCTAGAAGTATGCGCTGGCTTGCACTATGTATACTGTATATTAAAAAATTTCCTCATGAGCTTTTGCATCTCCTGCAAGTCTTACTGTACCTGAGGAGCATGTTTACTAAGCCACATTAGCTGTTAATGCCATGATAATGTGGAAATGCATGCTGGGTGTAAGGGAGTTTGGGCATGTCTGCAACGAGTGCTTCCCACAAGCATCAGTAGCACGTGGTAACTGCTGGTTTTACAGACATCGCGGGTGCAACTAATGACACCACACCACATTCTCTGCATTTTCACAGCATTATCTGCTGAGGAAATGCTGTGCATCCTCCAACAGATAACACGTGACTTTTGCAGCTAATGTGGTGCTGTTTGCACTAACCTGCCGTGTTAGTAAACATGCCCCTATGTGTCAGATAATTACTCATTATTAGGAATGATTGAGAAGGCAATTATGCTTATCCCTCTCATATTTTACATGACCTTAACACTAGAAGCCCCAAAAGGAATTTTACCTAGAAACCCCAAAGTGCGTCAATTGACGCATTATCACAACGACTGCGTTTAGCATGAAATGCAGAAGTGAATTAATGTCGTTACTTGTTAAATACGTGCAGTATGTGACATCATTACATGACATCATCATGTGTTTATTATTTGTAATGTCGGAGTAAAACTATAAACAGTGATTGAGATGCGCCACCTAGTAGGAACATGAATTTATACCTAGAAGCCCCAAAGTAGTCAATTGACGCATCCAAGACAATTGAGTGCATCAATTGACGTACTTTGGGGCTTCTAGGTATAAATTCATTTTCCCGCTAGGTGGTGCATCTGTCATTAATTTTCGATGCACATATTTGAACATCTTGACCTTGCTAACAAAGTCATGGAACATGACTGACATGGTTCTAGCAGTGGCGCTGGTATACGACTTTGAACATGCATTTGCGTCAATTGACGCACTTTGGGGCTTCTAGTGTTAAACATATAAACATTTGACTTCGGGGGCTTGGTTCTTTATTTGACTACTGTTATACAGATAATTTTCCAAAATATGGTGCTTATACATGTAAATGCCAGTACTTGCACATGCAGGTTGGAAAAACTGGCACCTATGCATATAAGTGCCAACACTTGCATGTAGAAGCTACCAAGTAATGTTACTCTTTGTTCAAACAAGTACATTTACAAAGTGCTTGCTCCCACTGCATGTGTAAGAAAATGCATGTGTATTTTCCATGAATCTATGCATATTTTGCAAACGGTTCCACATTGCCAGGGAAATGTGAATGTCACAACTTTTATGTCTCATTTATGACCTAGACATCGTATGCAAAATGGGACTTTGCCTATCTCTGTACAGCATTGCATACATCTGGTAAGTGCTATACAAATAATGCTGCTGCTGATAATAACAACAATAATATGTAGCATCTGCCACATAATTTACTGCTTCTCTGAATGGTGGACAGTTTTGCAGTAATTACACGCTGGAGATTCCTTCTGCAATATTGGTTTGCAATATGGTCTCCTTCTTTGCCAATGTTCTTGAAGCATACATGAATGAAATATCAATATTCTTTGTTGTTCCTGCTCAAACATTTTCCAAAAAGTACATCTGCCTTACAGCCCATTGGACTTCTAACCTTGAATGCTCCTACAAATGAAACTTGATATTTCAGTATCCACTTTAGGTCTTGTAACCACATAGATGAATCATTCTTTTTATAATGAAAACAGCTTTTGCAAGAAGACATATTAAGGTCAGTATTCAGTGGGATGACCAATGCATAAAGTTTTGGGAATATTTTACCAGTATTACTTGATGCATATTTTCAGCACAGCTATGCATTCAAACCTGAATACTGAAAATGTCTACATCACATTAAATGGATAGCTTCTTTATTTAAACTTATTCCTGGAATTTATGAGTTTGGATTTGAATGGAAAAGTTATATGGAGAGTGGCTGAATTTCATTGTTCTCTGAATATGTGATCTCACCTTTAGAACATCCTAAATTCTGCCCTAATTAAATATGCATAACTTTGGCTACGTGGAGGGGAATTTTAGAAGGGACGTCAAAGAGCAATCTGGGATGTCTAAGTCACAATGTCTGAAAAAAAAGCAGGCACCTCTCAGTGCAGATGTGATTTCACAAAAATGGATGTGCCTGATATGGACATCTGTAGGGGCGTCTTTATCGATGTCTCTAGAACCATATGCTAGAACCTGGATATCTAAGGTAGCCTAATGGTTAGAGTTGTGGATTAGGCACAAGATAGTCAGAATTCAAAACCCATTGCTGCTGTTGCTGATATTCTGCTGAGTACTGGGGATAATGGAATGTTTTCTTTTCCACATATAAGTGCTGGGAATTAAAAAAAAATGTATTCAATAGGTACCCAGTGCAAACCGCATAATTGCTTTTGAATATCAGGTCGATTTCTTCTGGAAATTTCTAGCTGTTCATGATAATTTATTTTACCATTTATAGCAATGAAAAATTAGACATTGGGTTATGTTTACTAAGCAGCAGTAATGTCACCGGTGAAAAATGCAGTGTTAATGTTACCGACACCATATAAGGCAGTGGGCAGCAGGGGGTGTTCAGGCGTAAAGGTAGCAATGTCCCGTTAACGTGCGGTAAAGGGTGCCTTGGCCATTTAACGCACGTTACCAGGACATTGAATGTCAAGCTGATAAGCAGGGCACGTTGAAGCTGAGAAGGCACCTTAAGGTCCGTTAAGTCAAGGCGCGCAACAGCTGTAAGGCAACCAGAAGTAACGCGCCATAAGTTAAGGTGCCATGGGGCACGACACCTTAATGCAAGGCAACACAAGGGCTATAAAGTGCCGTAGATTAAGACACCTTATAAGGCACCTTAGGTTAAGGCACCTTATAGGGCACCTTATAAGGCACCTTATAGGGCACCATATAAGGCACCTTATAAGGCCCATTGGGTTAAGGCACCTTATAAGGCACCTTAGGTTAAGGCACCCTATAGGGCACCTTATAAGGCAACTTATAGGACACCTTATAAGGCACCTTGGGTTAAGGCGCCTTATAAGGTCCCTTAACCTAAGGTGCCTTATAAGGCGCCTTAACCTAAGGTGCCTTATAAGGCGCCTTAACCTAAGGTCCCTTATAAGGCGCGTAACCTAAGGTGCCCTATAAGGTGCCTTATAAGGCACCTCAGCCTAAGGTGTCCCATAAAGTGTCTTATAAGGTGCCCTATAAGGCACCCTAGGTTAAGGCAACTTAGGTTAAGGTACCATAGGTTAAGGTGCCCTAACAATGTTACGGTGCCCTAAGTTAAGGTGCCCTAAGAGCAGTAAGATGCCCTAAGGGCTGCAAGGCGAGTCAAGCTGACATGCATGAACTGTAAGGCATAAAAACAGATTAACCCCAACACTGGATAGAGCACCGAGGAATGGCAATGAACTAATGATTGAAGGAAAGAGAGCTGGGAGCTGATGGACCTGCCATACCTGCGGTCATCCTATGTGGCCGCCAGTAAAGTGGACAGACATGTTGGAGGCAGCTGTACAGATGCACAGGGTGTTGACAATGTAAAGTACTGCAATGACAGTGGGTGGCAGAGGATGGGAATACATGGCCTCCAGTGGAGGCAGAGGTGACAGGATAGTTACAATGATAGGAGGACAGAGGAGTAGTGGTGCCATGCAGATCAGGCACAGGTGAGGAAAGCACAAAGAGCTGCAATGCAGAAAAGGATCCAGTGCAGGACATGGGGTAGCAGTCTGCACAAGAAGACAGGAGTCTACACAGCTGACAGACGCAGAGAGATGGACCAAAGGATTGTTGGCATTTCCCATCAGCCCCGTCGGGCTTAACAGAGCCACGAGAGAGAAACTCTCCCTTGGTGGCTCTGAAAGCCGATGTTGAGAGAGCAGATGCTGCAGGGAGGGCTCTGCCGGGCAGGGGGGGCCCGCGGGATGCTTGATTCTGCCGCTGCCACGGCGGCAGCGACAGCAGCAGCCGGTTTGTTTGTTTTTTTAATCTACCTGGGCCTGATGCAGAATGTTGTTTACACGGGGCCCCCTGAAACGCGGGGCCCTGTGCAAACAACATTCTTGCTCAATGGACGGGCAGGCCCTGACCATCACCATAGTGGCCTTTCATACTTGGGCACTATGCTGTTGCTGCAAATGGAGCACTACTATCACTTATCTTGGGCTCCCTGCCTGTGCTGTACATTGCTGACGCTTAAATGATTTCTCTCTCCTGCAAATGTGCATCTACTGCCAGGTTTTCACTGGCGATACTGTCCCGGGGTTAATGTTGCAGCGTTAGTGTAGCAGGGGCCTCTCCACGCCCACTCCCCGCCCATTGACCCCTTCTCTCTGCCCTCTCTCCACCTTCTCCCCGCCTTCTGGGACAATTACCGTTAACGTGTGTTAATGTTACAAATGGTAACATTACTGCACGTTAACATTACATCGGGTAACGTTAATGCATGGTAACGTTACCGATGCTACGTTAGTGTGCCTTAGTAAACATACCCCATTGTCTATGAAACCAGTATGATGAGATTACTTCTTTTCTTCACTGCTCTGAAAAAATAATTCTTGTTGTTACATATTTTAACAAGGCATCCATACAATCTCCACATATAATACATTTTGAGGGTAATTTTACAACAGGGCATCTATGTGGACAGGGCACAATTCAAAGTCTTTTTTATAAAGCTGCATAAGCACCTATGTGTTTTTATTAAATGCTAGCAAAAATCCTGCAGATTTCATGGCTAAGATGAAGCTATGGAAGTTTATGTCTGCTTGGGAGCAGATATAAATGCTCACACTTAAAATCTGCATGTACATTATGATTCTCTCTGCACTCTGTCCAAATTCTTCCCCTAAACATGTCTACCACTGGATCATTTAAAAGTATACAAGTTTTTGTCAACACATGTAAGTTTATACCTGGGACAATTTTAAAAGAGGCCTTTTATGCTTGTATGTTGGCATACATGTGTGGAAAAGGCTTTATTACTCTCTTGCAGTTCTTAGGAGGTGAAAGAGACAAACACAGTATCTGAATTCAAGAAAACATGGGATAAGGATAAATAATTTCTGAAGGAAAAAGGTATTGCAGACATTAGTAGTTGGTTTGGATTAGCAGACCAGATAGGCCATATGGTCTTCATTTCTGGTCATTCTTCTATGTATCCATGCTTTTGTTTACTAAATTGTACACCCTGCTTTACTGACCATAGGTCTCAATTTATGCAATTAGAGTAATGTACTATTAATATTACATGTTAAAATGGCACTAGCAGGCATTAATGCGCTAATGTACGTTTGTAAAAACCTAACCCTATTGTGGAGTATATCTGATGGACGCTGTGGAAATTATGTAATAGTAGCGCCATCCATGAACAGATTGCCATGTACCATTCAATGCAGGCAATCTGCAAACAGCATGTGCCAGGATGTTCTTTACAAAGCTGCAGAGTCATGGCACTGAAAGGAGATAGAGGGATGGCTCACTTGCAAGAAAACAAACCCATGGGATCAGAAGGAAATGGAGGAGATTGTATTGCAAGGTTATGAGCAGGAAAAGGGGGAAGAGGGCTTCAGTCCGACCTGGTGAAAGAGGAAAGAATCATTTGGTTAGATTGGGTATGTCAGGCATGTTGGGGCTGGGGCTGGGGAGAGAGTGCCAGATTACCATCTGGCACGGGGACCAAGAGCTTCAGGGGATTTTCAGTGCATAACAGCTACTCAGTAGTAATTAGCCTGGATTCCTACAGCTCAAAAGAATCTTCTCTAGGCTTTGTGTTCATCTAGGGAGAATGGTATTCCATGCGGGTACATTTTCAAAGCAATCTACTCATCGTGTACTATCAGAATCAGAAACATTGTGAACCTCATCTTCTTGTGTACCTCTTGACTCATTAAATAGTAAAGATTTGCAGTTACCGTGCATTAGTTGCAAAAATTATTATGTGGTAGCTGCAAAGTCACTGCGGTAAGTAATGGGGGAATACCCATCATCTTGATCTTCCCATACAGTTAATGCAGAGATATGGGAGTGACTGTGCAAGGATGTAACCAGTATAGACCACAGATTTCCAGCGGCTCATGAGCTCAATCGTATCTGGAGGAAACTACTCTGTGCAGCAGCTGTTGCAGTGTCTAGCCAGAATGAATGCTTTCCATAGTCTGTGAGACTGAATCCTGTTGCCAGTACTGCTTGCTTTAGCATGGCTATGGATTGGAAATATGTCATTGGGATACCATCAGCATGCAGAAAAAGGTGACCCTCGTGGTGTGGTTGGAATCTGTGAAAATTATGGAGATTTACCAATTGGCACATCGTGAGATATGATACTACCTTCAGTGCCAAGGTGTACCTTCTTCTTCTCTATTTGGTCTTGATCTTCCTGGTTGTCAAAAGTAGCCTGCTGCTTGTTGCTTGCATGTCGGATCTCAAGAGGCTGTGCCCCTCCGAGTCACTTTTTGAAACCGCAACCAACTAACCCATCCTAAGGGTTCCAAAAACGTACAATCTCATGGTGATTAGAGCAGAAATCTTCCAGGGCTGCCCATAATCACTGTCATATGTCTGGCGTAATTGGTTTCCTGTGATTGAGAGGTGCTGGGGTGATAGGGGCCCAGTTTTGCCTCAGTGTCCTAGCATTAAAACTGCCACAAGGATTGTTCCAGCCATTTACTTTCATGAAAAAAAAACAAAAAAACCCTGCTGGTTGATTTTTGATGAGTGTTCACAAGTCTGTGTAAGTGAGCTTTGATTATGTAATCAGCGATGAAGCCATCACTTCAGGTACCAATCCTAGGGATAGAGGGTGAGCACCTATGATTTCAAATGAGGTCCAGGATAACCATTGGTTCCTTGTTGGCAAGAAGGCTAGGTTCCAAAACAGAGTCTACTGAAAACAGGATAATGAAGCAGCTATTGAGTTATTCAATCTAGGTACATGTCTGCAAAAAAAAATTCTGCCTATCAGGATAACCTGGCATGCGAAGTTCAGGGACCCAATCAATAAGTGCATTTTCTTGAGTGCCAATTTCTTGGTCTGAGCTACAGCATGGAAGGTCATGCCCTTGTGGGTGTCAGTTTTGATGCTCAGGGATGAAATGACAAAACAAACAGCTTGTATAAGTTCAAACACAAAAAGCAATTGATCAGACAACAAGAACCCACATGTGAAGAACAGCCATCCTCATCTTAAGAGAAAAGGCAAATCAAAGGGGGAAAGAAAACAATTATGGGCAGGCCTCAGTCATTCGGGGGAGAGGGCATACACTTACACAATTCATGCAGCACGCCACACAAACTACCCCGTAATGTCAGTCATAGGCCAACAGTAAGTTTATAATTTTGAATGCATTTAAAATACTTCAACTTAACTTAAATGAAAAGTGCCCAACAGGAACCACCGTTGAATGCTTGCACACTCAACAAAGGTAACGTTCAATCTGCAGTCCAGTTGACTCGAGTTTCGCCAACATCTGTCAGGCTGCTTCAGGACGAAAGGCAGAAGAAACAATCATACAAGCTCCCATATTAGATGAAAAAGCCTCAACATTTGGAGACCTAAATAGGAACTGGAACCGGCATACAATCAAACAGCCAATCACAACACACTAGAACCAAACGGCGGCACTACATCTTCCATGACGCCGAAAAGGCAGAAGAACCAATTAAACAACTCATGGAACTTAAATTGCTGACATCCATTCAATTGAATCCTTGAGAACCGAGGGCTGGTCCTACTGTTTTGTTTTGACCCTGAACATGTATCAGAATGCATTCATTTTTGCACTTACCATGAAGTTAGTGTGAAAACTAAATGCATTGGGTGCAAAGCCTCTGTGGTAACTGTCATGGCACGACCAGCATGTTCCCAACAATTAATGTGTGGACACATACCTTAATGCATGGCACAATTACCATGGGTGCACTCACCTTCACCTATTGAGGTGGAGATAATTGCTCCCACACTAATTGAGACATTGACAGTATGCAATATGTACCTCCATGCTAGCAACAATGTGCTGATCATGCCCACTTTCCCATTCCACATCCTAATACATGATTTAGCATCGCAAAAATTAGTGCGAAGTAACCGTCATACGCTGTGGTAACTTTTACTGCAGATCCAAGTATGTGGTTACTAAGTGCCTATTCATGCATTAACTACATAACACACTTGAGTAAAACAGACCCTTAGGAGTATGTTTACTAAGGAGCCTTAAGGGTGCACCAGTTAGCAAGTGGTAATGGCAGCAGTAAGGGTGTCATCATGCGGTAAAGGCCAGGGCAGGCAGTAGGCATTCCAACGTTAAGGGCACTTGGTTCCACTTATTGGGCACTAAAAGGACATGGGATGTTAAGGTGTCAAGCATGCACCTTAATGCCGGAAAATGGCAGTCACCTTAAGGCAGGATAATGGAGCACCTATGAAAACGATGGACCTGTCAAATCCATATTTATCCTATGTGTCAGTCAGTAAGTGGGATGAGCATGTGGGAGGCAGCTACACTGTATCAATGAGGGGTGCCCACATAATATGCTGTAATGTCAGTGTGTATAACTTAAAAGAGTCACAGAGCAACACAGTATAGTGACACAGAGGAACGTTTAACAGCCTCACTCAACAGGTTATCATGTAAGCATGAATGTAAAGCACACCTTAAGTCTGAGGAAGCCTCAGACCAGGGGATGGGAAGCACATACGTGGTAGTAAACCACTATTTCAACCACTACCTCCCCTGTGATGTCATTCATCGGCCTCATAGCATCTTCATTTGCCTCGGGTTCCTCAGGGAAGTGAAACTGGTAGTCCTGAAGCAGCCTGTTGAAAGTTTAAGGGTGAAACTCGAGTCGACATCAGTTCCAGCTTTGTCAGAATGTCAGCATGATGTTCACTGGGAGCCTTTTTGTATTCAGATAAGTGTTTCTTTTCTTTTAAATGCATTTAAAAAACATTGTTTGAGTGGGAGTCACTGGGAATTTAATTATTATTGTAATGTCAGTGTGTGGTATAGGATTGGGAAGAATTGTCCCCTGGCAATGTGGGCATGTGGCAATGTGGGCATCAAAAGGATGACCGAGCAGGAGTGGTGATGAGAAGGTCATTCACAGGGAAGGTGTGAGTGATACATCCTAATGATTAAACTGTTCCTGTGTGGGACATGGTGTAGCAACTGGCAAGAGAATGCATGACTGTATAGAACAGGCATATGCTGATGGATGGGCTAAAGGATGGATGGTGGTAGATGAGAGTTCAGTATAGCCCTTCTGCCCCGATGTACCTGATGTAACCATAGAAATGCAGTTGTAGTGTGTATGAAAAAAGTGTAGCTGTGCCAAGGGGAAGTTCCAATACCAGTTATTTGGGTATGACAGCTATCTCAGCTGTTGTCAAGGAACCCAAATGCAGTGAGTGTTATCTAGGCAGAAGAGCTTCTTAAGACCATAGTAACCAGCAAGTTGCCAAGAGCCCAAGAACACTTACTAGTCTCACTTTCTGGGAATTCCAATCTACAAAATCAATCCCAGACAGCCTGCATATGTTGAGTAACACCATTCTGTGTCAGCCACTCACATACAGTACCATCTGTGTCCAGTCTGCTAGTCACCACAGGCTGTATGTGCACATAACCACCATTAACACATTGCCTTTGTACAAACAGTATGGACAACCAGCAACCTGTACAGTGACTAGACTGCCATAAAAGAAACAGCCCACATATCACTACAGCTTAACCTTATATAAACACCTTCTGCATACAATGCTCTGACATGGTCACAGTTCAGTCAGAGTGAAGAGTGACCTCTCAGCATGAACAGATATGTGCACCCAGGCCATGCCCATGGTAGACCAACGCTGAAATTGCTCAGCCATTGACCTACCTCTGACACATCTATATCCTTTGTAAACCGCTCTGTTTTAGGCAATGCCCAGGATCCTCTGCTCCTCAATATGTATACTGTTATCTGTGAGGCACAGTGGAAAGTGGGCAATAGACAGGCTAAGAGTGTATGCTGGCCCAGAGTGGACTACGTCTGTCACATACACAAATACGGTGACCCCCTACAAAGCTCTTGGCAGTGAACATTGAACCTATATGCCTGTGCTTGCATATAATGTAATGTCCCTAGCCATTGATACTCCAAACCTGGCCAGTGAAGCACATGCATTCTTCCATGCTGCAGACGCATTTCCCACCCCAAGAGGGAGTGTAATCATGGCAGGTTGGACATGGGGTTGGATGTTGGAACAGTTGCTGGCGACACATACGCCACCATACCATGCCTCTTTGTACTCTAACACCATCTTTGTGACTGTCACATTCAATACAGAGTGTCCCTAACCAGAAGCTCCCAACATCTAGACACTATAACTATCGCAAATAGAAGCAACTCTATCAATCTCATCTATTCAGCACCAAACGCAGTATCAGAAGATCTCTCAGATATAATAAACTTAGCCTGCAATCCGGACAACCCCAACAAACCAAACTGGTTGTTAGGCGATTTTAACCTTGCCTCTCTACATCACGACTTATCCAGTACATTCCTCGATGCCATGACAGACCTTGGATACAAACAAATCGTGCACAACCCCACACACAAACAAGGGAACATCCTCGATTTGATATTCGTTCCATCAGCAGTCTCAAGCTTATATAATTACACCAAACCATCTATTATCCCAGTCCCTTGGTCAGACCATAGCCTGATCTTATTCCAGATTCCAACAAATTCAAACACACTCGCCCAGCCAGTCACCTCAACAACAAGCACAGGGCGATTTAAACCGTTAGACATAGAGACCCTCACTAAACAAGCATTGCCAAAACTATCCAAGCCAATGGACAATCTAAACGAGTTGATCTCTAACTGGAACGACACTCTCTATCAGTATGCTCATCAACCAAGCACGAACAAGAAGCTCCCATCCAGGAATCGTTCCAATAAAAAGCAGGATGCCCCATGGTTCTCTCCAGAACTACGTACATATCTACTCCAACTAAGGAAGTTAGAAAGAAAATGGAGACACACCCACAACAGCCAGGTTCAAGAAGAGTATCTCACCCACCTCAAAAAGCATTGCGAACTAACTTGGACTACAAGGAAAGAATTCCACTCCAACCTTCTCAGCAAAACACTAAACAGACCACGCGATCTCTTCAATTTAGTAAAAACATTAACCAAAGATCCATCGCCACCGCATCAAGAATCCGTACAACCACAGCTATATACTAATTTCATCCAAGCCAAAATGGTCAAGGCGAACACAACGCCATCACAAATACTAATCCAACTCCCGCAAGCTCAAGCATCACTCGATAAATTCTCACCACCATCAAGAAAAACCATCGAAGAAATTATCGCTACCATAAACACCACCACGGCACCAAATGATCCATGTCCAGCACACTGGATCAAAACCTTACGTGCCGAGCTTAGCCCTTACATAGCTAAGATCGCAAATATCTCCTATCTAACTGGGATCTTCCCTACCGCCCTTAAACAAACATCAATTCGCCCTCTGCTAAAAAACAACCAGATGGACCCAACGAAGGAAGAGTCCTACCGCCCAATCTCCAGCATTCCCTATCTAGCCAAGATACTTGAAAAGGAAACTCAGAGGCAGATCCAACACCACATTGACACAGCAGCCCCGTTGGACCCATGCCAACATGGATTCCGAGAAGCTCACGGAACAGAAACTCTCATGACTTCACTACTTAACAAACTCATTTGTGGGATTGACAACATTCACATGGCCATTGCAATGATTTTTCTAGACATATCAGCGGCGTTCGACTCAGTCGACCACAAGGCGGGGAGGAGTAGCCTAGTGGTTGGGGCAAGGTACTTCAGGCCGGAAGGTCGGGAGTTCAAATCCCACTAGAGGACAGCAACCTTGGGCCGGAAGAACTGGGGTTTCTAGTCCCACAGATGCTCCTTGTGGTCTTGGGCAAGCCACTTAACCCTCCATTGCCCACGTTCCCTGTAAGTATTAGTGTATGTGTCTCATATCCCCGCGTGTTAAATGTATCCCCCAACTGTGTTGTGACCGCTTTGATTGAAGGATAAGGCAGAATACAAAACTGTCTAAATAAAATAAAATAAAATAAAAAGATTATGCTAGCTAGACTTCACAAAAAAGGAATCCGTAACCAAGCCTGGAATTGGTGCAAATCCTACTTAGATGAGCGCTGGCAACAGGTCCGTACAGGCAACATTACATCTGAACCCTTCAAACAGAAACAGGGAGTACCTCAAGGCTCATCTCTATCTGCGTTGCTTTTTAATATATACATGCAGCCAATCTGCCAAATCACCAGAGATTTCGGTACATCTTGCCTATTATACGCAGATGATGTGCTGATATTCACACCGATCAATATATCAAATCCTGACTACTCTCCACTAATCAACTGTTTCAATGCAATAACCGACTGGCTCCTCAATCAGAACATGAGAATAAACTTCAAGAAAACCGAAGTACTCATAGCCACAAGAAACAAGCAATTTTCTCCGCCAACCACCCTCATAGTAAGAGATGCAGAACTCCCAATCAAGGCCTCCATAAAGTACCTCGGTGTGATACTCGATCAACAACTCAATCTTAAAGAGCACATAAAGAACACAGTAAGGTCAATTTACTACAAACTAAAAACACTGCGCCACCTGAAACCAATGATGGAGACCAAGGACTTCCGTACAGTTTTCCAAGCAATAGTCACACCGCATTTTGACTATGCGAATATTATCCTTCATGGTCTCTCCAAGAATACACTAAATCCACTTCAACTGGCGATGAACGCGGCAGCCCGCATCTTATCTGGAGCTTCTATAAGAGATCATATAACACCAATACTAATCGATCTGCACTGGCTTCCGATAAACTGCAGAATAACATACAAATCCCTCCTCATCACATTCAAGGCTATTAATAAATTATCTCCTGCATCGATCTCAAATCTCATCACCCTCACACCAAATAACAGACCCAGGAGACTAGTAGCAGAAAACACACTAGTTACTCCTAGTATCTCCACAAAATGGACTCAGCAAACTACTAACAGAGCTTTTGTGTCCTATGCTCCCAAGTGCTGGAACAAACTACCTCCAAACATCAGGTCAATCAGGGATATCACCCAATTTAGAAAGTCCATCAAGCACTATTTATTCACTTTGCACTTCAGTCTACCATACACACAATAGAACCGGCTCTCGCCTCACTCAGTTAACTCCTACACATAACAACAATCCAGAACAAAGGATCAAAATGTGAAAACACTGTATTCTTGTCAAATATCAAATCTTGATGTAACCTATTCAATGTATATATAATTATGTATAATTATGTAGATAGTTATCCCCAGTTCACACCCAGTTTACCTTCCCTGTTATCTGTAAACCTAGATCAGTCATGTATTGACAGGTATATTGTTGTTCAATGTAAACCGCACTGATGATGAATAGTGCGGTATATAAAAAATGTTAAATAAATAAATAAATGCCAATGGGGAACCAGTGAGGCTGTCATGCAGGCCCTTTAATGTAACGCATGCAGACACTGAGTAGGCCCTCATAGGTTCTGGCCATTTGAATATATGCTTTGGCCAGCAATGCCACCTACGAAGAGTACATACTAAACATGAATGGTACTATTCAACGCATCCCTATCCCCACCCCAACATTCATCTCCAGTCACCACCTTCTCATATGGTAGCAGGTGATGCAGAGACCAACATGACATCCTATGCCACATTTCGACAGCTGGAAGTGTGCACTCACCATTCAGAGGTCAGAGTCCCACTGTCCCAATCAGACACACAGGAGCATTTGGATTTTCATTTTGGGTAATAGATAATGTACTGTTGGATGCTTTTGCCAATGATCAGTAGGCAATGTTGGGGTGGTTTCTTCTTGTGTGTGCCTGATACGTACCTCCCTGTATATGCATTCACTGCTTGGAGCAAAGAATCCCCTTGCTTGCATCCTGTGACTGCAGCATGGAACAAGAGCAATGTGCATGCAAGTAAATCACATATTGCTGCCAATGTCACCAACTAAGTGAATAGATTGGGCATTCAGAGATGCCAGCCTGCCCTCTGAGCCTAGTTCCCTATAGGCTGCAGCTGTACCAGGTGGGCTGACAATGTTGCCATGGATGCAGCTGTATGGCAGTTGGCATTATTCTGGCCTTTCACCTGTGAAATTAGTGTGTCGGGGCCTAGAGGCTGAGTCAGACGTGAGGGTTGCAACACACACACATGTGCCCGCCCCCCCACCCTGCTCACTCCAGTCAAACCAGCAGATGATTTGTGAACTGCACAACAGTATCATATTGGGAGGTTTGTATAGGGGAATGCTGTGGGGATGGGCCTTGTTGATAGTATAACTGGAAATGCATTAT
Source organism: Ichthyophis bannanicus (assembly GCA_033557465.1). NCBI lineage: Eukaryota > Metazoa > Chordata > Amphibia > Gymnophiona > Ichthyophiidae > Ichthyophis > Ichthyophis bannanicus. The sequence continues at coordinate 56,059,735 of CM066035.1, forward strand.
AGCTTCACAGCCACAGGTTGCAACTACTTACTGCAAATTAATCTCTTGTAAATTGTGTCTCACACAGTATGTGGGATTGCTGTATAACTGACCTCCAGCAAGTTGTATGCACAGCCATAAAGCCTGGGCACCTCATGCCTTGCTGAGGCTCACACTACTCTGGAGACACACACATTCATGACCCTGGTGTCCAAAAGTGGTGGAGTTTGGCATTCTTACCTGCCCCTTAGGCCTCCTTTGATGTTCCACCATTGTCACTGCCTGCTCAGTGTGCAGGCGCTATTAGCGCACTCTGCAATGCTCAAGCGCTGTCAATGCCCATGCAGTGTGCCAGTGCTTTTGGTGTGCTCTTCCATCCAGCCATGGGTATTTCAGCTTCTCAGTATGGCAGCTGAGTGTGTGGATTTTTGCTGGATGAAATGTTTTTTTTTAATTGTTTATTTAAATTTTCTCAAATGCAAGAAAAAATACAAAGTACAAATGTGCCCATTAAATAATACATTCAAGAACAAAATAACATATCAATATAATACACATCAAGGAGAGAGAAACTGCATATAATCCCACAAGGGATATAGATACAAATAGGAGTAAATAGGAGTTAATTAAACTCTAAATCAGGGAGCCAAACATAAACCATCCCACCTAAACATCCTCCTGCCTACCAACGCTCTCCTTATCAGCAAGAAACTGATTAAGTGAAGCCACATCAATGTAGACATAATCATGACCTTCATAAGTTACCAAACAACGACAAGGGAACTTAAAAAAAAAAAGAAGCCCCCAACGCAAGCACTCGAGCTCTAAGCTCAAGAAACTGTTTCCGGCGAGCCTGAGTAATCTTGCCAACATCAGGAAAGACCTGAAGTTTATAACCACAAAACACCACATCCTTGTACTTGAAATAAGCTCGTATAATTCTCAATTTAAGTGATTCTGACCCGAAAGTCACCACCAAAGTACATCTCTTTAGGATGATATCAAGTGAATCTTGCAAAAACTCTGTAAGGTTAGGGCCTACCGAATGAATCAGCTAAGGGAGAACCCTCCCGAGCCTGATCTGAAGCCCCAGCCTTAGGAAAAAAGGAATACATTTGTACAACATCTACAGAGTCATCTAGATGCAAAATTTCAGACAAGTATTTTCTTAATAAAATCTCAGGAGAAAGCAAGTGGGTGGATGGAAAATTTAAGAAATGAAGGTTCCGAGCACGCTGGTGATTCTCCAAACATTCCAAACGATAGGAAATTGATGAAACATCTTTCAGGTAACCTAAATGGCAATCTTTATACGATTGGAGCTGGGAATTAACCAGAGTGAGGGAACCTGCGATATTGGTCATTTGATCATCAATTACATTCACTTTTTTAACAACATCATGTGAAAATTGACACAAAGAAGTAACAGTGGAGGAAAGACGTGTCTCTATATTCAATAGCATTGACCAAATGTCAGAAAGCGTCACCTCACTTTTAGATGGTAAGGAATCAATAGTTGATGCCGCTGGACTAACTGGGACTAACACCGGAGATGTAACTGATGAAAGTACCTTCAAAGGAGTGAACGAAGAGGTAGGCAGAGGGAAAGGAGGTGGTGTCCGGACATCGGGGCTCAAAGACGCCCCGTCCAGAGACTGATTAGCAGGTGGAAGAGCAGTTACATGCCTGTCCATGGGGCCAGACACCTTACCTCTTTCACCTGACGATGCCTGAACAGATGTTTTAGCCTTGTGCTTCCCCATAGTCAGGCCGAAACTGCGAGTGCTTCTACTTCCCAAGACGCACCCAAGGAGCACATAAGGAGCAGAGGTTCCCCTTGTAACGCGCCCCTTAGAGCGCGACCCCGCAGGCCGCGTTCACGCAGCCGTGTGAAAAACAGCTGAGCTTTGTAGGGCTCGTGGGGGGTCCTCCACTCCTGAGGGCGGCCACTCTCTGCCTGCGATGACTGCAGCAGGCAACGGAATCCAAAACTGCCACTTGCTCCGCGGTGCAGAGTGAACCGCGGCAGCTCCCTCCACAAACAGCTCTCTCCCAAGCAGGTCTCACCTCGGTTAGGCTTTGTAGGACTCGTGGGGGGTCCTCCACTCCCGAGGGCGGCCACTCTCTGCCTGCGATGACTGCAGCAGGCACCGGACTCCAAAACTGCCACTTGCCCGCGGTGCAGAGTGAACCGCGGCAGCTCCCTCCACAAACAGCTCTCTCCCCTGCTGGATGAAATGTTGAAGGTTGCACATGCTGATACAGTTCTGGAAACATAGGATAAAGTTAACACACATAGACATGCAATTCCTAATCCACAGGCTGGTCTTGAATCTGTGACCTATCTCTCATACACACACTGGCCATGTGTGTGGAACCACAAAACAGCTGTGTGTGTTCATCAATCCATGGGTATACAGGGTGGCCCAAAAAAAGTGAGAACATCTCGTAAATTAAAAGCTTAAATAGTTTACTTATTTACTTTTTTAGCTATATAATGTCTTTATTTCAACAATTTCCGGTCGCCATCTTTTTTTTAAATTTATCAATTATTTACATCTATCTTTTTGAATTTTTAAATAACTTATATGCTACGAGATGTTCTCACTTTTTTGGGCCACCCTGTATATGTGGTCATTGCCAGGTTGCATGAAGGCATGAGTTGAGGTATACCTATGTCTGCTTAGATCTCTGCAGGTTCTGTGCCATACTTGTCTGACAATTTATGTTTGGCAGGTGTGGGAAAGGGACATCTTGTTAGGTCTGTATGTTGCACTGTCTTGCTATGCTGCTGGTTCAACTGACAATCATGTCTTACATATGGGATCTGTCCATGATACATGAACACACACATTGTGGCCAATACAGAAATATGGTTTAATGAGTCGTATGAATGAGAAATAGCCATAGCTGGCTATAATCTATTTAGAAGAGATAGAAAGGGTAGAAAAGGAGGCGGGGTAGCCCTATATGTCAAAAGCAATATTAAAGCTGCTGAAATGCAGGGGATGTGAGGAAAAGAAGAAGCGCTATGGATTGTGTTGAAAAGAGGAGATGGCACTGTTATCCATACTGGTGTAGTCTACAGGCCTCCAACTCAAGCCAAAGAAATGGATAGCGAATTGATTATCGATATTACAAAGATTGCCATGAAGGGGGACGTGACCATATTGGATGACTTTAATCTCCCCTATGTGGATTGGAGTATTCCTTCTGCAAATCTGGAAAGAAGTAAAAAAATTGTGGATGTCTTCCAAGATGCATTACTTAGACAAATTGTGATGAAACCGACCAGGGAAAGCTTGATGCTAGATTTAGTACTCACCAATGGAGATAGCATGTCAAATATCCTGGTGGGTGCCTATGTGAGCAGCAGTGATCATCACACGGTGTGGTCTGACCAGAGTCCAATCACAGCAAGCTTAAAGTCCTAGACTTCAAAAACACTGACTTCAATAAAATGGCCAAGTGTCTGAAGGAGGAGTTGGCAGGGTGGGAGGGAATAAGGGAAGTGGGTTAAACTAAAGGAGGCAATAAAAGGGGTAACAGATACATACGTAAGGAAAGTAAATAAAGACAAGAGGAAAAGGAAACCTATTTGGTTCTCCAAATAAATGGCTGCACAAATAAAGACAAAAAACACAGCTTTCACAAAATTCAGAGGTTGCAAACAGAGGAACACAAAAAGAATACAGGATAAAACTAAAAGAGACAAAGAGAGAAATAAGGATAGCAAAATCAAAGGCAGATGGCTAAAGATGTGAAATGTGGCAGGTATATTAGGGAGAGGAGAAAAATCAGAGGTGGAATTGCAGGACTCAAAAGTGCCGGAACGGATTTGTGAAAGTGACATTGAAAAAGCAAAAATGCTAAACAAACACCTGCTGCTAACATGCTTGCCATCCCACCGAAGTGAATGTTCCCCGGCCTGAGTTGCCTTTGGAGCAGGGATGGCATGCTCCGCTTAACCGGAGGAAAGTGGCATGGTCTAGCCTTCGAGTCGGTTTACAGCACGCTGAAGTTTATCAGATGAGTATTTATACCTTATTGGGTGATATTGGTACCATTTTTTGGACATTTGAAACAGCGTTTTGATTGAACTGTAATTTGAAAGAATATGTTCTAAAGAAATTGAAACTTGCGGTGGCTGGTTCACTGGACCATATAGCCTCACGCGTTGTCGGACTGGTTGGCCCCTTTTTAAAGTTGATTAAAATGGAGGGTCTGTTGCAAGAGTATGTTTTTGCATCCTCATAACAGATGATCCGACAAAAAATAATATATAATATTAGGCAGTTTCTGTCCATTATATTACGGGAGTTTAAGGTTGGTAATTTAGTGACTTATTGATGTGCACCTTCTTTAATGATCCCACTGACAGCGTCAACTGCAGCATTGCATTGGACACACAGGGACGGGACAAAGTTTTGTCTGTAGCAGGCTGCAGCTGCTGTGACCACCACCTCCACCCTCACACAATACTGACATGGCAACATGGTGTCCTTGGGGGTGGCGTGCCTTCTTTTTGACTGTGGCATCATATATGTGTGCTGCCATTATCACAGTGGAGTCATACCAGACATCACAGATGTATATCCTAGGCAGCAGCCTTGTCAACCTTGTGGATCAGTCAGCTCCACTGCATTATCCACATGACACATCCTTTGCCATTTTGGCACCAACAACATAGTGCCCTTTCTTAATAGGGCACCATGCTCTTGCTGCCAATGGATCACTACTATCACAAATAAGGGTACTCTGGAGGGAGAAACACATTGTATACATTGAAATAGGCTCTTTCCCCTTAGAAATAGCCCTTACTGTGAGCTTTCAGATGGCATTAGGGTTCCTAATGCTGGGAGCTCTAACGCATAGTAACACAACCTGGAGTTAAAGGAGCACACGCTATCTCCGCCCACTCTCTGCCCCACTAATGCCCACTCTCCACCTCTTTTCACCTTAATGCTACACACCCAGCTTCCTCACATTAAGCGCTTTCCATGGTGTTAACCACTCAAGGACGCCAATAATGCCCGTTAACAGTATCTTTGTGCCCTTACTTCCCTTTACTAAACAAACCCCTTAGAGTTAACTAGACAAATCTTTTGAATATTGGCTCCAATTGTGTCCAACAGAGCAAAATGGTGAACTCCAAAGGCAATTAAGCACAGATTTTAAATACTGTTAACAATATCCCCAGAGATCATTAGCATCTCATTAAAATGATACTATTAGTATTTATGTATTTAGAATCAATAATTGCATGTAGCGTTTAAAAAAATGAAATGAGCAATATATTTTTCATGGTTCTCTATCTATCGCGTAAAATCAGTTGAAATAATTCTAAATTAATGTTTTCAATGAGGCGTGGGAGAGTGATCTTTCCCTCTGAATTTGGCGTGAAAATTGCCCCTTAATGCACAAATAACTTTTTTAGAATTTTTGTCAGAAGAATAATTACAGTAACATTCCTGCCTTGCTCAGTATTTATTAACAATCAAGACACCCACAGGATAAGAAGAATAGCATCCACCCCAGTGGTCAATGACATGTAGTTAATTGCTGTAATTTTCAGAAAATACAGGGTAGTAAATTCTGAATATTTCAGTCCTTTGGCAGGGATTATGGCAAGAAGAGAAAACAAGCCAACATAAATCCATTTGTCTGACAGAGTTTGTAATGAGAACAACAAATGCACAAATGTAGCCCATGCTTAATCTCATTACAGTTCTAAGTTTGCAGTTCTCGATTGGCTCAAACTAAATTGGGTTATGGTTTCTTCTAAAACATTTTATCCCACCAAATATAATGAACAGGGACCATCGCCATGGGAATATCTGCAGCATCAGACACATCTACATCTATCTTAGAGACGTGTACATTTATGATCACATCTAGCATTTAATTATACACTGCAAGACTTTTCAGTAAACAACATTTATCATTTTTAAAAAATCATTTGCAATCAATAGCTGGTCCTCCTGAAAGCATATATTTATTTGCATTTTTTCATTTGCATAGCAGCAAATGCTTAAAATTCAAATATCAATAACAGAAGACTGACCAAACATAGCTGCATCAGATTTCTTTCACAATGTTGATTTACTTTGAAATATGCTAAAAGTATGATAACATTTTCATGCTTAGAAGAGTTAACGAGATTTTGCAGTGTCAACATCATGCTGTATTTTTACAGCACTGTTTATTCGTCATTTTTCTAAATGCTATTTTTCTTAAAGAATCTATAACATTTTTTAAAAAAGAAATTCAGCAAAGTGATTGGGTAAAACTATTATTTTAAGAGACAGATGAATGTTGAAATGTGCAACCTTTATGGACTATATAGTACGGATGTACGCAGGCATAAAAGATTTTGATTGATTGTCCCTATTTTCTCATATTATTTTGGTTCATTTGAGGGTTTATAAATTTTTTTAAATGCATTAGAGATTGTTAACATGCATTAACCAACTTTGGCCCCATTTTACTAAACTGTGTGAAAGGTTTGCAGTTACTATGTATAAATGGCCAAAATTAACTGCAAAGCCTCCATGTAAATGGTTAGGATATGGACACCATCTTTTCCAAAGAATGCACTTGCAATGTGTCAGTTGTATTACAAATAATATTGATGCACATAACATCATCTACTGTGGAGTAATAACTGCTCCATGTTATTGGCTACATTAATAGTTAAGATATGGTACCATGTGACAGATTAAAGGGCTGATTTTATAAGAGAAAGTTAAGTGGCATTTATCTGCATAAGTTCCTATTTTAAAGGATTTATACATGTGAAGGGGTACTTACGGGTGCCATTTCACTGGTCTATTCTGAAACTGCATGCATAAATCTGATTGTATGCACTTTCAGTGTGGGCATGCATGGGGGCGGAGCTTTGGAGGAACATAAATTAACACATATCAGCTGTAAAGCAATATGATGTGTGCATTTCTGAGCAATATAGGTACAGGTACTAACGCCTGTTTTAGAGCAAGCAAAATTTCTATGGCTAGATTGAGACACGTCTTTACACTCCTTTTTTTATAAAGTCAAGTATGCATGTTGTAAACGGGTGCCAGGCCTTCGCCTAGGGTGTCTTCTGTTAGCAAATAATAGTCATAAGTCAAGTGTTCAAGGCAAAACATGACAAGGAATTTATTCCCCTTCCCAAAGGATTTTCAAGTGCAAAACAAAACATGGAAAACAAACAACTTCTTCTGAAAGAAAAATATCTTCTTTTTCTTTGCTATATACAAAACTTAGCATAAAGACTCAATGTTGTCTGCAAGGCATAGCGTACAATCCATAGGAGCATATTCGGGTTATTTATTTATTTATTTATTAGAGTCTCTTTTATACCGCGCTATTCAGCATCAGTGCGGTTTACAATGAACAATAAAATACACATTTCCGATGGTACTTTGTGTTTACAGTTGAACAGGTAATGCAACTTGGATAACAGGTAACTATTTACAATTTAAGACATAATTGGGAACTCTTTTGACTTCAGTCAAGGGGGTTCTGAGAGGCTTGTGAGGATGGTGCAGTGTCCACATTGGCTTCTGGGTAAAACTGGAGGAAGAGGTGAGGTTTTAACGCTTTTCTGAACTGAAATAAGTCCTGGATTGATCGGATGCCGAGAGGGAGGCTGTTCCAGTACCTTGGTGCGCAGAAATTGTAGGCCCTGCCTACTGTTGCCTTGGTGCATTGTGTTATTAGTTTTGGGACTACCATAGTGTTAAGTGTTACTGACCTTCTGTCACTAGTGCTACACTCCCATTGCATATCTTCACATTCAGTGTGTGTGAGGTTTGACTTCAGACCTTTACTGCTGTCTCTGGAAAAAACCCTCGTTGAGAACTCGGGTATCTCACAAGAACACAGTTCCATACAGTGAGGTTTAAAAGTACCTGTAGCTGTAGTGTTTCTTCCCAGGCTCTCCTTTTGTTCTCTCCAGTTATCAGGAACTCCTTTATAACTTTCTGCTGACACTTCTTGTGTTGAGCAGTGCCCTGGCCCTCTGTTCCAAACAGAACTTCTGGCTTTCCTTATTATAGTGCTAGGCTCCCACCTGTATGGATGCTGAAGCCTCTCCTCTGGCAGTGACGTCTGGGAGACTCCCTGCTCTCTTGGTCCAGGTAAGTTCCTAGCCACATGGTGTGCCTTCCTTCCTTCTGCTGCTCTGGCTTCTCTCTCTGAGCTGCAACCTGGCTCCTCACAGGACCTCCAGCTACCTGTAGTCTGTGTGCTTCTCCAGCCACGTTTCTCTGAAGCTTCTCCTCTGTTGCTTCCTGCTTCTCTGACATGCCCACTGCTTCTCTCTGAGGGATCACAGCACTACTTTCTCTCTGGGGAATCACAGCACTCCCTTGCTGGAGCTACCCTTCGGCTTTTATCTCTCTGTTCCCTGCAGTCTGGCTCAGCTTTCTTGCCCAGGTGAGTGTAATTAAGCTCTAAGCTTGCTGCTACGTCAGAGCTTGGGTGTGTCAGCTCTGCTCCTCTCTTTCCCTGTTTCTCATGAGCTGTATATGCTGGCTGACTAACAGTTTCAAAGGTAAATTCCTCCTTTCTATCTATTTGCATAGGTTCTGTGAGGGCTTCTACGTCACAATGTATAACACAAATAAGCCCCAAAAATATACATGGCAACCCTCAATAGCTGTATGGAAGATTCTAAAATTATCCTCTGCAAGGGCAATTTTGTAAAAGGGTGTCTAGGTTTGGAGGTGGGAAAGGAATCTGCCTCTTGGGACTTTGCAGATCTAATTTTTTAGGTAAGAGAAACTTGAAGCTGACAAGGAAGAGGTATGCTTAGTTTCCTGTGTCATTTGCAGGGTTTTTTGTTTGGTTTTTTTTCATTTTGTAAGTGATTTTGTGGTAGGGATGTCTGGTAAGGTTTGCCTCTTTGAGGATGATACCAAAATTTGCAATAGGGTAAACACCCAGGAAGGTGTAAATAACGTGAAGAGGGATCGAGAGAACCTGAAAGAATGGCTGAGAATTTGGCAGCTAAGATTTAATGCTAAAAAATGCAGGGTCATGTATTTGGGCTACAAAAATCCAAGGGAGCAATACAGTATAGTGGGTGAAGAGCAAGATCTGAGGGTTATTGTTTTTGATGATCTTAAGGTAGCTAAACTTGTAGAAAAGGCAATAGTGAAAGTCGGAAGGCTACTTGAGTGCACAGGGAGAGGAATGGCCAGCAGAAAGAATGAGGTGAAAGTCCTTCTGTGTGAGTCTTTGGTGATCCTCATTTGGAGGATTGTGTGCAATTATGGAAACCTCACCTTCAAAAGAATATAAGCATGATGGAATCAGTACAGAAAGTAGCTACCAAAATGTTCAGTCGTCTTTGCCATAAGGCATATGGGGACATTTAAATATCTTAATTTGTATAGTTTAGAACAGAGGTACTCAAATCCAGTCCTGGAGGGCCGCAAACCAGTCAGGTTTTCGGGATATCCCTAATAAATATGCATGAGATAGATTCAAATACAATGGAGGCAATGCATGCGAATATATCTCATGCATATTCATTAGAGATATCCCGAAAGCCTGACTGGTTTGCGGCCCTCCAGGACTGGATTTGAGTACCTCTGGTTTAGAAGAAAGGCAGGAGAAGGGAACTATAAAAGAGACATTTAAATACTATACCTCCAAGGCATAAATGCACAGGAGGAGAGTCCCCTTCAATTGAAAGAAAGCTCTGCAATGAGGCGACAAAGGATGATGGTAAAATGGGGTAGACTCAGGACTAATTTGTGGAAATATTTCTTTACAGAAAGAGTGCTAGATGTTTGGAATAATTTCCCAGTGGTGGTAGTAGAGACAAGAACTGTATCTCAATTCAGGAAAGGATGGGGCAGACACATAGGCTCTCCAAAAGAAAGAAAAAGGGAGTGTAAAGCTTGTTAGTGATATGGAAGGGTAGATTAGATAGGCATATGGTCTTCACGAGGTATATGCCATCATTTTTTCTATGTTTCAATGTTTTCATTTCTAAGACTAATGAATAGCTTCTTTGAATATTGCGACGCCTCCAGCTGGGCCCAGGGGTTTACAGCCTGGAGGACGGCCTTGTATGTCCTTTTGGAATAAAGTCCTTTAAAGACACCAGAGGATTCTGGGACTTATAGTACGCTTTACTCCTCGAGGGAAATAATGTAGTTGAGTCGGTGGTAAGGCATGCAAGAAAATTTATTTGTGGGGATTTCCAAAATACACTAGGGCTCATACACAACTAAGGCAGTAGGATACATCTCCAATGAAAAAGATGAAATCAGGATTTAAACCAGAGGGAGAATAACAAACAAAAACCTTTTCACTTCAGCTGTTCTGCTTTCTTACACATTCACACCGGGACTGCCCCGTGTGGTCAATTAGCAGAATTCCAACAAACTCTGTCACAGCTGGGTTTCCTTTCCAAGCACACAGTTCCTCACTGCTTCTTTACTTCAGCCATTGATACAACAAACACAGAATTAGCTTTCTTCAATAAAGGTAAGTACTGCCCCTATTTTCCTATAGGGTTTTCAGACTCCCTGTTCTTGTTCACAACTGTAGCATTCTTTCTTTGTGCCAAAGAACAGTCCATGGGCATAGGTAAATATTCAGAGCTAGGCACACATGTATCTATTTGCATTCCCTCACTATCATTAGGGTAAATAGAGTCTCTCTCACAATTAGGAGCTTCCTCAAACTTCCTTTCTTTTAGGAACTCTAGAAATTGGCTCCACAGCAACTCAGCCCTTGTTGGCACTTTTAACTTGGAGGAGTGAAACTTCTCTTCAGAGAATAGTTTCCTTAATGCCTCTAACTTAGAGGTCTCACAGGCTTCGCTGTTATCAGAGCTACGGCCTTTAACATCTGATAAGCTTTCTATCCACTTCTTAATCGTGGGAGGTGAGGGCTCAACTTCCTGCCCTTTAAAACCAGCACATTGCCTTTCTGCTATATTATCAGAAATGAAAGTGTTGGCTTTACCTTGAGGCTGTTTCTTCACATAAGCACTGCTTCCTTTCCTCCTGGGTCTCTCCAGGCTTTGAAATGCAGGCTCCTTCTGTCCTACTCCAGTCCCTCTGAGGTAGCTGCTTTCTGGAGAGATTTTCTATGGCTTTCTCTCCCAGCCTAGCACTGCTCCAACCTCTTTCCTTTCTCTCCCACCTTTCCAGCTCTCACAGCTGTTCCTGTTCCTTGCCTGACGTCCAGCTCTCCTCCATTCACTCGTGCCTCTGCCTTCAGTTGCTGGCTCTGTCTCTTCCTCCTCCCGGTCTGTATCTGTGTCCGGGCTCCAGCCTGAGACTGCCACTGCCTCTGCCTCTCCGTGTGCTTCTCTGCAGCTGACTCTGGGTGCTTCTTTGGGCAGTTCCCTGGGTGGTTCTCTCCACGCTCCCCTGGGTGCTTCTCGCCAGCTGACCCTCGGTGGTTCTTTGGGCAATCCTCTCCAACTGCCTCTCGGTGGTTCTCTCTTGCTTTGCTTTACACGTGTTTTTAACCACTGCTGCATGCTGGGCCTTCCCTGCTCTCTGCCCTCATGTGACCAATCAGCAGGGAATCCTGTCTCCACCCCTGAGCTAGGGCGTGGTCTGACTCTTGCAGGGAGCTGACTTTGCTTCTGACCTGGGCTGTAATTCCCCTGCACATGTGCACTACCCTTCACTTCCATGGGGAATTCAGGATTTTTATCCAGTTCCATGCTTTCCAAAGGGCTTTCATCACCACAGATCCCACCCCTTAAGACATCACGGTCTGGCTCAATAACATTGGCACAGCACGTGATACCACCTGAGGCCTCTGTGGTTCGACGTGCCTTCACTACGCATTTTTCTCTAGGATCAACCATGGCTAGATGGGCCAGAGCTACTCCGTCATGTCTGGGCTTCAAAACATTTTGCTGACAGACTTGCCTGCGGCCTCTTCTATCTTCGCCCCGATAGGATCCGGGCCTCCTAGGCTTTTCTATCTTGCAAGGCGATTGCCTTGTCACTTTGTCCGATGGCATCACCATCTCCTGGGCAACCAGATTCTTCTCCCCTGGCATTGGGGTCAGCACCTTCTTGAATCTGGCCAGCAAGTAGGATAAGTCCTGCTTCTGGGCCCATGAAAAACTATCAGCGAATCTTGATTTCGGATCCCCCTTACAATCATCCAATTGGGGTCCGAGGTCTTCCTCCATCTTTTCTTCCACCATCGCGGACAACCCCTGAAGGCTGGTACCTCCCGTTGACCCAACGCCTCCAGTTCCACGGGTTTTTGTGGACAGGTGTGGAACTTCTTCAATAGGGGGAAAACCTACCCGCTCGCAGATCAACTGCGTGATGCGGTCTCCAGTAGATATCCTGAAGTCTTCTTTGCCAAAATTATAGATGAGGACTTTTATCGTACCCCTGAAATCTGGGTCGATAACTCCAGCTCCAATGTCAATGAAGTGTTTCCAAGCATGGCCGGAACGCGGGGCTATGCGTCCATAGCAACCTATGGGAAGCTCCATCTGTAAAGCTGTGTCCACTAGTGCTTTCCCCTGCTTTGGAACTACTGTATCCTCAGCGCTGTAGAGATCATAACTGGCAGCGTTGGCGGAAGCTCTCTTCGGCGCTCTTGCATTGGGATTCATCTTAGCAAATCGTACCACAAATTTAGGTCTTTCAGTAAGCTCTTCCTTCCGGGCACAGGTTTTCCGTTCTTGTTTCTTTGGAGCTTCAAACAATGGGCTAGGAATCATTTTTGTCTTAACCTTTGTTTGAGCTAGAGCCTCTACCTGTGGACTCCTAGAGGTAGTAGCCTCTTTTGCAAACAAGCCCTGTCCCAGGCCCTTACAAAACTGTGGCCAGTCTTTCCCTAGCACCAAATTATGCAGTAGCCTAGATACCACAGCTATGGGAATTTGTTTGCTTACACCTAAACCTTTCACCTGCAACTTGTAGACAGGGTATAGGGAGATGCCTCCATGGATACAGTGGTTTTTAACTTTATTTATAGGCTGAATTGCTGTGTTCCCACATCTGGCCTCAATTTGCCGCCAGAGCGCTTTGGACAGCATGCTCTGTTCAGCACCTGAATCCAAAAGCGCAGTGGTTGCAATTCCTTGCACTTCCACTTTAGAAAAAATCCCTCCTTATCCTTAGGATGGTTCTCCGCTACCAAAGCTGTCTTAACATTCACGCTGTATATGTCCTTCTTTACCACATTTATAACATTTCCTACGTGTAATACAACCTTTCAACACTGGCTTATACATTTCCACAACTTCATCATTCATCCCCTTCCTCCTTTCTGATACGCCACTTACTGCACCCCTGGAAGCACTGCCACCTTCATGGGCACTCAACTCTGCCTCCATAAACCGTTCTGACAGTATTACAGCCTCTTGTGGGGTTTTGCAGTTTTGGAGTATAAGGAAGGTTTTCAACTGTTGGGGTACAGCATCCATGTATTGTTCCAATATAAGACTATCAATAATTGACTCAACGGTCCTTCCTTCCAGAGTCAGCCATTTATTTACCAGGGCACTGACTCGATGACATAGGGCCTTTGGAGTCTCGCCTGCTTTTAATTTAACAGCTCTCAGTTGGCGGTGGTATACTAGAGGAGTTAGCCCCAACCTCTCTCTAACTGCCTTTGTGAGCTCATTATAATTACTGGCAAGCATGGGTGGCATAGCTCGGAAGGCAGCTAGAGCCTCCCCAGTAAGGGATGCCACCAATCGCATGGCCCACTGTTCGTGCGGCCAGCCGCTGAGGTGAGCCACCCGTACAAATCCCTCTATAAAATCATCGATATCGTCCCTAGCAGTAAGCTGTCCGAAATTGAAAGTCCCACCAGCGTGCAAATCCAACATCAGAGAAGCAGCTGGTGTACTGGAACTGGATGGCGCGACTGCTGGTCCGGTCTGCCTTCTCTGCTCCACCAGCCAAGCCTCCAACATCTCTAATAACGGCTTCTGTTGTGCCTGTAACTGCGTAGCACTCCGCTCCTGCGCCTTCAAGGACAAGTCAGACTAGCGCTCAAACTGATGTGCCATCCACTTCAGCACATCCTGCACCTTGAGCGTCATCTTGGCCACCTGCAAACACAAACACACACACCCAAGAGCGATACCAAACACACAGGTTTTTCTCTTTTTTCCTCTCTTTTTTTTTTTTCCCTTGCTACAGCTAGGCTTGCACCCTTGCCCTGGTATCCTCAACCAACCCTGACTAGGTACCCGTTTCCTGGCGTGGGTGAAGCTTCCCGCTTAACACCTCGGACGGTCTGCTGTAGTCTCCTCTGCACTGCTGTTTCACTTTCTGGTCCCCTTTCTCAGCTGGGCTCCTCAGCAAAGTTACTCCGGCAGCGGGTATCCTGATGCTGAATCCTTCTGCGCATGAGTGGAATCCTCTACACGACGCCACTTGCGACGCCTCCAGCTGGGCCCAGGGGCTTACAGCCTGGAGGACGGCCTTGTATGTCCTTTTGGAATAAAGTCCTTTAAAGACACCAGAGGATTCTGGGACTTGTAGTACGCTTTACTTCTCGAGGGAAATAATGTAGTTGAGTCAGTGATAAGGCATGCAAGAAAATTTATTTGTGGGGATTTCCAAAATACGCTAGGGCTCATACACAACTAAGGCAGTAGGATACATCTCCAACGAAAAAGATGAAATCAGGATTTAAACCAGAGGGAGAATAACAAACAAAAACCTTTTCACTTCAGCTGTTCTGCTTTCTTACACATTCACACCGGGACTGCCCCGTGTGGTCAATTAGCAGAATTCCAACAAACTCTGTCACAGCTGGGTTTCCTTTCCAAGCACACAGTTCCTCACTGCTTCTTTACTTCAGCCAGTGATACAACAAACATAGAATTAGCTTTCTTCAATAAAGGTAAGAACTGCCCCTATTTTCCTATAGGGTTTTCAGACTCTCTGTTCTTGTTCACAACTGTAGCATTCTTTCTTTGTGCCAAAGAACAGTCCATGGGCATAGGTAAATATTCAGAGCTAGACACACGTATCTATTTGCATTCCCTCACTATCATTAGGGTAAATAGAGTCTCTCTCACAATTAGGAGCTTCCTCAAACTTCCTTTCTTTTAGGAACTCTAGAAATTGGCTCCACAGCAACTCAGCCCTTGTTGGCACTTTTAACTTGGAGGAGTGAAACTTCTCTTCAGAGAATAGTTTCCTTAATGCCTCTAACTTAGAGGTCTCACAGGCTTCGCTGTTATCAGAGCTACAGCCTTTAACATCTGATAAGCTTTCTAACCACTTCTTAATCGTGGGAGGTGAGGGCTCAACTTCCTGCCCTTTAATACTAGCACATTGTCTTTCTGCTATATTATCAGAAATGAAAGTGTTGGCTTTACCTTGAGGCTGTTTCTTCACATAAGCACTGCTTCCTTTCCTCCTCGGTCTCTCAAGGCTTTGAAATGCAGGCTCCTTCTGTCCTACTCCAGTCCCTCTGAGGTAGCTGCTTTCTGGAGAGATTTTCTCTGGCTTTCTCTCCCAGCCTAGCACTGCTCCAACCTCTTTCCTTTCTCTCCCACCTTTCCAGCTCTCACAGCTGTTCCTGTTCCTTTCCTGACATCCAGCTCTCCTCCATTCACTCGTGCCTCTGCCTTCAGTTGCTGGCTCTGTCTCTTCCTCCTCCCGGTCTGTATCTGTGTCCGGGCTCCAGCCTGAGACTGCCACTGCCTCTGCCTCTCCGTGTGCTTCTCTGCAGCTGACTCTGGGTGCTTCTTTGGGCGGTTCCCTGGGTGGTTCTCTCCACGCTCCCCTGGGTGCTTCTCGCCAGCTGACCCTCGGTGGTTCTTTGGGCGGTCCTCTCCAACTGCCTCTCGGTGGTTCTCTCTTGCTTTGCTTTGCACGTGTTTTTAACCACTGCTGCCTGCTGGGCCTTCCCTGCTCTCTGCCCCCATGTGACCAATCAGCAGGGAATCCTGTCTCCACCCCTGAGCTAGGGCGTGGTCTGACTCTTGCAGGGAGCTGACTTTGCTTCTGACCTGGGCTGTAATTCCCCTGCACATGTGCACTACCCTTCACTTCCATGGGGAATTCAGGATTTTTATCCAGTTCCATGCTTTCCAAAGGGCTTTCATCACCACAATATATACATTTGGAGTTCATTTTAGCAAAGCTAGGTGGCATTTACACATGTAAAATGTTTATTTTATTCATTTATATTTACTTAGAACCTGCGTATTCAATACAGATCAAGGCAAGTTTAAGAAACATATATAATTCTAGATGATTAATAATAGAAATAAGACAAAATCATCACATCAGAATCCCTGAGTCAGCCTTTTCTGCTCTGCAGTTGCTTAAAACCTACAGGAAGCAAGCCCTGAGTCACCTTCAAAGGCTGGAGACTTTTGGTGCTTAGATATGCTCTCCCATCCCTGAAAATAAAGGTTTCAAAGGACTTGTATTAGATGTAGTAAGATTTGTTAACTCTTAATGAAATAGTGGGTACTTAGTCCTGTGGTATAATGTACTGTGCCCAGAATAAAAAGAGACAAAAAATACCTGAACCAAACCTTTTCTTTTATTCTTACGTACCAGAAAGAGCTCACAAAGAAAAAAAACAATAGAGATATTTACCAAAGCAAACCAAAGACAAAAATATAATCATTAAATAACAATATCTTCAAAAATGAACCAGTTAAACTGGTAGAATATGTAAATTCAGGGCTTAATTTGTGCTGGAACGGTATGCAGGCATTTCTTGAAGAGGCGGAAGCATAGAGTCCATCATCTCACCTGCTCTGTGCTGCCATGGCCATATTAATACTTAACACAGCATTAGGAGCACTTTAGTTTCTTCCCACGGCTATGGCCGTGGCAGCACAGAGCAGGCAAAGGAAGAGAGGAGGTAGGTTAAACCCAGCTGCAGGAACATTTGTTTGTTTGTTTGTTCTCGCATTTGTAGTGAAGCAGCCCGGCCACAGCACTTTTAGTAAAGCATGAAGTGCTGATTTTATGTTACTGTAAATGCTGTGCACAAGCTGCTTGGCATTGTAAAAAGTTTGTTGACTGTTATCCATTTGGGGTTTGCTGTTAGCAGTCTATATATTCAGATTTGTAATTCCCAAAGAGGCCAATTCTGAACTGGTGCCATCCGGGCCGTCTGGACATCCAAAATCTGAACAGCCCAGATCTGGCCCCGATTCTGCACCCGCGAGAGTAGAATTGGGGCACTTGGATAGTCTAGATGTGCCCCGATTCAGGCCCACTGGATGTCCAGGAAAAACCCCATCTAGGCCACCCTATCCTCCTGCATGGTGCCTTGGTAGCCATGGCACCGGGATGCCATGCAGGAGCCCTGATCAGCTGCACAAGCCAAATACTGCCTTTCTCCACCGCCTGACCCAGAAGGGGCCTGCAGAGGTTGGGATTGGACAGCATGGAAATCCATGCCACTTCTCACCTGTCTTGGTGGGATCCTCCATTGCTGGGCTGCAACATTGGGGGGACTTATTCCATCTCCGAGGTGGAATAAGTTCCCTGTCTAACTTTCGGTCCTCGGATGTACAGGGCTGCTACCAGAATCAGCTCTGTACTTCTGGGGTCAGGGTCCCGCCTCTGCCCTGCCCGTGTTCCTTCTCCAGCCCGCACCCTCCTGCCCCCGTCCAGAGCTTGCCGCACATCGCCTCTGAACGTGCAGGGAGCTTTCGGTTGGGAATCAGCCCCTCGCATTTAGCGGAGATGTATGATCAAACCGGACGTACATCCTCACTAAACACTGCTTAGAATGACCCTCAAAGCTTAAAACAAGCATCCATGCCAGGATTTGTATCCTTAAAGGCAGAAATCTCTGAAAGGGGGGTATATCTTTATCAGCCATTTTTATATATTTGCAAGGGCTGAAGCCTCTATTATAGTGAGATCCTCACACTACAAATAATGGCCATCATGCAAGCACATTTCCCTTCCCATAATTTCTTCTTGTCACAATAGCTACAACAGGCACAAACAGATAGCAGGACACAAATAACTGTGGAAGGACAAATTTATTCACCAAACATGAGGTCAGCCCAACATGTATTCCAGCCAGGGGCCTTCTTCAGGGGACTAAGAACTTAATAAAAAGAAAATGACAAGTCAATAAGCTGGAAAGCAATAAAATCATAAAAAAAATAAAACATGAACTAAAACCTAAATAGTGTAAAAACAGCCAAAGGTAAAACCTAGAGATGACATATATGCACAAATAAAGCATAAATAACAAAATCCATAAAAATTATTTGTATGTGTGTACTTCGATAACCAAATGGTATATAATGATGACATTAAGAACTAAGGGCCCGATATTGAGTTGTGCAGGCTATGCGCTGCAGCGGCACACAGCCTGCCCGCCAACCTCCTTATCTTTAAGATGCAGAGAGCTATGCGGGTAGGATCACAATCACTGTAGCACCTTCCTCCGCTCCTGCTCTGCCCCGAAATGCCTATAACATGCTCCGATCCTATGTGGATAGTATCAGGGCACATTAGGGACTTTGCTGGGATATTCGAAGAGCACTTCTCGTGTAGATGTCCTTCGAATAACCCAGATACGGCCCTTACATGGGTAACTAAGGAAGTTACCCATGTAAGGGCCTTCAAATATCGGGCCTTAAAAGTTGAGATTAAAAACTGAAAATTGACATGCAGAACCATAGTCACTATATGACAAATATCCAAAAATATAATATAAATAGGTGAATATGGATGTACTCACCAATAAGAGTACAGCGCAAAAGCCAATGGAAATGAAACACGTAAAGACAGGATACATAATCAGAAAACTTCCATCTATGAACATGATCAAACATAACATATATATGGTATAATAAAAATATTATATAAAATGATGACTTGAGCAATACAGTTAGGAACATACTGAGGACCCCAAAATGGACAAGCACTAGTGTGGGATCGAAATATATAACATGAACAGCATGTAGATAAACACTATGGGGCATGTTTACTAAACACCGTTGCTGTGCGGGTTCCCGTTAGTGTGCTGGTGCCATATAAGGAGTGGGCGGGCCAGGCAGAAAAAAGAAAAAAACCGGACCGTACGTGTGTGCGTCGCGCTAATGTGCGGGGCCCACATTAGTGCGTGGGAAGGCTAAGTGGGGCGCTGCTGCATAACCAAACAATAGAGCCGTAGTACAACGGTGAAGACACTGACCTATGATGCAGGGGCCAGGGGTTCAAACCCCTATTGCGCTCAACAAAACAGACCAGCTGCGGCATCAACTTTTATGGGCAAAAGTGGTGTAGGAGGATACTGATTATGGGCGGCAGAAGGTGGCGCACTCTTTTTTTATACGGCATGAGGCGGCGCACTGTTCATTGTGGGCGGCAGATAGCGGCGCGCTGTTAAGGTTGGGCGGCAGAGGGCGGCGTGCTGATAAAATTGGGCAACAGAAGGCGGCGAGCCGGTGGGCAGAAGGCAGCGCGCTGATGTGTGAGGGGGCAGCCCAATAGTGGGAGGGATAAGTGTCGCGCTGATGTACACTTAACAGGAATGGAGCCATAGCACAATGGTTAAGACACTGACCACTGGTGCAGACATCATGGGTTCAATTCCCCACAGTGCCCATTGAAGACAGCTGGCTAAGGCATTATTTTAGGAGGCATGCCCATGTTGGGCGGCAGAAGGCGGCGCTCTGTTAATTTTGTGCGCCACAAGACGGTGCGCCGATGGCTACAAGGCTGCGCGCTGCTGCTCAAACACAGGAACAGAGCTACAGCACAATGGTGAAGACACTGACCAATGGTGCAGGTGTCAGGGTTTCAACCCCTCACAGTGCCCAGTGAACAAGGCTGGCTGGGGCAGTATGTATTATGGTGAGGAGTGCTGTAGGAGGCTTTCAAGGTTTATTTTATTTCCCACTACTAGTAAACCCGCTCTCACAGTGTGTTAACATACGGATGCCCGTAAGGCACATGTTACAGTGCACTGTCCGCCAAGGCACCCTAGAATGTCCCCTATAGGGCACCATGTATGTTGCGACACAGGATAATGTATAGTGCACCCAATATGGATGGCACCCATAAGGTGGCCTATAGGGCGCCCTATAGAGCACCCTCAGAGGCACCTTATGGGTACAGTATGCCAAGGGTGTGTTTGCTGTCATAAAAATATGTACAGTAAAAAAAGATAATGCTCTGGACAACCCTATCACAGAACCCCACAGTGGGCTTCAACCCATGACCTCTGGCTGCAAAGGTAGTGACATAACCATTGGGCTACAGCACTATAGCTGTCAGCAAGCCCCTGGCTGGCTGCAGAAAGCCTGCATGTCACCTCACAGACAGTCTGCTGTTGTAAACAGGATAGGGTTAGGCCACCCGTACCCATGATGCACTGCACATGCAAATCAGCTGTCCACAGATGCACACAAGATGGGGAATGCACCCCAACAGCTACCTGGTCTGGTAGGGGGAATTGTCCGTGTGCACCCACACAGCACCTCGGCCTGGTAGGGGGTCCTGAGCGGGTGGACTACCAGCAAAGAGTAGCTACACACCGTCACATTGTGCGGGTACTGTGCTCACCCTGAGGGTGTGATGTGGCGCCCAAGACCAGGTCCACAACACCAGCCATGGCTGAATGAGGCCATGACAGAGCTCCAAAACAGTAATAACCTGTGAGATAGGAAGGTGCTGCAGAAGCATCTTGGATATCTCTGTCTGTCTCAGTTAGTGGAAACCCCCATGGGACCCGACCCCCACCCCCCCCTCCTCCAGGCAGCAAACAGGGCCTCCCACCAATAGATCCCCATCCCCCTGGCAGCAGAGTGGACCATCAAACCCCAGTCCTGCTGGGGAACAGACACCCTACAGGGCAGCCCAAGCAGCTCCACACACATCCATAACACAATATCAGACCGACTTTAGGCCTGGATATCCAAAGATGCACCCCAGCACTATCTGATATTCTCCTGCAGCAAGCCATCAGCCGCTGCACCCTGCAAGGCACTCCATCAAGACACATACCAGCTGCAAACAATCTGCTGGCTAGCCCTGATGGAAATGCATGCACCCAAAACTGGGGTGGCAACACACACAAGCAGAGAGTTCTGTGAGGAGGCCACAACAGGAAACCCATATATATCACAAGAAAGAAACACAATACAGCACTATGGGGGTGCCTAGCCATGCTGTCATCACTGCACACTCAGGGTGAGAGTGCTCCCCCAGCAGCACATACAGAGGTCACCTGTCTGTGTAGGTGGTGGCCGGGCACTACAATGTCACAGCCAGTGCCCTATGCCCTGTGCAGATGCATCCTGGCCAGCCCACCATGTCTGCCCTATACCCATGGTACCTTGCTGCTCATTATGCACATTGGCAGGCCAATACTGGCAGTAGTGCTGGCAGTGTGGGTTGGGGAAGGTGTTTGCAGCCAACACACACTGTATAGACCAGGGGTGGGCAAACCTGGTCCTGGAGGGCCGCAGGCCAGTCAGGTTTTCGGGATATCTCTAATGAATATGCATGAGATATATATGCATTAGAGATATCCTGCCAACCTGACTGGTTTGTGGCCCTCCAGGGCTGGATCTGGAGACCCCTGCCTTACACCTCTGTCATTAAGATTGTGAGTGGACAAGGTGCAGATGTCCAAGACATCAAAAAGGTTAGATAGAATTTGTCACAGTCCTCCTCACTTCTCACCACCACCAAAAAATTGTCTATTAGACAACTTTTTGGTGGTGGTGAGAATCGAGGAGGAATGTGACACATTCTATATACCCTTTCGATGTCTAGGACATCTGTACCTTGCCCAATCACGATCTTAAATGACAGAGGTGTAAGGCAGGGGTCTCCAAATCCAGCCCTGGAGGGCCAAAAACCAGTCAAGTTGGCAGGATATCTCTAATGCATATATATCTCATGCATGTTCATTAGGGATATCCCGAAAACCTGACTGGTCTGCGGCCCTCCAGGACCGGAGGTGCCCACCCCTGGTATAGACAGACACACACTCCCACACCTATGCCAGCATTGTGCTACTATTGAGGGGGTGATTAGCCTTGCCCACCACACCGGTCCTGGGCACGGCACAGGCATGGATATGGTACGCAGTACTGCTGGGGGTCACTCCCCAGGGTGGTGAACACCGTCAGAGGCCAGGCCTGGAGCACGCACCGCAGACACCAAACAGATTGTTTGGATGGGGTCAACTAGCAGTATGTGCGTAACGTAGGGATATCTATCAGCCTGTACTCTTAGCAAACTTTTCAGAGCTGTCTACCTCAGGTGTAGGTAGGGTGACATTGCTAAGGTATGCAGGTGCTAGTATTGGGAGATGCACGCAGGGTCCAATGTTCTGCCTCTACAGGAGACATTGGCCAATGGGGCCTGTGGGTGTGGGTGTGGGAGTGTCTGCCCCTGTTGGCTGCTGCTTTACGGCAGCGCTTCCCAACTCCAGTCCAGTTTTGCATCACACTGTTCGGGTCTTCCTGCTGTCCCTCATGAATATGCATGAGCTACATCTACATGCCGTGGGGGTGGTGCATAGATATACAGCACAGGCATTTGTATGAGTGGCAGCATGGAACCTGACTGGTGTGTGGCCCACCAGGACTGCATTTGGGGGATTCTGCTGTAGGTTCTGCCCCTGTTCATGGTGTCTGTGCTCAGTGGGGTAAAAGATAGACGTATTACCATTGCATATGTCCTCGTCACGAAAGGTGTGTCCTTACTGTCACTGTTTATTTGTGGGGAAAATATGTGGGCAGGTTTGCCAGTAGCCCCAGCTGGTCTTTGAACCTGTGACCTTCTCGTTCTTGCATGCACTGTCTGTGTGCACTGCACCACCATGTAGCCACAGATTGGCTGAATTCCCTGGATAGTCCATGACTGTGGATCCGGCAGGGCCTGTCTGTTGCTGTGGACTGTGCCAGCCTGCACATGGCTAGGCCTCTGTCTTCCGTGGCTAGCGGCCACTCCCCCCTGCACCACATATACTCGTCCGCCAACATGCTGGCATGAGCTTCTCTCAGAGAAAGCAGATGACCTGATTGCAATGTGTCAGTACGGGACTGCATTTGGGTGAATTGGCTGTAGGTATTGCCCATTGTTGTGGTGTGTGTGTGGTGTTGGGTAAAATATGGGTGATCTCCCCATGCCTATGTTCCCTGCAAGACAGGGGTGTGTGTGCTATTGTTGTTCAGTGGTGGGTAAAATATATGGCCAGGGCTGGAAGGTGCCCCAGCTGGGATTTGAACCTCTGGTCCTAGAGGTACTGGCTCTGTACGCTGCACCACACAGTGGCCACAGGGACACTGCAGTCCCTGGAGATAGTAACATGGCAGGATGGAGTCGCAAAGCCTGCTGTGTGCATTTCTACTGTGGGCTCCTTCACCCTGTCTGGGGACAAACGTGCACGTAAAGCCCACAGATGACCACGGGAAAAGGGGGATAAAATATAACCAAGCTGGGCTACAGTGATATTAATGGGCAAACATGGAAAACACTCCCAGGACAGCTCCAGAAAAAGGGAAATGTTTTTTGGACGAGTCTCCGCTCCGTACACCTTTCCAAAAATCATTTCTTTTTTTTGGAGCTTTCCTGGGTGTGTTTTCTAGTTTTGCCCATCACTATAACTGTTCCCCAACTGAATTACTATTTTTAATATTTTTGTGGTGGTCATTTTCTTTTTTTTTTTTTTAATAGTAGTTTTTATTCAGTTTTAACATATAAAATAACAATACAAACGATCGTGATATAGCAGGATACAAGCAGATGTTATTGATCAAAATAGCAAAAGAATATAATAACTTGAACAAGACAGTACAATAACGTTAACAAGAACTAGTATCAGTCCATGCCAGCACGCCACCCTCCCTCTCTCCGTTCAATGTGGTTACAGCAGAGACCATTCCACAAGGCAGCCTCCAGCAATCATTTTCATCAAACATAATTTTGTAAAGCTGACCATTTCTTACTTAGTTTACCAGACCATGGGTTCTTGGCTATATAGATCTCTTCGTAGGTCTTATGTAGGATTAAGAGACTCCACCAATGCTCGAAACAAGCTTTGTCGAGATTCTTCCAGTGTATTAGAACTATTTTAAGCGCTATCCCGAGCATTAAGTCCAGCAGTTTACCATCCCATTTCATCAGAGTAGGTTCCAGAGCTATGGATTTATATATCACTATCCGATAAGTGAGAGGAGTTTGTAAGTTGAGGATCTGTGATATGCGTTCCCAAACTCTGTTCCAATATATTTCCAGGGATTTACAATGGAACAACATATGTGCCAGTGTCCCAATTTCCATGTTACAGGACCAACATCGATTTCCCTCCTGTAGTGTCCATTTCATTTTCTTAGCCGGTGTAATATGCGCTCGATGTGCTATAAAGTACATAGATTGTGTGAGAGACGCTGCTCTCGTGGCACGTATTTGAGTTCCCCAAAAAGTATCCCAATGTTCCGGAGGTAGATCTTGACCGGTTTCAGTAGCCCACACCGACTGTATCTTAGAACATGTCTTGTCACTTTTGGATCGGAGAATCGCAACACATCTTGAAACAGCTTTAGCATCTGTTTGTAATTCTTGAAGTTTCTGTCGCAGTGGCCATCCTGTACGTATCAAGACAGGTGACACACCCGCTTTGCTCATGCAGGATCGGAGCTGACACCATTGGAAATAGCATGTATTAGGCAATCGGAATTCCGTTCTTAATCTGTCAAAGGTTTTAAATGCACTTCCATTGATCAGTTGTCCAATGGTGATAAGATCATGTTCCACCCATTTTTTCCATAAGACAGGCTTCCCTCCGATGATAAGGCGCGGGTTCAGCCATATGGGCATATCTGCGGCAAAGTCATCCCCTCCATCGATACATGATGCCAATAATCGACAGGCATGCTGTGTTTCTCGGATAATAGCATTATGTGGTGCAGTCTGGTCTACTACTGTGCCTACCAGTAGCCATGTGGGCAGGGGGAATGTAGGGCCCGCTCCACACTCAGCCATCTAGGTCCTTTATCCGTGTCGTCAGAGTCGACCCATTGAGCACCCTGCTTTAAAAGAGAGGCAGTGTGTAGCCAGCCGAGATCTGGGAAATGGACACCTCCTTGTGTATTAGGTAACTTCAGTTTCCAGGCAGCTATTCGGGGTACTCGGTTGTTCCATAGAAAGGCTATCAGTTGACTATTCATTTTCTTATAGAAGGCTGACGGGAAACGTAAGGGTATCATACTTAATATATAGCTGAGTTTTGGTACCAACATCATTTTTATCGTTTCTAGCCTGCCCCACCAGCTCAAATGAAGGGGGGTCCACTTGCAGATGTTATCATGTACAATTTCTTGACACATCTTAATGTTGATTGCGACAGTCTCTTCCAAGGTGGTGCCATAGGTCACGCCCAGGTATCGAAAGGATGACTTCTCATATTGAAAGGGGTATCCACGCATCATTTCTTCGCTGACCTGTTCATTCAGAGGAATAATTGTTGTTTTATTCAAATTTACTTTATATCCGGATATCGCTGAGTATGCATCTATGAGTTGCAGTGTTTCAGGAAGGTCTGATGGTTGTAGAAAAATGAGCAGGTCATCGGCATATGCTGACAATTTACAGGGACCATCAGCTAACTCAATTCCTTTTATGTTTTCCTTCTGTCGGAGCGCTATTAATAAGGGTTCCAGGGCTAAATTAAAAAGCATCGGTGACAGGGGGCAACCCTGTCTGGTCCCTCTTGCAACTGAAAAGGGGCTGAGAGGTGTGAGTTGACCGCTATTCGAGCTGTGGGTTTGGTATATAACAATTCAACGCGTTTTAGGAACTTTTCTCCTATCCCAAACCACCGTAGGGATCGAAATAGAAAGGACCATTCCAGTCGATCGAAGGCTTTTTCGGCATCCAATGCTAGCCCTATCAGGGGCTCGGTCTTGGTCTTGGCAGATGCCAGTACATGTGCCAATAATCTTCCATTATCTGTAGTGGATCTGTTTTGTATAAATCCACATTGATCCTCATGTATCAAATCTTTTAAGA
This sequence comes from Ichthyophis bannanicus, assembly GCA_033557465.1. Classification (NCBI taxonomy): domain Eukaryota; kingdom Metazoa; phylum Chordata; class Amphibia; order Gymnophiona; family Ichthyophiidae; genus Ichthyophis; species Ichthyophis bannanicus. The sequence continues at coordinate 56,085,702 of CM066035.1, forward strand.
TCCGTCCTAATCGGTTAGCAAGCACTTTAGCATAGATTTTATAATCAGAGTTTAGGAGAGAGATGGGTCTGTAATTCTCTATCTTTTGTGTATCCCTGCCCGGTTTCGGGTGAATTACCACCACAGCCTCTGCCAGGGCTCCAATCTCTGGAGATTCATCTTGCAGGCCACTGTAGTAGATCTGTAGCATGGGAGCCAATTGAATGCAATATTTATTATAGAATTCCAGCGGGATACCATCTGGACCGGCGGCTTTGCCACGAGCCATCTGTTTGATCGCATCTTGTATTTCAGTTACTGAGATCTCTTGTTCCAGCGTTCGACTTTGATGACTGGTTAATGTGGGTCCTACTATCTTGGAGACAAAATCTTCAAAGGCTCTGTCACTACATTGGGTATCTGAGCGATATAGTTCCTCATAGAATTCTTTGCAGCGGTCTAGTATTTTGTCAGATCTCAGGAGAAGGCCCCGGAATTGTCCTGCAACGCCGCTATAGCGGTCTTGCTGGTTTTTGGTCTGAGCTGCCGAGCTAAGAGGGATCCTGAGCGGTTGCTGTCATAGTAGTATATACTACGTTGTAGCTGGATGCTACTCAGTGCTTCTTTGTTGAGGAGAGCATTATATTGGTATCGCAATTTTTGGAGTCTAATCAATATCATTGAGTCAGCTCTTTTGGCTAGTAACCTTTCCCCAGCTTTTATTTGGAGTTCCAATTCATCTTTTTCTTTTTTCCTGGCTTTACGCCGTCTAATGGTGTAGGTGGTAATATGAGCTCGTATGGTCGCTTTAAAACCTTCCCACCAGCTCCAGATGGAGGTATCAGTGGGTGTATTATATTTAAAATAGGTCTCAATTTCCCCTGACAGTAGCTGTACAAAGGAGTCATCTGCTAGTAGGGATTTATCAAATGTCCATCTTGGCGGAACATGCTGTGTAACGTTGGTATTCAACACTAGGGAGACAGCGGCGTGATCCGATACCGTTGTAGCATATATCTCTGCGGACAACACTTGGGGCATCAGCTCTGTGGACAGTAGGAAGAAATCGATCCTTGTTTGGGTATTATGTGGGATGGAATAAAATGTGTAGTCTCTTTCTTGGGGATGAAGTAGGCGCCAGGGGTCTACCAAGTGTAGCTCTGTTATGATGCCTTTAAGAATCGCCTGCGATTTGACTTTGTCTACAGCCCGATAGGGCGTGCGATCTAACAGTGGATCCAAGATGACATTGAAATCGCCCCCTAATATGATATTGGTGTGAGCCGCGGCTGTAACTTCTTTAGCTATCAGTTTGAAAAAGTTAGGGTCATCGAGGTTGGGCGCGTAAATATTGAAGAATGTGTAAAGCTGTTGATTTATTTTCATCGTCACTCTGGCCCATCGACCTAGCGGATCAATCCGTGTGTCGGTAATGGCGGATTGCAGGAATTTGCGCACTAATATTATTACCCCCCCTTTGCGTTGAGTGGCAGAGGCCGAGGCCGCCACCAGGAAGTATTTAGAGGTTACTTTCTGCGATTCAGTATCTGTTAAATGTGTCTCTTGTAAGAGGGCAATATCTGCTTTTTTTTGCTGGCAGTACGCTAAAATCTTCTTTCGCTTGACAGGGCCAGTAATACCTTTTACATTTAACGAAAGCATTAAAAGATCACTAGACATCAACGTTGGGATAAGCTGTCTTATAGGTGAAAGCTATCCTATGGATAGGCCTGCCGCGTATTTGCATTTGCGTGTATGTGGAGGGTTTTGTACTGGACTGGACTGACACAAACAACTGCATAACTGGCAAACATTGTATCGCTAAGGTGAACACAATCCACTGAAACAGTAACCAACCCCGACCTCCCGTTGCCACCCCTACATTTCAAGCAGAAATATCTGTTTAATTAAAACTATTTAGAACAACAGAAATACAATCAATGAGGTGTTTAACAAGGCTTAAGGCGTTCTAAAATTTGTGAGAACGCACGGCCGCACCCCCTGAGTATATGCTGAGTTCTCTACACTGCGTGAGAGATCAGAATATTGACCTCAGGTTTCCATACCGCATTTTTCTTGTAGGAAAGTTTTCAGTTTTTCAGCATCAACAAAATTCCTCGTTTCATTATGCAGCGTGACCCGCATGGTTCCTGGGTAGTATAGCCCGTATCTTGCCTGTGCACTTTGTAGCATGGGTCTACAGGCCAGCAACGCTTTTCTCCGATCTACCGTTTGCTTGCTCAAATCCGGATAAAGTGCTACTTTGTGTCCCTGGATTTGCAGTGATCCGGCCTTCCGTGCAGCTTGAAAGATCTGTAGGACCTGTGGGTATCTCAGTACCTTCATTATGAGTGGGCGCGGGTATCGTGTGTTTTCAGCTTTGTGTGTTGGGATTCGATGGGCCCGTTCTAGTTCAAAAGGCCTTGCAAAGACAAGCTGCAGCATCTCCGGTATGGTTTTTTCCAGAAATCCAATCGGATCGGTACCTTCAGCGCCTTCAGGGACTCCAACAAGGCGGATATTATTTCTACGGGAATGGTTATTTTGATCTTCAATCAGATTTTCTATGTGCCGGACTCGTTTGGCCAAAGGGCCCAGCTGTTCTAATGCAACGCCATGCTTCTGGGTTTGTAATTCAACTGCATTAAGTCGAGTGGTGATGGTGAGGAGTTTCTCTTTTACCTCCAGCAAGTCTTCTTGAATCATGTTCAGTGAACTAGAATTGGCTGCAATCATTTCTTTAACGCATTTCAATTCCTGTAGCACTTCACGTAGGCCACCGGCAGTCACTCCCTCCTTCTCTCCCGCGGCCATTTTCTGCGGGGAGCCCACTTCGGGTTTGGATCGTTTCGCTGCTGAGCCGGATCCCTGTGGAAATTCCAGCCGGGCAGGCTTCAGGGATGCCATCCAGCTGTATTGCGGTGTTATTGATGTAGGTAGGGGGTACAAACTTCAATGGAATACCGGGATATGTTCAGGATTCTTGGGCAGCAACGGGAGCAAAAATTCAGGCGTCCATTCTGTTCAGTGGCTAGCTCCGCCCCCGTGGTGGTCATTTTCTATTTTTAATTGCACTTTTGTGCTGTGCACATGTATCACACTGCTCACGTTTTGCAGGTTTCCCTGGTTTTGCTGTACATTGCTGACGTAAATGGTTTCTCTTCCCTTTAAATGCCCTCTACCGCGAGTGTTTCACTCGCGCTATTTTTTCAATGGAAATTCGGCCCCGCAACTGTGCGAGGGGCCTCTCCCCTCCCCTTCCCCGCCCATTAACCCCGCATCTCCGCCCCTCCGGGGCCTTCCTCCGCCCTCCGTAGGCCTTTCCACACCTCTATCGGACATTTGCGGGCCCGTACTTGTGCGGGGCTCGTTAGTGTGTCACGCACATGCGCGGGGGTTCATCGCACGTGTGCGGGGCGTTTAGGAGCGTTTAAGAGCGTTTAGGTGCCGCGTTTCCATGCGCTATTGTGCGGCGTGCACTTTTGCGGTTTTTAGTAAACATGCCCCTATGTGTATCTATTCACCATTGTCATCCCTGCTTATGATGTCTGTTGGAAGCCATTGGGAACATTATGAGCATAATGGAAAACGTTGCTAGAGAATGCAACCAAACCCCTATCTAATGATGCGGCCAGTTACTCTGCCATCAAAATATAGCAAGGTTCCAATATAACATCCTGGATAAAATGGGCAATGTAAAACAACTTACTGTCAGGTGCTCAGCGTTTGTAAAGCAGAAAAGTAAATCTGTGGTATGGCACCAATTTCAAGCGAGGTTGTAATGACGTCATGATACTCATAATGATGTGGCTGTCGAATGATGTAACACTGCTGTTTGCTGAAAGTGCAAGCACCAACCCTCACTTGGTTTGCAGCTTGTCATGTTGTGAGGGCTTGTGTGCATCAGTGATGCTGAGGGCTAAGCTATCGATAGTTTAACTTGGCAGGGTCTCCCAAGATGGATAGGTCTCAGCTGAGGTGCCAGACCAAGACAAACCACCCATCTGGGCAGCAGGAGAATGGGATGGTGTTGGCAGTGGAGGATCATATTTCTGTGACAATGGCAACAACACTAATCTTAAACTTCATGCAAAAAAAGGCCTGGTAATCTACTTCTGTATCTTGCCATGAAAACCCAATGGATAGTCACAACAAAACAAATTGCACTATAATGCTGAAAGATAAGACCTCCAGGTCGTAAGGCACTGAACTAGCTACAGTGGAGGAGCTGAAGACTTTTCAGAGTAAAGCCAGAATTTATGATGTGGTTGGATCAAAGCCCTTGGGACGTCTGACTGCTGATGTAGCTGTGCATGAAATGAGGGTCAAAAGCTGTAAAGATGTCTTACATATTGGGATATGGAACATATGAAGCATGAACCAAGGGAAGTTGGAGGTGGCCAAGAATGAAATCAAACATGTACAACTTGATCTGTTGAGTGTAAGCGAACTGAAATAGACAGGCATCGGGCACTTTGCATCAGATGATCACATGGTCTACTATGTTGGAAATGACAAAGAAGAAATGGTGTTGCATTTATAATAAAGAAGAAACTTGCAAGAACTGTAATGAAATACAATGCAGTCAGTGAACTTCTAATCTCTATTCGTCTATGAGGAAAGAATATTAACACAACTATAATTCAAGTATATGGCCTAACAAAAGCTGCAGAAGAAGATGAAATTGATGAGTTCTATGAACAAGTCCAAGCTGAAATTGACAGAACATGCAAACAGGATATCCTGATAGTCATGGGTGACTGGAACGCAAAAGTTGACAACAAAGAAGAAGGCAAAGTTGTTGGAAAATTGGACTTGGCAACAGAAATTAAGCTGGAGAAAGACTGATAGAATTCTGCAAGACCAATGATCTATTCATCTCAAACACCTTATTCCAGCAACACAAGCGGCGACTGTGCACATGGACTAAACCCAATGGACTGTTCAAAAATCTAATTGAATACATCTGTGGAAGTCAATGACGGAAAAGCTCTATAACATCAACAAAGACAAAACCTGGAACTGACTGTGGTACAGATCACAAACTACTAGTATGCAAACTCAAGCTAAAGTTGAAAAAGAGCAAGTCACTCGTGAATGCAGCAAAATATGACCCTGAGAATATACCACTGGAATTTAAAGACTGTCCACAAAATCAATTTGCTGTTTTAGATACAAATGAGAGAGCTCCAGGACAGTTATGGAATGACATCAAGAAGGTTGCGTTGGAAGAAAGGGAGAAGTCTCTACAAAAGGTGAAAAATCAAAAACGGCCAAAATGGATGATAGAAGAAACTCTGAAAATTGCCCAGAAAAGCAGAGAAGCTAAAGCCAGAGGAGAAAGTAAGACAGTCGCAGAACTCAATAGAGATTTCCAACATGTAGTAAGACAGGACAAGGAAAAGTACTACAATGACACATACAAGGAAATAGAAGCAGAAACTATTAGAGGAAGAACAAGATTGGCTTTCCTAAAGCTAGAAGAGTTAAAGAAAAAATTCCAGCCTCGAACTGGAAGGTTACAAGATGCTCAAGCTTCTATGTTGAATGATGCTGAGAAGATCAAGAAAAGGTGGAAAGAATATTGTTGTGGTGGCAGCCCCTAGTGGCCAAGGGCGGTAAGGGCATGCTCCACGGTGTATTTATTTTCAAGGAGCGTGGTGTAATGTAAGGCCAAAAATGGAGTTTGGTCTTATCTTTTTTCAGCTCCTTGTGTGCACATAATAATTCAGCCAAGAGTGTAGGGAAACAAGGCTTTTATTTCCCCTCTGTGCAAGGGTTCAATTAAGACAGTGGAAATCAAAGAATGTCCTTTGTTTGAAAAGGTTCCAGTAATAAACAGGTGGGCTAACTGTTAGTAGCTTCACAATTAGTGCCAAGGAAAATGGAGGAATTCAGTTCATTCCAAACAAAACAATTAAACAAGTTTTCTTCTTATTTACACGGTTGCAATAGACTCTAGGCTAGTAGCCATACACAACCCACAATCCATATCTTCTTCCTGAGGCATGGGAATAGCATTTATCTCGTCTACGTCCATAGATTCTGCCTCACTACTTTCCCCCGTGGAGTAAATACTGTCCCTGGCTGTTACAGCTTTACATGGACTGTCTCCACTGACCTGCCTCCAATAAGACTGGGTTTTAAGTTCTCTTGGTAATTCTTGAAACCACTCTGGTTTCTTCCTTCTTCTTACAAAGGGAGTATTTGCTTTAGCAGTGCTTCTAGGAGTTAAGCATTCTTTAGCAGGAATAAAGCTTTCATACCTTGAGTTTCTGTAGCTGGACTCCCTGGAGCCTTCTCTCCCAAGAACGTCTCTTTCGCAACAGTTTTTCTGCCGGTAGCTTCTGGGCAGTGCCGTGCTTCCTGGCAGCTTAGCAAAACCTGGTATGGATTCAGCTCTATGCTTCAGTGGTAAAGTAGCTTTGCTAGAAACTCCTTTTCCTTGAGTACCTGGTAAAACTTGTCTAGCAGGTTCCAGTGACTGCAGGTCTTCCTCCAAACGTGGTTCTCTGATTCTCTGGATACGTCTCTCAGCTTTAGACTCAGGAACATTGCTTGAGCAGGGAGTGGCACACTCTCCAGCCTGACTGCTTTTCCCAGCAGACTCCCTCTGAACAGCTGCTCTGGTAGCTTGGCCCCTCTGAACTCCACCTCTGTGAATTCCGTTCCCTTGGGCTTGCTCAAGGAGGATTCCTTCCTTCAGGTCTCTCCTTCTTTCCTTAGCCGTGCTCCTTGTTCCTTCTCCAAGTCCTTCTGCTCCTTGTTCTGCTGCTTCCCTTTCTGCAGCCGTGCTCCTTACTGCTTGGCTTTTTCTCTCCCACTCTGCTTTGCTAGAATTAAACTTCTGCTTATAAAGGGATCTTCTCTTTGAATCTCCCGGGCTCATTCCCAGGTGCAACTGGTTAGATCTCCTAGCCTCATTAGCTTCTGTATGATCACTCCTGCCCCCTCTAGCTGTGCTTTGAGGTAATTGCACATCTAGATCTCTGTGAGAAACAGGGTTTCTTTTCAACTTTGCATCTTTATTAGTACCAGCCTCATGACAATATACAGAATTTTTATATGATAAAGATCAAGTGGACCAACAGCCGCTTCAACCTGTACTTTATGATCTGGAACCATTGGTGATGAAAGAAAAAGTTGAAGCAGCATTGAAAGCCTTATCAAAGAACAAAGCAGCAGGCATTGATGACATTCCCATAGAAGTATTACAGCAATCTGATGCAGCTATTACCATACTTAAAAGGCTCTGCCAAGAAATTTGTAAGACAACATCATGGCCAACTGACTGGAAAAGAGCTGTGTGTATACCAATACTAAAGTAAGGTGATCCAACTGACTGTGGAAATTATCGCACAATCGCTCTGATCCCACATGCCAGCAAGATTCTACTGAAGATTATTCAACAGAGACTACAACCATACCTGGAACAAGAACTATCTGAAGTGCAAGCAGGGTTCAGGAAAGGGCGAGGAACCAGAGACATCATTGCGGATGTGAGATGGATCCTTGAAAAGACTAAAGAATACCAAAAGGATATCTATTTGTGCTTTATCAACTACAGCAAGGCTTTTGACTGTGGAAACCATGAGAAATTCTCATTAAGAAGCATGGGTATACCAGAACTCTTGATCATTCTCTTGCAAAATCTGTACATTGATCAAGAAGCAACAGTTCGAATAGAATAAAGAGAAACAGAGTGGTTTATAATAAGCAAATGTGTACGACAAGGCTACATACTTTCTCCCTACATGTTTAATTTATTTGCAGAACAAATCATCAGAGAAGCAGAATTGTATGAAGACAAAAGAGGTGTGAAGATTGGTGGAAGACTCATCAACAACCTTCGCTATGCTGATGATACCACATGACTGGCTGAAAGTGAAGATGATCTGAAACAGTTGCTTCTCATGATCAAGGAACATAGTCTTAAAAAGGGCCTGCACCTTAATGTAAAGAAGACAGAGATCATGACAACTGGCCAAATCAATAAGTTCATCATTAAAGGAAAAGAAATTGAAATCGTGGACAACTTTAACCTACTTGGATCAACTATCAATAAAGAAGCAACAAGCAGTCAAGAAATCCGATGACGCATTGCTCTTGGCAGAATGTTTATGAAAGACCTAGACAAGATTCTCTCTCCATACATACATTATTATTACATACTCTATTTTCAAAATAAATGTCACTAAGACACTATTTACCATACCACACTCTCATTCACATGATGATTATAGATTTAAACTAACAATGTATATATCTTCTAATATGTTATATCTGTAATGTTACAACATTCCTTGTAAATTATAATTATCTGTTCTATGTAAACTGACTTGGTATATTACATACCAATTAACATACTGTTCCATGTAAACCGCACTTGATACTAGGGAAAGAGCGGTATATAAATAACTGTTAAATAAATAAATAAATAAAATAAATACAAAGATTTGATTCATTCAAGCCATGGTATTTTCAATAACATATATGACTGCGAAAGTTGGACAGTGAAAAAGATAGCAAGGAAGAAAATTGATGCCTTTGAATTATGGTGCTGGCGGCAAATACTGAGAATACCATGGACTTTCCGAAGAACAAACTAGTCAGTACTAGAAGAGATCAAACCTAAGCTTTCTTTAGAAGCTCAGATGACAAGACTTTGACTTTCATACTTTGGACACATCATGCGAAGAGAGATCATTAGAGAAAGCCATCATGCTTGGCAAGATGGCTTGGTCAACGGAAAAGAGGAAGGCCAGCAATGAAATGGATCGATACAATAAGAGCATCTATGGGTACCAGTCTGTCAACAATGAGCCACCTGACTGAAGACCAAAGACAATTTAGGACAACTATCCAGAGAGTGTCCATGAGTCGACACAGACTCAACGGCACTTAACAATAGCAACAAGCACCAAATCAATATCAGAGATGGCAGAGCGGCCACGCTGTCCCAGAAAATTCTAATAAAAGGTCTAGTCATAACTCAAACCATGAGACATCTTACAGTAAATTTGGGCAGGAGGTATGTTTTCTTTCTGTTTTTTTTAGAATAGCTACAACATACATGTAAGCAGTAATTTTTTAGCAAAGCCATTATTTAAACATATACGAGGGTTATTTTTAAAGTAAGGTCCGATTGGCTGTAGCTTTGTAAATTTTTTTCCCCCTGTAGAAACACGCATGCGTTCCGACTCCTGGCATGCCTTGTACAAAAGCAGATGCCATTTGCAGTCGTAGTGTCTCTTTGTACGGTTTATACTGAGACATTAAAATGCTTAATACAATTGAGCAGCCCTCCGACTGTGAAATACGGTCTGTGATTCGGTTTTTGACAGCAAGGACCGTGTCATCAGCGGACATTCATCACCAGATATGTGAGGTGTACGGCCCCAATGCGATGAGTGACAGAAAAGTGCATAAATGGGTGAGATTGCTCAAGGATTGGCAAACTGTGCTCACGATGGGTTCCCAGGCTGCTTTCTGAGGAACACCAAAAAAGGAGAATTTTTGATCCGATACAATGAGGAAGGAGATGAACTTTTGGAAGACATTGTCACAGGGGACGAGACATGGGTTTCTCACATGACTCCAGAATCAAAGTGGCAGTCGATGGAATGGAGACACACGTCATCTCCAGTCAAAGTGAAAGCCAAACAGACAATCTCAACACGCAAGATTATGGCAACTGTATTCCTCGGAAAGCAGCTTGGGAACGCATTGCGAGCAGTTTTCTGAACTGCAATTTTTCAGAAACAATTTTGTATAGCACTGACCTTGAAACTTGTGGAAATTTCAGTGACAAAGTGGAAATCATGAATCGCCGTTCTTCATGAATTTTTGCGTCAACTGTGCACACCAAATCTTCTGTGATTACTGAAGGTTGACCCTATCACGGTTCATCATGGACATTGTCCCGCCTGTCCTTGCACAATCTCACCCATTTACGCACTTTGCTGTCACTCATTGCATTGGGGCCATGCACCTCACATATCTGGCGATGAATGTCCGCTGATGACACGGTCCTTGCTTTCAAAAACCGAATCACAGACCGTATTTCACAGTCAGAGGGCCGCTCAATTGTCTTAAAAATTTTAACGTCTCAGTATAAACTGTACAAAGTGACACTACGACTGCAAATGGCATCTGCTTTTGCACAAGGCATGCTGGGAGCCGGCACGCATGCTTGTTTCTACGGGTGGAAAAATTTACAAAGCTACAGCCAATCGGACCTTACTTTAAAAATAACCCTCGTATATCCACAGCATGTACAGATTGCAACGAAGCGTGGTATGTGTGGATTTTTAAAATGTATATGTATCTCTCATTTTATAGGAGGAATATATGTGTATTAAAAAAAAATCCCCTTTTGGTATATATACTTCACCGAATCACACGTGAGTGTGAGAAAACTGCTTGCTTGGACCTGAGGTTTTGAGGATTGAGTGAGGAGGCACTTGCCCTGGTATTAAAAGCCACCTCACAAAAGCCAACAATTTGAGGTTTAGAACTCAGCTCCTTAACTGGCTTATCTTACACATGTAATTTTACAAAATTCAGAACGTACATGTCTATCTGTTGCCAATTACAAATGTAAGTTGTAAACATCAGTGCTTATTCATGAAACCAAGTGAAGCCAATCTTATTTTACTTGTATTTTTTTAAATGGCCATTCAAGCCATACGTGCAGGCAAATACATGTACTTCTGCGCGTCCTTATATGTATTTTACAAAAGACTGCATTCAGCTCATATTATTCTAGCTAAGAGAGAATTGGAATAGCTAAAAGTGGGTAAAAAGAGTAAAGAAAGAGTGTAACACTATTAATTATCTTTCTAGACATGGAAAGAGACGTCCTCTGGATCAGAGACAGCCAGTATGTGCATAAAAATAGAAATTCAGCAGCAGATAATTTAACTGGTCCCCTAAATTGAAGCTGCTGTGTCAGTCCTCTTCTTAACTGATGGCCTCTTGGGGCTTTGGATTTATTATGTGGTTAGGGAGTGTTTTTTTGCATATCCAGGATAAAGTTGAGAGGAAGCAGAGTTGAAAAAAAAACCATTCAGATAAAGCTTCCCTTTCTAGGAAATTAAAGTGCATTGGATTGCAGACACTAGAATGACTGACATCATATCAGATAATGTTCTGTATCCAGGCTTACGATTAATAAGCTGTTTTCTTTGAAGCACATCTTGTTAGGTTCTAAAAGATAGACAGGTCTGCCGAGAACAGCCTGCAGGTACTGAGCAAAGGACAGGCTGTCCTTCTACCTCCATTCAAAAAGGTTGCTAAACACATTACCCTGTGCTTTCCATTGTAGATATTTGTCTTTATTTACAATTACAGTACTTTCCGTAATTTCAATAGGTCCTTCAATGATCTTTCACCACACTTTTCTTATTATTATATGCATTTTTTATTTCAATTCTCAAATATATTAGTGTATTTATTCACTTTCAGTAATTGCAGGAATTATTCTGACTTGCCATTTTAAGACAGCAATTTGACTGTGGAAAGCATGATGGGTGCCACTATTATGACTGCTGTAGAGATTTGGCAATTAGTGGAACTGGATCTAGGGCCGTCAAGACTAATGACCCCGGCTCTTGCTAAGGAAGTGGGGGAAGAGGTACAGTAGGTTTGGCTGTAACAGGTCGCATAGGACATTTTCAAACCCTGTGATGGGGATTTTTTTCTATGCTGGTTGTTGGAGATGCCACAGAGGGTATCAGGAAAGGGTATCAGCAGGGATAAAAAATGGGAGAATGATGTGGACGTGCAGTCCAGAGGCCGATCTACATGGATTATGGTTCAGGGTGCAGTGTGTAGCTCCACTTCTCTCATGTTAAAGCCATTTACTCCTATAATAAAGAAGACTTCCTGAAGGAAATAAATACCATGAATTCAACAAGGATGCAATAACCTAGATGATATAATACACAAATGGAACAACTGCATATCTAATGCCGCTTCAGCTCCAAGAAAGGAAAACTCATCTACCCGCAGACGAACCTAAGCCCCATGGTACTCCAGCACAATCAGGGAAACAAAGCGTACCCTCAGGTGATTAGAAAGAAAATGGAGACATAACCTATCTCCTGATACATTACAGAAGTACAGAACTGAACAGCAAAATTACAACAATCTCATCAATAAACATAAACAGCAATTCCATACTAACCTCATCATGAAGGCAGCAAACAAGCCAAGGGAGCTTTTTAGCATTGTGAAAAAACTCACTAATGATCAGTCTGGTCATGACAATCATCAAATTGACCCCCAAGAATATGCACGCTATCTAATAAATAAGAACACCATTCAAGCTCAGACAAGTAAATTGTTAGCTCTCTGGCTGGGAGCTCTTAAAAGGGTTTTTTGTACATTTTTAAAGCAAGGTTACTTTCTTTTTGGTGCTTTAGTGGGACTTTCCTTGAGCACAGTAGGTGGTTGAACTCCAGTAACCTCTTCAGCTTTGGGAACTGCTAACACCTAATCAGGAGTTGGTGGGCCTGATTACCTGAGAGCAGCTGAGGGCCTGCATAAAAGGCTCCAGTGCCCTGCCCTGTTCAGGCTTTCCTACAGGAGCTCTCCAGATCAACCAACATGTGCTCATGCCACTCTACTCTTAAACCACTGGTGAGTGATGGCATGCATGGGGGTGCACATTTCACCATCCCCTCTCTTACATTCTCGCTTCAGTTTTTGCTACATCCTTGCATTCTCCTCTTTCCTCTCGCTTGCCAAATCAAGCTTTTTTTTGAGAGCTGTGAATTTGGTGACAGTAGTTCAGCTGGTTATTTTTTCCTGCCTGGATCACTCTAATGGTGTTTACGTAGGCCATTCTGCTTACTCCATTCAGCAATCTCAGGGGGCTCCAACATGCAGCAACTAGAGTCATCTGTTGGACTGGGCATTTCCAACATGTCACACCAGCTTGCCTTTTAAAGTGCTAATGATTAGAGGCCCTCTGTATCTAATTCAAGTATTACAGTGGTATGAATCTTCTCATAATCTGAGATCAGCAGATAGTGCTTTGTTTGTGACTCCTTCTCTAAAAAGGACTCAGTTGGCTTGCACAAGGAAACAGGCTTTTTTTCCATTACTTACCTATAAATTGGAATGTTTTGCCTATTCAAATATACAAGATGTCAGAAGTCAGGATTTTTTTACAAAAATATATTAAAATATGTTTATTTCAGCAGGCATGCAGTACTATATTGGAAAAAAACTGGCTTTATTTTCAGAAATAAGGTTATGCTCCTCTGCTAATTTTAGTGTTTGTATTTTAATTTAATTTTGTGTATTTAGTTTTGTTTTATAAATTTGCTATTTTATTGTATCTCACTTGAAATTTATGCATCTGAACTAATAAATGATTTCATTTTATCGTATTGCTCCTTAAGCCTTCTGCATATAAATCTTCATGCCATGGGCATGCATCTCTGCTGCCCTCCTCTCCAAACTATCTGTAGCTTATACCAGTGGTGATAACCACTGAAAATTAGTAATAAACTAATTGAAAAGTACATGTTATAAGTATTGCACGTAGGCGGGTTCCACCAAATAGGTTGCCAGTATATATGAGTGAATCTGGGACTGTGTAAATAGTCATTGATAGCCTGTGAATGTGGGAAATAGGGGACTAGGAGATGAGGGTGTGTAGCAGAGTGTGTGAAGATGGCAGAAACAGGGTGTAGGAGACTGGTAGAATATGGCTATTAGTGCATGGATGGCTAGAGTGTGGTTGTAGCTGTGACTACACAGTAGTGTCGGATGCAGCTAAATACTAAACGTTTGTGTTGGATATTACGGAGTGCTGGGGGTGTGAATGTGGTGAAGGGTATGAAGGGAGTGTGTATGCATGGGGTGTTGTGGAAGGTGTTGAGCGCAAGACTGATGATGTGAGTGCAGGAGGGCAAAGTGCAAAGAACGTTGTGTGCCAAAGGGCTGGGATTGTGAATCGGTGCTTCCCTTTCTTTCCTTCATTTTTTAGCCCCTCTAACCCAATCCTCCCCTTTTCACACTTTCCCATCCCTTCTGTCCTCTCCACTTTCTCATCCCCTTTCCTGCCTTCCTCCTCACCCCTTCTTTTCTCATGTCTATCTTTTCTTACCCTTCTCAGTCTGGACCACAACTTTGCTGATAGAGCCTAGGAACCTCTGCCAACACTTCCAGTTGTAGCACTGCCATAAGTCTTACCACATCATCACTGGTAGAGCCTGGAAACCTCTGCTGGCACTTCATCTTGTGCTGTCAAAGATCTGGTCTTATTATTGCTGTAAGGGCCTGGAAACATTTATTAGTTACCACGTCACTGCTGATCTGACATTAATTATGTTCCTGTTCAATGGCTGCTCCAGTATAATAGTATCTGTTGTTGGGAGTCATCTGCCACCCCACTGCTTGCTGTCCCAGCATTCTCTAGGCCAGCGATGGCGAACCTATGGCACGCGTGCCAGCTGTGGCACGCGAAGGCCTTGCAGCTGGCACGCGGGAAGGTCCGCTAGGACAGGTGTCTGCCTCCCTTCGTCTGCAGCCGCGGCTCCCTGCCTGTTAGGGAACCGCGGCTGTGCTTGTAAAATCGTTGCGGAGCCCTTCCTGTCTTGACAGGCTCCGTGCAGCATTGTCCCGCCTCTAAAGGAACTTCCTTTAGAGGCGGGACAATGCTGCACGGAGCCCGTCAAGACAGGAAGGGCTCCGCAACGATTTTACAAGCACAGCCGCGGTTCCCTAACAGGCAGGGAGCCGCGGCTGCAGACGAAGGGAGGAAGACATGGGGAGAGGGGGGGGGGCTACCATCGACATGGGGAGAGGGGGGGGGCTACCATCGACATGGGGAGAGGGGGGGCTTCCATCGACATGGGAGAGGGGGGGCTACCATCGACATGGGGAGAGGGGGGGGGCTACCATCGACATGGGGAGAGGGGGGGCTACCATCGACATGGGGGGGAGGGGGGCTTACATGGAGGGAGGGAGCTGATATGGATGGATGGAAGGAGGAGGGCTTACATGGAGGGAGGGGGGACTGACATGGAGGGAGGCTGACATGGACAGTGGGGCTGACAGGGAGGGAGGGAGGGAGGGAGCTGACATGGACAGATGGAAGGACGGGGGCTGACATGGAGGGAGGGGGGCTGGCATGCACAAAGGGGAGAGACAGGGACATACTGGACAGACGGGATAAATGCTGGAGAGAGGCGAGAGACATTGCGGCTTAGGATTATAATGGGCTGATGGGGGAGCTAGCACTGGTAATGGGCAGATGGGAGGGGACTAGGACTGGTAATGGGTTGAAGGCTAGGACTGGGAATGGACTGATCAAGGGGGGGGGTTGGGACTGGTAATGGGCTGATAGGGGGGTATGACTGATAATGGACTGATGGGGGGCTAGCATTGGAAATGAGCTGATCGGTGAGGTTAGGACTGGAAATGGGCTGATGGGGGGATAGGACTGGTGATGGGGGGGGGTAGGACTGGTGGTATTGGGCTGATTAGGGGAGGCTAGCACTGGTAATGGGGTTGAGGGGGGATTAGCACTGGAAGTGAGCTGATTGGGGGGCTTTGACTGAGAATGGGCTGATTGTGGGGAGGGGAGGATAGAGCTGCTGGCCCTGGAAGAAAACTGGGGGCTAAGGCTACAAATGGGCTGATGCGAGGGGATGGGAGAATGGAACTGGAAGGGAGTGGCTCTGAGAGGGGCTGCCATGGTATTTGTACTAGAAGGGACTGGTCAGTGGGGAAGGAGGGGGACTGGAAGGGAATGGACACCAGTGGCAATCATGGGAATGCAAGTTGACATTGGAAGGTACTGGGAGTGAGGACTGGAAAGGGGCTGATACTGGGGAGGGTTACTGGGACTGGAAATAGGCTGATGGAAAGAAGTGAAGAAAACGAAAGAAGAGATAAGAAATGGCAGATGGACCATAGACCACAGAAACAGAGCTAAGAGAAGACAGGAAAGCAGAAGCCTCAGATCGGGACCAGCATGATCAGAGAATAAATTGGTCAGACAACAAAGGTAGAAAAAATAATTTTATTTCATATTAGTGATTTGACTACAAAATCATCATAATTTTGAAATCAAATATTGTTACTTGTTGTGATTAATTAACCGTATTTTCCGGCGTATTTTTTTTGGTGTGCGCTGGAAGAAGGGTAGTCTTATACGGCGAGTATAGGCCAAACACCTATATTTTAACAGGAAAAGTAGGGGGTCGTCTTATACGCCCAGTCGTCTTATACGCCGGAAAATACGGTAAGTAAATTTAACGTTTTCTATGAAAAGTAGTTCTGAGGGGGGTCAAAAAAATATTAAAAGAAAAGTGACAATAATATAATAATATATTTATAATGTGGATTACATTTGGGCCCTCATATTTACCTCAGGCTATGATTGTGATTGTGATTATGATGGTACACTGTAAGAAACAATATATGCAGTGTTAGATTTGTTTTAAATGTCGCAATGGTTTTGCGGCTCCCAGTTTTTTTTTTCCCTTCAGAAACGGGTCCAAGTGGCTCTTTATGTCTTAAAGGTTGCAGACCCCTGTGCTAGGAGAAAGGCCCCAGCCCGGCCCCGCGCTTCCCCTTCCGGTCGGAGCTTCTGCGCGCCTCTCGCCGAGAAGCTGCACGCTAGGGCTCGTGCGCCGTCCTCTCGCGAGATTATAGGACCCGCGCGGGAGCTGGGTTCCAAAGAAGAGCAAAACCTACCACTTTCATGATGAATGGGAAATGGACTACTTCTTCATCATGGTTAAAGACAAGTGTTGTGTAATTTGTAACGCCCCAGTATCCTTGCCCAAAATGGGTGATCTGGAACATCATTATAAGGCTCTAAAATATTGTTGTTAAGGTTTAATTGACGTGCTGGCACTTTGAGGAAATTCTTTGGTTTTGTGCGGCAGTTTGGGCACTCGGGCTCAAAAAGGTTAGCCATCACTGCTCTAGGCTAATGTTTGTGCATTGGCAAATAAACATATGCATATGGTTGAATTAATGGACAGACAGACATCTTCATTAACAAGCACTGTCATCCATTGCAAAATATGCTTTAAAAAAATACATCATCAACTGGGAATTGGTAAACATTATACCTGAGGAAACAATTTGAAATCACCTTTTCAAGAGATCAAGTCTAGGAGACCAGAGAACTCTCTCATTCTCTGTTTTTACTTTATTGTAGTGAGTTGCTATTTTGGTGAAAATGAAACTGTCTGCTTCCTCAGAGCACAGACAGCTTTGTTGTTTGTTCTCTTATTTGCCATCAGTCTTCATCTCATGTTCTTTTGTACATCATTATTCTCCATAGGCATTATTTACCACATTGAGAGGCTAAAGGGCTTTCTGAGTTCAACAAAACTAGCTATATAACACTGGTCAACAAATTTTTACAAAAGTCATGTTACGGAAATAAAAATAGTCATTTCTTATCAATTTTTATATGTTGAACACAAATATGACAGTGAAATTGCAAAGTTGGCTCTAGCTTTTTTGTAATCTACAAGAATTAATGTTTACATCACGAAATGCATGTCAATAGTAAATATAATAGGCCTTCGGTTAATACCTGTAAAAAAACAAGTCATAGACTACTTCTTAGATTTTTTTCGCCTGTCTCTTGTACAGCTGTTCGGGAGCTTCTCTGGGGAGTGTCCAGCAGTAGTCAGCCAGCATTGTAGTGGACCATTTTCCGTGGTATCTTTGCTCCATCGTTGCGATATCCTGGTGAAAAGGTTCTCCCTGTTCATCACTAACCATACTACAGTTGTCAGGAAAGAAATCCAGATGGGAATCAAGGAAATGGATCTTTAGAGACATATTGCAGCCAAGTTTCTGATACTGCATCAGCATGTCTTATACTAGTTCCTTGTAGTTTTCTGCCCTAACATTCCCGAGAAAGTTTGTTGACACTAGGCAAAAAGCATTCCATGCTTGTTTCGCATCACCCTGCAGCAAGTTGTTGAACCGGTCATCTTTGAAGAGCTCTCGAATCTGAGGACTCACAAAAACTCCCTCTTTAATCTTTGCTTCGCTGAGTCGAGGGAATTTTTCATGCAGGTATCGGAAAGCTGGTGAAGTGCAGTCCATGGCTTTCACAAAGTTTTTCATCAAGCCTAGTTTGATGTGAAGGGGTGGTAGCAGAATTTTGTGAGCGTCAACCAGAGCTGGGTGCTGGATATTCTTCTCTCCAACTGTTACATTTTGTCTGTGATTCCATTCCTTCCGCAAGTAGTGCCAATCCCTTGCCCGGCTATCCCACTCACATAAGAAACAAATGTATTTTATATATCCCTGCTGCAGTCCCATTAAAAGGGCAACTACCTTCAATTCACCACAGAGGTGCCATCTGTACTTGTTATAGTTAATGGAAGTCAGTAGATGCTTTAAGTTATCGAATGTCTCTTTCATGTGGACGGTGTGCGCTACTGGAATAGATGGAAGACAGTTTCCATTGTTCAAAAGCACAGCCTTCAGACTCAGTTTTGAAGAGTCTATAAATAGTCTCCAGTCTTGTGGGTCATGAGTGATTTTTAAGGCATTCATGAGGCTTTCAATATCGGAACAGAATACCAGATTACTTTCCTTTCTGAAGAAAGGCTCCAACTGTTGGTGGCGCTTTCGATATGGAGTAATGTTGACATCTTCTTCTAGAAGATTCCATTGTTGGAGTCTTGATCCTAGCAATTCTGCCTTGTTCTTGGATAAGTCCAAATCACGAACCAGGTCATTTCGTTCTTCCTGTGTTATTCTGTGTGGAGTTGATAACACAGGTACACTAAAAAAATTTTTTTTTAAACTGCCTCTAATGTTTCGATTGATTTTTACGTTTTTTGGTGCGCTGAATCCAAATCTGGTAACCAATTTGTTCCATCACGTACAGATTTTTTGCTACATTGGGTTAGCAGTTTGAGGTGAACGTTTCAGATTGAGTGCGATCGAGATAAAAGTTTCTTGGATGAATTCTTTATACTAATTGTTTAGTAGTTATTCAAATAAGAATAAAGAAAATTGTAACAAGGCAGCACATAAGAATAGAGTAATGTCAACAAAACACACTGTGATGGTAGCAAAATTGTCTGCACTTAAAACAGCCACATACATGTGCACAAACATTGAGCATATAAGAGCGAGGTTAGACACAAAGCAAAGCAAAGAAATGTGCAAAAAATGTTGTACAGGTATGTATGTAAGAATAGAAAACGCAAACCGCACCATTGCAATACATGAAGACAAACACCCGATGGTGTGAAAATAAAATTCTAATAAATGAGATCCGACACTGTGGTAATAACTAGCAAATTTTTATTTCAAAGTTTAGTAAAAACACGATATTTGTCAACACAGTTTAGATTTTAAAGTCATTCTTGGGTCAATCAATCTCCTGGTGGGCCAGTTTCTTCTTCCCCCGAATGCTTCTCTTGGTGCGCTGCTTGGCGTATTTTTCATCTGGGGTTTCCCGCAGCAGCAACCAGCAGAAATCAGCCATCATAGTGGTGTTCCATCTTCCTTGGTACCTTCTCTCTGCGTCCTTGATGTCCTGGTGAAACCTTTCACCTTGTTCTTCACTGTACGCCCCCAAGTTTTCGGGAAAGTAGTTCACATGGGAGTGCAAGAAATGGACTTTCAGGCTCATGTTACAGCCTTGTTCTTTGAAGGCATTGAGCATCCTGGCAACAATATCCTTATAGTTCTCATCCCGCCTGTTCCCCAAGAATTTGAGAACAACATCCTTGAAGGAATCCCAGGCTTCTTTTTCCTTCTCAGACATCGTTTCAGCGAATGCTCCATCTGAAATGAGTTTCCTTATATCAGGGCCAACAAACACTCCTTCCTTTAGCTTTGCTTCAGAAAGTCGGGGGAACTTTGAGCAAAGGTACCGAAAGCACTCACCATCTTTTGGAAGGGACTTGATGAATTGCTTAATGAGACCCAACTTAATGTGGAGAGGTGGTAATAGAATTTTATCACGAGGTACCAAGCTCTCATGAAGAACATTTTTCTCACCGGGTCTCAAATACTCCCGAATTGGCCAGTCTTTTTTCCCCCAGTGTAGGTCGCGGGCCTGTCTTTCCCACAAGCAAAGGAAGCAGGGATATTTGGTAAAACCAGATTGCTGCCCTAATAGCATGGATAGAATTTTAAAGTCTCCACAAATCATCCACTTATGCTCATCATAACGAATCTTCTGAAGAATCGGGGCCAAATTCTCGTATTTTTCTTGGAGAATAACAGAGTGAGCAATAGGAACTGAAGCGAATGTGTTGCCATTATGAAGAAGAACACCTTTTATGCTGTCTTTTGACGAATCAATGAACAGCCGCCATTCAGCAGGATCATACTTGAGTTTAAACTTTTCCATCACTCCGTATATATCGTTGCAAAATACCAAATCTTCCTCTTTGCTGAAATACTTCAAAAATTGTGTCTTGCGGTTGCGGTACCAATAAAAAGTTGTTCCTGGTGACAATAGATTTTTCTGTTTAAGCGCCGAGAACCTAGCAGTTGGGCAGCATCTTTTGGGAGTCCTAAATCCCGGACTAAATCATTCAATCCAGCTTGAGAGAAAAGTTCAGGTTTCGGATCTGGTTCAGTTTCAAACTTGGAAGTACTGGACTCATCGGGAAAAGCCATCTGATGAGTCTCATCATGATGAGAACCGTCCACACAAATATGATCCAAAGATTTTGGTGGTTCAGGCACAGGTACTTCGTTGCTATGAGGCATAGGCCTAATTGCTGAGGGAAGGTTGGGGTAACGTATTACGTTCTTATTTTTTAAGTTGTATCCCTTCACAATGCAAGAGCAAAAATAGCAGTCACTGCTGTGGTCTCTTTGTTCACGCCACATCATAGGTATTCCGAAACGAAATGCTTGTTTTTTACCTTTCATCCATAAGCGTAGATCTTCCTCACATGTCTTGCACACTTTGTGAGGAGCCCACGGTTTGTCTTGATCGCCTAACTTCAAACCGAAATAGGCGAAATATACTTTTTTAATAAATGCAGAAATGTTCCTCTGCCGCTTTTTCATGGTATATTCCCCACAAATAAAACAAAAACTGTCCGGAGAGTTGACGCAACCTCTGGCTCTGTGAGCCATCACAAATACACAGCACTGCAAACTACAACTGTAGTGAACCACTTCGGAATAAAGCTGGATTACGACTGAGCAAACAAAAGGTAATAATGAACTTGCAAGAAACGGAAATTTGACAGGAACGTTCATGTCGCAACCACCGTGTTTGAGCGAGCGAACGAGGCGAGGCGAACAGGAAAGAACATGCGCCAGCGCGAGTACTGGATTTAGCCCCCCGCCTCCCAATTGTCCTGTTAATGTATAAAATGAATACAAAACACTCTAAAATATCATGAGGGAGTGTTTCTAGTTAGTTAACCATTACAACCTCTATTTTGGGCTAAGAAAATAAACTGCAGTCGGCTAAAAAGAAATTATGTGAACATTCCTTATATGGGTAAAAAATCTAATTTTGCAAGAAAACGTGACGTGATGGAACATTTTGGCTATTTTTCCTGGATTCAGCACCCCAAAATCTATAGGAATCAGTTGCAAAACTGGAGGCAGTTTTTTGGTAGTGTACCTGTGTAATGCATCCCAGTGAAAATCTGGGTCACTGCATGCTGACGGACCAGGAGAAGAACAGGTCGGCTCACCCTTATCCTCATCAGATGAATCAAGAAAATATTCTGATGGAGGTTCTGGAATAGGAAGTCCCTCACCATGTGGAACTGGTATCAATGCAGACGGAATGTTTGGGTAGACTATGCTTGACTTCTTTTGCTTCGTTATTCCGCTGGAAAGAGGAGGAACCAAGCAGAAGTAACAGTCATTTATGTGGTTGCTTGGCTCTCTCCACACCATGGGGACTGCAAACGGCATTGATGGTCTTTTGCAATTCAACCACTGTGAAAGCTGTGTTGTACATGTAGCGCAGCATATATGCGGGGCCCAAGGCTTGTCTTGGTCACCAATCTTGCATCCGAAGTAAAGATGATATGCCTTCTTCAGTTGAGAACTGATACTTTTCTTCTGGTTGGCAAATGTCACTTCCCCACAAATGTGGCAGAAATTGTCAACGGTATTAACACACTTTCACGGCATTACTGTTCTGTATTGTACCTAAATGGCTAAAATTATATGATTAATAAAAGTTACATGTAACAATAGCTTAAACTGTCTCGCACACAGTCTGAAATATTTTAAATGCTCAATCTTTCCGACTGCGTATAGTACACTGCTGACGTCAGATGTCTTCAGCAGCCATCTGGGGCAGTAGTATTGCATTGCATAAGAAAATCATGCAATCAACTCTGGATGATGTGTGCATGCTGGCATTATGCAATGTGATGCAATATTACATCATTCAAGGCTTATTTGGGATGTTGTTGATGTCCTACTGGATAAATTTACACGGTGAAACGTCAAAAATGAACTATATGCAATATCTTCAAAACGAGAGTCAATAAAACTTTTTTAATGTTATATTCGTCTGCAGCTCACCAAGATACTACAGATTAGGGCCTTTTAAAGTCAGTAACGATTTCAATGTTGACCACAGTAATAAAAACTCCTTTTTAATGCAAAGCTAAATCTTTACACCCAGCTTTTCTAACCCAATGTTGTCTACATCGAAATGCCATTTATCTTCCGAAATGCTCTTTCTTGTAAAGGCAATTATGAGTCTCCCAAAAGACCTTTAACTCTGTTTTGCACCCATGGTAATGGAAGTACATTTTCATAGGAAAATTCCTTGTGGATTTTCTTTTTCAAAATGTTGCCATTCAACTGGAAATGGCTATATTTGTACAGGTAAGGAATCATGAGCAAATAACATGTATTTAAATAAAATGTTTTTTGCATACTTGCACTCTCCTAAACTAAATCAGCCCCTAGTCCATCTAGTCTTCCCAGTAAGGTGGCCAGAGTTGTAAAGTTGCACCTGTGCAGGTTACCTCCCCCCCCCCCCATGTCTTTCTTAAGATTGTATCCGCTACTCCAGGAAGGTTACCTCTCTCTGAGATAACCTGTCTGGAGTAGGTTATCTCTCTCTAATTTACTTTTTGCTTTGATTCCATCCTCTTATTATATGATGATCCTCTCTGTCTGTCCCATGCCTTTTTGGATTCCAACACTGTTTTTTCCTCCCACCACCTCCTTTGGGGGGAGGCATTCCTGGCATTTACCATCTTTTCGATGAGAAAGTATTTACTGATGTTGCTTTTAAGCTTACCTCCTTGCAACTTCATTTCATGTTCACTAGTTCTACAGCTTTCCCATCTTTGAAAAAGGTTTGTTTGTTCATTAATACTCTTTAAGTATTCACAGTGACCCCATTCCCCCCTCCCCCCCCCCCCCCCCACTGATTGCCTGAACCATCTCCTTCCATTCCTGCTCTGCATGCTTAATTACAGTCTCTCCTCCAATCCTTTCCCTTCTTCTTGGAAGCACGCGGTCGTTCATCCCATCCTGAAAAAACCTTCCTTGGATCCCTCCACCCCTGCATACTGGTCGCCTGTCTCCAATCTCCCCTTCTTACCCAAAATTTTGGAAAAAGTGGTCTTTTCGCAATTATCCTTTCATCTTGCCTCTACCTTGGCTCTTCACTCTAGGCAGACTGGTTTCCATGCTGGCCACAGTATGGAAACCATCCTCATCTCCCTTTTGAATGAATTGCATGTAGCACACGAACAGGGTGACTATTCCATAGTGGTATCTCTAGATTTTTCCTCCTCATTTGACCTTGTTGACCACCCTACACTTCTTTCTCATCTCCATGATTATGAGATTCATGGCATGGTTCATCAGTAGTTGCAGTCTTTTCTATCCTCATGCTCCTTCTCGGTTCACGTTGGCTCTTCATCTTCACCCTCCACCCCACTCCCATGCAGCATCCCACATGGTTCTGTATTAGCACCTCTGCTTTTCAATCTGTTCCTTGCACCGCTGACTTTACTTGTACAGAAATCTGGTCTTTTGACATATTATTATGCCAACAACATTATTCTCCTATTCTGCAATAGTTCTCTTTCTCTGGATCTCACCCACTTGAACACTTGTTTGGCTCAGATCTCTTCTTGGCTATCGTCTAATTACCTTTATTTGAATCCTGTTAAATCAGCCACCATTTGATTCACCTTCGGCGCTCCCTCTCTTTTACTGGTCCCTATTCTCTCTGGCCCTGCCATACTCCTCGCCTCAACTCTTCGATATCTGGGCATTACCCTTGACTCCTCCCTCTCTTTTCACCAGCACATCACCTCTGTTGTATGTTGCTCTTTTCTCACACTGCATCAGTTGAGAGCAGTGCATTTTGTTCTCCTTACATCCTCTTTGGTTACCCTTATAGTGTCTCTTCTCCTGTCCAGGCTCGATTATTGTAATTCTGTTCTGGCTGGCTTTCCCCACTACCAGCTCCATCGTTTAGAGTTGTTGAAGAACACAGCTGCCTGGCTCATTACTCATGCCTCCTGTACTGATCATATATCTCCTCTCCTTTTTAATTTGCACTGGCTCCCTCTTCACAACTGGTTTCAGTATAAGGTCCTCATCACTGTGCATCGGGTACTTCATACTGGCACTCCTCAATATTTGGCTGACTTATTGCACATGCATGCCCCTCCCCCCATGTCCTCCTTTCCATTCACAATAACCGTCTGTTTCTTCCCTCTCCAGCTCGTGCACTTCTGGAACTCACTCATCATTCCGCGTTTTTCTTTCTCGGTCCGGCCCTTTGGAACACATTACATCTACTCTCCGTGCTGAGCAGTCCTTCCCTCGATTTAAGGTGATGTTGAAGGCCCATTTCTTCGGCATCACCTTTGATCTCCCTCCTGACTAGGATCACATAGCATATCTCTCCCCTTTTCTCTATTTGTCTGCTTGCTTAGGTTTTTCTAACTCTCCTGTGTGCCCTGTTCTCTTCAATCTCCTATCCTGACTTTGGCATTCTTTTCTTTCTTTTAGCAGCGATTATTTGTTTTCATTGTACACCGTCCTGATGCTTCGGCCTGGGAGGTTAGATAAAGATAAAGGCAGGTCTGTACAATATCCTTCTGTCTCTCCTCTCTTCTAGGGTATATAATTTAGGTCTTCAAGTCTTGTCTCATATGCCTTCTGGCGCAGTCCCTATATCATCTTGGTCACCATCCTCTGAACCATTTTAGGTCTTAATAAAAATAAATCCAATCAAATAGAACAGCTAATAAAGTTTCTGTCCCGGTCTCTATTTGAAAGCCTCCCTTCTTCATCTAACAGATTATAATCTTCCAAATAGCCACTGATTTGATGACATACTACTTTCTCTATCGATATAGATGACATAGGTAAACTGGAAATAGCATGTGAATTGCTATAATTATTTCTATCTGCACCTAATTTTTCATAATTGAGGAGACTACAGCTTCTTTTAAACAGGGGCGACATTATCCCCATTCTCTAGCAAAGAATTTATCAACGCCTTTATCCAGTCTTGCATCCCTTCAGAGCATAGTTTAAAAATTGCAATCAGGGCTGGATCTAAAGGGGAGAATGTAATATTTAGTGTGTTCAGTAAAGTCCTAACTCTCTGTTGTCAGGGCCAACGCTTCCATGAGGTGAACTAGGTGGTTAACAGGAGCGCCTATTGCTGCTGCTGCTGCCCTTCACTGGGTTTTGCAAAGACGGTAATAGTTCAGATACTGAGAAGCAGCACTTACTTTAAGTTACTGGTGCTGCCTCACGGTTTCTGCTCTCAACCGTCAGGCTCTTCCGCCCCCATCAGATGGCCACTTCAGACTGGAAGTGGTGGCAATAGGGGTGGGAGGCCCATGGGGGGGCTAGTTCACCTCCAACCCTCACACTGGGACTGTCTATTGTAATCGGATAAGAAGTATCTAATTTAGAATCTAAACTTTTCCACTAACAACTCCTGAACTACTCCACTCTGCACATTCATACTTTTTTAGCTTCTCTATCTTTCGTTCTGCTACCATCCCCTGACCTGCTAAATATTTAACCACTCTAAATAATTCTCTAGATTTATTTTCCACTTTGCTAATTTCTGCTGCATGTTGGGATGTTTTAGTGATCTGAAAATTATCCAAATATTTATGAGTTTCTTTCATCCAAATTCTCCTAGCAGACTACTTGAGATTTCAACCATAATCTCTCATTTTCATGCCCTCCTTTTTTGCAATTTTAACTTTCTATATACCTATTCTTCTGTCCCCTCAACACAAACCATGTGCAGCTTAACTAAAACTAATTCCTTTAATGTTTCCCTGCAAATTTACATCATTCTTCAAATAATTCATCTACCATTTCCTTACCCTTGTTTCTTCTTATCCTTTTCCCATCATTCCATATCACCTTGTCTGTAACTGCCTTAATTGCCATCTTCTGCTGTTTCTTATGAGATATGCATCTTCCTACATACTTGCAGATAAATATAATCAAACAATGATGAGCAGGGAATTGGTCTAATATCTTGTATTTTTAGCTAGTGCTTTTTTGATATATCCTCAGAACCAAATAACAAGTCCAATATACTGTATGTCCCCATTGATGGGTTGATTTATCATCTAAGGGTCCGGTATTCAGCAGGAGCAGCGAGCACTGCTAATGCGTCCAGACACTGTTGCAGAACTTCAAACCTCGACATTCAATGCCAGGGCCAAATCCGGTCCCTGGTATTGAATATCCAGATTGCAGGGAAGCTAACCAGGTAGCGGCTTTATTTAGTCACTGCCTGGTTATCTTCAGTGGCATGTTTCGGGTAAACAAAAAACCCTGCTTCAGGCAAATCGGGAACAGTTGCTGAACAAGGAAGTGGCAACCATAACCATGTAGATCAATAACAGAGTATTTTATGTGTTGGAAAAAAGCATCTGACGTCAAGAATTGAACATGGCCAATGAGGAAGCTGTAAGCAAAGCCCTCCCATTGAATTGGGAAGCCCTGACAGGATTGGAAAACCTCACACTATACTAGACCAATCAAGTTCCTCATTAAGACCATCGAGAGATGCAGTACATAACTTAAAAATCCAGGATTGTTCACAACGTTGTAATTTGTAAAAATCCAGGATTGTTCACAACGTTGTAATTTGTGATGATACCAGGCTCATGTTAAAGGCAGAAGAGAATGGCAAAATGTATCCAGGTATGGTGAAAGAGGAACATTACACAGTTTGTATGGAGCTAGGAGAAAGATATCTGTGGCATTTTGTTCCTGCAAGAGCACTTAAAGAGAAGACTCATGCAAAAATAATTGTTGATAATTTGGTTGCATGGCTGAGAGAAAGAGAAGCAGAGAAAACTTTTCAAGCTATTGGAGGTGATTCCTGTAATGTAAACACTGGTTGGAGTGACACCAGTTCCCTCTCTCCTAACCTCACTCCGCCTTGATGTCTGCTTTTCTCGCGTTTCCTCCTGGTTAAATAGCAACTTCCTGCATATTAACCCATCCAAATATGTTGCTATCTGGTTTACCTTCAGTGCCCCCTGTCCTCTGCTAGCCCCTATGTTGTCTGCTACCCTGATACCTCTTGTAACAAGTCTCCGATATATTGGGGTCACTCTGCAATCCTCTCTTACCTTTAACCAGCTTATCTCCTCACTTATTCACTGTTCTTTCATTTCCCTGTGCTAAATTTGTGTCGCCCGACCTTTTCTCTCCCCTCCATCTCTAGTCTTGTATTGTCACTCATCATGTCCACACTCGATTACTGTAATGTTATCCTCTCAAGTCTACCCCAATATCAACTTCGCCAGCTACAGCTCATCCAGAACACTGCAGCTCACCTTCTCACTCTCTCCTCCCCATCTGATCACATTACCCCTTGCTCATACATCTACACTGGCTTCCTCTTAAATCCAGGTTCACATTATTTACACTGGCACCCCTCAGTATCTAGAGGACCTTATCCACCTCCAGTCTTCCTCACACTTACTCTGGTCCATTCAGGGGAACCGTCTTTTCCTTCCCTGCCCCGCACAAGCACACCTTGAGTTCACCCGCCATTCTTCATTTTTCTTCCTGGGCCCCGCACTCTGGAATTCATTACCACTCACACTTCATACTGAACTGTCTTTTCTCAGATTTAAAGCCATGCTCAAAACTCACCTATTTCACCTTGCCTTTGACCTTCTCTTTCCCCATCCCTGATTGCCCTCTTCTCCTGCCTGCCTGGCTTCCCTCCCCCTCTTTCTCTGGACCCAATTAATGTACCTGTTCCTTTATCTCTCAGTCTATATCTATCTATTCCTTTTCCTCTTTCCTGTCTACAATGGTGTTCCTTTCATTTTCCTCATCGCAGCCAATATTTGATTTTGTACACCGCCCTGACAATTTGCTTGGGCGGTATATCAAGCACTGAAATAAAGATAAAGATAAAGAGTGATGCATTATGTTGGGGAGAAACTACAAGGGAAGCTGGTATGAATTGTCTGTAACCAACACACAGGCAAACTACCATTGAGGCACTTGGTGACTGGTTTAGATGGCAAGACATTAAGCAACAACAAAAGGACAAGTCCCAAAGGAAAAATGCTAGATTCTGCTACTGAAATAAAATCCTGATTTTACTAAGATCTATGTTGGCACTGATCTTCCTCAGTTCAACAATGAAGTGATCAAAGACTTAAGTACAGATCAAAGCTATGAATATAGAATTGTAACTGCTATTAGACCGGTGCCTTGCCAAAGGATCTGGCTCTGTTGGAAATAGGACCTGTGTCACATAGCAGATGGCTTACAACAGCTCTAAGGCTCATGAAAATATGGATTTCCAAGCATAATCTGAAAGGAAAAAATCTGAAAAACTTAAGAATGATTGTAGAGTTCTGTATTGGGGTTTATATGGTGAACTGATTCAATTTAAAAATAAATAGCAATTGGAACAAAGTCCCAGGCATCTCTTTTTCCAGCTGCAACTGTTGAAAGAACAGTGTGAAGAGATAGTCATACCTACAGTGAGAAAGTCAGCTTGGTATGGTTACAGCGAGTCTCTTCTCCAAGCTATGTTGTACAGTGAAGAGGAACAGGAGAGAGGAAATGCACTGGAGAAGATCAGAAGAGAAAGAGATGAGAAGACTCAGCATGGAGACAGTAGTGTGAGACCCAGGAAAACATCATCCATCAACACTGAGGCAACTACACTCACCCCAATTACTTGATCGGAGCTCCGGAGTCTCTGAGCCTCCTCTTACCTGTACCATGATAACAGCAGAGATGAAGGCATTTCTGAGCAAGCCCATGGTGGTTCCATAGTGGCCATCACACACCCAGTCCATAGGAAGATGTGTAAAAATGACAACTGAGGCTGCTGGTCAACGACATATTCCAAACCATAGACAACCACAAAAAAGGAACACTAATGATCTTCCTAGACATATCAGCTGCCTTTGACACAGTGGACCACAAAATCCTACTAATCAGACTACAGAACATCGGAATAAATGGCACCACCCTAAGATGGTTCAACTCTTGCCTAACTGACCGACAGTTCCAGGTCAAGATCGGTCCCAACACATCTCTACCTGCAAAGATCAAGCAAGGAGTACCACAAGGCTCCACCCTATCCGCACTACTATTCAACCTCTACATACAACCGATCTGCAACATCATGAAAGAGCACAAGATACACTACACCATATACGCAGATGACATCATGATATACACCCCAGTCAACCTCGACAACCCAGACTACACCAGAATAACAGACTGCCTCAACAACATGTCCACCTGGCTACATGACAACAACCTGACCATAAATTACAACAAGACAGAAGCACTTCTCATCACACGAAACAACAGCTTCAGCCCACCACCCTCCATCAAGGTCAACAACGCAACCATGCTGCTAAAAAATGAGGTGAGATATCTCAGAGTAACACTCGATAGAGGCCTAAACTTTCAATCACACATCAGCAGAACCACCAAAAACGCATACTTCAAAATGAGAATAGTCAGACGCCTCAAACCACTCCTCACACACGAGCACTTCCGCACAGTCTGCCAAGCTCTAATAACCCCCATACTTGATTTCTGCAACCCAGTCTATACAGGCATGTCAAAACAATCGCTCAGACCACTACAAATAGCCCAAAACACGGCAGCACGAATAATAGCCGGTGCATCCAAACAAGACCACATCACACCCATACTAAAAGAACTACACTGGCTCCCAATCAGCTCACGTATCAGATACAAGACAATCCTAAACATATTCAGGATCAAACACAGGAACTCATCCCTCAGCCTCATTCCCCTCATACAACCTGACGCCAGTACAAGACCCAGAAGAAGAGCCACAGCAGATACAATCAACACGCCAAAAGGCTACACAAAGGCATGCAAGTCCACCGCATGAAGAGCAATGTCAATGGCAGCACCTGGAATGTGGAATGCACTCCCAGACGAACTGCGAGCCACGGAAGACACTAAGGACTTTAGGAACCAACTGAAGACTCTGCTGTTCCTGGAGCACTACGGCCCGAACACATATTGAGTCCTCCAACCATGGACTAACAACTTACCCGCACGCTCCTTGCACATTCACTGTATAAAGCTCATGATGTAAATAGCGCACACTAATCAACACACCCACACACACACAATTCACTGTACATTATATGCACACCTTAAACCCAATTACTATTCAATTGATTGTTTCCTGTGTAACCGCCTTGATTAAAAGAAAAGGCGGGATAGAAATACCATTAAATAAATAAATAAATAAATGTGTACAATCAGGAGAGGAGGGAACATTATATTAGGGGTCAGATGGTCAGCAGGGGGCTCATGAGCCAAAACAGAAACAAACAAGATATGGCTGCTTTGCTGGATTTTGTTAAATAATATTAACTGCATAAATGACATTTTAAAGACAATTATGTGGCTACAGGTGTTGTTCAGACTATTTGTACGTTCAAATAAATATTACTTAATTTCCACATATTTCACCTGTGATTTGATATAAATAAGACTCACTTTAAGCAGTTTCTGAAGATAGCTTTAGATTTAGCATGCCAAACTGCATAATTTGGTCACTAGTAGTTTGTAAAGTTTGGAAAAACAAAAATCTACCCCTAAAATTGACACTCCGGCCCTAGCTACAGGATTACTTCCTGCTACTGCAAGATGATCTCTTTCCAGTAACCTTTCTCCTCCAAGTCAGCACAGAGACTGTCCCTGGCAATTCTCTATATACCTCTCTGTCTACCTTAGCTTTTCCAAGTCCTCCTGTCTTAATAGGGATAACTGTCTATAAATCAAAGAATGTACCTGGGATGAATAGGATGTTAAGAAGTCTTTGGGGTATGTTTACTAAAACCCCGGTAGATTGTGAGCCGCGGTAGAGTGCGGATGCCATATAAGGAGTGGGCGTTCCGTCCTGAAAAAGAAAAGCCAGAATTTAAATATGCGCTAAGGTGCGCGGTGCCCTTGTGCGCCCCGCACCTTAGCGCATCAGATGGCTGCGCGGGAGGCATATGTGGTACGCTGATGGGCAAGCAGGAGAGCAGAGCCACAGCACAATGGTTAAGGCACCTACCAATGGTGCAGGGATCAGGGGTTTGATCCCCCACAGAGCCCAATAAAGATGGCTGGCTGAGGCATTAATTTAGGAGGCATTGAAATAATGGGCAGCATAAGGCTGCATGCTAATGTTTATGGAGGCATACTAATACTGGGTGGTATAAGTGGCGCGCTGATGTGCAGCAAGAAAAGCAGAGCCACAGCACAATGGTTAAGACACTGACCAATGGTGCAGGGATCAGGGGTTCAATCCCCCACAGTGCCCAATGAACAAGGCTGGCTGAGGCATAACATATTATGGGGAAGATTGCTTTAGGAGGCATTTTATTTTTATTGTAATTATCATTAATAGCAAACGCACTCTCAAATCGTGTTAACATAAGGCGCCCTATAAGGCACATTTTAAAGTGCACTGTCCACCATGGCACCCTAAAATGTACCCTATGGGGCACCCTATAAGCTGCGTCACAGGAAAATGTACAGTGCCCCTTATATGGATGGAAACCATAAGGTGCCCTATAGGGCGCCCTCATAGGCACCTTATGGGTACAGTACGCTGAGGGTGTATTTGCTGGCAGCAAAATATGTACAGTAAAAAACAAATAACACTTTGGACAACCCCATCAAATAACCCTACTGTGGGTCTGAACCCATGCCCTCTGGCATCACAGGCAGCAACATAACCATTGAGCTACAGCTCTATAGCTACTAGCAAGCCTCTGGCTGGCTGCAGAGAGCCTGCATGTCACCACACAGACAGTCTGCTGCAGTCACCAGGATAGGGTTAGCCCACCCATTCCCATGATGCACTGCACATGCAAATCAGCTGTCCACAGATGAACACAAGATGGGCAATGCACCCCCACAGCACCTCGGCCTGGTAGAGGGAAGTGACCATGTGCACCCACACACCACCTCGGCCTGGTAGGGGGTACTGACCGTGTGTTTTACTGGCACAGAGTAGCTACACACCGTCACATTGTGCGGGTACTGTGCTCACCCTGAGGGTGCGGTGAGGCGCCCAGGACCAGGTCCACAACACCTTCCATGGCTGAATGAGGCCATGCTGGAGGTCCAAAGCAGTGTTAATGTGTGAGATAGGTAGTTTCTGCACAAACACCTTGGATATCTCTGTCTGCTTCAGTCAGGTGTAGCCCCCCATGGGCCCTGCACCACCACCACAGGCCAGCACCAGCAAACAGGGCCTCCCATCAATAGATCCACATTCTACCTCCCTGCAAAGGTGGCAGTAGAGGGGACCATCAACCCAGGTTCTGCTGAGGAACAGACACCCCACAGGGCAGTCAATGCAGCCCCATACACATCCATTGCACATTAGCAGACATACATTAGGCCTGGATATGGTGAGCTGCACCCCACCACCATCTGATATTCTCCTGCAGCAAGTCATCATCCACTGCACCCCACAAGCTGCTCCATCAAGACACATAGCAACTGCAAACAGTGTGCTAGTTAGTCCACAGTGCATGTTCCCAGTGGAGATGCATGCACCCAGAACTGGGATTTCAGCATACACAGCAAGCAGTTAAATCAGTGACTGGGCCTCAAAAGGAAATCCATATCTATCACATGAGAGAAACACTATATAGCACTATGGGGGTGCCTAGCCATGCTGTGGTCACTGCACAGTCAGGGTGAGAGTGATCTCTCAGCAGGACATACTGTGGTCACCCTGTCTGTGTAGGTGGTGGCCTGGCACTAAAATGTCCCAGTCAGTGCCCTGTGCCCTGTGCAGATGCACCCTGGCCAGGCCACCCTGTCCAGCCTATACCCATGGTACCTTGCTCCTCATTATACACATTGGCAGCCCAATACTTGCAACATTGCTGGCAGTGTGGGCTTTGGAAGGTGTTTGAAGCCACCACACACTGGATAGACAGACAGCCACCCCCACACCTATGCCAGCATTGTGCTACTATAGAGGAGTCCAGCAGCCATACCCACAACACCAGTCCTGGGCACAGTACAGGCATGGATATGGTATGCACTACTGTTGGGGGTCACTCCCCAGGGTGGTAAACACTGTCAGAGACCAGACCTGCAGCGCACACTGCAGACATCACAATGATTGTTATGGTGGAGATCAATGAGCAAAATGTGCTTAACGTAGGAATTGATATCTGCCAGTTATCATGGGCAACGTTTGATAGCTGTGTACCATATACCCAGGTGTAGGGTGGCATTGCTAAGGTATGCAACTGCTACTATTGGGAGATACAGGCAGGGCCCAATGTCCTGCCTCTCCAGGAGGCATTGGCCAATGGGGCCTGTGGGTGTGTGTGTGGCTGTGTCTAGCCCTGTTGGCTGCTGCTTTACGGCAGTGTCCCAATTCCAGTCCTGGTGTTCCAATCACTGTTCGGGTTTTCATGCTGTCCCTCATAAATATGCATGAGCTACATCAGCATACCATGGGGGTGGTGCATAGATATGCAGCACAGGCATCTTTATTAGAGGCAGCATGGATCCTGAATGGTGTGGGGCCCTCCAGGACTGCATTTGGGAGACTCTGCTCTAGGTAATGCGGCTGTTTATGGTGTCTGTGTTTGGTGTGGTAAAATATAGGAGCGTGAACCATGCATATGTTCTCAGCAATAAAGGTTTCTCCTTACTATCACGGTTTAGATGTAGGAAACATATGTGGACTGGATTAGCAGTAGCCCCAGCTGGGCTTTGAACCTGAGACCTTCTGTTCTTGCACATGCTGTTTGTGTGCACTGCACCACCGTGTTGCCACAGATATGCTGTGTTCCCTGGGGAGTCCATGACTGTACATCCGACAGAGCCTGTCTTGCGGTGGACGGTGCCAGCCTGCACAAGCCTAGGCCACTGTCTGCTGTGGTTTGCAGCCACTGCCCCCTCCACCACCTGTACCCTTCCGCCAACATGCAGACATGTCCCTATCTGGGAAAAAGCATATAACCTGATTGAGTTGTGGCACTCCAGGACTGAATTTGGGGGACTCGGCTGTAGGTAATGCCCATTGTTATGGTTTGTGTGTGGTGTACGGTAATATATAGGTGTTGGAACCATGCTTATGTTCTCTGCCATAAAGGAGTGTCTGTACTATCACTGTTTAGTGGTGGGTAAAACTATGGGGACTGGGGTGGCAGGAGCCCCAACTGGGATTTGAACCTGTGACCCTCTGGTCCTTTAGGCACTGGCTGTGTCCCCTGCACCACACTTTGGCTACAGAGACAGTGCAGTCTTTGGAGATAGGAAACCTGGCCGCACGAGTCAGACACCCTGCTCTGCACAATTTTACTGTGGGCTCGTTTACCTTGTATGGGGACAGGGGTGCAATTAAACCTCACAAATGACCTTCAAAAAATGTGGAAAAAATCAAAACCAAGCTGGGCAACAGTGATATCAATGGGCAACATGAAAAACACTCCCAGGAAAGCTCCATTAAAATGCAGTGAGTTTTGAACGAGTCTACGGAGCGTAGACCCTTCCAAAAATCATTTCTTCTTTTTGGAGCTTTCCTGGGAGTGTTTTTTATGGTTTCCCATTAATATCAATGTTGCCCAGCTGGATTATAATTTATTTGGAATTTTTTGTGGTCATTTTCAATTTATATTTGCTATTTTGTTCTGTGCACATGTATCACACTGCTCACGTTTTGCAGGTTTCCCCGGTTTTGCTGTACATTGCTGACGTAAATGGTTTCTCTTCCCTTTAAATCGGCTCTAACGCGAGGGTTTCACTCGCGGTATTTTTTATGCTGAAATTCAGCCCCGCTCCTGTGCGGGGAGCCTCTCCCCTCCCACTCTCCACCCATTGACCCCGTCCCCCCGCCCCTTGGGAGCCTTCCTCGGCCCTCCGTAAGCGTTTCCCCGCCTCTATCGCACATCAGCGCCCCGCACACGTGCGCCGGCCCGTTAATGTGATGCGCACGCATGCGCGGCGCTTAAGACCTCTTAAATGCATCATTAGCGGCCGCTCTTGTGTGCCACGCACGTGTGCGCGGTTTAGTAAACATACCCCTTTGTGTTTGATTCCTAAATTGCCTTCAAAATTTTAGATATACACAATTTATTAATTTAACCCACAATCTCTCTTCAGCCCAAAATTGAAGATAAACAATTTTCCAGCAAGCCAATACTCACAAATCCAGATTCTTCACCAGCAGTGTTAGATCCTGTCTCGGTTCTTTAGGACCGAAGGTTGATAGTATCAGGGTATCATCTGAAAGGGTCTTAGGGTCTAGGAGACCAGATATTTGAGCAACAGTCAAGCTGATACTGATGACAGAATTTGATTATTGTGAGACAGGGATTGGAGGGCTGTTGGCTATGAACTAAACTGGAAATTTTGCATCATTGGTTACTCATGAGACTGGAGTACAAAGGAGGAAGATTAAATTTTATGAATGGCAGCTGGGCTTAGTCTCTTGGCAGTGTGAACAGGTAAAATTGGGAAAACTAGATGGATAAATTGGGTCTTTTTCTACCATCATCTTCTGTAGTTGTTTGGAGACAGAACTGGTTTCAGAGAACATAAAAGCAGATGTAATCTCTTCATAAAAGTGGGAGCAGGAGGAGGCTGGCAACTACTGACAAATTACCTGACCTTGATAGTAGGGAAATTTAACTTAATCAGTACTAAAGAAAAGGATTGTATAATTCCTTTGATTCAGAGGATTACAGGGGCTGATAAAAGCATGAGGAGAGGACATGTTAAAGAAGTATTATTGATTTTTTTTTGACTGAGGAACAGGGAATTAGATAAGGCTAGCATGCCTGGATATGGTCAACTTAGATTTCAGTGATGCCTTTCACAGTGTTCTACAGAGGGAATTTAAAGAAATTGGAATGTTTGATTTTACAGTACTAAACTGGATTATAATCTATTACAATGATAGGCAACAGGTCAAACACAGTTTACTCTAAAAAGAGAAGAAGATAAAGTCTGAATAGCCCAGACATCAGTTCTGGGACCTAGTTCTATTTAATGTTTAAGAAGGGCCTGAAGTGAAAGTAAAAAGTTTTGCAGAAATTACTATTATCTGAAATGAGGTCAGCTCTCTATAGAAAACATAAAAACTGTGAAAGCTTGAAAAATAAACAAGAGTCTATCAGTTAAGATTTCAATTCAAGAAGCAGAAGGGAGGATAATTTTTAAGGTTATGTTATGCAGGTAAATAGCAATTTATACAGATAAAAAAGTGCCTGAACATTCCTCTTTCGATATTCTTATATGTTTTACCCACATTTAGGGAAGGCATTCCCAGGGTCATGTTTGGGTGAGCCTTAAACAGGAATTTGATAAAGCTGAGCCTACTAAACAAATTATTTTTCAGGTATCTTTTGTAACTCCTATTTTATTATGTGAAGTGAAAAGTATACAAAGTGAGATTTTAGAAAGGACTTCCTGGCATTATGGGGAATGTGCAATTAAGGACGTGTCATGTATGAAAACAATTTTAGAAATGGGCCTGTGAACCTGCAACAGTCATCTCAAATTGCCATGCGAATTTCCAGGAATTTCCACATAAGGCATAAGGGTGCCAAACAGCATATGCAGCCCATGGTAAATATGATGATGGTGACATGCAAGGTACTATTCGCTGAAACGGGGACATGGACATGTTTGTGTGATGCAAAGTAATCATGTACACACTGGCACGCAGAGCCCCATCATAAAAACACAGCAGGATGAGAGTAGGATGGCCAACGTGGCAGCCGCAGTTCTCCTGCAGAGAGACCACGAAGTTCTGCCTCATGGTCACTGCTCTTAAGGACATTATTTTTCCAGTGCAGGGACACAGGGCAGTCTATCTCCAAGCATGCCGAGTCTGGTGCAGATTTGGCAGGGGATCCGTCAGACTCTTATCCAGTAGTAGCAAAAATGAAAAGTACACGGGGTGCCACTGGCTTTAACTCGGATGTCTACAGAGGAACGGGGACAGGGAGTGGGCAGGGGACACAAATAGGTAGGGATCAGTGAATACACAGATGGCAACTAAAGTTGTAAGTGCATCAGTCAAGCAGTACACAAAATGGGCGTGCACAGCACAGTAGCTCAGGGGAGTAAGGGGAAAGATGGCAGCTACCTTTTGAACATAGCAGAGGAGTGTGCTGGCTCCATGGGAGCGAGGGAGGCTGTAAAGGTACAGGAAAAGAGCTGGTCCAAGCAGGGATCAGGTCACAACCACAAATGTGGGCACCTGGAGCCTGCACACTGCAGCAGGAGAGGGCCGATAGATTAACCCAACACAGAAGGAAAATACATGCACCCCCAGAAACATCTGTAAAAGGCTCCACACAGAGGTGTGCAGTCAGTATTACATAGAAGACTCCAGAGGAACTGGAGTGGGAGGGAGATGTTGTTATGAATCCCCCCTCCCGAAGGCTGGGTGTGACCCATGGGACACCAAACAGCATGCCTGGCTGAAGTAGTCAGTGGGTGACACATGGTGTGTAAGAGAGGAATGAAGGGCATGCCAGAGTCACTGGATGGCTTCATTTAACATGTCTTTTATTTCCATTTCTCACAGGAAATACTGGATAAGGTAGGTCATAGAAGCCCTTAAGATATGCTTCAGGGTCATAAGTTGCCAGTGGTCTTGGGACCTGCAGTGGCATTGGAGTGAGCATCATGAGCATCAAGGTATGTGGTATGTCTGTGGCTAGAGTTGTGGTATCAAATGCAGAAGCCCTGTGTGATAGAGATCCCTGATGAGGGATGTACATAGCAAGGAGCAGGTGGCATGGACAACACAGCAAGGGGGCAGATGTCCAAGAGATGCACAGACTCAGTGAGGACAGCACATGCAGGATCATTGGCTCCCTATCTGTTTCCGTATCCAGTTCAAACTTCTCCTACTGAACTATTAGTACACTCACTCTGCAGTTCCTCGCTACCTCTTATCTCCCTACACCCCTCCTCTGGAACTCCACTCTTCTGGCAGGTTGCTCCTATCTGTGCCCTTCTCTTCTACTGCCAAATCCAAACTTTGATCCTTTCACCTTGCTGCTCCTTATGCTTGGAACAAACTGCCCGAGTCTGTGCATCAGGCTTCATCTCTGGCCCTTTTCAAATCCAGGCTGAAAGCTCACCTCTTCGAGGCTGCTTTTGGATCCTGATCCACTGATGTGTTTCCTTACCATTCCCTTATCTTTATCTTCATTTGTGACTTAATATGCCACCCACACTTGAGTATCAGCGCTGTTTACAATGTAGAATTGAAAAGACTGAGAGAAAAGGAAACAGAATGCCAATGGTCAGACAGGAAAGAGACAGAACAGGAAGAGCAAGAAAGAACAGGACTGTCCTTAAATAGGGAGGGGTGTAACGACACAGGGACATCACTGGGGAGGAAGGAGGGCATGAGGGGGGAAGGTGGCAGGGTGAGGTCGAAGGCAGTGTAAATAGGGTTGCCAACTTTTTCACCGAGAAAAACCCGACACCTGTGGCTCGCCATGCTCCACCCATTCTCTGCCCCTAGTCCCACCCCTGCCCCGCCCCCATCCCCACCCACAAAAATTACCGAGGATTCAGTCACACCCCCCCTCAGTGTTGGTTCTCACACCCCCCTCCCCTCAGTGCTGGTTCACTCACTCACCCCCCCTGCTGACTCACTCACCCCCCTCCCCTGCTGGTTCACTCACTCACCACCCCTCCCCTGCTGGTTCACTCACCCACCCCCCGTTCACTCACTCCACCCCTACCCTGCTGGTTCACTCACACCAACCCCCCTCCCCTGCTGGTTCACTCACACCACCCCCCCCTCCACTGCTGGTTCACTCACCCACCCCCTGTCACTTACTCACCCCTCCTGCTGGGTCACTCACTCACCCCCCATCCCCTGCTGGTTTACTCACACCAACCCCCCCCCCCCTCCACTGCTGGTTCACTCACACCACCATCACCATCCCCCTTTGCTGGTTCACTCACACCATCACCCCCTCCCCTGCTGGTTCACTCACACCACCACCACCCCCCTTGCTGGTTCACTCACACCACCACCCCCCCCCCCTTGCTGGTTCACTCAAACCACAACCCCCCCCCCCTTGCTGCTTAACTCCCCCCCTCCCCCCCCCCCCCCGGCCCAAGCCGCTGCTTCTGCTTTGTACAGAGCAGTGGCTGCAATACACTTACTTTGAAAAGTAAAGACAAACTGTGTAAGGAGCCCTCCGGTCATCGCAGAGCCCAAGGAAGTGATGTCATGGGGACGGGCTCCTCACAGGTTCTTTCCTTTTCAAATTAACTTTATTGCAGCTAAAGTTAATTTGAAAAGGAAAGACAACCTGTGAGGAGCCTGCCCCCATGACATCACTTCCACGGGCTCTGCGATGACCGGAGGGCTCCTTACACAGTTTGTCTTTACTTTTCAATGTAAATGTATTGCAGCCGCTGCTCTGTACAAAGCAGAAGCAGCGGCTGCACTACTATGGGGAATCGCGTTCGCGCCGCAGACTTCGGCACAAAAGCCGGTTTTACATCTGTGCCGGCAGCCGGCCTGGCCATGGAAAAACCGGCCAGGCTGGCTGAAAACCGGCCAGTTGGCAACCCTAAGTGTAAAAGATATGTCTTTAATCGAGCTTTGAAACTGGTAAAAGAGAGTTCTAAGCGGAGAGTTGGCGGGAGCAAGTTACAGAGCCAAGGGCCAAGGAAGAAGAAGGCTGAGGACCGGGTGGACTCCAGGTAGGCCTGTAAAGTGGAGGGAAGGGACATGTGGTTAGCATCCCTCGATGTGTCCTTGTCCTCAGTTCTTGTGTTATCTGTCATGATTAGATTGTAAGCTTTGATGAGCAGGGACCGTCTTTTACATGTGTCTGTTCAGCGCTGCGTATGCCTTGTCGCCATATACAAATGATCTGTAGTAGTAGTACATCAAAGTAAGTAGGGACTCAGAGCCAGGTGTCTGCTGTCCAGGTGGTCAGGAAAGGACTTCAAAGGCATGACAGACATGGGTAAGGGGGGATGAATGCAGCATGGGAAAGGCATTTACTACAGCAATAGTGTGATTTCAAAAAATCTCTGAAAACCTTCCTTTTTAGGACTGCTCTTAACTTATCTGAGTAGCTACTCTGGTACAACGACACCCTTTGGGCATGATAAGGACAGCCCTATAGTCTGAAGGAATTGTGTGTATTTATCTTTATGTCTTTTTCCATTTACCTACCTTATCTATGCTGTTCCTATCTCTCCTATACTGTCCTGTCTAAATTATGGAGTTCCTTTCACTTCTTTTCTTTTTTAATTATTGTACGCCACATAGACTGCTATGTAATGTTGTGGTTTATCAAATAAAATATAACCATAACCATAACCATTTGTTCACAGGTAAATATCTTGAGACAGAGCCTGCAGCTGCATAGGGGACTCCTATTGGAGGGCATGGCAGAGACACAGAAGGAAGTGGCAGAGGGATGTGAGAGCAGCACTCAGATGACACTGTAGAATAGCAAGCAGGACAGGTTTTACTTGTATAATAGATGACAGAGAGAACCCCTGTTACAGGTAAGTAACCTTGCATTATCCGCGGACAGCACAGTGACATCATCTAATGGTGCCAGAGATGAATGTCACTCTTCCATAGCTCAGAAGAACCTTGTTAAAGGTTTCTCTGAACATGTGCCTGGCTCCGCTAACCACATGTCAATCCCACTTTCTGCTTCAGTGAGCTCCTTAGCCCTAGATGGTTCATCTGAGAAGGGATGGTGGTTGAGTTTGCGTGGCTGACTTATCTTGCTGCTCATGGGAAACCCCTGTTACAGATAATTATCCTTGTTTTCTCCTTGGAAAATCAGGATAAGTCGGCCACACATGAGTGACTCCCCAGCAAAGGGACGTTAGGGGTGCTATATAGAGGTATTGGGGTGAGAGTGTGGGGTCACCCCTTACAGCCCATAAAGTGCTGTGGTGGGAAGATGCTGCAAAAACAATGAGTGGGTGATTGAGGAATAGTGACAAAAACAAAACAGATGGAACAGAGGATATGTCCAACAACCTAAAAGAACATATTGGTCTCAAAAGGCACAAGTTCACCCTGAGGATAAAAACATATCTGAAAACCACTAGCATTGCAATACAAAAAGTGTCAAATACTTAAGTCAGTGTTAACAAGGTGACAGCAGGCAGCATAGAAACATGGCAGCAAAAGAAGACCATATGACCTGCCCTGCCATATCAACTACTATAGTCCCTTTTTTTCCTCTAGGGATCCTCTGTGTTTGCTCCATGTTTCCTTTAATTCAGATACTGTCCCCGTCTCTACTACCTCTGTTAGGAGACTATTCCACACATCTACCACTCTTTCCATAAAAAAATATTTGCGCATATTACACCTGAGTCTATCACCTTTCACCCTCATCCTATGTACCCTCATTGAAGAGCTTTCTTTCAATTGAAAGAGGCTCTCTTTGTGTGCATTTATACCATGGAAGTATTTAAACATCTCTAACATTTCTCCTCTACCCTGCCTTTCCTCTAAAGTATCCATATTGAGATCTTTAAGTCTGTCCCCATATGGTTTATAACGAAGACCACTGACCATTTTGGTAGCCACCGTCAGCACCAACTCCATCTTGTTTATATAAGAACATAAGAACATAAGATATGCCATACTGGGTCAGACCAAGGTCCATCAAGCCCAGTATTCTGTTTCCAACAGTGGCCAATCTAGGTCATATGTACCTAGCAGTTTCCCCAAGGGACACAGGTTCCACAATGCTTGTATTGGTTCAAGCATTGATATCCTGGGTCCCTTCTTAATAATGGTTTATGGACCTTTCCTCCAGGAACTTGTCCAAACCTTTTTTAAACCCAGCTACACTAACAGCCTTTACTACATCCTCCGGTAACAAATTCCAGAGTTTGATTACACGTTGAGGAAAAAAATATTTTCTTTTATTAGTCTTAAATAGTTTACCCTGTAGCTTCATTGCATGTCCCCTAGTCTTTCTATATTCTGATAAGGTAAACAACCGATCTACGTTTACCCATTCCACTCCGTTCATTAATTTATAGACTTCTATCATATCTCCCCTCAGCCGTCTCTTTTCCAGGTTAAAGAACCCTAACCTTTTTAGCCGTTCTTCATAGGAGTATCCTTCCATCCCCTTTACCATTTTGGTGGCTCTTCTCTGAACCTTTTCTAAAATCACTATATCCTTTTTAAGATACGGCGACCAGAATTGCACACAATATTCAAAGTGCGGTCTCACCATGGAACGATATAGAGGCATTATAATATCTTTTGTTTTATTTTCCAATCCTTTCCTTATCATACATAGCATTCTATTTGCTCTCTTGGCCGCTGCTGCACACTGGGCCGAGGGTTTTAACATGGTATCCACAATGACGCCTAAATCTTTTTCCTGGTTGGTGGTTCCTAATGTGGAACCTTGCATCGTGTAACCATAGTTTGGGTTGTTCTTCCCTAGGTGCATAACCTTGCACTTGTCCACATTAAATTTTATCTGCCATTTTGATGCCCAGTCTTCCAATTTATCAAGATCCTCTTGCAATTTTCCACAATCCTCTTGGGTTTTAACAACTTTAAATAGTTTTGTGTCATCTGCAAATTTGATAACCTCACTCATTCCACTTTCCAGGTCATTTATGAATATGTCAAAAAGCAGCGGACCCAGCACAGATCCCTGGGGTACACCACTATTCACCTTTCTCCATTGGGAAAATTGGCCATTTAGCCCTACCCTCTGCTTTCTATTTTTTAACCAGTTCCTGATCCACAATAGTACACTGCCTCCTATCCCATGACTCTTTAGTTTTGCCAAAACTCTCTGATGAGGGACCTTGTCAAAGGCTTTATGAAAGTCCAGATACACAATATCAACTGACTCACCTTTGTCCACTTGATTATTCACTCCTTCAAAAAAACATAACAGATTAGTAAGACAAGATCTTCCTTGTCTAAAGCCATGTTGGCTGTCTCCCATTAGGTCATGACTATCTACATGCTGAGTAATTTTATTCTTTATAATAGTTTCTACCATTCTTCCTGGTACTGATGTCAGGCTCACCGGTCTGTAGTTTCCCGGATCACCCCTGGAACTCTTTTTAAAAATTGGTGTTACATTGGCGATCCTCCAATCTTCAGGAATTAGAGATGATTTTAATGATAGTTCACAGATTACTAATAGCAGGTCTGCAATCTCATATTTCAGTTCTTTCAATACCCTTGGATGTATACCATCCGGCCCAGGTGATTTGCTACTCTTCAGTTTATCTAATAGTTGTAATACATCTTCCCGATGTATCGATATTTCCTTCAATTCTTCCGCACCTTTAAATACCACTTCAGTCATGGGTAACATCCCTACATCTTCCTCAGTAACGACCAAAGCAAAGAATTCATTCAATCTCTCCGCTATCGCCTTGTCGCCTCTTAGTGCTCCTTTAACCCCTTTATCATCTAATGGACCAACTGACTCTCTCACAGGTTTTTTGCTATGAATGTACTTGAAAAGGTCTTTACTTCATGTTTTTGCTTCCGCAGCAAGCTTCTTCTCAAATTCTTCCTTTGCCTGCCTTATCAATGCCTTGCATTTGACTTGCCAGTGCTTGTGCTGTTTCCAGGTTTCGTCGTTTGGCTCTTTTTTCCATTTCCTGAAAGATGCTTTTTTGGCAACAACAGCCTCTCTGACCTCACCTTTAAACCATGCTGGCAGATTTTTGGACTTCCTTCTACTTTTCTTAAAGTGTGGAATACAGC
Organism: Ichthyophis bannanicus; assembly: GCA_033557465.1. NCBI lineage: Eukaryota > Metazoa > Chordata > Amphibia > Gymnophiona > Ichthyophiidae > Ichthyophis > Ichthyophis bannanicus. The sequence goes on from CM066035.1 coordinate 56,129,923, forward strand.
TGATCTGGGCTTCCAAGATAGTATTTTTCAACAACAGCCAAGCCTGATGTACGTCTTTAACCTTTGCAACTGCTCCTTTTAGTATTTTATTAACTGTTTTCCTCATTTTATCATAGTCTCCATTTCGAAAGTTAAAAGGTAGTACTGTGGATTTCCTTACTATCCCTCCTCCACTAACTAAATCAAAGGCAATCATGAAAGTTTGGTTTCCAGAACTATACACAACAATATTCCAAATGAGGCCTCACCAAAGACTTATATAGAGGCATTATCACCTCCTTTTTCCTACTGGCCTTTCCTTTCCCTATGCACTCCAACATCCTGCTGGCTTTCGCCATAGCTTTTGGTACCTGTTTAGCCCCTTTAACATCATAAGAAACAATCATGCCCAGGTCCCGCTTTTCTTTTGTGGACAGAAGTACTTCACTCCCTATACTGTACTGCTCCCTTAGAGTTTTGCAGCCCAAATGGATGACCCTGCATTTTTAATCATTAATTCTCAGCTGACAAATTCTAGACCATTCTTCAAGCTTAACTAGATCCCTCCTTATGTTATCTACTCCTTCCTGGGTTCTATTGCATATTTTGGTATCATTCACAAAGCGGCAAACCTTACTCAACAGCCATTCCACAATATCACCAACAAAAATGTTAAGAAGAATAGGACCATGGACAGATCCCTGTGGCATACCACTGGTAACATCCTTCTCCTCAGAGTGAGTTCTATTTACCTGTATCCTTTGTCATCTCCCACTCAACCAATTTGTAACTCAGTCAGTAACTTTAGGGTCCATCCCTAGGGTGCTCAATTTAGTTGCCTGTGTGGAATGATGCCAAAGACTTTACTGAAATCTAAATACACCACATCTAGAGTACTCCCTTTGTCCAAATCTCTGGTCACCCAGTCAAAGAAATCAATAAGATTTGTCTGACAAGACCTGACTCTGGTAAACCCATGCTACCTCAGATCCTGCAATCCATTGGGCTCCAGAAACCTCACTATCCTCTGTTTTAGCAATGTTTACATTAATTTACTCACCACAAAGGTCAGACTAACCGGCTTGTAGTTCTCAAACTCATCCTTACTTCTGCTTTTGTCTAAAGGGACAACATGAGGCTTTCTCTAGCCCTCTGGGACCACTTCTGAATCTAAAGAAGCATTGAAGGGTCAGAGAGTGGAGCTGCTTGAACTTCCTCAAGTTCCTTCAGTATTCACTACTACTACTACTGAGCATTTGTATAGTGCTACAAGATGTATGCAGCACTGCACAAACATGTAAGAGACAGTCCCTGCTCATAAGATGGAATGGACATTGTTAACATACAAAATAAAACCATGGCTCTCACCCTCATCTACAGACCCCCCTCATCTGATCAGAAAAATCTCACCCCTATCCTAGAACTTGCATGCACAGCGTCACAAAGCAAACCATTTATACTCCTTGGTGACTTGAACCTTCCATCACTGAACCATTCCCAATCAGATAACTTCATAGATGCCATGTCACAAATGGGGTTCACACAGATAATACACGCTCCTACACACAAAAAAGGTAACATACTTGACGTAATTTTCCTCCCAGCCTCACTCTACAGTCATCTACTACATACCACCCTGAGTATAACCGAAGTACCCTGGTCAGACCACCATCTAATCACAATCCAGCTATCGGCACAAGTCCCAAAAAATAATGGGAGCACAACTCAGCATATATCACGCTTCAAACACTTTGACAAAGACACATTCCTCGACAAAGTACTACCCAAACTAGACACAACCACACCAGACATCAACTCAACCATATCAAATTGGAACCTAACTATTCAAAAAACAGCTGTCCACACACAAGTCTTACACAAACAAACAAAAAAGACAGAAAAATGGTTCACGAAAGAGCTGACAAAACTAAAAAAGCAACTGAGGAGACAAGAAAAGAGATGGAGAAAACTAAAATCTGATGAAAACAAATCCCAATACATGCTCCTACTTATAGAATACAAAAACGCAATTAACAAATCAAAAAGAGACTACCACTCTAAAGTAATAAACTCATCCATCAACCGCCCAAGGGAGTTATTCGCGATAGTAAAAACATTAACCAAAACTAATAACAGCGAACCTAAACAACAAGCAATTAACATACAAACACTAGCAAAACATTTTGCAGAAAAACTAAAAAACAAGACCACTACCCCAACTCCTTTATTATCAAACACGAAAACCACGCATGAATGGACAAGTTTCCAGTTGGTAGAACAAAAACAACTTCTCAAAATCATAACAATGATAAACACCACCACCTCCCCACTCGACCCATGCCCCGTTTCATGGATTAAGTGTGCGAAAGAGGTACTGGCGATAAATCTACAACACATAGTTAACCAATCCCTTTCACAGGGCATCATGCCTGATGTCCTAAAACTCACAACACTCCGACCAATAATAAAGAATAATAAGCTCGATTCAAAAGATCCGAACTCCTACAGACCCATAGCCAGCATTCCGTTCATAGCCAAAATTATAGAGAAAACAATTCAAATTCAGTTACAGGAACATATTGATGAATACAAGCCCCTTGACTCACACCAATTTGGTTTCCGCCCATTCCATGGAGTAGAAACTCTTCTAATCACTCTTATGGACTTCCTCATCAAGGGCACAGATGACAAACAACAAGGCTACTTACTCCTATTTATAGATATCTCAGCCGCATTCGATAACATTAATCACCTGACACTGATCAACAGATTAGAAAACCTAGGAATAGGCGGGATTGTCCTTAACTGGTTCAAATCCTACATTTCACACCGATTAATACGCGTCCAAATTGACCAACAAGCATCAGAAACATTCCCCCAAGGACAGGGAATACCCCAAGGATCAGCCCTATCAGCCCTCCTATTTAACTTGTACCTGCAACCGATAACTAACATATTTAAAAAACACAAGATTAACCACTTTATATACACCGATGACATCATGCTAGCTATCCCCATAACCATAAAAAACCCTACATATGACCCGCTATCCAAATGCATGGCTGAGACCTCCTCCTGGATGGAAACTAACCACCTCAGCATAAACTTCAAAAAACCGAGGCAATGTTTGTGACAAGATCATCTATGACTGAGAACACCTACCCGGAAACAATCACTATCAACAAAACCTCCATACCTGTCAGAAAACAGGTAAAATACTTAGGAGTAATAATAGATCACACTCTCACCATGCTACCACATATAAAACAAACAGTAAAAACCATTTTCTATAAACTCAAAACAATTCAACACCTAAGGCCACTCCTAGAAACACCAGACTTTAGATCTGTAGTAGGTACACTGATCACCCCTCACTTCGACTATTGCAATAGTCTCCTAATAGGCCTCCCACAAAAAGCACATACCTTCTTCAAAGAGCACAAAACATCTGTGCAAAAGTGATTGCTAAAGCTCGCCTAACAGACCACGTAACCCCTATACTGCTAGACCTCCACTGGCTCCCTATAAACAGCCGAATTAAATATAAAATTATCCTAACAACCTATAAACTCATAAACGACATAACCCCCTCACTCTTATCCACATTACTGCAATCTCCAACTTCGACAAGGACCCTCAGACAAAACGCAGCCCACTCTCTCATCATACCAAAAACCATCCGCAAAACTAAGAACACCACTAGCTCCAGAGCATTCTCATTCACTGCTCCTACACTCTGGAACGACCTCCCTATTGAACTTCGTACCATAAGAGACCTCTTCCAATTCAGAAAAGAATTAAAGACCTACCTGTTCACTGAACACTTCGAAGTCCCCTACTACCCCAAAGCTAGCTCCACAACAAACGTGGTCACACATGCACAAACTCCCTTAATCCAAACAATGTAAACACAAGCCTGCCCCCCTCCACACACACGCCCCAAGACGACATAAAAAGGAACTAAATTCCAACTCCTACACCAATATCTGACCCACACAACACACACACCACACACTGTAAATATACATTTGTAAAAAGTTAGATGTGTTTGCTTTAATACCTACAAAGTTCTTGCTTTAATACCTAAAAGATGTTTCTGCTTTTTGTTTTTCCTTTAATACCTACTAAGTTTATATTACTGTTCAATGTAAATAGTTGATTTCTATTGTTCTATGTAAAATGTATACAAACTGTGTACAAAACTGTTAACCTGTTATATGTAAACCGCCCTTGATCTCTGGAAGGGGCGGTATAAAAGAAATAGTTAAATAAATAAAAATAAATAAATAAATAAGAGCTTACAATCCAGTCAAGACAGACAACACAGAAGGTGTAGATAGGGATAAAGCAAGGGGGAGTGGTAAAGAAACAAGATCAGGTGAGTCAAAATCCAAAAGCAGTAGCGAAGAGGTGAGTTTTCAGCCTGGATTTGAAAAGGTTCATAGAAGGTGCCTGGTATACAGACACAGGTAGTTTGTTCCAGGCATAAGGTGCAGCAAGGCGAAAGGAGCGAAGTCTAGAGTTAGCAATAGAAGAGGAGGGCACAGATAGAAGCAACTTGCCAGGCGAGCAGAGTTTCCAAGGGGGGGGGGGGTATAAGGAGAGATAAGAGAAGAAAGATAGCGAGGAGCTGCAGAGTGATTGTACTTATAGGTCAACAGGAGAAGTTTGAAATGGATGCAGAAATGGATAGGGAGCCATCTTGCCCCATCAATTTGTCTACTTTTAGTTTAGCTAGTTCTTCATGAACACAGTCTTCTGAAAAGCGTTCAAAGTTCTCTTCATTTCTGTTCCTATTTGTGAGTGTTTTCTGAGATCCCACTCCTGGCCCTTCATCTGTAAACATAGAACAAAAATATGTGTTAAGCAATTCCATTTTATCCTCATCAGCTTCTACATATTCCTCCCCTTCACCCTTGAATCTGAGAATTCCACTTTTGCACTTCCTTCTCTCGCTAACATATCTGAAAAATATCATGTCTACCCATTTTATTGCATTGACTATTTGTTCTTTTTGTATCTTTGCTTTTCTGACTACTTTGCTAGCTTCTCTAAGTTTTTCCAAATATAGATGCCTGTCTTCCTCTCTCTCTAATCTCTTATATTTTATGAAGGCCTCTTCTTTTTCTTCATCTTTTCAACTACTTCTTTTGAGAACTATAATGGCCATCTTTTCCTTTTACATTTATTTACCTTTCTAACAAAAACGTTTGCTGCCCTTAAAATATCCCCTTTCAGTTTTACCCATTGCTTTTCTACATTACCCACATGTTCCCATTCCGCTAACAACTCCTTGAGGTATTGTCCCATCTTCGTAAAGCTAGTTTTCCTAAAGTCTAAACCCTTGCTTTTGAAAGTATTTTATCAGCCCTAGTCCTAAGACCGAGCCACACCATCTGATGATCACTGGATGTGAGATGATCTCCCACTATGACAACAGATACACTTTCCCCATTGGTAAGCACCAGATCCAGAATGGTCCCTTCACATGTGGGTGCTTTTACCACTTGCCAGAATAGTTCTCCCTGTAGATAATCCAGGATCTCCTTACTTCCAGATAACACTGCAGCAAGGATGTGCTAATCAACATCCGGGATATTGAAATCATCTATCAGTAGCACTTCTCCTTTCATAGCAATACTGCATATGTCTTCTAATAAATCATTGTCCACTTCTTCTCCTTATGAAGAAGATCTGTTTATTACACCAATGCAAATGGATTTTGCATTCCCTCTTTCTAGTTTAGCTCACAGTGCCTCCTTGCTCCCTTGTAAACCCTGCAATTCTATGGCTTTAGTAGTATTTTTTACATATAGTGCCACTTCTTCTCCCCCATTCCTACCCTGTTCTTTCTGAATAAAGTATGAATTTTGTCCAGGGATGGAGAATGGATCAACAGCCTCTCACATTTTCCATAACTGTGCACAAACATTTCAATGTGTGTGTTCTATATTTTGCAGGATTTCACTTGGTTCCCAGTATCAAATTCAGTGTCACAGAGGATGCAAAGCTGTAATAGGCGGGGAATAAGTTCCTGATAGAATCCATTTAGGGAGAAATAGGAAGGATGGTTCCTCCTACCATAGCTTGGATGTGATGATTTCATTAAAATGAAGAGCTGCTAGTGCTTAAACAAGAGAAATTACAAGGCAGAGAACCCCCATGTACAGGAGACAGGAATAAGGAATGTGTGGTCTTCTGCCCATAGCAGCCAGCTTCCCTTTTTCGTTGAGCCCTCTGGGGCTGACAGCCATCAGGTCTGAGCTGTTGTCATGCCCTTAGCCCCTTACAGACAGTATGGAGGGGCATGCTTGTCATAGGAGAGATTCACCATTTAGCCTTTACCTGACTGGCTGCCTTGTAATGCCTCATGGGAAATGTAGTCCAGTCAGAAGATACTTGGCTTTAGGTAAAAAAAAACACATTTGTAGTTGGCTTGAGTGGTAAGGCTTTGACAGAAATTTATTTATGGGGAAAACGCTAGGTTCACAAAATAACACCTTTGGATTGTTTCTCCAGGATTCTTTCAAAAATATATCAGGATATAACTGAACTCAAAACAAAAGTGAAAACAAAATCAAAGCTTTTCTTACTTTCACCATCGGCACGGCTTCAGGCTGTGCACTGCACTGGCTAGCAGCTGTTTAACAAGTTTTAATTAGACCACTTCAGCTTGCTCAGCAAAGGTATTTCTCCTTTAATACAGAACCTTCACAAGTTATCTACAGGCTCTCAGGGTTACCGGACTCTGGAGGTTTTTCTTACGGTTGACTCCCTTCCAAACCCTCTGTATTTGAAGATTGGCATAAAGAGCAATCCATGTATGAGTCTTCTTCTTCTACAGCTAGGTCTTGTTCACCCAGTTGCAAAGGCTCTACCTCCATGTCTGGCTCAGAGGGCTTAGCTGACTGCCTCCCCTTAGGGCTAAAGCTGTCTCTTGCAATTCTGTAGTGCTCCAAATTAGACAAGCTTCTAATGCTCATACCTGGGTCAAGGCTTGTATCAGCTTCTCCTCTCTCATGCTCTGGCCACCATTCACCTGAGTTTCCTCATCCTGTCCTCCAACTTGTGTTCCTTGTTCCTGCTGTTCTTACTGTTCCAGCTCCATTCCTCTTCCAGTATGCATTCCTACTCCTCTCCCTCTCTGGATAATCTGACCTAGACTTAAACCTCTCAGGCTCCAGCCCCACCCCTTCTCCTCTCAGGTGTTGGAGATCAAACTGCCTCGTGGCAGCTGAGTAATTGGGGAATTCAGTGACGTAAGGGTTCCTTATCCTGGGCCTGCATTCCCTCTCCTTTTCTCCACTAGGGGCATTCTGCAACCTATTGCAGCTAGGAATTACCTGCTTTCTAGGTGCAAATGGCATTTTGTGTCTCTGACCTTGTAAAATAGGTCCTTTGATAAGGGTGAATTCCTTCTCTTTATCCCTGACTCCTAGGTCATGATAAGCTTCCTTATCACACTGCACATGACTAGAACCAGGTGTGCAGCACAGGACACCTCAAGACAGAGGAGTAAGATTGAAATTCTACAAGGACAACAGCAGAAACAAGACAGAATTGACAGGACTGAAGCAAAGAAATGTGAACAGGAACAAAACTAGAATGCGCATGAACTGGATTTGAATGTAGCAAAAGAATATACAAGAACTGGACTAGAATGTGACAAAACCACAACCGAAACATGAAAAGGTTAGAACCAAGTTCTGACAAGGAATGTGTGTGTATGTGTATACGCTCATTCCATATATATATTATATCTGTGACAAGAATAAAATGACCACCAGGATGAAGTGGAGGACATAGGTGGTGTGTTTGCTTCTGCCCACTCTATGTGCAGAACTCAGGAAGCCCTCCTATGACAAGCACCACTTGCAGGCTTGCAGCAGAACCTTACAATGGATGTCACTTGGCAACCTTTCCACCTGTGATTGAGAGTCCCCAACACTGCTGTTCCTGCATGTCATCAATGGAATGGGTGTGATGAAAGGGGCAGAATTGCTTAAGCAGATGTGGTACTGGTATTGATCACTGGAATCTGATAACTGGCTTAATGCAAATCTTTCCTATTATTGCTGTAGTTAGTTGGTCCATTGACCACAGGAGAAATATGCAGATGTCAAGTTGAGCATCTTTCGGAGCATATGTGGCTTCATTCATCTCACCAGTTCTTAAAATTTTGGGGTGCTTTGAACATGTCTTTCTCTCCGTGTAACTTTTTGAAGTCTTCTTAGATTGTTCCATCATGTTGCTTTTCCAAAAATGGAGTTTTCCTTCTGAGACATAGCTGTCGGACTCCTCATTAGACATCACCTGGCCCTGCTAGTTGAATGGCATGCAAGTATGAGTTGGATTCCCATAGTCAGGGCTGACCCACCTACTAGGCCGACTAGGCAGATGCTAGGGTGACAGACCCTAGTGGGCGACCTGACCCCATTTTGAAGCGGTGGCATTAACCCACTGATTTCAAACAGTTGGATCGCTGATACCCCCATCTCTCTCATCTTGCAGCAGTAGTGGCCTAACTCTGTTTTGAAAGCAAAATGGCTGAAAATGGAGTTGGGACCCTGCTGCCGCAAAATAAGAAGATGGATTCAGGGGACAGCAGGCAGCAGTGGCAGGGGGATGCCAGTGGCAGGGGATGGCAGTGGGGCAGCGTGGCAGGGGCCTCTGCCTGGGCAGCAGAAACCCTTGGACTACCCCTGCCCATAGTATGCCTGTCTGCTTCAATTTCTTCCTTTCAGTGGCATCCGTGGGGTCTATTAGTGTGTGTCTCAGGCATCCATGAGTCTCTTCTGCTCTTGGCAAAGTCATTTGACCTGAAACGTTTCAGAAATGAACACAGGCCTCCCTTTTACTTCCATCAGAAAATTAAGGCTCCTCTTCAGCAAGGTCATTACCCTGCAGCTCTCCTATCCTGTATTCCATACACAGCGCATTAAGTCTTAACTTTTCTAAATAAAAAAAAAAGTTTAGTCCTAGTTTCTCATCTCTTCCTATAAGGTTCTATACCAGTTAGGCCCTCACCCTGTTCAGTCTATTGCCTGCACAGATAGATTGGGGTCTTACAACATAGTAACATAGTAACTTTGATTGCATGTTCTCGTGATACAGATAACTTAGCTCAGCCCAGTTCTATTGTCAATACTGTATCTACAGAGCTGCCAAGTTACGCAGTTTCAGGAGTGAGATTTTAAGCCACTCCTGGATTTCTGACAACCCCATTCTGATGCATTATTGGATCTGCTGTATTGATTCCAATGGGTTTATTCAGGGACTACAGCTCCCACACATAATTAAAAGACTGAAGCCTTACTAGGCATTTGCAAGGAAACTTAAGGCAGACTAATCCCCCCAACTGGACCACCGCTGCCTTGAGAAGACGAAAATCCCTTTGTCTCCTCTGGGTTTCCCGAGCCAGGTCTGGGTATATATAAACAAGAAACCCCTTAAAAGGCAAGGAACGCTTCTTAAACTAAAGCTTAAACAGCCAAACTCAATCTGAAGGCAAAGCCAATGTTATCAACAATGTTGAGGGAACAATGGTGTCCCTCAACAATGGTTAGAAATATTAAGTATGCTCATATGCTGCATCTCAGCAAGAGAGGACTGCTGTGACCCAGCAGGCACCTTCTTGCGATTTAGAACATAATAGATCTTAGATATAGGAGGTGAGATTCTACAGGAACCCCAAGTACTTCTACTAAATACTGTTTAAACATGTCCCTAGCCAAAGTTAGGGGTGACCAAGGAAAATTAACCAATCAAAGATTCAAAGACCGGACTTGGTTTTCCAGCAGCTTACCTTTAAATTTGATAGCAAAAAAATCTTTAACCAAAGCAGAATGATAACTCTCATGTTTTTGAACCTTAAGCTTCAAGTCCTTGACAGTCTCCTTCACCATAACCAACTCCTTTGCATTTGTCTGAGATGATAAAGTGTTACCTTGAACCTGTGTGGCAATCTTGTTAGACTGCTGAACAAGAACTTCACCCAACTTTTATATTTTACTCCAGATCAGTTCAAGTGTAAATGCTTCAGGTCGTCCAAAGAAAAGGAAAAGGAAAAACCAGAAGCTGACTCATCAGTGACTCCAGAAGAAGAGGGCAAACCTCCTGTCACACCAAGCTGTGGAGCTGTCATCCTCCTACTCTTCAGGGTCTCCCGATATTGCTCCCTTCCAGCTGCCAAACCATAGGTCTCAGTTATTGGCATCAACATGCATTCCCTCCTACCGGAGCAGCTTCTCGACTCAACATGGGATCAGCTGACCCAGAAACACCAGGGCAAGGAAGACCAACAGTCAATTCAGGAGTGAGACACAGCCCTGACAAAGGTTCACATCCCAAGGAAGACGCCAAGCTCTCCTGCCACTAGGTAATTCTGGTATCTTCCTGTGACTCCCCAGGTGGGCCACAAAAGCATCCATAGGACCAAGAGAAGTCAAGGCAAGCTGAACAGATGGGGTATTCACAGTCTCGGTATGTGTCTTGCCCTGTTTCCCCTTTCTTTTCGGCATTTCAAGGTAAGGAACGTCTCACAACACAGCTGGCTAAGCGACCATCTTGGTTCACTCCTCTTGCCCAGGTGCCTAGTTTTAAATGCATTTTGGGTGCCTACCTAAAGCCTATGGGCCCATTATTCGAAAGGCATTTACATGGTTTACAGCCCTGTAAACTGTGTAAATGCCGCTCAGTGGGATATTCAATGGCACTAACACGGTTAGTGCCACTGAATATCCCCGATCTTCAACCCTACACACCCTGATGCTAATAACTTAGCATTATGGCGTGTCGTGGGTGTTCCAGGGCATATCATGGGTGACGACAGAGGCTAACTGTGTAGCGGCGATATTGTACTGCTACCAGTTTAGCTTCTACAGGTAAAAGATAGGTGCTGCAAAAGCTGGCCTATCTTTACCCACAGAAGCTAACCGGGCAATATCACTGCTACCTGGTTAGCCTCTGTGGCTTTCGGACATGTGCGTGACCCTGGATATTCAGTGCTGGGGCCATATATGACCCCAGCATTGAATATCTGGAGTTAGAGGATGGCAGCAACAGCTAGGTGCTGTACTCGCACCTAGCAATCCTAACTCAATATTGGGCCCTATATCTTTTAAAGACAGCAGATGTCTATTTTTCTTTCTGTAATAGGTGTGTATGTCTCCATTACATGCAGTTAATCTAGGTGTGAGCACTTACATCAGTCCTAGGGCCAACATAAATGCGCGAGCCTAGATTTCTGAAGAATGTACATAAGTTATAGTATTTTATAATTTATGAGCATAAATGTTTACTAAGTCCTTGCTCCATCTCTGCACGTGGCCACACTAAAAAGGCTTGCCATTGCCCTGACAGGCATACTTATAAAATAGCAACCAGTTAAACTGATCTGATTTTTAGTATTTTAGATTTTTTGCAACCGCCTTGATGCGTGAAGCTAAAGGCGGGTAATCAAGACTACCACAAACATAAACATAAAGTATGTGTGTAAAACCTCATCCACATGCATAAGTCATTGAAAATAAGACTTACATATATTGATGGAACATAACTTTATGCAGCTCCTTATAAAATTACCTCTTTACTGCACAAGGCGACATTCCTTGCCTTGGCAAGTAGTGCAGGTACAACCATGCTATCTGATGAGGCAGAGAACATGGTTCAGCACCAAAGAAAGGAAAACATGTTGTAGCTGGGCCCACAATTACCTTGATCTGAGGGCATGTGATTGGAGGGAAGGTTCAATATCTAGCAGTATTAATATAAGATTACTGCTAGGGTGAAAGTCACCATTTCAGAAGCCATGGCAGCTGGGGGAGGAACACAGAGTGACCACTCCTGCCTTGGCCCAGTAGACACCAAGGAATCCCTGGGTAAGTCTTAGGAGTGGTCAGATAGATGGTGGGAGGGAAGCTGTGGAGAAGGGGATGTTTACTGATCATGGGATCTAGTTTTATGGGGGGTTCCTTATTGATCCAATCTTTTTTCTTGAGAGGCGGCTGGTATGGGGCATCTGCTTATTGATTTTTTGCTTCCAAGGGAGGGTTTAAAAGGGGGGAGAGTTGGTGCATCAGGGGGTGTTTGAATGTGGGTGGGGAGATCAGACAAGGAGTGGGGTAGTTGTATGTTTGAGGAGGGATCAGGTTTGGGGGGGTTGTTTTAAGTGGGGATGTCTGCGGTAATCATGGCCACAGTTTGTAGTGTAAAAGCATGGCAGCTGACGCCAGATGCACTTAACTCCACCTCTTGTAGTGGTTCTAGGTAAATCCATGCTAAATCGGTAAATGTGACAGGTAGTGCATGGCACTGGCCCATGCGCTAGCTGTCACTGATCCCATCTTGCCATACTCTAAGCAGTTAGTGTGGGATTTTTATACCACTGGCTACTTTAAATGCATGGTAGTGATTACCAGAAGTCCACCCTAAAATGCACATAGAAACATGCCCTGAATTCATTTGCAATGTAATAATCTTCCAATAGAGATTAGAGGAGAAGGATCACTTCTGGTCTTTAAGAATCTTAAAAAAACATGGTTATTTTAAGAAGAAATTAGCTATGCTGGTTTTTCCTGGATGGTCTGTATTTGGGATTGGGAAATATCACAAAGAGAATCATTATAATAGGATACTAGTACTGAAAAAAACTTAAGTTTTAAATGTGAGATGGGTTGGATTTTTAAAAGATTTGCATCCGTTGGTTTACTGATTACACAGGTACACTACCAAAAAACTGCCTCCAGTTTTGCAACTGATTCCTATAGATTTTGGGGTGCTGAATCCAGGAAAAATAGCCAAAATGTTCCATCACGTCACGTTTTCTTGCAAAATTAGATTTCTTACCCATATAAGGAATGTTCACATAATTTCTTTTTAGCCGACTGCAGTTTATTTTCTTGGCCCAAAATAGAGGTTGTAATGGTTAACTAACTAGAAACACTCCCTCATGATATTTTAGAGTGTTTTGTATTCATTTTATACATTAACAGGACAATTGGGAGGCGGGGGGCTAAATCCAGTACTCGCGCTGGCGCATGTTCTTTCCTGTTCGCCTCGCCTCGCCTCGTTCGCTCGCTCAAACACGGTGGTTGCGACATGAACGTTCCTGTCAAATTTCAGTTTCTTGCAAGTTCATTATTACCTTTTGTTTGCTCAGTCGTAATCCAGCTTTATTCCGAAGTGGTTCACTACAGTTGTAGTTTGCAGTGCTGTGTATTTGTGATGGCTCACAGAGCCAGAGGTTGCGTCAACTCTCCGGACAGTTTTTGTTTTATTTGTGGGGAATATACCATGAAAAAGCGGCAGAGGAACATTTCTGCATTTATTAAAAAAGTATATTTCGCCTATTTCGGTTTGAAGTTAGGCGATCAAGACAAACCGTGGGCTCCTCACAAAGTGTGCAAGACATGTGAGGAAGATCTACGCTTATGGATGAAAGGTAAAAAACAAGCATTTCGTTTCGGAATACCTATGATGTGGCGTGAACAAAGAGACCACAGCAGTGACTGCTATTTTTGCTCTTGCATTGTGAAGGGATACAACTTAAAAAATAAGAACGTAATAAGTTACCCCAACCTTCCCTCAGCAATTAGGCCTATGCCTCATAGCAACGAAGTACCTGTGCCTGAACCACCAAAATCTTTGGATCATATTTGTGTGGACGGTTCTGATCATGATGAGACTCATCAGATGGCTTTTCCCAATGAGTCCAGTACTTCCGAGTTTGAAACTGAACCAGATCCGAAACCTGAACTTTTTTCTCAAGCTGAATTGAATGATTTAGTCCGGGATTTAGGACTCCCAAAAGATGCTGCCCAACTGCCAGGTTCTCGGCTTAAACAGAAAAATCTATTGTCACCAGGAACAACTTTTTATTGGTACCGCAACCGCGAGACACAATTTTTGAAGTATTTCAGCAAAGAGGAAGATTTAGTATTTTGCAACGATATATACGGAGTGATGGAAAAGTTTAAACTCAAGTATGATTCTGCTGAATGGCGGCTGTTCATTGATTCGTCAAAAGACAGCATAAAAGGTGTTCTTCTTCATAATGGCAACACATTCGCTTCAGTTCCTATTGCTCACTCTGTTATTCTCCAAGAAAAATACGAGAATTTGGCCCTGATTCTTCAGAAGATTCGTTATGATGAGCATAAGTGGAGGATTTGTGGAGACTTTAAAATTCTATCCATGCTATTAGGGCAGCAATCCGGTTTCACCAAATATCCCTGCTTCCTTTGCTTGTGGGATAGCCGGGCCCACGACCTACACTGGGGGAAAAAAGACTGGCCAATTCGGGAGTATTTGAGACCCGGTGAGAAAAATGTTCTTCATGAGAGCTTGGTACCTCGTGATAAAATTCTATTACCACCTCTCCACATTAAGTTGGGTCTCATTAAGCAATTCATCAAGTCCCTTCCAAAAGATGGTGAGTGCTTTCGGTACCTTTGCTCAAAGTTCCCCCGACTTTCTGAAGCAAAGCTAAAGGAAGGAGTGTTTGTTGGCCCTGATATAAGGAAACTCATTTCAGATGGAGCATTCGCTGAAACGATGTCTGAGAAGGAAAAAGAAGCCTGGGATTCCTTCAAGGATGTTGTTCTCAAATTCTTGGGGAACAGGCGGGATGAGAACTATAAGGATATTGTTGCCAGGATGCTCAATGCCTTCAAAGAACAAGGCTGTAACATGAGCCTGAAAGTCCATTTCTTGCACTCCCATGTGAACTACTTTCCCGAAAACTTGAGGGCGTACAGTGAAGAACAAGGTGAAAGGTTTCACCAGGACATCAAGGATGCAGAGAGAAGGTACCAAGGAAGATGGAACACCACTATGATGGCTGATTTCTGCTGGTTGCTGCTGCGGGAAACCCCAGATGAAAAATACGCCAAGCAGCGCACCAAGAGAAGCATTCGGGGGAAGAAGAAACGGGCCCACCAGGAGATTGATTGACCCAAGAATGACTTTAAAATCTAAACTGTGTTGACAAATATTTTGTTTTTACTAAACTTTGAAATAAAAATTTGCTAGTTATTACCACAGTGTCGGATCTCATTTATTAGAATTTTATTTTCACACCATCGGGTGTTTGTCTTCATGTATTGCAATGGTGCGGTTTGAGTTTTCTATTCTTACATACATACCTGTACAACATTTTTTGCACATTTCTTTGCTTTGCTTTGTGTCTAACCTCGCTCTTATATGCTCAATGTTTGTGCACATGTATGTGGCTGTTTTAAGTGCAGACAATTTTGCTACCATCACAGTGTGTTTTGTTGACATTACTCTATTCTTATGTGCTGCCTTGTTACAATTTTCTTTATTCTTATTTGAATAACTACTAAACAATTAGTATAAAGAATTCATCCAAGAAACGTTTATCTCGATCGCACTCAATCTGAAACGTTCACCTCAAAATGCTAACCCAATGTAGCAAACAATCTGTACGTGATGGAGCAAATTGGTTACCAGATTTGGATTCAGCGCACCAAAAAACGTAAAAATCAATCGAAACATTAGAGGCAGTTTAAAAAAAAAATTTTTTAGTGTACCTGTGTTATTTTTATGTTTGTAAGGATTCTCTGTGATCTCTTTTTAATTGATTTGACCACAGTTACTATCAGTTTTTAAATAAATGAATACCATTTCATTGTTTGTCTTTTGTTACATCTGTGCTGCTTTCGATATTTTGAGCTTGGAAGGAGTTGAGCAAATACACTGCAAGGACATTGAAGATATGTGAGAAGTGAATATGTGGATAAAACTAGCAGGCAAGAGAAGAAGAGAAGTGGGAGGGTCAAGAGCAAAGCTGGTCCTTGAGAACTTCAGCATTCCTTTTGACAGAAACATCATGAGTTAATTGCTATAAGCAAGAATTGGATTTTAAATGAAGCAGCACTGGAAGTCAACATCCACAGAGTCACCCCAAGGACACTAGAACAAATAACACATCACTATTAGAATATTAAACAAGGACTTTGAAAAAAGACAACTAAGCTTCATGCCCAACAGAAGAATATAGGAGATAGTCATGCCTATTCCATTTATGTCACACCACTGGAGCAATGCCTCATTGAAACACTGGGTTCTTAGCATCTCAGAGTTCAAAGATGCAGTGTTGCCAAGATCGGCAAAAGATGGTTGATATTTTACCCGTAGAAGCTAACTGGCCAGCGGTACAATATCACCGCTGCCCGGTTAGCTTCTGCGGCTGTGGAGGTTGTGCGGCGACCCTGGATATTAAATGCCAGGGATGCATATGAAGCCAGCATTCAATATCCGGGGTTAAAGTTTGGTGGCGATGGCTATGTGCCACAGCGGTGCATAGCCATTGCTATGGAATATCGGGCCCATGTTCCTAAATAAACTAGGTTATTTCAGATGTATCTCCACAAGTAAATAGCAGCACTAAAACTTATAGATCAGCTACACTTGTAAACAGTGATTTTATAAATCTGCTATTTTACTCAAGAAGATCCGCACCATAGTGAGATATTAATAAGACGTGGTTGGGGCATGGATAGGGAGTGGTTTGCACTTGCCTGAAGTATTGTCATGTATTCCCTATTTTGGAAGGGGAATAATGTGGACACCAAACTTATTTTTCAACAGCTTTTACAACTGCCCAAAGGCACACACAAGTGCTGGTTTAAAAGAACATGTGCAAAAGCTGATGGAACCCCAATGATATTATCATAAGCATACTCACCCTTCTATAATAATTCAGATCCCCCACCCCTCGAGCAGTTCAGTATCGCCAAACACTGCTAAGGAAGTCTCATACTTCACTGAACTTCCTCCAAAGCCTCAGTTCAATACCCCCCCCCCCCCAAAAGAAATCTTCAAAAGCCTCCAAATCAGTTTAGTACATCAAACCCTTGTCATCTAAGAACATAAGAAATGCCATACTGAATCAGGTCAAAGTCCATCAAGCCCAGTAACCTGTTTCTAACAATGGCCAATCCAGGTCACAAGTACCTGGCAGGTTCTCAGAAAGGCACACAGGTTCCACAATGCTCTCCCTGGAGTAAGTAATGGATTTCTTATGTCCTCTTTACTAATGGTTTATGGACCTTTCCTCCAAGAACTTGTCCAAACCTTTTTTAATCCCAACTACACTAACAGCTTTGACGATATCCTCTGGTAACGAATTCCAGAGTTTGATTACTTGTTGAGTAAAAAAATATTTTCTCTTATTACTCTTAAATAGGCCACACTGTAGCTTCATTGAGTGTCCTCTAGTCTTTCTACTTCTTGATGGTGTAAACAATCGATCTATGTTTCCCTGTTCCACTTCATTTAATAATTTATAGACCTCTATCATATCTCCCATCCGCCATCTCTTTTCCAAGTTGAAGAGCCCTAACCTTTTAAGCCTCTCCCCTAGGATTATCCTTCCATCCCCTTTACCATTTTTGTTGTTCTTCTCTGTACCTTCTCTAATTCTGCTATATCCTTTTTAAGATACGATGACCAGAATTGCACACAATATTCAAGGTGTAATCACACTATGGAACGATACAGGGGCATTATAATATCCTTTGTTTTATTCTCCATTCCTTTCTTTATGATTCCTAGCATTCTATTTGCTTTCTTGGCTGCCGCTGCACACTAAGCAAAAGGTTTCAACGTATTATCCTTGATGACTCTAGATCTTTTTCCTTGGTGGTGGTTTCTAAGGGTGGTACCTTGCATCGTGTAGCCAAAGTTTGGGTTGTTCTTTCCTATCTTCCCTGGTAGTCTAAGGGGAACAGGAACAATCTCCATTCACTCCTGCTCCACTGGGCTCTGAGTTCATAGTGTCACTTTGGGACCATGGCTTACAGCCTGAATCAAGATCTTTATTTATTTTATTTATTTATTTAACATTTTTTATATACCGCACTAGTCATCATCAGTGCGGTTTACATTGAACAACAATATACCTGCCAATACATGACTGATCTAGGTTTACATATAACAGGGAAGATAAACTGGGTGTGAACTGGGGATAACTATCTACATAATTATACATAATTATATATATATTGAATAGGTTACATCAAGATTCGATATTTGACAAGAATACAGTGTTTTCACATTTTGATCCTTTGTTCTGGATTGCTGTTATGTGTAGGAGTTATCTGAGTGGGCGAGAGCTGGTTCTAATGTGTGTATGGTAGCCTGAAGTGCAAAGTGAATAAATAGTGCTTGATGGACTTTCTAAATTGGGTGATATCCCTGATTGATCTGATGTTTGGAGGTAGATTGTTCCAGCACTTGGGAGCATAGGACACAAAAGCTCTGTTAGTGTGTCATTGGTTCCTGCTACATGGGTGTCATTGGTTCCTGCTACATGGTTCTTAGACCTGCTGAGGCTACAGATTCACTGTCTGTCTCCCTAGAGTGTATAGATACTGAAGACCATTATTTTCTGTTTTGTCTATGTGCTGACAGCCAGATTTTCAAGCCATTTCCTAGCCTGAAAGCTTCTCCAATGGCCTTGAAGATGCAACAGTGTACTGGGACATATATCACCTGTTTCTGCATTCCATCTCTCAGCAGGGTCCCTGTTGTTTAGGTGACCACCTCCTGAAAGCTGCTTCATGATTCACCCAGCCATGGGTAGAGTCTGTGTCTTACCAAGCCAAGAACTGGGCAGGTGCCAAGATTACTTATTCTGTAATTCTGCACATAATAATTTAAAATGTTGTATTTATTTTGTGTGTGTGTGTGTGGGGGGGGGGGTTACATTATATTTTATATCATTCAAAAACATTATGCTTTGTTATTTTGACAAACATAGCATGCAAAATCTTGCTGACCTTTTGACACAGAAGTTTGAATTTTGTTTGCAGAATTCCAGCAGGAGTACAAGATAATAACTTTATACAAGTAACAAAATGATAGATAGAGACTGCTCTTTTTGCCTTATCAGTAAAATACTCAGATACACTGAAGGAAATATTGTATGTAGATAGAAAAACACCTTCAGGATCTACACAAAGAAAATGTATTCACAATGGGATCAATTCTGAGACCAGAATAGCAGGTCTGGATGTCCGATCCAGACGTCGAGACCCGCTATTCATCTGGCCTGATCTGTGCGGGGAACTATGTTCATGGGCAGGAGGGGGCGGACCACGGGAGGAGCAAGGGCAGGTTGTGGGTGGCGATTGACCCTGGACATACAGGGCCGATTCTGAGGTCGATCCTGTATGTCCGGGGTCTGCAAAATGGACGGAGGTGGAATATGTCCCCCTAGATGTCAGGGAACAGCTGAGCTGGGACCAGCAGAAGAGGTGAGGAGGTGCAGGGGGTTCCTCACAGCCCAATTTTGAACATGGAAGGCCAGATCGGGTGTCGGGCTGCTGGGAAAGGGGACTTTGGTTGGCAACTGGGGATTGCGGCTCCTGAATGGAGCCACGGTGCCATGGTGACAGGACACCATGGCACTGCAGCTTCTTTCAGGAGCCTGGCTGGGCTATCCGGAGAGTCCGTTGTGCCTGCCGGATGTCCAGAATCAGGGCATGGCCTGGACATCCTGGCCATGTTCCCGATTCTAATCCCATGGGTATGTCTAGCCCCCGTGTGATCAGAATTGGATGCACCCGGGCAAGGTGTTGGACATCTGGATCAGAATGTGCCTCCACATATCACAATGAAAGGATCAATACCATATTAATATTTACCCTACAAAGTATTATATGAATGAAAAGGACCATCAGATAGCAGTGACTATTATTTTCACAGTCCCAGTGATCATACAAAGTAGTCCTTCATTTAATCATCAATCATCCTTTTGCTTAGTTTCCTTCTTATTCAATTAGTTTTGGTTTTATATTGATTATATAATAATTTTTGTTGGTTATATATAAAAATATGTCCTCTGCCACAGTATACACTGGAACCAGACAGCCACAACTGCAGCATATATCATTTGAGAGTAAAAAGTCACTTATCTGAGCTCAGCATTAGGAACTTCACTGAATGCTATTTTTATTCTTTGTTTTTTATATCTTGTTTTATGTAACCTGCCTTGAATCTTAGTAGTATAGAAAAGCAGGATAAAAATGCCATTTTAAAATAAATTAAATTGCTAATCTTTTGACAAGGCCCATAATTCTGTGTTTTATATCAAGAGAGTGACTTTTTTGCTATCTAGGTTCAGCTTGAAAGCGATGGAGTTTGATAATAGCCATCTCATTTATGAACTATGGAGCAATATGTGATTATATAGTGTTCTTTAGTTTAAGATGGGCAAATAATCCAAAACAGCATTAATAACCATGTCACCATATCCCATTCATCAACTAATTGGTTCACATTTTCAAAACTTCTACTTTCAATTATAATTACTGTAAAATCGTTTGTATCAAATGCAGGTTGATAAGAACTCAGTCTGATACCGAAATATGCTTATTTTACTGTGAAAAAGGGTAACAAATTTTATTAAATAATGATCCAACCAATAAATGGATTTAGGGGCCTCATTGCTAAAATGCATGCAGTAATTAACATGCTTTTTTCATACATGTTAACAGTGTGGGTCTGTGCTAAGGCTACCGAATGTTAAAAACAAAAGCATATTAATCATATGCTAAGTGCTTAAGACCTTTCAGGGTAGGAAACAGGCGCGGTATGGGTGGAGAATGAGCGAGGACACACTGACTATTTATGGGTATGGGATACACAAGGACAGTACTGACAATGTACAGTATGTTATCACATGCTGTCATGGCTGCTGATAGAACATGTGCCTTTAATGAGACCCCTTGAGATAGTATTATGTGCACCTAAACTTGACTAAAAAGGAAAAAAAAAAAGATTACCTAAAAAGCAGCTTGACACTCTGATCACACTCCCAAACTCCTTGATCTGGACCCCTCCCCCCCATCACAATAGCCCCCACATCCAGTAGCACCCCCCTCAGCGTAGCAGATACCAATCAAAAATGTGCCGTGGTAGCCCTCCCCCCACCACACAAATATCACCCTTACATAAGAACATAAGATATGCCATACTGGGTCAGACAAAGGTCCATCAAGCCCAGTATCCTGTTTCCAACAGTGGCGAATCTAGGTCATACGTACCTATCAGTTTCCCCAAAAGAAACAGGTTCCACAATGCTTGCATTGGATCAAGCATTGGTTTCCTGGGTCCCTTTTTAATAATGATTAATGGACCTTTCCTCCAGGAACTTGTCCAAACCTTTTTTAAACCCAGCTACACTAACAGCCTTTACTACATCCTCCGGTAACAAATTCCAGAGTTTGATTACACGTTGAGTGAAAAAATATTTTCTTTTGTTAGTCTTAAATAGTTTACCCTGTAGCTTCATTGCATGTCCCCTAGTCTTTCTATATTCTGATAACGTAAACAATCGATCTACATTTACCGTTCCACTCCGTTCATTAATTTATAGACTTCTATCATATCTACCTCAGCCGTCTCTTTTCCAGGTTAGCCCTAACCTTTTTAGCCTTTCTTCATAGGGGTATCCTTCCAACCCCTTTACCATTTTGGCGGCTCTTCTCTGAATCTTTTCTAATAACGCTATATCCATTTTAAGATACGGCGACCAGAACGGCACATAATATTCAAGGTGTGGTCACACCATGGAA
The DNA here is from genome assembly GCA_033557465.1 of Ichthyophis bannanicus. Lineage (NCBI taxonomy): Eukaryota > Metazoa > Chordata > Amphibia > Gymnophiona > Ichthyophiidae > Ichthyophis > Ichthyophis bannanicus. The sequence continues at coordinate 56,151,504 of CM066035.1, forward strand.
CAATACAGTGGCATTATAATATCCTTTGTTTTATTTTCCATTCCTTTTCTTAAGATACCTAGTATTCTATTTGCTCTCTTGTCCGCCGCTGCACACTGGGTGGAGGGTTTTAACATGTTATCCACAATGACGCCTAAATCTTTTTCCCAATGTGGGACCTTGCATCATGTAACCATAGTTTGAGTTGTTCTTTCCTAGGTGCATAACTTTGCACTTGTCCACATTAAATTTCATCTACCATTTTGATGCCCAGTCTTCCAATTTATCAAGATCCTCTTGCAATTTTCCGCAATCCACTTCAGTTTTAAGAACTTTAAATAGTTTTGTGCCATCTGCCTCACTCGTTATTCCCTTTTCCAGGTCATTTATGAATATGTAAAAAAGCAGCGGACCCAGCACAGATCCCTGGGGTACTCCACTATTAACCTTTTTCCATTGGGAAAATTGGCCATTTAGCCCTACCCTCTGCTTTCTATCTTTTAACCAGTTCCTGGTCCACAATAGTACACTACCTCCTATCCCATGACTTTTTAGTTTTGCCAAAAGTCTCTGATGAGGGACCTTGACAAAGGCTTTCTGAAAGTCCAGATACACTATATCAACTGACTCACCTTTCTCTACCTGTTTATTCAGACCTTCTAAAAAACATAACAGATTAGTAAGACAAGATCTTCCTTGTCTAAAGCCATGTTAGCTGTCTCCCATTAGGCCATGACTTTCTACATGCTGAGTAATTTTGTTCTTTATGATGGTTTCTTCCATTTTTCCTGGTACTGATGTCAGGCTCACCGGTCTGTAATTTCCCGCATCACCCCTGGAACCATTTTTAAAAATTGGCGTTACATTGGCTATCCTCCAATATTCAGGTATTACGGATGATTTTAATGATAGTTCAGAGATTACTAATAGCAGGTCTGCAATCTCATATTTCAGTTCTTTCAACACCCTTGGATGTATACTATCCGCTCCAGGTGTTTTGCTACTCTTCAGTTTATCAAATAGTTGCAATACATCTTCCCGGTGTAGCGATATCTCTTTAAATTCTTCCACTGTATCACCTTTAAATACCATTTCACTCATGGGTAACATCCCTACATCTTCCTCAGTAAAAACCGAAGCAAAGAATTCATTCAGTCTCTCCACTAAGGCCTTGTCCCCTCTTACTGCCCTTTTAACCCCTCTATCATCTAATGGTCCAACTGACTCTCTCACAGGTTTTTTGCTATTACTGTACTTGAAAAAGTCTTTATTACATGTTTTTGCTTCCACAGCAAGCTTCTTCTCAAATTCTTTCTTTGCCTGCCTTATCAATGCCTTGCATCTAACTTGCCAGTGCTTGTGCTGTTTCCAGTTTTCGTCATTTGGCTCATTTTTCCATTTTCTGAAAGATGTTTTTTTTGGCAACAACAGCCTCTTTGACCTCACCTTTAAACCATACTGGCAGTTTTTTGGACTTCTTTCCACTTTTCTTAAAGCGTGGAACACAGCTGATTTGGGCTTCCAAGATAGTATTTTTAAACAACACCCAAGCTTGATGTAAGTCTTTAACCTTTGCAAATGCTCCTTTTCGCTTTTTCTTAACTATTTTCCTCATTTTACCATAGACTCCCTTTCAAAAGTTAATAGGTAGTACTGTGGATTTCTTTACCATCCCTCCTCCACTAATTAAATCAAACGTGATCATGCTATGATCACTATTGCCAAGTGGCCCCAGCAACTTTATCTCTTGCACCAGATCTGGTGTTCCACTAAGGACTAGATCAAATATGGCTTCCCCTCTGGTCGGTTCATGAACCAGCTGCTCCAAGAAGCAGTCATTTATTTCATCTAGAAACTTTATCTCCCTAGCATGTCCTGCCGTGACACTGACCCAGTTGATACCGTAGTAATTGAAGTCACCAATTATTATTACTGTGCTGTAACTTTTGTTAGCTTCCTTGATTTCTTTGAGCATTTCATCATCCATTTGTTTATTCTGGCCAGGCGGTCGATATTACACCCCCCACTGCTATCGCCTTCCCCTTCTTACATGAAATTTCAGTCCATAGAGATTCTACAAAAATTGTGTTTCCTGCAAAACTTTAATCCTTTCTGACATAATGCCCTCTCTAACATAGAGCGCCACCCCTCCACCAATTTGATCAGCTCTATCATTACAGTATAATTTGTACCCATGTATCACAGTGTCCCACTGGTTGTCCTCCTTCCAGCATGTCTCTGCGATTCCAATCATATCTAACCTCTCATTTAGTGCTATGCATTCTAACTCTCCCATCTTATGTTTTAGACTTCTAGCATTTGCATACATGTATTTTAGAGACTGTATTTTATTCATATTAATTTGGCTATTGGTAGGCATGGGTAATTTGGAATCTTTAAGCTCTCTCTGCTCCATACTCAAGGGCATTTGGGCTACTTTACTCTTTTTTGGAACCTCTCTGCTTTTGGTAGTATCCTTCAAGGATACATTCTTCTGAACCATGTGCTCTTAGACGACTGTCAGCTTTCCTCTATTATCTAGTTTAAAAGCTGCTCTATCTCCTTTTTTAAAGGTTAATGCCAGCAGCCTGGTTCCATCCTGGTTAAGGTGAAGCCCAACCCTTCAGAAGAACCCCTCCTTTCCCCAGAATGTTCCCCAGTTCCTAACAAATCCAAAACCCTCATCCTTGCATCATCGTCTCATCCATGCATTGAGACTTCAGAGCTCTGCCTGCCTTTTGGGTCCTGCATGTGGAATTGGAAGCATTTTGGAGAACGCTACCCTGGAAGTTCTGGATTTCAACTTCTTACCTAAAATCCTAAATTTAGCCTCCAGAACCTCCCTACCACATTTTCCTATGTCATTGGTACTCACATGTACCAAGAGAGCAGACTCTTCCCCAGCACTATCTAAGACCTTATCTAGGTGGCGCGTGAGGTCCGCTACCTTTGCATCAGGCAGGCATGTTACCAGGCGATCCTCATGTCCACCAGCTATCTACATGCCTAATGATGGAATCACCAACTATAATGGCTGTCCTAACCCTTCCCTCATAGGAACATGGCCCTGGAGAAACTTCCTCTGTGCGAGAGGGTTTTACCTCACCTGGAGGACAGGTCCTAGTTACAGAATCACTTCTTGCCACACCAGGGTTATGCTCTCCTGTCACGTGACTTCTCTCCTCCATGGTAACAGGGATGCTGCCAGACTGGAGGTGGGACTTCAGGACTATATCCCTGTAGGTCTCGTCTATGTACCTCTCTGCCTTTCTAATGTCTTCCAAGTCTGCTACTCTAGCCTCTGGAGAACGGACTTGTTCCCTGAGAGCAAAGAGCTCCTTGCACCTAGTACACACGTAAGACCTCTCACCAACTGGAAGAAAATCACACATGTGACACTCAATGCAAAAGACTGGAAAGCCCCCATCTTGCTGCTGGACTACTGCCTGCATCTTAGTTTTAAGCTTGTGTTTAGATCTTTAAGTTCTTTACTTACTAAGGGTTGCTATTGATGCTTATACTAATAATTGTGAATCTAATATGTTTAATATACCTTGTTTATCTGAAGCTTAATTAATCTCAGGTCCTTAATGTATGACTGATTTGGATAAAGAGCTGCACCTGAGAGCAGCTCCTTTCCTTTAAGATGTGTAAGTACCCATAAAGCTAAGATTATCCCAGGGGTGGGTGGGTGGGTGTTGGGGAGGGAGGGAAGGAAAAAGACATTAAAAGAGGGCTGCTACACAATACCTTGTCCTGTGCTTCTGAGGTAAGGTGACCAACTTCCTGGGTTATTTATAATCCATGCTTTGATAGGAGGAGTCTTTCAAAATGGCCTTTTGACCTGCCACTTGGCTTTAACACCTATTTAAAAAGTTTCACAGGTCTCTTGCCCCCTAGGTAGAAGGCCTCTTTGTAAAGATCTTTAGAAGACTTTATTTATTGCTCAAAGAATACTGACCCTGTTTTGACTTTTATGCTAAGTTATTGTCTGATTTGATTTAAATTAAAGCTCTTTGCTGCTGCTAGGCTCTGACCTAGTATGAAATTTAAACTACAAGCTCTCTGCTGGGTTCTAAATTTAACCAGAAAGCTCTCTTCTGTGTTTTAAATTTAAACTTAAACTGCTGCTACTAGGCCCTGACTGATTTAACAAATACAGTGGGTTCACAAATTAATCAGCTTTAATCCAAAGAATTCCCTTCAGAAAAATTCCCAGAAGCATATATTCACTATTGCAGATCTCTCTCCAGAAGTTGCAGTCCCCTTTTGTAGTCCTTCCACACCAGCATCCTAACCCTTATTTGGCAGATTGACCTCAAATGGTAGTATCATGAGACTACTGCTAGGGGTTCAGAGTCATCATTTTGAACCTGAGTGGTAATAGGGTGGGAGCAAATAAACTATCAGAGATACACCTGGGTAAATGTCAGGGGTACCAGGAGGTCATGTAATGATCTTGTGGGGTGGGTTAAGATGCTGATATAGAGTGGTTGAGTGGTACTAGATGAGGGTTCTTTCTTGATGGAGGAGGCAGTATGCTGAAAGGGGGGGAGGTTCTACTAGACAGAAGTTGGGTTGTGATGGTAGGGTGAGAATCCAGATTGGTCAGCTGGGTTGTGATGGGACTGTGAGAGTACAGATAGAGGGATGGTTGGAAGTGTGATCAGAGTTGAGATGCTTCACACTGATTTTTATTTTTTGGCCAGTGGTGAGAATCGAGGAGGAATGTGACACATTCTATATACCCTTTCAATGTCTAGGACATCTGTACCTTGCCCACTCACAATCTTAAATGACAGAGGTGTAAGGCAGGGGTCTCCAAATCCAGCCCTGGAGGGCCACAAACCAGTCAGGTTGGAAGGATATCTCTAATGCATATATATCTCATGCATAGTCATTAGGGATATCCCGAAAACCTGACTGGCCGGTGGGCCCCATAGGACTGGGTTGGGGACCACTGGTATAGACAGACACACACTTCCACACCTATGCCAGCATGGTGCTACTATTGAGGAGGTAATTAGCCTTGGCCACCAAACCTGTCCTAGGCACGGCAAGGCATGGATATGGTACGCAGTACTGCTGGGGATCACTCCCCAGGGTGGTAAACACCGTCAGAGGCCAGTCCTGGAGCACGCCCCGCAAACACCTAACAGATTGTTCTGATGGGGTCAACTAGCAGTATGTGCGTAACGTATGGATATCTATCTGCCAGTACTCCTAGCAAACGTCTCAGAGCTGTGTACCGTATACCTCAGGTGTAGGGTGACATTGCTAAGGTATGCAGGTGCTAGTATTGGGAGATGCACGCAGGGTCCACTGTTCTGCCTCTCCAGGAGACATTGGCCAATGGGGCCTGTGGGTGTGGGTGTGGGTGTGGGTGTGTCTGCCCCTGTTGGCTGCTGCTTTACGGCAGAGATTCCCAACCCCAGTCCAGGTCTGCATCACACTGTTCGTGTTTTCCTGCTGTCCCTCATGAATATGCATGAGCTACATCTACATGCCATGGGGGGTGGTGCATAGATATACAGCACAGGCATTTGTATGAGTGGCAGCATGGAACCTGACTGGTGTGTGGCACACCAGGAATGCATTTGGGAGAGTCTGCTCTAGGTACTGCCCCTGTTCATGGTGTCTGTGCTCAGTGGGGTAAAAGATAGACGTATTACCATTGCATATGTCCTCAACACGAAAGGTGTGTCCTTACTATCACTGTGTAGGTGTGGGAAAAATATGTGGCTAGGATTGGTGGTAGCCCCAGCTGGGCTTTGAACCTGTGACCTTCTGTTCTTACATGCACTGTCTGTGTGCACTGCACCACCGTGTAGCCACAGATTGGCTGGTTTCCCTGGAACGTCCATGACTGTGGATCCGGCAGGGCCTGTCTGTTGCAGTGGACTGTGCCAGCCTGCACATGGCTAGGCCTCTGTCTTCTGTGGCTAGCAGCCACTGCCCCCTGTACCACATGTACTCGTCCGCCAACATGCTGGCATGAGCTTCTCTCAGAAACAGCAGATGACCAGATTGCAATGTGGCAGTACGGGACTGCATTTGGGGGATTTGGCTGTAGGTAATGCCCATTGTTGTTGTGTTTTTGCAGTGTTGTGTAAAATATGGGTGTTTTCCCCATGCTTATGTTCCCTGCAATACAGGGGTGTCTGCGCTATCTTTGTTTAGTGGTGGGTAAAATATAGGGGCTGGGCTGGCATGTGAACCTCTGACCCTCTGGTCCTAGAGGTACTGGCTCTGTCCGCTGCACCACACTATGGCCACAGAGACAATGCAGCCCCTGGAGGTAGTATACCTGGCAGGATGGAGTCACAAACCCTGCTCTACGCATTTTTACTGTGGGCACCTGCACTCTGTCTGGTGACAAACGTGCACATAAACCCCAGAAATGACTACAGACACTGGGGGACAATATATCACCACGCTGGGCAAAAGTGATATTAATGGGCAACCATAGCAAACACTCCCAGGAAAGCTCCAAAAAGGACATTTGTTTTGGATGAGTCTCCGCTCCGTAGACCCTTCCAATATTCATTTCTTCTTTCTGGAGCTTTCCTGGGTGTGTTTTATATATTTGCCCATTACTATAACTGTTCCCCAGCTGCATTACTATTTGTGATATTTTTGTTGTGGTCACTTTCTATTTTTATTTTCACTTTTGTGCTGTGCACATGTATCACACTGCTCACGTTTTGCAGGTTTCCCCGATTTTGCTGTACATTGCTGACGGAAATGGTTTCTCTTCCCTTTAAATGCCCTCTACCGCGAGTGTTTCACTCGCGGTAGTTTTGCTTTGGGATTCGGCCCCGATAATGTGCGGGGAGCCTCTCCCCTCCCCTTCCCCGCCCATTAAACCCGTCTCTCCGCCCCTCAGGAACCTTCCTCCGCCCTCCGTTAGCCGTTCCACGCCTCTATCGGACATTTGCGGGCCCGTACTTGTGCGGGGCCCGTTATTGTGCCGCGCACCTGTGCGGGGGTGACACGCATGATTGCGGGGCATTTAAGCGCTCTTAAGTACCGCTTTTAGTGCGCTATTTTGCGGCACGCAAATTAGCGTTTTTTAGTAAACATGCCCCAAAGATCATGACAATTGGCAAAATCAATAAGTTCATCATTGATGGAGAAGAAATTGAAATCATGGACAACTTTAACCTACTTGGATCAACTATCAATAAAGAAGCAACAAGCAGTCAAGAAATTCAACGACACATTGCTCTTGGCAGAATGGCTATGAAAGACCTAGACAAGATTCTCAAGAGCAAAGATGTCTGTCTCCATACAAAGATTTGATTCGTTCAAGCCATGGTATTTTCAGTAACATCATATGGATGTGAAAGATACACAGGAAGAAAATTGATGCATTTGAATTATGGTGCTGGTGGCGAATACTGGGTATAACATGGACTGCTTAAAGAACAAACCAGTCAGTAGTAGAGGAGATCAAACCTAAGCTTTCTTTAGAAGCTCAGATAGCAAGACTTTGACTTTCATACTTTGGACACATCATGCAAAGAGAGAGATCATCAGCGAAAGACATCATGCTTGGCAAGATAGAAGATCAACGCCAAAGAGGAAGGCCAGCAATGAGATGGATCAACAGAATAACAGCAACTATGAGTACCAGTCTGTCAACAATGAGCCACCTGACTGAACACAATTTAGGACAACTATCCAGAGGGTCACCATGAGTCGTCACCGACTCCATGGCGCTTAACAACAACAACAACATCGAGACAAATAATTTCTAGTAATCATTTCAGGAATTGGAAAAGTTAGGGGGTTTGGATTTTGAAGTAGTCTCAAAGAGATGAGTCTTTAAAGGGATCCCAGACTTGAACAGTGCCAGAGATGGAGCAAAATACACTAATTCAGAAAGGCTATTTAAAGGCATATGGTGCAGCAAGACAAAGGGGTATGTTTACTAAACGTGAATAACGCGCGTAGTATGACGTTAACGACCGTAAGTGCAGTGTAACGCGCGTAAACACGCGCCAATCTGTCTGCTATTGTGTTCTGGATGTGTACAGAGCTGCATTGACTGCTCTGTGGGGTGTGTTTCCCCCTCCCCTCCCCCCCTCTCCCCCCTCCCCTCCCCCCTCTCCCCCCCCTCCCCTCCCCCCCTCTCCCCCCTCCCCCCCCCCTCCCCCCCTCCCCCCCTCCTCCCCCCCTCCCCCCCCTCCTCTCCCCCCCTCCCCTCCCCCTCCCCCCCTCCTCCCCCCCTCCCCCCCTCCCTCTCCCCCCTCCCCTCCCCCCTCCCCCCCCCCTCCCCCCCTCCCCCTCCCCCCCTCTCCCCCCTCCCCTCCCCCCCCCCTCCCCTCCCCCCCCTCCCCCCCTCCTCCCCCCCTCCCCCCCCTCCCCCTCCCCCCTCCCCCCCTCCCCCTCCCTCTCCTCCCTCTCCCCCCCTCCCCTCCCCCCTCCCCCCCTTCTCTACTCCAACTTTCCTCTAGCATATACATATTAAGATCTTTAAGTCTGTCATCATATGCTTTCTAACGAAGATCACTAACCATTTTAGTAAACACCCTCTGCACCGACTCCATCCTGTTTATATCCTTTTGAAGTTGTGGTCTTCAGAATTGCCAAAATACTCCAAAGAGGTTGCACCAAAGATCTATACAGAGGTGCTATCACCTCCTTTTTTTCGGCTGGCCATTCCTCTCCCTAAGCATGCAAGCATCCTTCCGGTTTTTGCCATCACCTTTTCTACCTGTTTAACCACTTTAAGATTATCAGAAACAATCATGCCCAGGTCCCACTCTTCATTCATGGACAGAAGTACTTCCCCCCTTACACTGTACCATTCCTTTGGATTTTTGCAGTTCAAGTGCATGGCCCTGCATTTTTTAGCATTAAATCTCAGCAGACAAATTCTTGACCATTCCTCAAGCTTAGCTAGATCCCTCCTCATGTTATCTCCTTCCTGGTTGTCTACTGTATTTCAGATTTTAGTATAATCTGCAAACAGGCAGACCTTACTTGACAGCCCTTCTGCAATATCACTAACAAAGATGTTATAAAAATCGGACCAAGGACAGATCCCTGCGCACACCGCTGGAAAATCCTTCTCCTCAGAGTGAGCTCTATTTATCTGTACCCTTTATCGCCTCCCACTCAATCAACTTCTAATCCAGTCAGTCACTTTAGGATCAATTCTTAGGGTGCTCAGTTTATTAATAAGTCGCCTGTATGGAATGGTGTCAAAAGCTTTACTGAAATCTAAGTACAGCACATCTAATGCTCTCCCTTAGTCCAACTCCCTGGTCACCCAATCAAAGAAGTCAATCAGATTTGTCTGACAAGACCTGACTCTGATGAATCCATGTTGCCTCAGATCTTGCAAGCCATTGGAGTCCAGAAACTTCACTAGTCTCTTTTTTAGTAGCATTTCCAATAATTTACTCACCACAGAAGTTAGACTAACTGGTCTGCAGTTTTCAACCTCATCCTTACTTCCGCTTTTGTGTATAGGGACCACATGTGCCTTTCTCCATTCCTCTGGGACCGCTCCCAACTCCAAAGAAGATTGAAAAGGTCAGTCAGTGGAGCCGCTAGAATGTCCTCAAGTTCCTTCAGTATTCTTGGATGAATCCTATCTGGTCCCATTGCTTTGTCTATTTCTAGTTTAGCTAGATCTTCACGAACAAAGTCTTCTGTCTTCAGGATTCAAATCTCAGTCCTCTGGCCTGTGGCAACTTGCCCGAACCACTAAGTCGCTCCTCATTTACACACTAGGCCACTCTGTCCAAACTAATTGTGCTTGGCAACCTTAATATGCATATTGACCAAAATTCTTTACCATTGGATGTCAATGAGTTGGTTTTTTTTATCTATGCCCTATACTGAAGCATAAGAACATGATGGCATGAAAAGACTTAAAGGTCTATCCAGTTTTCCCATCCAAACCAACTACTGTACTCTAGAATCCTGTCTTCTGCCTCAGAGATCCTCTGTGCTTGTCCTATGTATTCGTGAAGCCAAATGCTGTTTTTGTCTCTACCACCTTCACTGGAATGCTTCTATCATTCAGTCTGTAAGAAATATTTTCTTAAATTACTCCTTCAAAATTATTGAGCAATGCTTAATCAATTTTTGGCTTCATGCATGAACAAGGCCATATGCTGAATTTAATTTTTTTACCTTAAAGATGTCAACCTTCACAAGCAATCTTCTCAATTAGAACAAAGGGGGATGTTTGCTAAAGTGCAGTACTTTGTGCATTTACTATATGTTAGGTACAAAAACTAATATGTGGTGAGTGCAAAGGCTGTGTGTTTTCATGTGCATGGCCACCAAATGCCATGCAATTGGCACACAAGGCACACATTTACCATACAGGCCCATGTTAAATGCATCAGCAGATAGCAATGTTGCATCCCTGATAATTAATATTATCAGAAACAATCACACCCAGATCCCACTCTTCTTTTATTCACTGTTCCGCTTCCTTGGATTTTGCAGTCCAAGTACATCACCCTGAATATTTTAGCATTAAAACTCAGCAGACAAATTCTTGATCATTTTTCAAGCTTAGCTAGGTTTTTCCTCATGTTATCTACTCATTCCTGGGTGTCTACCCTATTGCAGATTTTGCTATCATCTGCAAAGAGGCAAACCTTACCCGACAGGCCTTCCACAATATCACTAATAAAGATGTTAAAAAGATTCAGTCCAAGAATAGATTCCTGCAGCACACCACTGGTAACATCCTTCTCCTCAGAGTGAGTTCCATTTACCAATACCCTTTGTCGCCTCCCACTCTACCAATTTCTAACCTAGTCAGTCACTTAGGGTCCATCCCTAGGGTGCTCAATTTCTTTATAAGTCGCCTGAATGGAATGGTGTCAAAGGCTTTATTGCAATCTAAGTACACCACATGTAGGGCTCTCCCTTGGTCCAAATCTCTGGTCACCCAGTCAAAGAAATGACTCAGATTGTCTGGCAAGACCTGCCTCTGCTAAACCCATGCTGCCTCGGATCCTGCAATCCAATGGACTCTAGAAACCTCACTATCCACTGTTTAAACAGTGTTTCCAATAATTTATTCATCACAGAAGTTAGACTAATTGGCCTATAGTTCTCATCCTTCCTTCCACTTTTGTGTAACGGGACCTCAAGTGCCTTTCTCCAGTCCTCTGGGGCCACACCCAACTCTGAAGAAGCACTGAAAAGGTCAGTCAGTGGAACCACTAGAATGTCCCCAAGTCCCTTCAATATTCTTGGATGGATCCCATCCGGACCCATCACTTTGTCTATTTTTAGTTAGATGGTTCCTCACAAACATCATCTTCTGAAAATCATTCAAGATCCCCCTCATTTCTGTTCCTATATTTGGGTGTTTTCTGAGGTCCTGCTCCTGGCTCTTCATTTGTGAAAACAGAACAAAAATATGTGCTAAGGAATTCTACTTTATCCTCATCAGCTTCTACATATTCCCACCCCCCTTCACTCTTGAGTATGACAATACCACTTTTGCACTTCTTCCTCTCACTAACATATTTGAAGAATGTCTTTTCCTCCCCCCACCCCATTTTATTGCATTGGCTTTTTGTTTCCTTGGTTTCCTGACTACTTTCTTAGCTTCTGTAAATTTTTCCAAATATTGGTGCTTATCTTCCTCTCTCTTTGATCTCTTGTATTTTATGAAGGCCACCCTCTTTTTTTTTACCTTTTCAGCTACTACTTTTGAGAACAATAGTGGCCTCTTTTTCCTTTTATATGTATCTACCTTTTCCAAATAAAAAGGTTTGTTGCCCTTAAATATCCCTTTCCAGTTTTATCCATTGCTTTTCTACATCCCCCAGCTGTTCCCATCCCGCGAATGACTCCTTGAGGTATTGGCCCATCTTGCCAAAGTTAATTTTTCTAACGTATAAGACCTTCATTTTTGAATGGATTTTATTAGCTCTAGTCCTAATACTGAACTGTACTATCTGGTGATCACTGGATACAAGATGATCTCCCACTATGACATCAGAAACAATTTCCCCATTGGTAAGCACCAAATTCATTATGGCCCCTTCACCTGTGGGTTCTGTTACCAGATGCCAGAATAATTTCCCTGTAGAGAATCTAGGATCTCCTTACTTCTAGGTGATACCACAGCAAGGATATGCCAATCAATATCTGGCATATTGAAATCACCTATCAGTAGCACTTCTCCTTTCATGGCAATACTGTATATGTCTTTTATTAAATCTCCATCCACCTCTTCTCCCTCTGAGGGAGATCTGTATATCACACCTCTTTCTAGTTTAACCTACAGTGCCTCCTCACTCCCTTTCAAGCCCTGCAATTCTATAGCATTAAAATTATTTTTTACATATAGTGATCCTCCTCCTCCCATTTTTCCTACACTGTCCTTCCTAAATAAAGTATAGCCCAGTATAATTACATTCCAGTCATGGTTTTCCATGAATCATATGTTCATAACCACCACTAAATCCAAGTCAACCTCTTTCATTACAGCCTCAACATCTGGGATTTTATTTACAATGCTACGAGCATTTATGCACACTGTTTTCCAGATGTTGCCCCTTTTACCAATTTCTACAGAGGTATTTAATGTTTCACTTAACTGGGGCTTTCACTTACCTGGGGGCTTTCTTCACCCATTCACAACAAATCTAGTTTAACGCCCTCTTCAGTAGTTAGCCAGTCTTCTGCGGATGACACTTTGACCCTTCTTGGACAGATGGATGCTATCTCTGCTCTGCATTTCTTGGAAAATAATCCCATGGTCCAGGAAACCAAAATGGTTTTGATGACACCATCCATGCAGTCATGCATTCATCTCCATGATGTGAGCTTCTCTGCCTCATCCTTTACCCTCAACAGGGAGGATTGACGAGAACACCACCTCTGCATCTATCTGCTTTACTCTGTCCCATAGCCATGTAGTCACTTTTGATACACTCAGAGCGATACATAGCAGTATCATTTGTGCCGACATGGATGAGCAACATCAGATAATAGGCAGTAGGCTTGATGACTCTAATACAACTCTCTATAACGTCTTGGATTTTAGCACCTGGCAAACAGTACACTTCTCTGGACATCAAGTCTGGTTAGCAGATAGATGCCTCAGTACTAATCTAATGTCCTTTACTCTATCCTTATCCTCCTTGACCTTTCTGCTGCTTTTGATACTGTTGACCATGATCTTCTCCTTGACACTTTGTCCTCGCATGACTCTAGGCACTCTGTTCTTTCCTGGTTCTCCTCATATCTTTCCCATTGCTCCTTTATTGTATGTTCTGGTGGTTCCTTCTCCTCTGTTATCCCGCTCTCTGTTGGTGTCCCCCAAGGCTCTGTCTTGGGTCCCCTTCTTTTTTCTCTCTTTACCCAATCCCTTGGTGTGCTTATTTCCTCTCATGGTTTTCAGTACCATCTCTATACTGATGACTCCCAGGTCTATCTCTCTACTCCTGATCTTTCTCCTGCTTTGCAGTCCTGGATCTCTTGCTGTCTTTCTGCCATTGCTGCTTGGATGTTCCATTGTCGCCTGAAATTGAACATGGCCAAGACTGAACTTCTCGGTTTTCTCCTAAAATTTCCCTTTCTCCTTCTTCTTCTTCAGTCTCTGTTGATGGCTCTGTTCTCCAACCTGTTTCATCTGCTCACAATGTGGGTGTTATTTTTGACTCTTCGCTCTCTTTCTCCTCTCATATCCAACTCATCGCTAAGACCTGTCGCTTGTTTCTCTTCAACATTGGCAAAATCTGCCCCTTTCTCTCTGAGCTCACTACTAAAACCCTCATCCATTCTCTAATCACCTCCCATCTTGATTATTGCAATCTGCTTGTTGCTGGTCTCTCTCAGTCTCATCTCTTCCCCCTTCAGTCTATTCAGCACTCTGCTGCCCGTATGATTTTCCATCAGTCTCATTTTGCTCACATCACTCCTCTCCTCAGATCTCTTCACTGGCTCCCTATCTGTTTCCATATTCACTTTAAGCTTCTCCTTCTGACCTATAAGTGCATTCATTCTGTAGCTCCTCAGTACCTTTCTTCTCTTATTTCACCCTACTTCCCCCCTCGTGAACTCCGTTCTTCTACCCAGTTACTTCTTGCTATGCCCTTCTCCTCTATTGCCAACTACAGATTCCGCTCATTTCACCTTGCTGCACCTTACGCTTGGAATAAACTTCCTTTGTCTTTACGCCAGGCATCTTCTTTGTCCCTCTTCAAACTTAAGTTAAAAGCTCATCTTTTCGCCTGTGCCTTTGGCTCTTGATTTTGCTGTTCTTATTCTTCTCCTTTTCTTGCTTAGTATTTTTTTTAGATTGTAAGCTCTTTTGAGCAGGGACTGTCTCTTGTATGTTTTCATTGTACAGCGCTGCGTGCGCCTGGTAGCGCTTTATAAATGCTTAGTAGTAGTAGTAATAGTAGTAGTAGTAGTACTCCTCAGTAGAGAGTCACCAACCACAACAACCCTTCGCTTTCTTTTGGTCACTGATTTAACAATTGAAGGCAGATGCAAAAGGTAATAAGCAAGAAACCTATGAGGTAGATGATGGATCACTAGACAGCAGGGGTATGCACAGCCCAAAAAAAGTTCAGCTCTTGCTCACTTAGAATGAATATTTTCTGATTTTCAGGCATTTTTGTGTTCATTCATCTATTTCTTAATTACAACACCCATCAAGGTGGCGGTAAGTGCATGTGTGCTAACGGCAACTTTGACAGTGATCATGCACGCTAATGACTCCTGCACTAACCACATACTCTACCCTTAACCCACCAAATCTCTGCCCCAAACCCAAGCTAAATGGTTAACATGGGATTTTTAGCATGGTTGCTTTTTTAGCATACATTAATGGTTAGTGTAGTTCAGTAAACATGGCCCTCAATGAGTCATTTGCTTTGACTTTTACTGAGGAAGATTTTGGGGGTGGTACCCACAATGGAAATAATTTTTGAATGTGATGATTCTGATGAACTGAAGCAAATACCAATGAATCTGGAAGGTATAAACGAGCGACTTTATAGAATAATCAAAAAGTAGAGAATGATTTGCAGTTTTGCAAGCATATGCAGTATTTTGAAATCACAGAATATTTTAAATTCAATACCTATGCAGGTCAAGTTGAACTAATTTAATTAGAAATACCACTGAAAATGGATTATTGTTAATAAAGCATGAATGGATTTGATATATTCTCTTTGTAATGTTCATTGATTGTAACAAATATGACAGTTGCATCTTATGCCTAAATTAACCTAGTATTCTACCATACAGTTGTGCTGAAAAACAGTTCCATTTCTTATACACTTTGTTAAAGTCAAATTGAAAGCTTACTTGACAATTCATATCAGGGCTGGTGCTACCCGATAAGCCGGGTAAGCATGGCAGGAGGGTGCTAGCAGTGGGGGGCACCATCAACCACCACCTGCCATGGCTGCTTTCTTTTCTGCAGGACAAATCATTGAGAGGAGAGGAGGGGAGGGGAGAGAGGGGAAGCTGATACAGGAGGGGAGGGAAGGAAAGGAGCCAGAAGAAAGCTGGAAGGGAGCAGACAAGGGGGGAGGGGGACTGGAAGGGAGCAGACACAGGGGGGCTGGAAGGGAGCTGGCACTTGGGGATGGGGCTGGAAGGTTGCTGGGTAATAGGAGGGGGTTGGAAGAGAGCTGACATGGGGGAAGATGGGGGCTGGTAGGGAGCTGACATGGGGGGTTAGAAGGGAGTGGAAAAGAGGGGAAGGAGGAGGCTGGAGGGAAGGTGGGAGCTGGAAGGGAGCTGGCATGGGGGGTTGAAAGGGAGCGGAAAAGAGGAGAAGGAGGGAGCTGGAGGGAAGGTGCAATTTCTTACAACACTGGATTTGAAGGAAAAATACCAATATTGCTTGAAAAGAGTTCACAAAGTGGTTTGGGAAAAATGAGGGTAGGGTGCAGCAAACATTAATAATAAGGAGGGAGGAGTGCCAATTTATAGGTTGCAGGGGGGCGCTAGAAACCCTAGCACTGGCCCTGCTGGACATTAAAAAAAACTTATGTGGTCAGCACTGAGAAGCATTTGGACATCTTGATTTTATAAAGTGTTCACAGAATGTTATATGGTATTTACACATGTAAGTCCCTATTTTAAAGGACTTATGCATGTGAATGGGCACTTCCATGCACAATTTAGGTGGGCACTATTCTGTAAGCACACATGTAAGTCCTATTGTGTGAGTCAAGATCTGAAAGCGACGGCGAAGTGAGTCTTCAGCCTGGATTTGAAAAGGGCCAGAGAAGACACCTGATGTACAGACTCAGGTAGTCTGTTCCAGGCATAAGGATCAGCAAGGTGAAAGGAGTGAAGTCTGGAGTTAGCAATAGAAGAGAAGGGCACAGATAGAAATGATTTGCTAAAAGAGCGGAGTTCCTGAGGAGGGGTGTAAGGAGAGATAAGAGAGGAAAGTTTAGTGAGGAGTTGCAGAGTGAATGCACTTATAGGTCAGCAGGAAAAGATTGAACTGGATGAGGAAATGGATAGGGAACCAATAAAGTGACTTGAGAAGAGGTGTGATATGAGCATGATGAGGCTGGTGGAAGATTAGCCATGCAGTGCTGAATAGATTGAAGGAGAGACAGATGATTCAGAGGAAGACCATCAAGGAGGAGGTTACAATCGTCTAGATGGGAGGTGACTAAAGAGTGGATAAGTGTCTTAGTAGTGCGTTCGGAAAGGAATGGACAAATGTTGTTGATGTTATAGAGAAAAAAATGGCAGGTTTTAGCTATCAGTTGGATGTGTGTGGAGAAAGAGAGAGAGGAGTCAAAGATAACCCCAAGCTTGTGAGCTGAGGAAGCAGGGAGGAGTAGAGAGTTATCCACAGAGATTGAAAGGAGGAAGGGGAGAGAAGGGTTTAGGGGGATAAATAAGAAGCTCAGTTTTGGCCATGTTCAATTTCAAGCGGCAGTGGGACATACAAACAGCAATGTCAGAAAGGCAGGTAGAGATCTGGGCCTGAATTACCGGAGAGATTTCAGATGTAGAGAGGTAGATCTGGAAGTCATCAGCATAAAGATGGTACTGAAAGCCATAGGAATAGTTGAGTGCACCAAGGGAATGGGTATAGAAAGAGAAAAGGAGTGGACCCAAGACAGATCCTTGGGGTGCACCAACTGAGAATGGGATAGCATTAGAGGAGGATCCATCAGAACAAACACTGAAAGAGTGATGGGAAAGATAAGAAGAGAACCAGGATAGCACAGAGCCCTTAAAACCAAGCAAGGACAAAGTATTAAGGAAAAGGTTATGGTCAACAGTATCAAAAACAGCAGAAAGGTCAAGAAGGATGAGGATCAAGTAAAGGCCCTTGGACTTTTCTAGAAACAGGTCACTGTAGTCTTTGGCAAGAGCCGTTTAAGTAGAATGTAAAGGACAAAAGCCAGATTGTAATGGATCCAGAAGGGTTGAGAGGAGAGAAAGTTGAGGCAATAGCGGTGAACCACATATTCAAGCAGTTTAGAAACAAAGTGGAGGATGGAGATAGGCTGATAGGACAGGTAGGGTCTAGTGAGACTTTCTTGAGAAGAGGTGTGACCACAACATGCTTGAAGGCTGGAGGGACAGTTGCAGTGGAGAGCAATAGGTTGAGAATATGAGAGATGGAAGGAACAACAGTGGAGGAGAAAGAGCTTAATATAGATAGAATACAGCAGCTATGAATGAATAGTTGACTCATTTTAAGAAGCCTAAAGAGCCCAGACAGATGATTGAGGTATGGTATCTATTACTGATAGTTTGGAAACTGAAAGTATGGTACGATCATATAGAGCTCTGGTTTTCCTATGAGTTGATTCTGGGAAAGCAAAAACTGAGGAAGATTAAGCAGGAGAGGAGGAATAGAGGCACAGATGAAGCAAAATGTGCTTATAGGTAAAGGATGAAGTCTTAAAGATCTAAAATTAGGGAGGGTGAATAATGCATTCAATTAACCTAACATTGTTTCAAATTATTAAATATTTGACCATGAATAGATTTAATAAGTCATCAAATTCTGCTGTATCCTGCCAAGGGTTTACTTTGTATCTAAGCCTGAAAGTTGGTGATAGGCTTCAAGATGCACCACCAATGTAAAGTGAAAAAATGATCAGCTTTGGTGTGGGGAAGAGTTGGGCACACTTTAGATCTGTACCTTAGGACTCGTTATTGAGGATGATAATGGGTTTGTTGAGCCTCACTAGTAAGTTTGGCACTTGCCCCAGAAGTTAAAATACTGCATTGAGGCCTCAGCATCCCATGGAGTCCCAAGTTGTCATTGGATTAATGTCAAGGACAATCCTTTGCTCTTTACAAAGACATGTCTTTACATTGATGCTTTTACAGATATATAGAGATATAATTAATTCTGCCTTTCGTTGAACTAATAGTCCCTATGTGGAAGGGAATTTACCAATTTAATACCATCTGTACAGAGCTGATATCCCAAGGAAGTTGGGAACCATTAAATTATTCAAATATCTTGTTTGTTGCTTCCAGAATAAGCAGCTAGAGGGATGTTAGAATGAAGAAGAGTAACTTTTGCTCACTGAAACAGAGTTATTATTCTGGAAATGCATTTCCTAAAAAAATAATAATAGCTAAATTTAAAAAAGAAAATCTGCAACAAAATAACAGCTAGAGATGCAGAACTACTAGGCTACTGCTCCCATCTGCCTTAATAAATGGTAATAGACCCCTGGCTATGCTGTATTTTTTCCAGCTGTTTTTAAATCTCTGGGTTGTATATAACCACAAGGTGCACCGTTCTGTAGTTTTCTTCACATTGTATTACAGCAGATTTCCCAGAGTTTTTTTAAACAAAGATAGGTAGTCCCCTTGAAATGTAGAAACGAGGTTCAACAAATATGTTGTTGGATTCTGATCCTCCACTCCTCCACATTTTCCTACTTTCCACCTATATGTATCCTTATCATTGCTCTATATTTGCCCTAGTGCCTAGTTTGCTGTGTCATCTGTCTTGTTAAGACTGTAAGCTCTATAGAGAAGTGATTGTCTCTTACATGTATATGTACAGTGCTGCATATGCTTCATAAAACTACATAATATAACTTGCAGCACAATATAAATCCATTGTTCGACATGGTAAACTAATCTTTGTAGAAAGATCTGATGCAATTAGCTTTAAAGCAAGCGACAGTGTACCCTTTTATGAAGCTGGGAGCTAAGGACAATGACATGACATTTTACCATCCCATATCCTCACAACCTTTTCTGGCAAAAATAATCGAAGCAGTATTTTATCAGCAATTATAGTTAAAGAACCCATCACATTCTATATAGTATGACTATTGTGTTCAATATAGCACTGGGACTTTGTTGATCTCTGTTGTGACCACTGGTTAATACATTTAGGGATATGTTTACTAAAGGGCGATAGAGATAAGGGGTGTTATATGTGCAAAAAGTCCTTGGCAAATAGGAGGTGTTAAGGGGCAATGGGTCAGTTAACGGGCATTAACAAGTCATTGGACATTAAGGTGGCAATCGTTCACCTTAGTGCCAGAAAGTGTCTGTCACGTTATTCCTGCATAAGGGAGCCCCAGCAAAAGCCAATGTAAAGCTGTTAAATGGAAGGACAGGCTGGAGCTGAAGGGCCTGACAGATCCATGGACATCCAACGTGCCAGCCAGTAAGTGTGACGAGCATGTGGAAGGCAGCTGTGCCTATGCACTGGGGGATGCCTACATAAAATGCTGTAATGTCAGTGTGTGGCATAGGAAGGGGAAGACGCGTTCCCCAGCGGAGTCAGAAGTTCTACAATGTGTGCAGTGAAGGGAGGATGGAGCAGGAGTGGCGATGTCAAGATCAAGCACAGGAGAAGTGTAAGTGAAGCATCCAAATGCGGAAAAGAGTACCTGTGTAGGCCATAGTGTAGCAGCTTGTGCGAGAAGACATGATTGCACAGAGTCACCAGAGGCTGATGGAAAGGCTGCAGGAAAGATGTTGGCAGAGGAGAGTGTGGCATGGGCTGGCAGCATCGATGTACCAGAGGTGCCATCCCCAGTGCATTTGTACTGTGTGGGAAAAATGTGTGTCAGTGCCATCTGTAAGGCCTGATACAAGACATATGGGTCTCACCCCTGTCCCAGCCACTCAACCACCATACAACAACCCAGACAAAAGAGCCAAAACAACTGGACAGGAGTCGCTCAAACTAGGCAAATGGGGCACGTATGGACATGATTTGATACCTGCGGGTGGCTATCAGAGGAGTAGGATATGTTTATATGTAATGCAGAGATGTGATGGAGCCAAAGCTATACAGTCACCATCATGATGTCATACTTGATTCATGGTTACAGCTGTATGCATGTAGCTGCCTGCTAATATACTGCCACATCAGTGCAGTCACATCGGATTACATTGTACCAAAAATGTGGTGATGTCTGATGAAAAACAGGGACTATAAGAACCTGCAGTCAGCTGAGACAATGGAGGGTTAGGAGACCTGCCCAAGGTCTCAAGGAGGTGTGGGCAATCCATGAAGGTTGTGGCATACATAAAACACCACAGTAAAACATTCCACATTGTTGCAAAAGGAGTGCTAGTGGCCTCGGACCCTGGGTCCCAAGCCAGTGCCATGAACATTAGGCCATACCTCCAAACAGTTACCAGACATTTGTAGGGGAACATGTTTGACCCCCTACAATGGGCTGCAGCAGAGCAATAAAGCCATGCTCACAGAAGGACATGATGTTGAATAGTCTGTTTGCTGACCCAAATTGTGGCTAGAACACATAACAAACTCTAAAGATGTATGTCTGCCAGTCACAGCAGCGCCCAGACTGTTACAGGCATGAAAATGAACTGAGTAGCACATAGTCATAAAAAGAGCAAGTGAGAACCAAGCCCCCTGTTACCTGCTTATAGAAACATTGCGCTAACCAGTAGGCTACAACTCTCTGCCCAGCAATGGCTGGATTCAAAGAGACTTCCAATAATCACCTAACATGTCTGCTGTGCATGCCTATATAGGTTAGCCCCTCCAGTACCCATGATGCACTGCACACACAGAACAGCAGTCTGCAGATGATCACCAAATGGAGAATGCACTGATCCATCACCTCAGCTCAGTAAGATGCACTGACAGTGTGTGATACAAGCACAGAACAGCTACAAACCGTGCTACTGAGAAGTTTCAGTAGTCACCCTGAGGGTGAGGATGGGCACCCAGCACCTGGTCCCCAGAGCTGGCACTGCTAGAGATGGTCTCTGCTGTAGGTCCATGTCACTACCAGTGTGTGATAGCTATTGTTTGTAGTGTGTTATACTATTCACCTTATTTTCTACCCAATTACAGATTGCCTTAGGTGTCTATTAGAACAGCACATGTTAGTATCCAGTGATGCAGTAGCTGGTGCTATGGTTGTTAAATGCAGTGGGGGATTCCAGGCTTGCCTGGGGATATTACTATGGTCTAAGCTAGTCCTCCTGCTATGACCACAGTTAGAAGACCAGGAATTGCTGGTTTCCCAACCATCTGGGACTACTAATCCACCATAGCAAGCACAGTCAGACTGCACCTGCTGGCCATCACAGGGCTGTTTCAGCCATGCACATGCCAACTGTAGCTGGTCAGCACACAATGCATGTGCAGAGAGCAACCATGTATATCCTGGCTTGGGCCAGCCAGCATTTGGCACAGTGTTTGGTCTCCCAGGACAGCGACTGCACCCACATCACTGGGTCTAGACTGTATATAGCACTATGTGGATACATAGCCATGCCACGGTCTCAGCTCAATCAGAGTGGGCTTGC
This sequence comes from Ichthyophis bannanicus, assembly GCA_033557465.1. NCBI lineage: Eukaryota > Metazoa > Chordata > Amphibia > Gymnophiona > Ichthyophiidae > Ichthyophis > Ichthyophis bannanicus. The sequence goes on from CM066035.1 coordinate 56,173,242, forward strand.
TGCATGAAGTGCCGTGATCTCCCAGCCCATGCACATGGCAGACAGGCACTATGAAATCTCAGCCATTGACCCTACCTCTGATGCAGACACATCCTGGGCAAACTTCTCTGTCTAAGGCCATACTCTCAATCCTCTGTTCCTCGTGCACATTTGCAGACTAACTCTGGGAGCAGCCTAGGCAATGTGAGACACAGTGCAGTACAGAAGGCCTCAGAACTCTGGGGAGACATACACACACACATGTGCAACTGTAGTAGCGAGCTCTGACATTCAAGCACATTGTTAACATCCGCACAGTGAGCCTGTGCTATCAGTCTTCCTTTCCATCCAGTTGAGGATAGTGGAGCCTGTCTGTGTGACTGATGGGTGTCTGTACCCTTGCTGGTCGATGCTTTGGAGGCTACACATGCTGGTACTGTACCTGCACTGTAAGCTAAAGTTTATCCACAGGGACATGCAATATGTGATCCATAACCCTCCACTCATATACACAATGGCTTTGTGTGTTGAACCACAGAGTTACCATATGGAGATATCAGTCCCTGGGGCTGACATGTTACCCATTAGGCAGACCTGGGCACATGTTGCGATGCGATCGGCACACAGGACCATGACATGGGTCTTGTCTGCTGCAGGTAGGTGCTGCTGCACCCACCACCAGCATGCTGTCAGTAGGGGTGGTGCACAATACCGATAAGTCCACCTAGGGTGCCAGGTCCAGATGGGAGGAGCAAAGGCACACATTGACGGACACGCCATCCCCCCAAACAACTGCTGCTGCCAGAACCTCATCACTGCCTGCTGCTGATATGTCATGGGGTATGCAGGTAGCCACAGCTGTGGTATTTCCCCAAGCACCTGCATTTTGCAGCTCCTGTAGTGCTACAGCTGCTGGTGCTATCATCTTCTTCCTCCAGAGCTGGCTTCAGCAGCAGTGGTGTGGCCAGCTGGGGTCCCTTGGCCTACCCCATGTGGTGCATCACCTTTCTGCAGCAGCAGCATGTCTGTGTTCCACCAATGTCAATGTGGGATCATGATGGACATCACAGAAGTACCACCTTGGCAGCTGCCTGGTCTGCCTTGTGCCCCAGCAACCCCCACTGCATGACTGACATGCCACCTCCTTTGACCCATTTGCACCATCAACATGGTGCCCTTTCATACTTGGGCACTATGCTGTTGCTTCTAATGGAGCACTACTATTACTATCTTGGGCTCCGCTGTCTGTGCATTACATTGCAGATATTTAAATAGGCTCTCTACCCTCAAAATACACCATTTCTACAAGGTTTTACTAGGCGTTAGGGTTCCCAGCGTTAAAGGGCTTCAACATGTTAGCACAATAGGTGTTAGGTGTTAAGGGAATACCCATTGTTAATGCCCTCTCTCTGCCCCATTAATGCCCACTCTCCACTGACTGCGCCCTCAATGCTGCAGGAGCCTGTAACACCCGTTAATGCAGCTTTTTCGCAGTGTTAAGGGTGCAAGGGTGCCGATAACAGGCGTCAATGGCACACTTGCACCCTTAATGCCCTTTAGTAAACATACCACTTAGAATATCATTTTGCTGTAGTGATTTTTTTGTGGGGGGGGGAAGGATATAGTGCAACATGATATTATTTCTCAGAGATTTGAAAGATTTTATAGTGCAACGTGATATTGTTTCTCAGAGACTTGAAACGTTTTGCTTAACTGGGCTTATTTTGAAGTGGTTCGCCTCATCTGTCTGAGAGACAATTTTCTGTGATAAATTGACACTCATGCTCTGAATGGTTTACTATATAAAGAAGGCTCCCAGAGTGATCCGTTTTGTTGGCCATGTTACTTAATTTATACTTGCATTTGATTTGTGAAGTCCTGATACATAGACCTGAATTTTAGGATCTAGTCGTATGCAGGTGATTTATCTGCCATATGAAATAGATTTAGCTCCGATAGTTTAGGAAAATGGGTAGTGATCTTGAGGCAGTTTCTAACAAGGACTGACTATTCATTTCCATAGAGCTCAGATGCTGATTATAAGGGAGAGAAGTGATTTATTAAATTGGTATGTGATACAGGTTTGTGATCAGGTTAATTATTTTGGGGTTATTTTAAAATCCAAATTAACCTTGAAATCTGTAGCTAAGAAAGTATTCTTTAAAATGAGATTATTATGCAGATTGAAACCTTTTTAAGAAAAAATGGTTATTTAGAAAAGTATTATATCAATAGGTTTTAAAGTTATAGGGTTTTTAAAATTAAAATGTGAAATATATGCTTACAAACAAGCAAAAGAAACTCCAATAATACAGTGAAAAAAGAAAAGCTTAGGGGCATGTTTACTAAAGTCCGCAAATTTGCGCGCCGCAAAATAGCGCACGGCAACGCGCCACTAAAACGCGCATAAACGCGTTTAAACGCCCCGCACATGTGCGTGTCACCCCCGCACAGGTACGCGGCACACCGACGGGCCCCGTACAAGTGCGGGCCCGGAAATGTCCGATAGAGGCGTGGAACGGCTAAAGGAGGGCGGAGGAAGGCTCCGGAGGGGCGGAGGGACGGGGTCAATGGGTGGAGAGTGGGAGGGGAGAGGGTCCCCGCACAGTATCGGGCCCGAATTTGCATGTAAAAACTACCGCGAGTGAAACACTCGCGGTAGAAAGCATTTAAAGGGAAGAGAAACCATTTACGTCAGCAATGTACAGGAAAACCGGGGAAACCAGCAAAACGTGAGCAGTGTGATACATGTGCACAGCACAAAAGTGCACATAAAAATAGGAAATGACCACAACAGAACTCTTAAAAATAGTAATTCAGCTGGGGAACAGTGATAGTGATGGGCAAATACAGAAAACACACCCAACAAAGCTCCAGAAAAAAGAAATGAATCTTGGAAGGGGTTACGGAGCGGAGACTATTCCAAACAACATTTCCTGTTGTGGAGCTGTCCTGGGAGTGTTTGCTATGGTTGCCCATTAATATCACTGTTGCCCAGCGTGGTGATATTGTTTCCCCCAGTTCCCGTGGTCATTTCCGTGGTTTATGTGCACGTTTGTCACCAGACAGGGTGCATATGCCCACAGTAAAATTGCGTAGAGCAGGGTTTGTGACTCCATCCTGCCAGGCTTACTACCTCCAGGGGCTGCACTGTCTCTGTGGCCCTAGTGTGGTGCAGCAGACAGAGTCAGTACCTCTAGGACCAGAGGTTCAAAGCCCAGCTGGGGCACTTGCCAGCCCAGTCCCTATATTTTACCCACCACTAAACACAGATAGCGCAGACACCCCTGTATTGCAGGGGACATAAGCATGGGGAAAACACCCATATTTTACCCAACAACGCACACACACCACAACAATGGGCATTACCCACAGCCAAGTACCCCAAATGCAGTCCCGTACTGCCACATTTCAATCAGGTCACCTGCTTTTTATGGGAGGAGCTCATGCCAGCATGTTGGCGGACAAGTACATGTGGTGCAGGGGGCAGTGGCTGCTAGCGACAGAAGACAGAGGCCTAGCCATGTGCAGGCTGCCACCGTCCACTGCAACAGACTGCAACAGACAGGCCCTGCCGGATCCACATTCATGGACATGCCAGGGAATCCACCCAATCTGTGGCTACACAGTGGTGCAGTGCACACAGATACTGCATGCAAGAACAGAAGGTCACAGGTTCAAAGCCCAACTGGGGCAACTGCCAATCTTGCCCACATATTTTTCCCCCAAGTAAACAGTGATAGTAAGGGCACACCTTTCCTGGCTTGGACATATGCAATGGCAATACGTCTATATTTTACCCCACTGAGCAAAGACACCATGAACAGGGCCAGTACCCAGAGCAGAATCACCCAAATGCAGTCCTGGTGGGGCACACACCAGTCAGGTTCCATGATGCCACTCATACAAATGCCTGTGCTGTATATCTATGCACCACACCCATGGTATATAGATGTAGCTCATGCATATCCATGAGGGACAGCAGGAAAACCAGAACAGTGTGATGCAAACCTGGACTGGAGTTGGGAATCTGTGCTGTAAAGCAGCAGCCATCAAGGGCAGACACACCCACACCCACAGGCCTCATTGGCCAATGTCTCCTGGAGAGGCAGACCATTGGACCCTGCATGCATCTCCCAAAACTAGCACTTGCATAACTTACCAATGTCACCCTACACCTGAGGTATACGGTACACAGCTCTGAGACGTTTGCTAGGAGCACAGGCAGCTAGATATCCATACGTTACGCACATACTGCTAGTTGACCCCATCCAAACAATCTGTTAGGTGTTTGCGGTGCGTGCTCCAGGCCTGGCCTCTGACGGTGTTTACCACCCTGGGGAGTGACCCCCAGCTGTACTGCGTACCATATCCATGCCTTGCTGTGCTCAGGACCAGTTTGGTGGGCAAGGCTAATTACTTCCTCAATAGTAGCACCATGATGGCATAGGTGTGGAAGTGTGTGTCTGGCTATACAGTGGGTGTTGGCTGCAAGCCCCTTCCACAGCCCACACTGCCAGCACTGTTGCCAGTATTGGCCTGCCAATGTGCATAATGAGGTGCAAGGTACCATGGGTATAGCCAGGACAGGGTAGCCTGGCCAGGATGCATCTGCACCGGGCATATGGCACTGGCAGGGACATTGTAGTGTCCGGCCACCACCTACACAGACAGGGTGGCCAAAGCATGTCCTTCTGGGAGATCACGCTCACCCTGACTGTGCAGTGACCACAGCATGGCTAGGCACCCCCATAGTGCTATACAGTATTTCTCTCATGTGATAGATATGGGTTTCTATTTGGGGCCCAGTCACTGATTTATCTGCTTGCTGTGTATGCTGGCAGACCAGTTCTGGGTGCATGTGTCTCCATTGGGAACATGCACTATGGACTAACCAGCAGACTGTTTGTAGCTGGTATGTGTCTTGCTGGAATGGCTTTCAGGGTGCAGTGGCTGTTGGCTTGCTGCAGGGGAATATCTGGTGGTGGGGTGCAGCTTACCTTATCCTGGTCCTATGTCTGTCTGCTGCTGTGTGTTGGGTGGGGGTGGTGTTCATTCCTCAGCAGGACTGGGGTTGGGGTTGATGTTGCCCTCTACTGCCACCTTTGCAGGGAGGTATGGTGTGGATCTCTTGATGGGGGACCATGTTTGCTGGGGGGGGGGGGAGAGCCCTGGTGGTGGTTCCCAGGGGGTGCTGAGCCTGACTGGGATATCCATGGTGTTTGTGCAGAAACTAGCTATCTTACACATTAACACTGCTTTGAAACTCCCGCTTGGCCTCTATCAGCCATGGAAGGTGTTGTGGACCTGGTCCTGGGTGCCTCATTGCACACTCAGGGTGAGCACAGAACCCGCACGATGTAACGGTGTGTAGCTACTCTGTGCCAGTAAAACACCCGGTCAGTGCCCCCTACCAGGCCGAGGTGCTGTGTGGGTGCACCCGGTCACTCCCCCCAACAGGGCCGAGGTGCTGTGGGGGTGCATTACCCATCTTGTGTCCATCTGTGGACAGCTAATTTGCATGTGCAGTGCATCATGGGTACGTGTGGCCTAACCCTATCCTGTTTACACCGGCAGACTGTCTGTGAGGTGACGTGCAGGCTATCTGCAGCCAGCCAGGGGCTTGCTTACAGCTATGGAGTTGTAGCCCAATGGTTACATCACTCCCTGTGCAACCAGAGGTCATGGGGTTCTGTGATAGGGGTGTCCACAGCATCTTTTTAATTTACTGTACATATGTTGCTGCCAGCAATAACACCCTGAGCGTACTGTACCCATAAGGTGCCTCTGAGGGCGCTTTATGGGGCGCCGTATACGGCACTTTATGGTTGCCATCCATATAGGGTGCACTATACATTATCCTGTGTCGCAACATACATGCTGCCCTATAGGGGACATTCTAGGGTGCCTTGGCGGATGGTGCACTGTCACATGTGCCTTATGGGCTGCCTTATGTTAACATGCTGTGAGCGTGCGTTTTCTAGTTGTTATCACAAAATAAAATTAGTGGGCCTCCTACAGCACTCCACAACATAAAACATACTGCCTCTGCTAGTCTTTTTCAATGGGCATTGTGAGGGATTGAACCCCTGGTCCCTGCACTATTGGTCAGTGTCACAACCATTGTGCTGTGGCTCTGTTCCTGTGTTTGAGCAGCAGCGCGCAGCCTTGTAGCCATCGGTGCGCCGTCTTGTGGCGCACAAAATTAGCAGTGCGCCGCCTTCTGCCGCGTAACATTAACAGCGTGCCGCCTTATGCCGCCCAACATGGGCATGCCCCTTAAAATAATGCCTCAGCCAGCTGTCTTCAATGGGCACTGTGGGGAATTGAACCCATGATGCCTGCACGAGTGGTCAGTGTCTTAACCATTGTGCTATGGCTCCATTCCTGCTATTTGCACATCAGCGCGCCACTTATCCCTCCCACTATTGGGCTGCCCCCTCACACATCAGCGTGACGCCTTCTGCCCACAGGCTCGCCGCCTTCTGTTGCCCCATTTTATCAGCGCGCCGCCATCTGCCGCCCACAATGAACAGTGCGCCGCCTCATGCCGTATAAAAAAATGAGTGCGCCGCCTTCTGCCGCCCATAATCAATATACCTCCTACACCACTTTTGCCCATAAAAGTTGATGCCTCAGCTGATCTTTTTCATTGAGCGCAATGGGGGTTTGAACCCCTGGCCCCTGCACCATAAGTCAGTGTCTTCACCGTTGTACTACGGCTCTGTTGTTTGGTTACGCAGCAGCGCCCCACTTAGCCTTCCCACGCGCTAATGTGGGCCCCACACATTTGCGCGACGCGCACACGTACGGTCCGCTTTTTTTCTTTTTTCTGCCTGGCCCGCCCACTCCTTATATGGCACCAGCACACTAACGGGAACCCGCACAGCAACGGTGTTTAGTAAACATGCCCCTTAGTATCACAATATACCTAACAAATGCTGACAAAGCCCACATTACAGAAGGCAAACAATCTCCCACCAGGAGTCAAAGATAATAAGATTTTGTTCCAGACAACAAAAAACGTAATAATCACTTCATACAAAAATAAGGAAACTTAAAACAAAATAGTAAACCACCATACAAAAACAAGGAAATCTTGTCTTTCCTAGTTGGGGCATCAAGAAAGCACCTTATCTGTTAGGAAGGTTTCTAACTATGCAGAATCTAAAAACACACACTATACACTTGCACTTTGGACCACGCATCCGTAGACCCGTGGCCACAGCCAGAAGACACTACAGTTGTTTAAATGATGTTGGGAAGGGGGGAGTGTCTCCCCCGGTGCTCTCCTCCCAACAGTCAACTCACTGGGCCCCTCCTACAGCAATATAGCCTCAGGGAATTCTCTCTGCCCTGCGGTAAGGAATCAGGACTTCTTCCTAAAGTTATAGTTTTAAAGTTTAAAGCATTAAATTTGGGTATGCCATTAGAAATGATTTTGCCTTTTGAAGAATATTCATTGCAGCTCTGTTTGCACTCTCAGCATTAAGGTTTTCTTCAGATGCCCTCTTTGAGGTTTGTATAAAAGGCATCAATTAGAAATCATGTGTGCTCCATGTGTGTGCCATCTATGGCCCCAGCTGTTGGAATTCTTTGGGGTATGTTTACTAAACCGCATTAACGTAGCAGATGCTATGTTAATGCATGTTAGGTAACTTTAACACGTGTAAAAAACATGCGTTAACGTTACCTAATGCGTGTTAGTGTTACATAACGCACGTTAGCATTCCCGGCTGCGGTAAGTCCCTCAGAGGGTGGAGAGAGGGCGGAGAGAAGGAGTCAGTGGGCAGGGAGTGGGCGTGGAGAGGCCCCTTCCACACTAACGCGGAGAATTGAAGGGCTGAATCATACCGCGACTGAAAACCTGGTGTTAGCACACATTTGCAAGAGAGAGAAATGATTTCGGTGTCAGCAATGTACAGCAAAGGCAGGGAGCCCAAGAAAAGTGATAGTAGTGCTCCATTTGCAGCAACAGCATAGAGCCCAAGTATGAAAGGCCACTATGGTGATGTTGCAAATGGGGCATAGGAGGCTGCAGGCAGGACATGTAGTGGGGGCAGCTGGGGCACAGGGTGGACTAGGCAGTCGCCTAGGTGGCACATAGGAACAAAGAAACCGGACATCAGCAAGACAGCAGCTGACAAAGGCCAAACACAATCCACCTACATCTACATGGTCCACCCTAGCTAACAGTTACCAGGGCACTGACCTGACATCCCCCCCAGCCAACCCTCCCCTAAGCGGAATGGACATAATATTGGCAGACGGTGATGGGGCAGATGTGAGGATGCCTATGTATGCCCCCCACCCCAGACCCCGCTCCCTAGGCAACTGCCTAACCACACCGTGGATGGCCTGGGACTGCACACTACCAGCACTGACAGCATATGGTCATGTCAGCATGGCAGGGGGGTATGTGCCCATGCTGGAGGGGGCAGTGGCACCTGCCTGCAGTGGACCTAGGCCATGCCCTGTACCATTACGTGGTGTGCAGTGCAACATAAAAGGTCTGGCTGAGGAAAAGTACAGGTAGCTCCAGGGACTACTGTGCATTTGTGGAAACAGTGTGGTGCAGTACACACAGCCAGTGTGTCTAGAAGCAGAGGGTCACAGGTACAAGTCCCAGCTGTGCATCCTGCAGATCATGTCCCTATATTTTACCCTACAATGCAGATACAAAGCAACATGTGCAAAGCCCAAAGCCGCGGCAAACAGGGTTACAAACACCCACTCACACAGGCTCCACAATCCAAAGCTGCATGGAGAGTCAGGCTGTGGGCCCCAGCACGGAGCTGTAGTTATCACCAGAGCACTACTACTACATCCTGCACAGTTTATCATTGTCGGCACTGTGATCAGGACCAGTGTGGCGGGCAGGGCTGCCAACCACCCCTATCTTTGCACAATGCTGCAATAGGAGTGTGTATGTGTGTGTGTGTTTGTCTATCCATTGTTTTGTGGCTGCCCACACCTCACTGGACCCACAATGTCCCATTGTTACCAGCGTTAGCTTGAATATGTGCATAATGAGGAGCAGGGTATTGTGGGTATGGCCTGGACAGGTTGGATTGGCCAGGATGCATCTTAACAGGGTGTGGGGCAATGCCTGGGACACTGTAGTGCCTGACCATTGCCTGCATGGACAGGCTGGCCACAGCATGTCATGCTCGCAGGACACTCTCACTCTGACTGAGCAGTGACCATGGTATGTCTAGGTTCCCACATAGCGCTCTACACTATCTGTCTCCAGTGATTCCTGTAGTTCCTAGTGCTTGGAGCCAATCACTGAGATATATGCTTGGTGCACATAGTTGTTCTGTGTGCATGTATGTACTATGGATTGGTTAGTGGACTGTCTGCAGTTAGTTTGTGCATAGTTAGAACACTTTGTAGGGTGCTGCAGGTTCAGTCTGACTGTGCTGTCTGCCGATGAATGGCAGACTATGGTGTGAGGCAGATGAGGGTTTCCTGACCTAACCCCAGCATTGTTGCTGGTCTGCCCCAGTCACAGGTATGGCTCTGGCCCACCAACATTGGAGAGCTGTCTTACATGAGCAGGATCAAGGTTGTTTCAGAGGGGCTCAGGCACCTGTCCTGTAGCTACAAAAAGGGTGAGAGTGGGCCCTTTGGGGTATATAATGTATACCACTTTGACCTGTAGAGGCACTGCTACACAAACCTTATACAAGTCTATAAAACCCCTCTGCCCTGATAATAGGTGCCCATGTCAGCCAGACCCTAACACTGAGTACACACTAATCTGGGTGGCATCTGGTCAGAGAGCCACAGATGGACACCAAATTACCTTCAGATACACTACAAGGAACACCTATCACACACTGGTAGTGATAGGAATGTACAACAGAAGCTATCTCTAGCACCACAAGTACTGCGTACCTAGTGCTGGGCACCCATCCTAACCCTCAGGGTGATCACAGAACCTGCACAATGGCATGGTCTGTAGTTACTCTGTGCCATTATTACACACTGTCAGTTCATCTTTCCAAGCTGAGATACCGGAGAGGTGCAGACCCCATTTGGTGATCAGCTGTAGACAGATATTCAGCATGTGCATTGCATCATGGGTACTGGTGGGGTTACCCTATCCTGGCACTCAGAGCAGACAGTTTGTGTGGTGACCTGCAGTCCTTCTGTACCCAGCCATTGCTATGAGACACACCATGGAGGTATAGCCTACTGGTTAGTACAATGCCGTTCTTGGCAGTGTTCATGGGTTCAATTCCTCATTGTTCTCTCCTTTCATGCCTGTCCTACTCAAAGAGTTTGCATGCCTGTAACTCATATTTTCACAGATCTGTGCTGCCAGCCCATAATACCTTCGCCATAGTTGCCAACATACCTTCGGTCCGTCTATCTGCGTCTGTTAGCTGTGTAGAGTCCTGTCTGTCTGTGCAGGCTGCCACTCCATGTCCTGCACTGCAACCCTTTCCTGCATTGCGCCTCTTTGTGCTTGCCTCACCTGTGCCTGATCTGCATAGCACCACCACTCCTCTGTCCACCCATCATTGTAACTATCCTGCGTCCTCCGCCTCCACTGGGGGACACGTATTCCCATCGTCTGCCACCCACTGTCTTTCCAGTACTTTACATTGCCAACACCCTGTGCTGTGGTACATTTGCCCCACCATGTTTGTCAACAGTACTGGCAGCCACATAGGATGCCCGCAGATATGGCAGGTCCAGCAGCTCCCAACTCTCCCTCCTTCACTCACCTGTTCATTGCCTTTCCTCGGTGTTCTATCTAGTGTTAGGGCTACATCTGTCTCTATGCTTCACAGGTCATGCATGTCATCCTGAAGCACCTTGCAGCCCTTAGGGCACACTGACCTAGGGCACCGTAACCTTGTTAGGCCACCATAACTTATGGTTCCGTAACCCAGGGTGCCTTGTCCAGGGGTGCCTAATACGGCACTTAGCCTAAGGATCCCTATAGGGCGCCTTACAAAGCGCCTTATGAGGCACCTTACGAGGCACCTAACAAGGTGCCTTACGAGGCACCTTACAAGGCATCTTATAAGGCACCTTATGAGGCACCTAACAAGGCACTTTATAAGGCACCTAGCAAAGCACCTTATAAAGCACCTTACAAGGTGCCTTACAGGGCACCTTACAAGGCACCTTAAAAGGCACCTTATAAAGCACCTTATAGGGCACCTTATAAGGCACCTTACAAGGCACCTTCCTTACAAGGCACCTTATAAGGCACCTTATAAGGCACCTTATAGGACACCTAACAGGACACCATATAAGGCACCTTACTTACAAGGCACCTTACAAGGCGCCTTGTAACGCACGTTAGTTGATACGGCTTGCCGTAGCGATGCAACACCCACGCCTTTATATGGGCATCTGTACCATTACCACAGAACCTAACATGGGTAATATTACCGCGGTTTAGTAAACATACCCCTTTGTCTAACTCATTACTTTTAGAAATTGACCTGAAGGATTTTAAGAAGTGTTTAAAAATGCTTCTGTTTGAGGACTATGTTCAATGTACATTGGTAACATTTCCTTGCAAAATGCAATGTGTACCACCTAAGCAGTTTGCATTTTAATTAAATATCACTATGATACAATACAGTAATAAGGAAGTTGTTATTTGTTATTTTGTATGCATTTCATTGTATCATAATAATGATATTTAATTAAAATGCAAACTGCTTAGAATATTATAATAGGCAGTATATAGCAAGTAAATAAATTAATAAGTCTTTTTTCTTTGTTCGTCCCTAGCCTATAAAATGTATGCATATACTAGGAGACGGAGTTTGAGTGGGCAGTAAAGTTATATGTAGAGCAACAAAATTCAGCAGCTCGGTATGCATAAATTAGAACATAAAAAAAGCAGGTCTGTGATGTAGTCACTGCTTAAACGTGTATTCAGCAGCTAGGCTTCTGCATTCATTAGTGCTTATTCAGTTCGTTAACATGCCTTAAGATATTAGCACATGCAGAATCAATTTAATACGTTAATCTATGAATTGAATTTGCACATGTTAAAAAGTTGTATTGCACATTTTAAAATGAACTAAAAAATTGCCTGATAAGAAGCCATAAAAGCCAAATAAACTGAAAACAAATCAAACATTTTTTGGCCTGTGCATTTCCCTGTCAGCAGTGCCATTTAAACAGCTAGAGCAGCTGACTATTCAGAGTGAAATCCCAAAAAGCAGCCAAACCCTACTCAAATAATAAAAATAATCAAAACAAACAGGGACAATACTCAAAATAAATACACAGCAGGGCTAAAAGGAGTCATCAACAGGTGTGTATCTGTACACCGCCTAGAATGACGCTTTGCTTGAGCGGTATATCAAGCGCTACAATAAAATAAAATAAGAAATAAATGCTTTGCGCTTGGTGGTCTATAAATGCTTTTAAATAAGTAAGTAAGTAATGGTCAGAAAAAAATGCCATAAACTCATCATTTGATTCCTTTACCCAAAAGGTTTCCTTTTGTCTTTTAAACAGCGTTAATATTTATACTTATATAGTAACATAGTAAATGGCGGCAGATAAAGACCAGTATGGTCCATCTAGTCTGCCCAGTACGATGTCAAGAGTAGGTACACCTGCCGCTCTGTGCAGGCCCCCCTTCCCCATGTCTTTGTTTAGGGGTGATCCCACCACTCCTTGTAGTGCACCCCTATTTGTTAAGGAATTAGATGGTTCAGATTATTTTGATATTTTTTTGTTGCTGTAAAGGGATCCACTGTGTCTGTCCCATGCCCTTTTAAACTCCGTCACCATATTTGCCCCCACCACTTCCATCGGGAGCGCATTCCAAGCATCCACCACCCTTTCAGTGAAAAAGTATTTCCTGACATTGCCTTTCAATTTACCACCTTGTAGCTTCATGTTATGCCCTCTAGTTTTGCAGCCTCTCCGTCTTTGGAAGAGGTTTGTTTGTTCATTATTTCTCTGTATGTATTTAAAGGTCTGAATCATATCTCCCCTGTCCCTCCTCTCCTCCAAAGTGTACATGTTTAGGTCTTCAAGTCTCTTCTCATAAGGCTTCTGACACAGGCTCCAAATAATTTTGGTTGCCTTCCTCTGAACAGTTTCCAGTCTTTTTACATCCTTTGCAAGATATGGTCTCCAAAACTGAACACAGTTTCCAAGTGAGACCTCACCAGTGACTTGTAGAGCGGCATAAGTACCTCTTCCTTTCTGCTGGTAATTCTTCTTTGTATGCAGCCCAACATCCTCCTGGCTTTTGCCACTGCCTTGTCGCACTGTTCTGCCACCTTGAGATATTCAGAAATAATCACTCCAAGGTCTTTCTCCTGATCTGTACACACCAATCTCTCGCCCCCTATCGCGTACATTTCCTTTGGATTTCTGCTTCCCAAGTGCATGACTCTGCACTTCTTCACATTAAATCTTAATTGCCAAGCATTAGACCATGAGGAACAGTATCAAAGGCTTTGCAGAAATCCAGGTAGATGACATCCATTGCATGCCCCTGATCTAGTTCCCTGGTTGCCCAGTCAAAGAACTCAATCAGATTTGTTTGGCAAGATTGTCCTTCGGTAAAACCATGTTGCCTCGGATCTTGCAACCTGTTGGCTTTGAGAAAGTTCACAATTCGCTCTTTCAGGAGCACCTCCATTACTTTTCCCGCCACTGAGGTAAGGCTCACAGGCCTGTAGTTTGACACTTCTTCCCTGTCACCACTTTTGTGTAGAGGTACGACATCAGCCATTCTCCAGTCCTGAGGAATCTCTCCTGTTTCCAAGGATCTGTTGAAAACATCCTTTAACGGCCCTGCAAGAACCTCTCTGAGCTCTTTCAGTATCCTGGGATGTATCTCATCTGGTCCCATGGCCTTGTCCACTTTCAGTTTTGCAAGTTGTTCTAACACATCATCTTCTGTGAATGGTGTGGTATCTACTTCATTCCCAGTTTTATATTTGGGAGTCACAGGTGGTCCTTCTCCAGGACATTCCTTAGTAAAAACAGAGCAGAAGTATTCATTTAGCAATTTTACTTTTTCAATGTCACTTTCCACGAATGCGTTCCCAGCACTTCTGAGTCCTGCAATTCCACCTCTGATCTTCTTCCTTTCTCCAATATACCTGAAGAAGGTTTTGTCGCCACACTTCACATCTTTAGCCATCTTTTCCTCTGCCTTTGATTTTGCTATCCTTATTTCTCTCTTTGTCTCTTTGAGTTTGATCCTGTATTCATTTCTGTGTTCCTCTGTTTGCAAGCTTTTGAATTTTGCGAAAACTGTGTTTTTTGCCTTTATTTGAGCAGCCACTTCTTTGGAAAACCAAATAGGTTTTCTTCTCCTCTTGTTTTTGTTTACTTTTCTTACATATTTATCTGTTGCCCCTTTTATTGCCACCTTTAGTTTAGCCAATTTCAATTCCACTTCCCTTATCTCCTTCCACCCTGTCAGTTCCTCCTTTAGGTACTCGGCCATTATATTGAAGTCTGTGTTTTTGAAGTTTAGGACCTTGAGCTTGCTATGATTGGCCTGTACCATGGCTTTTATCTCAAACCACACCATGTGATGATCGCTGCTGCTCACAGGGGCACCCACGCAGACATTCGACACGCGATCCCTAGTTGGTTCCATCACCACTTGTCTAAGTAATGCGTCTTGGAGAGCATCCACAATTGTTTTGCTTCTTTCCAAATTTGCAGAAGGAGTAATCCAATCCACATCAGGTAGATTAAAGTCACCCAATATAATCGTTTCTTCCTTTGTGGCTATCTTGGCAATATCTATAATCAATTTGTTATCTATCTCTTCAGTTTGTGCCGGAGGTCTGTATACTACAGCAGTATGGATGACAGTGCCATCTCCTCTTTCCAACACAATCCAGAGCGCTTCTTCTTTTCCCCATGCCCCCTGCATTTCAATAGCTTAATGTTGCCCTTGACATACAAGGCTACTCCTCTTCCTCTTCCATTTTCTCTGTCTCTTCTGAATAGATTATAGCCAGTTATGGCTATAACCCAATCATGCGATTCATTTAGCCAAGTTTCTGTAATGGCCACAATGTCCAAATCCATTTCCACCATTAGGGCTTCCAGGTCCGGAACTTTGTTGACTAAGCTTCGAGCATTAGTGCTCATTGCTTTCCAGCATTTAACTGGCTGGTGTGTATTTTGCATTGCTTTTGTTCTGCCCACATCTTACTGCTTGTTTTTGATGTGTGGTTTAAAAGTGTGGCTGTTTCTGATGTTATTCTTCTTTTGCAGGGGGTGACGTCCAGAGCTTGACCTTCCACATCTGTGTTCACTTTCTGCTCTAAGTACTTCAACAACTTGGGGGGATGTTTACTAAACTACGGTAAAGTTACAGACCACGCGTTATGTAACGTTAGCGATCGTTAGGTAACGTTAAAGCGCGGTATGTAACATTAATGCGTGTTAATGTTACTTAACGATTGTTATTGTCCCCCGTCGTGGTAAACAATGCAGAGGGAGGAGAGAGGTCGGGGTGAAGGGGTCAATGGGCGGAGAGTGGGCGGAGAGTGGGCGGGGAGAGGCTCCCTGCACACTAACGTGCTGAAATGAAGGGCTGAATCCTACTGCGAATGAAAATCTTCTGTTAGATGCACATTTGCAGGAAAGAGAAACCATTTCAGTATCAGCAATGTACAGCATAGACAGGGAGCCCAAGAACCGTGATAGTAGTGCTCCATTTCCGGCAACAGCATAGTGCCCAAGTATGAAAGGCCACTATGTCAATGGTGCAAGTGGGACATAGGGGGCTGCAGGCGGGACATGTAGCGGGGGCAGCTGGGGCACAGGGTGGACTAGGCAGGCAACTAAGTGGCACATAAGAACATAGAAACCAGACATCAGCATGACAGCAGCTGACAAAGGCCAAACACAATCCACCTACATCTACCTGGTCCACCCAAGCTAACAGTTGCCGGGGCACTGACCTGACATCCCCCCAGCCAACCCTCCCCCAAGCGGAAGGGACAGACTATTGGTAGGCAGTGATGGGGGGGGGGGATGTGAGGATGCTCATGTAAGCCCCATGCCCCAGACCCCACTCCCTAGGCGACCACCTACCCACACAGTGGATGGCCTGGGACTGCGCACTACCAGCACCGACAGCATATGGCCATGTCAGCATGACAGGGGGGTGTGCCCGTGCTGGTGGGGGCAGTGGTACATGCCTGCAATGGACCTAGGCCATGTCCTGTACCAGTATGTGGTGTGCAGTGCAATATAAAAGGTCTGGCTGAGGAAAAGTACAGGTAGCCCCAGGGACCACCATGCAGCTGTGGCTACAGTGTGGTGAGGTACACCCAGCCAGTGTGTCCAGAAGCAGAGGGTCACAGGTTCAAGCCCCAGCTGTGGTTCCTGCAGAGCATGTCCCTAAATTTTACCCTATAATGCAGATACAACAGCAACATGTGCAAAGCCCAAAGCAGCGGCAAACAGGGGTACAAACACCCACTCACACAGGCTCCACAATACAAAGCTGCATGGAGAGTCAGGCTGCTGGCCCCAGCACTGAGCTGCAGTTCTCACCAGGGCACTACTACTACCTCCTGCACAGTTTAGCAATGTCGGCACTGTGATCAGGACCAGTGTCGCGGGCAGGGTTGCCATCCACCCCTATCTGTGCACAATGCTGCAATAGGAGTGTGTTTTTGTGTATGTCTATCCATCATTTTGTGGCTGCCCACACCTCACCAAGCCCACAATGTCCCACTGTTAGCAGCGTTAGCCTGAATATGTGCATAATGAGGAGCAAGGTGTTGTGGGTATGGCAGGACAGGGCGGATTGGCCAGAATGCATCTTCACAAGGTGTGGGGCAATGGCTGGGACACTGTAATGCCTGACCACCGCCTGCATGGACAGGGTGGCCACAGCATGGCATGCTGGGAGGGAACTCACTCTAACCGAGCAGTGACCATGGCATGTCTGGGCTCCCACATAGCGCTATACACTATCTGCCTCTGGTAATACTTTTGTGCTCCCAGTGTTGGAGCACCAATTACTGAAATTCCTGCTTGGTGCATGTAATTTTTCTGTGAGTATGCACTATGGATTGGTTTGTGGACTGTCTGCAGTTAGTCTGTGCATGGTTAGAACACCTATAAGGTGTAGTCTGACTGTGCTGTCTGCTGGTGAATGGCAGACAGTGTTGTGTAGCAGTTGGGGTGTTCCAGCCCTAACCCCAACATTGCTGCTGGTCTGCCCCTGGCCCAGGCATGGTTCTGTCCCACCAACCCTAGAGGGCTGTCTTATACCAGCAGGATTGTGGTTGCATCAGCAGGACTGGGGCACCTGTTCCTTACCTACAAAATGGGTGATGTGGGCCCTTTGGGGTATGTAGTGTATACCACTTTGACCTTATAAAGGCACTGCTACACACACCTCATGCAGGCCTAGAAACCACTTTGCCCTGATAGCAGGTGCCCATGTCAGCCAGACCCTAACACAGGTTACACACTAATCTGGGTGGTGTCTGGTCATAGAGGACAACATGTGACTGCAGGATACAGATGGACACCAAATTACCTTCATCTGCACTACAAGGAACACCTGTCACACACTGGTAGTGATAGGGATGTACAGCAGGACCTATCTCTAGCACCATATGTACTGCGGACCTACTGCTGGCTCCCATGCTATCCCTCCGGGTGAACACAGAACCTGCACAATGGCATGGTCTGTAGCTACACTGTGCCAGTATTACACATTGTCAGTTCATCTTTCCAAGCTGAGGTACCGGAGAGGTGCAAACCCCATTTGGTGATCAGCTGTAGACAGATATTCAGCATGTGCATTGCATCATGGGTACTGGTGGGGTTACCCTATACTGGCACTCAGAGCAGTTTGTGTGGTGACCTGCAGTCCTTCTGTACCCAGCCATTGCTGTGACATGCACCACGGAGGTATAGCCTACTGGTTAATACATTGCCATTCTTGGCAGTGTTCATGGGTTCCATTCCTCATTGTTCCCTCCTCTTATGCCTGTCTTACTCAAATAGTGTGCATGCCTGTAACAGTCATATTTTGCAGATCTGTACTGCCAGCCCGTAATACCCTCGCCACAATTGCCAACATTCCCTCGATCCGTCTATCTGCATCTGTCAGCTGTGTAGAGTCTTGTCTGTCTGTGTGGGCTGCCACCCCATGTCCTGCACTGCTACCCTTTCCTGCATTGCGCCTCATCATGCTTGCCTCACCTGTGTCTGATATGCATGGCACCACTACTCCTCTGTCCACCCATCATTGTAACTATCCTGCCACCCCCGCCTCCAATGGGGGATACGTATTCCCATCATCTGCCACCAACTGTCTTTCCAGTACTTTACATTGCCAACACCCTGTGCTGTGGTACAGTTGCCCCCACCATGTTTGTCATCAGTACTGGCAGCCACATGGGCTGCCCGCAGATATGGCGGATCCAGCGGCTCCCAACTCTCCCTCCTTCACTCACCTGTTCATTGTCTTTCCTGAGTGCTCTATCTAGTTTTGGGGCTACATCTGTCTCTGTTCCTCACAGGTCATGCATGTCATCCTGCGACACCTTGCAGCCCTTAGGGTATACTAACCTAGGGCACCGTAACCTTGTTAGGCCACCTTAACCTATGGTTCCATAGCCCAGGGTGCCTTCTAGAGTGCCTTGCCCAGGGGTGCCTACTACGGCGCTTAGCCTAAGGAGCCCTATAGGTGCCTTATGAGGCACCTTACAAGGCACCTTACCAGGCACTTTACCGGGTGCCTTACAGGGCACTTTACCAGGCGTTTTAAAGGGCACCTTACCAGGCACCTTACAGAGCGCCTTACAGGGCGCCTTACAAGGCACCTTACCAGGCACCTTACAGGGCGCCTTACAGGGCACCTTATGAGGCACTTTGTAATGCGCGGTAGTTTGTAACATGCATTAGCTGATACGGCTTGCTGTAATGATGCACCACCCATGCCTTTATATGGGCATCTGTACCTTTACCGCGGAACCTAACATGAATGACATTACCGCAGTTTAGTAAACATACCCCTTGGTTTGTATTCCTGCAGGCTGAAGAGTCTGTGAGGCACTTGACTATCTTCTCTCCGTTGAACTGTGTTCTCAAGTTGGTGCCTCTGATGATGGAATCTCCAAGTATTAGTAGTTTGCTGTTTGGTGAGGTTTTCTTCATATTTGGTCCTCTAGCAAGAGATTGGGCATTGTCTGTCTTATTTAAGGGCCCTTCAGTTTCTTTGGATTGGGCATCCTCATTAGCCAAGGCAGAG
The DNA here is from genome assembly GCA_033557465.1 of Ichthyophis bannanicus. Lineage (NCBI taxonomy): Eukaryota > Metazoa > Chordata > Amphibia > Gymnophiona > Ichthyophiidae > Ichthyophis > Ichthyophis bannanicus. Next base: position 56,192,470 of record CM066035.1, read on the forward strand.
AAAGCATTATGCAGGGATATTTCCTGATGCATAGGATGCCTTTGTGTCACAGGTCGCAGTCTACCAGAATCCATTGTGATCCATTTATTCCTGGGGTGTTTGATTCTTTGTTGGAGTTGTGGTGGACGTTGTTCCGTTTGTATCTTAGAAGAGGTGCATTTCGGGAGGAAGAGCCTGGACCCTGGTGGAAAGGACACCTAGGATAAAGCTCTGAAGGGCCTTTTCTAGAATCCGGCGTTTGCGCTGGCAATTGTGAATCACAGACCATACTAGTGGGATCTCCTGAGTTCGGAGTGCAACAGGAGCATCGCGGGCTCAAAACCAACCCGCTTGGACTTTGCCGGGGGTCAGGTTTTGAGTGTCAAGTGATCAAAGATGGAACCCCCGTCTCCCCAGAAAATGGCAGCGGGCCGTGAAGGGCCGGAGGCGATGCAAGAAATCCTTGCAGAAATAAGAGCGGTCAAAGAAATTGTGATGCTTAATAGCGATTTGCTATTATCTATGCAAGGGGATATCAACGTCTTAAAACAGCAAATGGAAGCCCTCGTTGTGCAGCAAGACAAAGTGGAGATGAAGATGGCTGTACACGAGGATAAACTACAGGAGGTTGGCAAACATGCAAAGCAAATTAAAGCACTACAAAGAGAAATTGAAGATAATAATAACAGATCCAGAAGGAATAATGTGAGGATTGTCGGGGTGCCCGAAGATGTGGAAGGCAAGGACATGTGTGCTTTTTTGCAACAGCTTGTGCCAGCGATACTGAAGATCTCTTTTGAGCTTCCTTTTGAAATCGAAAGGGCCCATCGGGTCCCTTCGCAGATCGCACTGAACAACAAGAAAACCAGGCCAATCATTTTCAAGGTATTGAGATTCCAGCAAGCAGTGAAAATTCTGGAAGCGGCACGGGTACGTTCGCCATTGGAATATGAGGGCCACAGGCTGTTGTTTTTCCCGGACTTTGCAAAGGCGACAGTAGATAGGAGGAGAGCCTTCTTATCGCTGAGACCAAGACTCCAACACCTTCAAGCTAGATATGGTCTCTTGTACCCAGCCAGAATGAGGGTCACTCTCCATAATCAAACCAGGAACTTTGATGAGCCAGAGGCTTTAAGGATCTTCTTGGATAATAAAGAAGCGGAGTTGATGTCCTGAGTAACATTGGGGACACCCAGTCTGGGGTGTTTGGTATAGCTTGGAGGGTGGCAGTGGTTTGTGTATTCATAAAGAATGTGTTAAGAATGTGGGGAGCACGATGTTAGTGGTGGTTTTTTAGATAATATGGTTAGAAATTATGTGCTTGTAGTGGCCAGCGCAAGCGTGTTTGTAAACAGCGCCGGTCCTCGGGCCTCTTCTGCCGTATAAGGCTCACCTATTCAGGGAGTGGGTGTTATGTCCTCCATAGGGTCCACTGGATTCAGGTTCATGGGTACACCCAATAGGGATTTTCTGGATAATCTGTTCAGGCGCATGAAATTTATCCAAGTCATTGGGGTGCATCAAGCTCAAATAGGCTGGGATGGGGTTGCTCTGAATATAAGGAAAAGTGCTGGTCGTTGGCAAATGCAAGAGCAAGGTGAGGTAGCAGTATAATGGCACCTATTAAGATCCTATCCCTGAATGTCAAAGGCATTAACAGCCCTATAAAACGGAAAAAAATAATTCAGTATGGCCAGAAGGAAAAGGCAGATATACTGCTGTTACAAGAGACTCATCTAAACATGAAAGAGTCCTTGAAATTAAACATCAAACCTTTTATGGTGGCAGCATTTTCCGCCGCTGTACAGAAACATAATGGAGTGGTGGTATTAGTGCGGAGATCTCTTGCCCCACAGGTGGTACAAGCTCAAGTGGATCAGAATGGAAGGTTGGCTAGAGTTCATCTCCATGTAGGTCAAATGGAGGTAAATGTATTGAACGTATATGCCCCAAATAGTGACAACCCTGATTTTTTTAGGTCCATTGCGCAAGAATTACATAAGGAAACTGCGATTCCGTTTATTGTCGGGGGTGATTTTAACCTAGTTCTGGACTCCTTAGTAGATAAGAAGCCTCCTAGGTCATGTAAGCCGCCTAAAGCCCACTCAGTGCTGGTCTCGCTTCTTCAGGATGTCGGCTTGGTGGACATCTGGAGATTATTGCACCCATTAGACCAGGAGTTTACGTTTTACTCTCCTCCACATAAGTCCTTATCTAGAATAGATTTTATATTGCTTTCCAAAACCCTGACGGCCAGTGTCACAAATGCGGAGATACATGCGATGCATATTTCGGATCATGCTGCTGTCTCTCTTATGTTGGAGGATAAGAGGTCAGGGCATGCTCCGATCCAGTGGTTTTTCAATAGAACCCTATTGGAGAATGGTGATTTCAAGGCCAAAATATGGTCGGCCATCAAAGATTATTTTCATTTTAATCCACCTCAATTGTCATCGGGTTGGGCGAGATGGAAAAGCTTTAAGGCCTCCATCAGGGCTGTTATTACGAGCTTTAGTATTTATCAGGCTAGACACCATAAGGAGCAGCTGGCAGAACTAGATTTGCAAATTAAAGTGGGCGAACGCATTTTGGTTAAGAGACAGGATCCATGTATTCTGCTTCGATTACAGCGCTTGAGGTATAAATACAATCAGTTGCTATCCGATGAGGTTACCCAACATATTAAAGCTCAGGAAGGGCTATTTTACTGGGAAAATAATAGGGCGGGGCGGCTTTTGGCCAACTCATTGAAGGCGAGAAAAAGAGGCCAGTCGTATAGTGGCCATTAAGGCCGAAGGAAATTCCGCCTTGTTGGTTGAGGACAAGGACATAGCGGAGGCCTTTCGGTCCTTTTTTGTAAACCTATATTCCTCTGAAAAAAAGGTGTTCATGGGAGGCCTTTGCCCGCTTAATGGACAAAGTGGACAGGCCTATACTCAATGAGGATAGGGGAGAAACTCTGAATAATCCTATTACTCTGGAGGAAATCGAGCAAGCAATTAACTCACTACAATCCGGTAGGGCGGTTGGCCCGGATGGACTGCCTGCTGAGTTTTTAAGATGTTTGTCAAGGATCTAGGTATATTTATGCAGGAATATCACCACGCTTTAGTGGAGGAAAGCCCTCAGGTGGGCACTTTTGCAGCCGCTAGAATTATAGTTCTAGAAAAACCGGGGAGAAATTCGCAGTTAGTTAGCAACTACCGCCCGATCTCCCTTTTAAATGTGGAGGGAGTATGGGATGGGGGTGGTGGTAAATGGGGGGGGGAAGGGGATAAAGGTAAGGAATGGGAGGGAGTATGGGATGGGGGTGGTGGATAAAGGGGGGGGGGAAGGGGAGAAAAATAAAATATGTTTAACATTGTTAATATGTATGCTGTTTACATTGTTTCAATATGTATGCTTTTTAAGTTATCTTAAAGTGTATATTGTCTATAATGTTTCAATATGTTAACTTCTTACAATGGAATCAAAATGTATGCTGTCTAATATGTAAACTATTTACAATAAATAAAAAGATTAAATACTAAATGTGGACTACAAAATCTTTGCCACAATATTAGCGCGGCGGTTAGCTGCAGTGGTACCCAGCTTAATCCACCCGGATCAATGTGGGTTCGTAGAAGGGCGATCTACAGCGGATAACGCCAGGCTATTGTGTCATGTTTTAGCGGGGGCAGAGAGTCTGAATGAGCCGTTGGTGGGTCTGTCTTTAGACGCCGAAAAGGCCTTCGACCGTCTAGAGTGGTCGTTCCTATATTCGGCTCTGAAGTGGTTCGGGTTTGGAGAGGGGTTTCTCTAATTACTTAGAGTCATGTATGAATGTCCCTCCGCCAGTATCTGCGTGAACAATATCCAGTCGGTGGACTTTGCGTTGCATCGAGGTACACGCCAAGGCTGCCCTTTATCGCCCCTTTTGTTTAATCTAGCACTTGAACCGCTGATCCTTCTCCTTAGACAAAACGACAACATTCAGAGCATTAGGCTAGCGGGGGGAGAGATCAAAGCATCCGCTTACGTGGACAACCTCCTGCTATTCACTAATCCAGGTTCTGTGGCACACATTCTGGAACAGATTGAGGAGTATTCCTCACTATCTGGATATAAAATTAACTGGGCTAAATCAGTTGCCTTCCCCCTCAACTTACGAGTTCATAAATCGGATTTGTCTGGATTTCCTTTTATGTGGGAACCAAATAGGATCAAGTATCTGGGTGTATATTATTGTCACTCCTTAGAGGAAACGTTGAAGCATAATACTGAGGTAGTTATGGCCAATGTCCAGACCCTGACCACTAAATGGTCTCCGCTGTTATTATCCTGGTGGGGCAGACTGGAGACAATTAAAATGACCATTGTACCTAAAATAAATTATATATTAGAAATGGTGCCATTCTATTTCCCTCTGCAATTCTACCGACAGATTGAGAAACTTCTAGCACTTTTCCTATGTCAGCACAAACCACCCAGGATTGCCCTTAAAAAGCTGAAGGCTCACAAGGAAGGCGGGGGGGGGGGGTAGGTTTCCCTGATTTTCTAGCGTATCATCATGCGTTCCTATTGAAACAAGGTGTTAGATGGAGGGAGCAGCTATCTGAGTTGAGCCCGGTTTGGTTAGCCCTGGAGAAGAGGCTTGCAGCTCCTTTCCCTCTGCATCTCCTTCCAGGAATGGTGTTTAGAGTGAATGTCGGAAGACCCAGGATGATTATAGACACTCAGAGAGCTTTTAGAACATTAGTCAATATGTTGGGGACTGAAGGGAGTAGCGCTCTCTGTCTCCCTTTGTGGTACAACCCATCCTTTAAGATCCAGCAAAAGACCTTTCCGTGGAAACCTTGGTATGAAAGGGGCATATAGACTATAGGGCAATTACTGGACAATAGGGTGTGGAAAGGTTTTGATAAATTGCAGCAGGAATTTCAACTTCCTGGGACCTTATACTTTCAATGGCTTCAATTCAAGCATTGCCTGGGTAAAGCTCTTGCAGGGTGTGAGTTGCTGCAGGATGAATGGGAGGTAGATACTAAGATCATATGGGCGCAGCAGTCTGGCAAGGCAGACTCCTTTTCTATAAGGAGTTGCAATTTGGGGCATCCTCACAATTACTTGGACTGCAGAGAGTGTGGGAACAAGATACAGGAGTCTGCCTGGAACTGCGTCACTGGCAGAGATTCTGGGCACGGCAAGTGAGAGTTGCCAAAGCGGCCTCCATTACGCAGACCCTATTCTTTTTTGCACATAGGGCATATATAACACCCGTCAAATTAAGCAAATGGGACAGCTCGGCATCTTTGCTGTGCTGGACGTGCGGTAAGCATGTGGGTACATTGAAGCATATGATGCTTGAATGTCAGGGGGTGCAGGTATTTTGGTCGCAGGTGTGGGCAAGAATACGAGAAATATTGGACCTTGAGGCCACTGTTCCCTCTAAGCTGTGCGCGTGTGCGCGCGCACACACCTCACCAAGCAAGCACACATACTTTACAACAGAGCGCACAAAAATTACGGTTCAGATTCTGATAGAAAACAACAAAGACGTCTTAAAATTTAAAAGTCGTGTATTTACGGTTTTCACAAGTTCTACAATATTTTCTAGTGCAATCAATGTGGTGTGCATACTGTATTCTGACGTGTAGTCAAATTTTAAAGTATATAACTCCGAGTGTCGTTATGTGGCACACAAAAATTTAACCTTCCTTCAAAAGTTGCACAGCTGATATTTTATGCGCACACAGCCTACAGAAAATTAGATGGAACATTGCTTGAGGCCCCCCTTACCTGGGGGTTGATTGCCTTTTGGTCGGCTCTGCCCATCCCTAGTTTGAGTAAGGAGTACAGGTTCCTATTAGATTTTATGATGGGAGTAGCTATTTGTTTATTGGTCCGCAATTTGAAAAATATGGCAGTGCTACACTTCCAAACTTGGTGGAATCAGGTGCCCATAACGTGTGCTAACTGCACACTTGCTCCCTTACTGCCCTTTAGTAAACATACCTCGAGGTTTCCATAACATTAGGGTTAGTTTCCTCTGAAAGAACCCATGAACAAACCCTATTCATTCCAACAAACAATTGCAGTCAACTTATCTAGGGAAGGTTCACAGGCGTCAATGTCTCTTCAAGCAGTCCATAATTGAGACAGAATGCTCGACATCAGTGTTTCAGCTTCTGTAAAAGAGCTTGCTTTAGACACTGGATATCAACAGAAAGTCTCATCAAAGAAAGGACCACAAATAGTTGGAATCTGAAAGGAGCAAAAAAAATGCATTTAGCAGAGTGTCTTCTAAGATATTTAGCTGTATTTATATCCTGCTTTTCCATGGATCAAAGCAGTCAATTGGGGGATACATTTAACACAAGGGGATATGAGACACATACACTAATACTTACAGGGAACATGGGCAATGGAGGGTTAAGTGGCTTGTCCAAGACCAAAAGGAGTGCCTATAGGACTAGAAATCCCAGTCCCTCTGACCTGAGATTGCTTTTCCCAGGTGGGACTTGAACCCCTGGCCCTCTGGCCTGAAGTACCTTGTCTTAGCCACTAGACCACTCTTCCCTAGGATACAAACTTGGCATCTCAATTCTGATCTCCGATACTTAAAATGTGGCTTTTATTGATTTTGGTAATTACAAAAGATTCTGAAAAGTTAAAGCATATCCCAACAACAGCAAAGAGGTGCAAACTTACCTATCTTTCCCTAAAAATATCTCTCAGCTTCATTCTGGAGCAAATATTAAGAATGAGAAGTCCTTTAGACTCTTTATATATACAATCTTTCATCTTCATATTAACAATTTATTCCTATTCTTGTAGTGATATGAGTAATACTGATACTCATTCATTAGAAATGGATTGAAACCATCCTTCCACATTACAGTTTGAATTTCAGCAATAGCTCAAGGCCAAGGAAACGTTATTAGAAATCAAAAGCCATGTACTTTGGATGGTTTCCTGCTAGATAAAACATACTGTCTGATAAGATATTGCACTATTGCTTTTACATTTTCAATAAAAGTAATATTTATTTTAATTTCATGATGCATGTTACTATGAATATTTTCCATAAAGTGTCAGCAATAGTTAAAACAGACAACACTGATAAACAGGAAAACTATAGAAACGGTCCCAGAATGCTTCAGGACCACTTCAAATAGCATGTAATGAAAGAGAAGAAAATATTGATGAATACAACACACAGAAAGACATGAAAAGTAGAGGAAGTTTTACAAATGTTGCTGTAGAAAGGGCAGATGAGAAATTATAACACCAGTTCTCTAAACCATTTAAAATACTAGTCAAAAAATATGTCATATAGATAAGGAAATGTGAAGTGCGATTTTAGAAAGGACATCCAAGTATAATCTGGGACATCAAAGCCAGAATGTCTGGGACAAACACCAAAAATTCAACGGGTTTGTTGGAACAATGATAAAACAGTATCACAAAAAACTTGTTCCACTCTCTAACAAGAAAAGAAGTATCACTATTTTTTGTGGGAAATGGGTCTCAGACTTGATCGGGGAAAACGTCGGAGAGGAGCTCTGCCTCTATAACCGACTAACCCCTCTATTGCATCAACGACCCAATCATATCCCTTTATTTCCCTTTTTTTTGTTATAAAATGAGTTTAACACAACGTTCAATGCGCTTGAATCTTCAAGTAATAAGTAATTTCAAAATAAAGCTGAACGCTTATCTGTAAAGTCCAATGAGGACTGTAATCTCATCCCTGTGATCGCATCCCAACGCAAGTTGACAGCGCCAGTGCGTTTCACCGCTTACGCGGTTTCATCGGGGGAATATTGCCTGAGATTAGCTTTCAAACCGCTTGACCCGGTGAGTTCTTATACATCATTCTCACCAGACCCGTCTCTCATCCAAAAGACGCCAGCTAATCTCAGGCAATATTCCCCCGATGAAACCGCGTAAGCGGTGAAACGCACTGGCGCTGTCAACTTGCGTTGGGATGCGATCACAGGGATGAGATTACAGTCCTCATTGGACTTTACAGATAAGCGTTCAGCTTTATTTTGAAATTACTTATTACTTGAAGATTCAAGCGCATTGAACGTTGTGTTAAACTCATTTTATAACAAAAAAAAGGGAAATAAAGGGATATGATTGGGTCGTTGATGCAATAGAGGGGTTAGTCGGTTATAGAGGCAGAGCTCCTCTCCGACGTTTTCCCCGATCAAATCTGAGACCCATTTCCCACAAAAAATAGTGATACGTCTTTTCTGGTTAGAGAGTGGAACAAGTTTTTTGTGATACTGGGACAAACGCTAGGCATGTCCAGTTGCAGACACAATTTCACAAACATGAACATGCCAGATATGGATATTAGTGGGTGCATCTACATAGATGTCCTCAGAATAGTATCTCAGAACCTGGATATCTAAATGTACTAATAACCTAATGATTAGAGTAGTGGGATAGGAACAGGAAAGTCAGGGTTCAAATCATTCTGCTGCTATCATTGTGATTGTGCTGAGTAGTGGTGATGATAGAGTGCTATGTTCTCGACACCCTCTGGACATTTTTCAGCTAAAATGAGCACTTTACCGATTGCTTATTCATGCCTGGAGCAGGTATAACCTTAAGAGTGACTCTGGATGTCCAGGACATTTCTGAGATCAGACAGGGATCTGCATTTTGCTGAGAATGCCCCATCATGCCTCCACCATGCTCACATTCAGACTTGAATGTCCTTATACTGGGTCTGGCTTCTAAAATTGACTCAGGTACAAACTTGTAAGTCCTCTGGAGACAGGGAAATACCTATGTACCTGAATATAACTTACTTAGAACTATCACTGGAAAGGCGCGTGTTACATACTGATTTTTAAAAATGGCTTTGGACATCTTTATGCCCATTTTAAGATGTGCAAAACATGAATAGGGCTTTTAAAATAATCCCCATAGCACACATGTTATTTTAATGGTAATAGTAAAATTACATCACAATGAAGAACTTTATGAAAGACAGCAACATCTTTCCCTGGACAGTTCAATAAATTCAATTTAGTTGCCAGCAAGAGCTAATTATTCTTGTTAGTTTTTTTACTGGGCAGTGTTATAAGTGGAGTTCCTAGCTACCTAAGATTCCATGATCATAGAAAGGGTTACAAACTCCAGCCCTCTCAAGGTATACCCTGTTCCTCAAGGAACTGCTGCAGAAGATGGAGGTCTAGTGCTACCCTGTATCTTTTCAGTGGAGCAGGGGAGGAGGGTGCAATTCTCCAAATGCGTTTGTACATACCATGAGAGTAATAAAGCCCACTCTTTCACCACTCCTGCCATTTTGTTTTCAACCCTATCATCTGCTCTTGAGCGTCAACATTTTCTTCCTCTCATAGAGCCATCTCCACTCTCTCTGAGAGCACGTCACTCCCATCACCATCATGCCTCCTTTTCTCTCCCCATACTCTCCTACTCCTCATTCTCTGATCTGGGGATATTAATCCCAGTCCTGATCACCCTTGACATTTCTCTCATTCCCTATAAAATCCAATCACAACCCCCTCTAACCTTATCTATATCCCTCCCCTTCCTCCCTTTCTCATGCACCCTGTCGAATGTCCACTTTGCCTCCAACAAACTTACCTTCATTCATGCATTCCTTAAGCAGTTTGCTTGCTTTACAAAGAGCGCTGAAAACGGTTTTGTTTGAGGGTCTCATGTGAAGAATTGATGGTTGGGAAGGTTGGGTTTCAGGGCTGGTCTGATCCTTTCTTTTTGTTAATTCTTTTCTACTCACTCTTTTGATTAGTGTGATCTTTCTTGTTGCTCTTAATTCTTTATGCACACCTTATTGATTGACACCTGTCAGAATGGGGTTTAAACATTTGTAAATAAATAAATAAAATAAATAATGCTCTGCATCTTTTTACTCTAACCAAGACTTGGCTTCTACATGAAGACTCTGCTTTATTTGCTGCCCTCTATCATGGAGGCTACCTTGTCTCCGATTGGCCACAGCAGTGGTGTCTAGTTGCTACTGTCTCCTTCTTGTTGGAAGTGAGCAACAACAAAGGAATTACTCTTTGGGATGCTGCAAGATAGTTGTGGCTTGAAGTGAATAATGTCAGAGACAGGATGCAGGGCTTAATGCTTTTTGCTCTGACTCAGCATTGTTCATCTTAGATTTGAAAAAGTCAAGTAATTCAATTGAAATACCTTCTATCTTCTTTCTAGAAACAGCTAAAAAAATGAATTTTAATATATTTGCTAAACTATCATTTTAACCTAGAGCTGGCTTAACCACTAGGTAAACATAGAAACAAGATGGAAGAAAAAGACCACATGGCCTATCTAGTCTGCCTTTCCACATCAACTACTACAATAGTCCCCTCTTTTCCTGTAGAGATCCTCTGTGTTTGTCCAATGCTTTTTTTAATTCAGTTACTGTCCTCATCTCTACCACCTCCACTGGGAGACTATTCCACGGATCCACCACTCTTTCCGTAAAGAAATATTTCCGCAAATCACTCCTGAATCTATCCCCCTTCACCCTCATCCCATGTCCCCTCGTAGCAGAACTTGCTTTCAATTGAAAGAGGCTCTCCCCCTGAACATTTATGCCACAGAGGTATTTAAACATCTCAATCATATCACCTCGATCCCGCCTTTCCTCTAAGGTGTACATATTAAGATCCCTAAGTCTGTCCTCATATGCTTTATAATGAAGACCACTAACCATTTTAGTAGCCACCCTCTGCACCAACTCCATCCTGTTCACAACCTTTTGAAGGTGCGGTCTCCAGAATTGCACACTATACTCCAAATGAGGTCGCACCAAATACTTATACAGAGGCACTATCACCTCCTTTTTTCTGCTAGCCATTCCTCTCCGTATGCACCCAAGCATCCTTCTAGCTTTTGCCGTCGCCTTTTCTACCTGTTTATCTAATTTAGGATCATCAGACACAACCACGTCCAGGTCCCGCTCTTCTTTAGCGGACAAAAGTACTTCACCCCCAATACTATATTGCTCTCTTGGATTGCTGCAGCCCAAATGCATGACCTTACTTTTTTAACATTAAATCCCAGCTGCCAGATTCTAGACCATTCTTCAAGCTTACGTTATCTACACCTTCCTGAGTGTCTACTCTATTGCAGATTTTGGTATCATCCATAAAAAGGAAAACCTTACCCGACAGCCCTTCCGCTATATCACTAACAAAGATGTTAAAAAGAATCGGACTAAGGACAGATCCCTGGGGCACACCACTGGTAACTTCCTTCTCCTCAGAGTTAGCCCCATTTAGCTGTACTCTTTGTCACCTCCCACCCAACCAATTTCTAACCTAAGCAGTAACTTTAGGGTCCATCCCTAGGGTGCTCAGTTTGTTTATAAGTCACCTGTGAGGAACAGTGTCAAAGGCTTTACTGAAATCTAAATACACCACATCTAGGGCTCTCCCTCGGTCCAACTCCCTGGTCACCCAGTCAAAGAAATCAATCAGATTAGTCTGACAAGACCTGCCTCTGGTGAATCCATGCTGCCTCGGATCCTGTAATCCGCTGGACTCCAGAAACCTCACTATTTTCTCTTTCAGCAGCGTTTTCAATAATTTACTCACCACCGAAGTTAAACTAAACGGCCTGTAGTTTTCAACCACATCCTTACTTCCGCTTTTGTGTAAAGGCACCACATGAGCCTCTCTCCAGTCCTTTGGCACCACTCCTGACTCCAACGAGGCATTGAAAAGGTCAGTCAGTGGAACTGCTAGAAAGTCCCCAAGTTCCCTCAGTATTCTAGGGTGTATCCCATCTGGTCCCATCACTTTGTTTACTTTAAGTATAGCTAGTTTCTCACGAACACAGTCTTCTGAAAATTGTTCAAGATGTCCCTCGCTTCTATTCCTGTTTGTGGGTGTTTTCTGAGGTCCTGCTCCTGGTTCTTCATCTGTAAACACAGAACATAAATATTTGTTAAGCAATTCCGCTTTATCCTCATCAGCTTCTACATATTCCTCCCCTTCACCCTTGAATCTGACAATACCACTTTTGCCCTTCCTCTTCTCTCTAACATATTTGAAAAATGTCTTATCCCCGCATTTTATTGCATTGGCTATTTCCTCCTCTTTTTGAATCTTTGCTTTCCTGACTACTTTGCTCGCTTCTCTAAGTTTTTCCAAATATAGATGCCTGTCTTCCTCTCTCTGTGATCTCTTGTATTTCATGAAGGCCTCCCTCTTTTTCTTCACTTTTTCAGCTACCTCTTTCGAAAGCCACAGCAGTCTCCTTTTCATTTTACCTTTCTTTACCATTTTAACAAAAAGGTTGGCTGCTCTTAAAATGTCTCCTTTCAATTTTGCCCACTGTTTTTCTACATCCCCCAGCTGTTCCCATCCCGCTAACGACTCCCTGAGGTATTGGCCCATCTTGGCAAAGTTAGTCTTCCTAAAGTCTAAGACACTCACCTTTGAATGGATTCTAACAGCCCTAGTCCTAATACTGAAACACATCATCTGGTGATCACTGGATGCAAAATGATCTCCTACTATAACATGAGAAACACTTTCACCATTGGTAAGCACCAAGTCCAGTATGGCCCCTTCACGTGTGGGGTCTGTTACCGATTGCTTGAATAGTTCTCCCTGTAGAGAATCCAGGATCTCTTTACTTCTAGATGATACTGCAGCAGGAATGTGCCAATCAACATCTGACATATTTGAATCCCCTATCAGTAGCACTTCCCCTTTCCCCTGTCTTCAATTAAATCCCTGTCCACCTCTTCCTCTTGTGAGGGAGTTCTGTATATCACACCAATGCAAATAAATTTATCTTTCCCTCTTTCTAGTTTAACCCACAATGCCTCCTCTCTCCCTTTTAAGCTCTGTAATTCCAAAGCTTTAATAGTAGTTTTTACATATAGTGCCACTCCTCCTCCCCTTCTTCCTACCCTGTCCTTTCTGAATAAAGTATAGCCAGGTATAGTTACATCCCAGTCATGGTTTTCTGTGAACCATGTTTCTGTAACTGCCACTAAATCCAAGTCGGCCACTTCCACCAAAGATTCAACATCAGGGATCTTATTCCCCATGCTATAGGCATTTACACACACTGCTTTCCATATGTTACTCCTGTTACCCATTTCCATAAAGGTATTTAATGCATCACTTACCTGGGGCTTTCACTTACCTGGGGGCTTTTTTCACAGATCCCCAATGAATCTAGCTTAAAGCCCTCTTCAGTAGATTAGCCAGTCTACTACTGAAGATGTGTTGACCTTTCTTGGACAGATGGATGGCATCTCTGCTCTGCAACCCTTGGAACAGCAACCCATGGTCTAGGAAACCAAAACGCTCTTGATGACACCATCCATGCAGGGTGCGAACCTCTCTGCCTTGGCCTTTGCCCTCAACAGGGAGGATTGAAGAGAACACCACCTGTGCACCTAACTGTTCACCCTCTGTCCCAGAGCCATGAAGTCACTTTTGATATGCTCAGAGGGATACCTGGCAGTATCATTTGTTCCGACTTGGATTAGCAACATTGGGTAATAGTCAGTGGGCTTGAGGAGTCTAGGCAAACTCTCCGTAATATCTTGGATTTTGGCACCAGGCAGACAGCATACCTCTCTGGACATCAAGTCTGGTCAGCAGATGGATGCCTCAGTACCCCTCAGAACAGAGTCACCAACCACCACTACCCTTTGCTTCCTTGTGGTCACTGATTCTGCAACTTTGGGGTACTTGAGCTCTGGTTCTTCCCTTTCCAGGGATACTTTCACCTCCTCCACTTCCAGGGCTGCATAATGGTTCTCCAATTCAAGGGCTGGAGAATTTGGATGGGTGATTCTGCAGGCCCTGGTGACTTGTGTCCAGCCTTCGTCATTCTGTTGGCACCCATCTTCTCTGCTAGAGAGCTTGGATGTTTCAAGAAGCATCTCATCAATGTACTTCTCACTGTCTTGAATGCTCTTCAACCTTGCCTTCTACTCTCTGAGTTCCTCTACTTGTTTCCTCAGAGCTTCAGCATGCAGGCACCCTGCATTGGGACCTCTGTCTGGGCAGAGGCAGAAGCTGTAATGGATAATGTTCTCATCTCTACCACCTCATCTCTGCCACCTCCAATGGAAGTCACTAGCTGTTCAGTCACTAGCCTGGCTGCTGGATGTCCATGTTGTTTGTACAAAACCAACATTTTAATGGGGCTAGCTGACCAGGCACAGTGGATTGGGAAGAGGTGGTTTCACACACTATAGTTGTTTTCCGTATACAATCTATGTACTTTTCTGACCCCTGATGAAGGCCCTGGCTGAAACTTTTAAAGTTGGGTCTTCAATAAAGTTGATTTGATTATTCATCGTCTGGTTGGCTGTGATTTCTGCCCTCCACTGTACTTTTAAATTATGAGAAACAATGGGCCACATTAGGAAGCATGGGTATACCAGAACACCTGATTGTTCTCTTGCCCAACCTTTACACTGATCAAGAAGCAACAGTTTGAATGGAATTAGGAAAAACAGAATGGTTTAAAATAGGCAAAGATGTACAACAAGGCTGCATACTTTCTCCCTACCTCTTTAATATATATGCAGAACAAATCATCAGAGAAGCAGGACTGTTTGAAGTACAACTGATGTGAGAAATACAGATGTAGCCAAGATGTGTCTGCAGGAGCGAGCTACCTCACACACTAGCACTGCTGGGGACCTACAGCATGGCCTGTTTCTACCATGGAAGGTGCTGTGGACCTGGTGCTGGGCATCCCACCTCACCCTCAGGGTGAGCACAGTACCTGCACAATGTGACGGTGTGTAGCTACTCTGTGCCAGTAACACACACGGTCAGTTCCCCCTACCAGGCCGAGGTGCTGTGGGGGTGCATACCCCATCTTGTGTTCATCTGTAGACTGCTGATTTGCATGTGCAGTGCATCATGGGTACGGGTGGGTTAACCCTATCCTGGTGATCACAGCAGATGTTTGTGTGATGACATGTAGTCCTTCTGCAGCCAGCCAGGGGCTTGTTAGCAGCTATGGAGCTGTTGCCCACTGGTTACTTAACTGCCTGTGGCGCCAGAGGTCATGGGTTCAAACCCACAGTGGGGTTATTTGATAGGGCTGTCCAAAGCATTATCTATTTTTAATGTACATTAGTGCTGCAAGCAAAAACACCCTCAGCGTACTGTAACCATAAGGTGCCTCAGGAGGCGCTCTATAGGGCGCCCTATAAAGCGCCTTCTGAAGCACCTTATGGTTACCGTCCATATAAGGTGCCTTATAAGGTATCCTATGGAGTGCCTTATAGGGTGCCTTATGTGCATAAACTTATGGAATCCGCTTGACACAGGGCCCTTTTGGGCTCGAAACATGCATGTCGCTGGCTGTCTGAAATCTTGCTGCCTTTTTTGCTGATTGAATTTGGTTCCTATCAGATAAGTGGTTCTCACTATTTATAAACATTTTGTTTCTTAATTTAAAAGAAAAAAAGGCTTCTGCAGACACGGAAAGGGGAGCTTTTCCTCTCCCCATCTCAGGTCGGCAGATCCCGACAGTAAAAGATTTATAAAAAGATATTTTCTTTGTAAATGGACTCACGGGTCACATATCATGTTTTGACTTTTTGATTGTTGCACCTTAGGTTACGGCACGTGAGGGTATGTTTGCTGGCAGCAATAATTAAAATACAAATAAACTGCCTCAAGAAACAATACTTACATGCTAAAGTTAATGCCTCAGCCAGCCTTATGCATTAGGCACACTGGGGGATTGAACTCATGACCCCTGTATCATCAGTCAGTGTATTAACCACTGTGCTACACCTCTGTTTCTATGGTTACATGTCTGGGCGCCTACTTAAGATTACCACGCGTTAACGCGCTTAGCCCGTTAATGTGCGCAGCAGTGCGCGTTATCACATGATAATCCCGTTTTGCTACTTTAAGACTGAAATGCCCACTCCTTTTATGGCAGCCTGCACACTATCGCCGGGCGCACGTTAAGACGGTTTAGACGGTTAAAACATACCCCTTAGTCTCATATATCCAAGGAAAATTATTTTATATGATGCTTGGAATACTTACTGTGGTAATGAAATGAAATGTCCTTATTTTACTGCTATATAGCAGGACAGCATAATGCCAATTCCCATTATACACATCAAAATGTAACGGCTTTTTTCTGCCTATAACATGGCATTGCCCAATGATAAATGACTTTTAAAGCAGCATAATTAAATACACTGTGGAAATTTTAAACTGGTTAATACCTGAAAGGCTATACATTTGTATATTATACTTTCACCATGATACACAGAAGGAGAAGCACTCGGCAAAATATATGAACATTGTTTGGGGAAAGAAATGCATCACTGTTAATTGGAAATCTTTACAACACCATCAGTGGAACAATGGCTCAAAAAGATGAAAACTATTCTTCCGTAGAGAAAAGCAGCATACCGAGGGAAAAAACTCCTCTGACCTTCTGACTATTTTAAAACCCTAGATAAAATCTTCTGCACCATGGAAAATGTTAAAAGCATATATTATACCATTACATGCTAAAAGTCTAAGGATTTAAATATCATTTTAGAATACTAATATAATGAAAAATGTGACTTTTTTGTACTACTAAATGATTTTAAGGGTTCTTTTGAGCTCTGTGAACTTTCTGGTTGGTAGTAATGACTAAATTTTCCACCAGAATTTCTTTTGAAAGATTAAAAAAACTATAACTTGCTGTAGAAGCAGCATTCAAAGGCCTTCAGGGAGAAAGTTTCTGCTATCACAGAATTGACACTTTATGGCCAGATTCAAGATGCATGCATACCAGGCTATGAATGGAGCAGTGGCCTGTGGTCTCTAGCCAAGCTCTGGTGCTATGATGGCTGAACTAGATGAGGGGATAAGAAATGTAAAAGCCCTTGGCATTTAAAAATCGAGACTCATAAAAACATAAGATATGCCATGCTAGGTCAGATCAAAGGAGCATTGAACTCATCATTCTGTCACTGACAGTGTCCAGTTGAAGTCACAAGAACCCATCAGAATCCCAAAGAGATCCATTCCTTGTTTATTTATTTATTTTTATTTAACCGTATTTCTAAACCGCCTTATCATAATAATCAAGGTGGTATCACAGCAAACAATCTGGTAGTGTGAGTGTGTTATACATGCAGTGGGGGTGAAAATTTAGTTGGGTGCGTGTTGTGTTGTGTGCTAGATTAGTTTGAGTTATGTACAATGTGGGCTATATACAGTGGTGCTAAAAACATCTTATATACATACAGTGTTAGGCGGTGACGTGTGCTGATATACAGCTATTTAGACTATGTGATGTGTCCATAGTGTTCTATGAACAGCATGGTTTTCAGCTGTTTCCTAAAGTCCTTGAGGTCTGTAGTTGCCCTCAAATCATCCGGTAGTTTGTTCCATATTGTTGGAGCAGCCATGGAGAGTGCTCGGTCTGTTGTGTCCTTGCGTGTGTGTTTGTATTCACTTGGGGTGCTGACTCGGTTGTGAGTTTGTTTTCTTCTTGGACGTGTACTGGTGTCTGGTTGTATGAGGGTGTGCAGGCTGTTGGCTGATGTGTGCTGTTTTATCTTGTATAGGTTTATGATAGTTGCTCATTCTCAGGGATAAGTAATGGCTTATCCAGGTCTATATGGATAATGATGGACATTTTTGCTTCTTGAGCAGCTAGTATATCCCATTTAATCTGTTGACCTGGGGCTTCCTTTGGAAAGAGATCATTGTAGAAGAAATAAGAGTGTTTGTGGTGTCTCCATTTTAGCCCTTGATAATGTTGCATAAGAGTTGCAAATCTATGTTAAATAGATAGGCTGCAATTTCTTTCCCCCTACCTGTTTAATTTATAAGCAGAACAAATCATCAGAGAAGCAGAATTGTATGAAGACAACAGAGGTGTGAAGATTGGTGGAAGACTCATCAACAACCTTCGCTATGCTGATGATACCAGATTACTGGCTGAAAGTGAAGATGATCTCAAACATTTGCTTCTCGCAATCAAGGAACATGGTCTTAAAATAGGCCTGTACCTTAATGTAAAAAAGACAAAGACAACTGGCAAAATTAATAAGTTCATCATTGATGGAGAAGAAATTGAAATTGTGGACAACTTTAACCTACTTGGATCAACTATCAATAAAGAAGCAGCAAGCAGTCAAGAAATCCAACGACACATTGCTCTTGGAAGAATGAATATGAAGGACCTAGATAAGATTCTCAAGAGCAGAGATGTCTCTCTCCATACAAAGATTCAACTCATTCAAGCCATGGTAGCTTCAATAACATCATATGGATGTGAAAGTTGGACAGTGAAAAAGATAGACAGGAAGAAAATTAATGCCTTAAAACTATGGTGCTGGTTGCGAATACTGTATATACCGTGGACTCCCCGAAGAACAAACCAATCAGTACTAGAGGAGATCAAACTTAAGCTTTCTTTAGAAGCTCAGATGACAAGACTTTGGGGTATGTTTACTAAACTGTCTTAATGTTACCGGCGCTAGTTGCAGCATTAATGTGAAGAATGCCATATAAGGTAGTGGGCGTTCCGGAGGGAAGGTTGCAAGGAATCGGTATCACGTGATAGTGGGCGCCGTGGCACCTTAACACGCGTTAATCCTAAGTTCATGCCAGCAGATTGTTAGAAGCTATAAAGATGTAGCCCACTGGTTACTGCAATGACTGTGGAGGCAGATGTCATGGGTTTAACCCTGCAGTGGTGTTATATAAGAAGGCTGTCTGAGGCCTTTCCTTTTAATTTAAATCAGTGCTGCCAGCAAAAACACCCTCACAGTGCCGTAACCTAAGGTGCTGCATAAGGCGCCCTATAAGGCACTCCTTATGGCACATTATAAAGTGCCCATTCCGCCAAGGCACCTTATAATGTGCCCTATAGGGCGCCTTATGAGGCACCTTAGGTTACGGCACTGTGAGGCTGTTTTTGCTGGCAGCACTGATTTAAATTAAAAGGAGAAGCCTCAGACAGCTTTATTAAATAACACCACTGTAGGACTAAACCCATGTCCTCTGCCTCCACAGTCATTGAAGTAACCAGTGGGCTACATCTCTATAGCATCTAACACACCACTGGCTGGCTACAGAAAGACTGCAGGTCACCACACAAACTGTCTGCTGTGGTTACCAGGACAGGGTAAACCCACCCGTACCCATGATGCACTGCACATGCAGATCAGCAGCCTACATCTGATCACAAGATGGGGTATGCACCTCTATAGCACCCCAGCCTGTTAGGGGGAACTGACCGTGTGTGTTACTGGCACAGAGTAGCTACAGACCGTGACGTTGTGTGGTTCCTGTGCTCAACCTGAGGGTGAGGTGGGGCGCCCAGCACCAGGTCCGCAGCACCTGGCTTGGCTGAGATAGGCTGTATTGCAGGTCCCCATCAGTGCCAGTGTGTGATAGGTAGTTGTTGCAGACACACCTAGGCTACACCTGTGTCCATCTGTATTTCCCAGTCTCGTCTAGCCATTGTGGATTATGATGCACCCAGAATAGTGCATAGCCTGTCTGGTTGCCATGGTCATATGTTATAAGAGAAGCGTGGTGTTTGGACCCAAAAGCAGATTATGTAGTACCACCCAACCCGCCCTCTGTGGGTCAGGGTGGGGGATAGGATCCCCCACCAACAGATCAACATTCTACATCTCTGCAATGATGGCAGTAGAGGGCACCCTCCAGAGCAGTCAATGCAGACCTGTACATATCACATAGGGCAGTGGCAATAGGCCTAAAAAAGCTCAGCTGCCCCCACCACTATCTTACATTCACCAGCAGAGGGCACAGTCAGTCTCCACCCACTGCACCCTACAAGGTGTTCCAACCATACACACACTCTAACTGCAGACAGTCTGCTAGCTAGTACATAGTGCATGTTCCTGGAGAAACTGTGTGCACCCAAAAATGGGATGCAATCACACACATCAAGCAAGTATGTCAGTGATTGGATCCAAGAAAAGGGAACTCATACATATTACTTGAGAGAAAGGCGGTATAGCACTATGGGGGAACCTAGCCATGCCATGGTCACTGCTCAGTCAGGGTGAGTGACCTCCCAGCATGACATGTTGTGGCCACCCTGTCCGTGCAGGTGGTGGTCAGGCACTACAATGTCCCAGCCATTGCCCTATGCCCTGTGCAGATGCATCCTGCCCAGACCGCTGTGTCCGGGCCATACCCACAATACCTTGCTCCTCATTATGCACATTGGCAGGCTAATACTGGAGACAGTGCAAGCACTGGGGGCTCAATAAGATGTAGGCAGCCACAAAACACAAACCACTGTAGACATACACACACTCCCACACCTATTTCAGCATTGTGCAAAGATAGAGGTGGTTGGCATCCCTGGCCGCCACACCAGTCCTGGGCATAGTGCAGGCATTGCTAAGGTATGCAGGTGCTAGTATTGGTAGCTGCTGCTCTGTGCAGGGCCCAACAGCCTGACTCTCCATGAGGCTTTGGATAGTGGAGCCTGTGGGTGTGGGTGTTTGAGCCCCTGTTGGCCGATGCTCTAGGGCAGAGGTTCCCAACTCCGGTCCTGGTGGGCCAAGCACGATTCAGATTTTCAGGCTGTCCCTAATGAAGATGCATGAGATACATTTGCATACAATGGGGGAACTGCATACCAATGCATCTCATGCATATTTATTAGGGACTGCATGAAATCCTGAAGGGTGTTTGGCCCTCCAGGACTGCAGTTGGGAACCTCTGCTCTAGGGAGTGCACATATTTATGGTGTATGTGCTCTGTAGGATAAAATATAGGGACATGATCTGCAGGAGCCACAGCTGGGACTTGCACCTGTGACCTTCTACCCCTGAACACACTGGCTGTGTGTACTGCACCAAACTGTTGCCACAGAGGGAGGTCATTCCCTGGGGATACCATTACTGTTCATCAAACTGTTGCCACAGAGGGAGGTCATTCCCTGGGGATACCATTGCTGTTCATCAGACTGCCCTTGTCTCTTGCACTGCACACCACACACCTAAACAGGGCTTGGCCTTGGTGTGCTGTGGGCAGATGCCACTGCCCCCTCCACCACTAGCACCCCTCCGCCACCATGCTGACATGCTCTTATGCCAGTGGTGCTGGTAGTGCACAGTCCCAGTCCATCCAGTGCGCCTGTAGGCAGCTGCCTATGGTGTGGGATCTCTGGTAGGGGTGCTCACATAGACATCTGCACTTCCCCTCGGCATCGCCTGTCACTGTTATGTGCCTTTTGAGGTACCTGCTGGGTGATGTCCCCTGGGACACTGTGGGGCACACACTCGTGGGCATATTTGACCTTGGTCAGTTGCTGGCTTGCTGATTTGCAGTTTCTGAGTTCCTAGGTGCCACCTAGGCATCTGCCTAGTCCACACTGTGCCCCAGCTGCCCCACTGCATGTCCCACCTGCAGCTCCCTGTACCCCATTTGCAGCCTCACCGTCGTGCCCTTTCGTACTTCGGCACTATGCTGTTGCTGTACATGTATCACTACTATCACTTTTTATGGTTTCCCTGCCTTTGCTGTATATTGCTGACTGAAATTGTTTCTCTCTCCTGCAAATGTGCCTCTAACACGAGGTTTTCACTGGCGTTAATTTCCAGACCTTCATTTCACAGGTTTAGTGTGCCTGGAGCCTCTCCCTGCCCACTCTCCACCCATTGACTCCTTCTCTCTGCCCTCTGGGGAGCCTTACTCCACCCTCTCTATGCCTTAACGCCGCCGGAGACGTTATTGCATGAAACCTCACACTATCGCGCGATAATGTTACTTTATCACACTCTAATGTTATGTATCACGTGGTAACATTATGTATCACGTGCAAAATGCGCCGCTGCGATGTTAGCGCTGTTTATTAAACATACCCCTTTGTCTTTCATACTTTGGACAGATCATGCAAAGAGAGAGATCATTAGAGAAAGACATCATGCTTGGCAAGATAGAAGGTCAACACAAAAAAGGAAGGCCAGCAATGAGATGGATCAATACAATAACAGCATCTACGGGTGTCAGTCTGTCAATAATGAGCCATTTGACTGAAGACCAAATTCCATTTAGGACAACTATCCAGAAGGTCGCCATGAGTCGACACCGACTTGACGGCACTTAACAACAACAATAATTTTCTTGCAGTTTATTTGTTGGTCTGTAATGTAATTGCAGTTTATTTGTTAGGCTGTATATTGTCTTGAACATACGATAGGTGGTTTTATATACTTGTTTGAATTGAATTGAACCACTGTTCTGTGAGCATGTATTGGAAAATTTAAATATACTGTGCAATTTTATGGGTCAAATGTACTACATTTTTGTCCCATGGTTTCAAAATGGGAATAACTCATAAATACATTAATCCAATCTGTTATTTACAAGTTAAAAGATCTCTGCCCCTTATGGGTCCCCATTTAGTGTCACTGAAAAATGTGGTTAGTGCTGCTGAACATCCCCGGGCGCAGCTTTTAAGTTCCCCAAAGCTAGACAGCTAGCGCTGGGGAGTTCGAGGAGCAGGGAGGTACCACGGGTTAACCGAGCAGCAATGATATTCAGCCACTGCCCAGTTAACCTTAACCAGCTAAAGTTAGGGCAACTGAATAGCTATCTTAACTTTTAGCTACGTTTGCAAATCTGGCCAGAAGCTGAATTGCGCTGACTGGAATGCAAAATCGCAATCCGAGCAACCCAGATATTCATTGTTGGTGTTTGGATATGGCCCTGGCATTTAATATTCAGGACAAATTTTAAACAGTGATGACCAGCTGCATTAAGTATGCTGCCCCCCCCCCCCCCCACTGAATAGCCCCCCATAAATTTTAAAGGGGTATATTCAGCGACGGTGACTAACACTGTTACAGCGTTTAGCCATCACTGCTGAAAACTAAACCCAGGGACATATCTGGCCTCCAGCATTGACTATGGGTTAATCTAGTCAGTTATCCTCATGTGCCACCTCTGCTCCTTCCATGGAATGCCCTAACCCTAGCTGGCTAGTGTCAGGGCACCTAGAGGCTGCAGCCAGAGATATTCAGTGGCACTAATCACATTAGTCCTTCTGAATATCCCACTGAGTGGCATTTTGATGGTTTGTAGGTCTGCAAACCACCTAATGACTTTGAATATTCCCTCCTCAGCTCCTAAATTAGGATGAATTTTTAGCTGAAAACTTAGGATCCTAAGTGTGGTTGAATATAGGGCACAAATTTGAAAGCCTAAGGAGCTCAGATTTTTTTGAATATTGAGTCCCTAAAACTTTGACATCTAAATAAAGCACAGAGTGATTTTTGAAAACGGACACTCCCATGAAAGCAGCAATATTAGGAAAAACAAATGCAGCCAAATCATCGGTTCCATTCCCAATTTACTTCCTTTGAGTTTCTTTTCTAGTATAAATGTTCCTTTAAATCATGAAGTAGGTTTAGCTAGCATTTCACGTAAATTATTGTTAGAAAGATGCAGAGATAATGAAAGTCTTTTAATTAAATGTGTTATTCATTTGATTTGTTTTCACATTTTGACCTAGAAGACAAGGAGAGCTTTTTCTGTGCTCTAGAAGGCTGAAAATATGTGGACAACATGATTCCTGCTAATCATTCATACTGGCAAACTGTTTATTTCTCACACATTACCATGGGCTTGAAAACACTCCTCTGCAAATAATGTCCCCATTTATTACTTATCATCATAATTGTTATTCACTGCACATGCCATACTGGATCTTCAAGCCAAGGAGGCTCTTTCTTGCTATGAATAAATATACCCTCTTGTCATAACAGGAATACTAGTATTCAGGGCATAAATGTATACACAGATTGGTATTCAAGACTTTCATCTGAGATGTGGCAGCAGGTGTGTAGCTGAAGTGCTACAACTGTTAAATATCTGAGTGGTCGAACAAAATGAGATATTTCTTTTGCTCCCATATGTGCACCACAAATCATCACAATATATAAAACTATGCCACTATGTACACTCTAGTAATACAAAATAGTGCCTGGAAGTTAACAGCTGAATAAGTGAAATATATGAAAGAAATTGTTGTCCAAATCACTACTGTCATTCTCACAAATGCTAACATTTACATGATAAAACTACATTATGGGGGTCATTCTGTCCCGCTGCTGGTCCCTGCAATATCCTCCCTGAACGAACAGCGGGTTTGTACAGGGAGGCCTAAATTGGGGTGGGAGGAGGTATTCCAGAGGCAGTGTGAGAACAGGGCATGAGCGGGCCATGACCCCGGACATACAGGGCCAATTCAGAGGTCAGCCCTGTATGACTGGGGCCTTGAATTTAGACAGATGACTTATTCCACCTGGAAGGTGGAATTAGTCCCCCTGGACAGAGGAGGATTGCAGGTGCAGAAGGCATGTGAAGGGGCAGAGGGGGATTGCAGGTGCAGAAGGCAGGTGAAGGGGCACAGGGGTTTCCCCGTAGCCTGACCCAGGCCTTGGAAGCCAGATTGGGGGTCGGGCTGTGAGGAAAATGGAGTTTGATCAGTGGCTAGGGATCACAGTTCCATTCAGGAGCCTGGCTGAGGTATCCGAGTATGTAGCTGGACATGCAGGCCGATCAGAATTGGGGCCCCGCCTGAACGGCCAGGCCATAGACCCAATTCTAATCTCGCAGGCACGTCTAGCCCCCACAGAATTAGAATCGGGTCTACCTCTCTACGCCCTGCTTCTGATTGGCTGCACAGGGGCTGCACGGCCTGTATGGAATTGGCCTCCACAAGGGTTTGATTTAATAAAGCTTTTTTTTTTGCCCTTTGTTTATGAGAAAGGAACTTTGTAAAACAGGCCCTAACTTAGCAGAATACAAAAATTCTATAATCTTTAAAGAAGTATATTTTATAATTTTTACAATTAAGAATCATGTTTTGACAGCACAAATGCCTGATCTTCTAAGCTACCTTTACAGACATTTGGTCAATTAACTATAATCATTTTCCCTAATGCTTGAAGTTCCAAAAGTGAGAGCAGAGCAAATCAGAGGGGAGGCACAGTGTGAATAGTACAGGTTCAAAATGAAGTAGCACAGGCTTCCAGGTTGGAGGCGAACACAGCACCCTGAGCACCGTGTGTCAGGCAAAGAACTACCAGGCTAGAGCTGTGAGTGCTTCCAGGCCCTAGGAAGTGAGAGCAGAGCAAGTCATGGCATGGCAGGGTGATGCACCACTGATAGCAGATGGGGACAGGGCACATGATGAACATGCATACGGCACCAGCAGCAAACCCCCTCCCCCCCCCCCCCCCCCCGCAATGAGTAGGCAGGTCCATGCCATGGCATGGGGGAAAGATGAGGTGTGTCTCCACCCCACAGGTGTTTCTGGATCCTGTATGACACGGAGGCATACTGTGCCGCATGTGCCCGCGGCTGATAAGGTGTATCCAGCAGCAGCCTCAGGAGGAGCAAGGTGAGTAGCCATGCAGATACCCAGTCTGAGCAGCAGGCTGACAGGCCCCCCAACACAGATGCAGGGCACCACATGTAACAGCACATACTGCTGTAATGTGAACACCACAGAAACAGCATGCTGCTACCCCAGGGTCCCACAACACATAGTCCCAGCTCACACTGTCCCACCCACTGCAGAGCTGGAACATGCTGGAAAACCCTGTATGTGTGCCCCCCCTCCCCCACCCCCAGCAACAGGAATAGCAGGGTGTGGACATGTGTGGCAAAGCCACCACGATGTCCCACAGAGAGGTATGGGCACTGAGCATGGTAAGGTGACACAAAAAGGCCTGCCTGTCCACCACAGTGGCAGTGACAGCAGCACTGTCTGGAGGTTGATACAAGAAGCACATACCTGATGTGGGCCACCCATGGGCTCGGAATGACAGCATCCATGGATGATATGTCAGCAAAGATATCACAGCCATGCAGCTATCCATGACCTCTGTCCCCCATAGTGGCAGCACAGTAGGAGGAGGACTCCCCACCCCCGTCCCCTGATGGCTCTACCTGTGACACCGTGGAGGACGCTGGCACTATCTTCAATGCTTCTCTACTGTTGCCTTTATGTGCTACGTACTTGTTTCTTGTGTTTCCACAGAGCCTGCCCTCTCCGATTGTGTCATCTGCTCCTGCCTGGTTTCTGCCTGGTCCTTCCCCCTCAGGAAGTGACGCGACCGCGTTCCCGCAGCCACGCTCTACGAGGTATCCTGCTCATCACCTATAAAACTAGATCACCGGCGGCGCTCGTCACCACAGCGCGCGACCAGGGTGCGCACCGAAGGAGCGCACCTAAAGAGCACATGCTCCTTAGGTGTGATCCTTGGGGCCGCTCCGGCAGTGAGGGCATCGCCTCGAGCCTGTACTCACTCTTCTCTTCAATTATAATGCTTTGCCTACTCATGTCGATTGGACCGGGTTGCTTGCTCACATCACCTTGCTTCACTGCCAACACCGGGACTCAACTGCCTCAGGTACGTTCCTCCCTTTGTAATTTTACACTTACCTCCTCCTCTACCTACCATTCTATGGCCTTCATACCCGTGCTGTGGGGCAACTGCCCTGCCATTTCTACCTCCTTCTTCAGGCCCACCAAAATCGCTAGTTCACGTTTTCGCTGTCCCACAAACCTCCGCCCCTGCCTACTATCCGCCTGCACCCATTCCTCTCTGTCAGTCTCTTCTACCCCTCCCACAAACTTCCATTAAAATAGGTCTCTTAAACTGTCGGTCCCTTAGATCTAAGACTCTTCTTATTCAGGACCTCATTACTCAGGCATCTTTTGATCTCACCCTTCTTACTGAAACATGGTTGAAAGACGGGGAGGACGCCCTTCTTGCCCGCTGCCTTCCCCCTGGTTTCTCAGCTATCTCCGTCCCCCGCATAGGCCGCTCAGGTGATGGTGTGGCAGCAGTTCTGCACCCCACCCTCTTCTTTACACAGATTTTCTCACCTCTACTGCACTACCCCGAAGCCCTTCTGCTCCAACTGCATACCTCACCCTCAACACACATTCTCCTCATTTATTCCCCCCCCTGCACTTCGTTCTAATCTTTGAGACTTCCTTCTTCTGACCATCTCTGAACTCTCTCTAGCCTTTCCTCATTTACTCATTGCAGGAGACTTCAATCTCCACCTTAATCCCCCCTCTTCCTCCAGGGACCACACTTTTGTCTCTCTCCTACATGATCTGTCCCTCTCGGAACACGTCCCTTTCCCCACTCATTCCGCAGGTCACACTCTCGAACTGCTTCTGATCTCATCCTCTTCCACCCTTCTGCTTCACAGTCTGTGCTCCTCCCATCTCCCTTGGACAGATCACTTTTGCCTGCCCTTCTCCTGTTCCCACTCAAAGACATCCTCTTCGTCCTCTCCCTCTCCAATGCCTCCCCCTTTGCGCCACTCTCGTCATATCACCCCACTCACTCTCCAGCGCTTTCCATCTGCAGCTGAACGTCTCCCTCCTGATTTACCCTCCCTTTCCCCCAACTCTCAGGCCTCTCTTTGGTTCTCCAATCTCTCTGCAGTTCTTGATCACTTGCCCCCTTGCAGCCCTGCCCACCAAGCTGTCGCCCTTCACAACCTTGGTACCACAGCGGCCTCCACTTGCTTCGTGCTCCCTTCGCCGTGTCGAGCGGCTATGGGAAAAGGCTCCCTCTCCAGCCACTCTGTCATCATTCAAAACGCAATACTGTATTCCTATGCTCTAACAATCTAATTTTATCTACAGGTTGAAATCCAAATCATGGGGGTTTGTTTTTCACGGGTCTCAGACTTCACAATGGCATTAAATTCTGGGTGTTTACAGATTCCCAGTATTATGCCTGTTAGCATCAATGACCCAACGTTTTACAAATTCTTCCCCTCTTGTGTGTCAGCCAGAAAAAACACTTAATCCTCTACAGAATTTCAACTTAGCTCTTATCAGTGAAGTATTCTGTAGAGTTGCTTGATTAATTCACTTAATCTCGAAGTCCCAACGCTGTTGTCGAAGCACCCCCGCGTTTCACTATTAAGGTTCTTCAGGGGACCATTAATCATACTACAATAAACAAAAGACACAAAACTTAACGAAAACCCAACCCGAATTAAAACTTCAAAATCTTCTGCCTCTAACATGCTCCTTATGTAAACTGACAACTCAATGAGCTAGATAAAGCCAGTTACCTGACATATCGATGCTGCCCACGTATCCCGTACTGACCACTCAGAAAACATTTCTCTAACGGTCTCAAGACGCCGCGCATGCGGGTCTACGGATTAACTCCACTTTTTAAACACCCCAATTAGGCTCCTCCTACCTGCCAAAGGGATCTTACGGAGCTCTGCTCTCCGCGGCAAATTTAAGAAAAAAGGGGAGGAAAACCTTCACTATCTAATGATACACCTGTACAGGCACCACTCCTTACTTATTGATCTCCCCTATTCCTCTGCTACATACACACCCCCCAGTCTACCACAATATTCAGGCCCGCTGGCTGAACAGACCCAAGCCTATGGATCCATCTTTGTTCTCTTAACAATAGGGTCTGCTCTCGTGTTTTACCCTGTGTCCCTACATGTACCTGTTCAATACACCAACATTTAAGATGTTCAAAAAGATGGCCTTGAGTCTCACAATGGGATACTATTAAGTGTTTTTGCTGGCTGACACACAAGAGGGGAAGTATTTGTAAAATGTTGGATCGTTGATGCTAAAAGGCATAATACTGGGAATCTGTAAACACCCAGAATTTAATGCCATTGTGAAGTCTGAGACCCGTGAAAAACAAACCCCCATGATTTGGATTTCAACCTGTAGATAAAATTAGATTGTTAGAGCGTAGGAATACAGTATTGCGTCAGTGTGAGTTCGCTCTGCTACAAGACCATATAGTTTTGTCATCATTCAAAATGCACCATTCATACTATCGCTCCAAAGTTCACCTCGCCAAACAAACATACTTTTCCAATGCCACTTCCGCCGCCCCTAACCAGACACGCCATCTTTACTCTACCCTTAAATCTCTCACATCTCTCCGCCCCAACACTCCCACCACATCCGTTCAGCCAACTCCTCCCCCCCCCCCCCATAACTGGCATCATTTTTCAGTGATAAGATTTCTTCCCTAAGAGCATTACTACCCTCCTGTCCCCCTCCTATTTCCTTCCCTCCTTCTGTTGCGTCCCCCCCACCTCCCAATTCTCGCATTCATGGGCTTCCTTCCATCCGATCACCATAGCTGAACTCCATCAGCTCATTTCCTCCTCCAATAAGTCATATTGTTTTCTTGAACCCATTCCCTCTTCCTGGCTACTCACTCCCTCTCTTGCACTCTTACCCTCTATTCTCACTATGATTAATACGAGCCTTTCCACAGGGACTTTCCTCCACCCCTGGAAGCACACCCTCATTCGCCCTGCCCTCTAGAAACCCTCACTTGATCCTCTGGTTCCAGCCCACTATCGCCCCATTTCTAACCTCCCTTTCCTCTCCAAACTCCTCGAAAAAACCGTCTTTGCACAGCTTTCTCACCATCTGGATTCCACTAATTTTCTCCACCCCTGCCAGTCAGGATTCTGACAGGTCACAGCGTCGAAACTGTTCTGCTTGCCTTCACCAACGCACTGCATGTGGCTCACGTTCATGGTGACTTTTCGGTGGTGGTATCCTCGGACTTATCTGCAGCCTTCGACTTAGTTGATCACTCCCTTCTTCTTCTTTGCCTACGTGAGGCTGGCCTATGTAGCACTGTCCATCGGTAGTTCCATTCCTTTCTCTCCTCTTGATCCTGTGCAGTTCTCTCTTCTTCCTTCTCTATTCCTTCCTCTGACCCATTTCCTCTACTTTGTGGGGTCCCCCAGGGTTCTGTCTTGGCACCTCTCCTTTTCAATCTCTTTCTAGCACCCCTTGTATTACTGATACAGCAATCTTGGATTTCTGCTTTCTATTATGCAGATGACATTGTTCTTCTACACCACACCTCCCCTCTTCACCCCGATATTTCTGCTCTGAATTCCTGTCTCTCCACTATCACAGATTGGCTAACCCTTAACTGTCTTCATCTCAACTTAACCAAAACCGTTGCAATCTGGTTCACCCATGGCAGCCCACCCCCTCAATGGCCCCATCCTTCTCAGGTTCCACCATACCCCTAGTTTCCAGTTTCCGCTACCTGGGTGTCCTTTTCGATTCTGACCTCTCTTTTCAAGCCCACGTTTCACATATCACCAAAACCTCCTTCTTCTTCCTTCATCAGATCCATGCAATTCGCCCCTTTCTTACTCTGCCCGTCCTTACTACTCTGCTGCTGTCACTGGTTATGTCGCGTGTTGACTTCTCTAACTCTGTCTTCACTGGCCTCTCTAAATCACAACTAAGTAGATTACAAAGAATCCAAAACACTTCTGCCTGCCTTATCACCTTCTCCTCCCAACGAGCTTACGTAACACTTCTCCTCTTTCGTCTATACTGGTTACCTGTCTCCTTTCGCACTCAGTTTAAGTTACTTACTCTAGTTTACAGGGCTCTTCACACTAGTACTCCACAATACCTGGCAGACCTTATTACATTCCACACCCCCAGACACACACCCCGCTCCTTCCACCTCAATCGCCTTAATCTCCCTTTCCCTTCCCTCGCTCACCTTCAATCCACCTGCTCCTCTGCTTTCTTTTTCATCGGCCCCACACTCTGGAATTCACTCCCCACCTCCCTCCGGTTAGAACCCCATCATGCCACCTTCAAGCGAGACCTAAAAACCCACCACTTTTCCTTGGCCTATGACCTTCCCTCCTCTCTTGTCTGATCCTATCCCCTACATATAGTCCTGTATCCTTTCTCTCGTACTAATCTATCAACAATTGTAACTTCCTTTCTTCCTTTCTGGCCCTGTGCCTGTTTCTAATTGTTTGTGAATTGTAAACCATTTTGATTGATAAAGTAGGGCGGTATATCAAATAAATAAACATAAACATATGTCCTCCAGCCCCAGTGGGAGCAGCTGCATGACCACCAGTGGAGGCAGCAGCACTGCACTACCAAACCCTATCCTCCTGTCCAGCCCAACACCATCAGCAGATAAGGAGGATGAGGAAGGCCTGGCAGGAGAGGCAGTATTCTCCCCCTTCACCTCCTCCCCCTGAAGGGGGCAGAGCCAATAGCAGTGGGCAGGGGGGCCCTATGTCCCCCAGCACACCTGCGGGATAGTGTGCAGCAGAGCAGCAGCCAGGTCCCACTGGTGCCATGTGCAGGTGCTGCAGAGACAGGGTGTGACCTCTGGACCCTCATCCTCCAGCCCCTGGTGGAGGGGGTATGTGGCATGACAGGGAGACTGGCTGGGGAGGCCCCATGGAGTGTTCTGGGGAGGCTGTAGTGACACAGGCTGAGGGATCAGGCAGGGGTGGCAATGGGGTGGCAGGTGAGTACATGGTGAAGGGTGAGTGGCTGAAGGGTGATAGTGAGGGGAAAGAGTGCATGCAAGGGAAGCATGTGGGTGTGTGTGGGTGTCAGGAGGGTGGGAACAAGGGTGAGGGGACAGAGGGCATGCATGGGGAGAGTGTGGATGAAGGTGGATGTGCAGAGTGGATGGGGGTTCCAAATGTGGGGTGGGGTGGGATGTGACAGTGTGGCTGGAGGGGGATGCATATGGAAAGAAGGCAGTAGAGGGCTGAGGTTATGGAAGCTGAGGTTGCTAGGAAGCTGTGGTGGTGCCAGGTCATGGCAGTGATGAGGGAGGAGGTGCTTGTGGCCGGGTGCATGTGGGAGCAGTGTGTCCATGTTGGTGGGTCATGAACCCCACCCCTATCTGATGTGGGGCCTGATGAGGGGGCCCAAGAGGCTGATAGAGGCCCTGAAGACATACCAGCCATGGCCCGTCTGAAGCACATGCTTGCATGTGACCTTGCACAGCTGCACAGGTCCTCTCCCACCTCTCATGCCATGTAGAGGGCTTCAGGGGTGAGGTGCAGGGCCTGAGAGGCAAGCTCAGGGGCTTGCAACTGCTGCTGGAGGCCCACCTGCAGCCCCACACACCACCTCTCAGTTGCACAGCAGGCAACCCTATGGAGCACTGAGAGGGCCTCACCATCTGAGGAGCACGCAGGGGCAGCCATACCACCAAGCGGCATGAGTCGTGCCAGTGGCTGCTGATGTAGTGACGGCCACCGGGGAAGACTGACCGGCAATGTTAATGGCCCTGTTGGTGCAGCAGGGGCGGGGGTTGGGTACCATGAGACACACCTGTTAGCCAGTATGTGTGGGCACTTTTGCCCATATTCTGTGTCTGTCCCATGCATGTTAAATAAAGTTTATTGCTGTTCAACATGTATGTCTTGTGTGCCTATATGGCTGTCACCCACAGAAACCCTGACCAATAATGGCCTCAGTTATATGTGTAGCGCTACAGGGGAGCTGCCATGCTGCACGCCACACGTTCATGGTAGCCCATGCATGACTGAGCCAAATGGCCAGGTAGAATTACCACCATAGAAGCAAGTGACAGAGCAAACATACAGGGGGAATGAGGAGGCACCACAAGAAAGGGGAGGGGAGCCATGAACATGTAACAGCAGCACAGCTAGCAGTCCATGAGGGCGCCATAACCTAGTGTGGTGGGGCCGGCCACAGCACATCTGCCAGTGGTGCATGCAATGCAGAGGGGGCAGGATGGGGAGAGGGGAATGGCCCAGAGTAGGCCATGGATGTGGGTGGCCCAGGTGTGCAGGTACCCCTGAGGAGGGATGTGGAGGGACTCATGACAGGGAGGGTAGGGAGGCACAGTAGACAGACTGCACAGTTGAATCTGCATGAAGCAGCAGCCCTGGACATGGAATCTGAGTGGGAGCTAGATGTGCTACATGCGGTGCACAGTGATGGGCAGGATGGTGCCCACAGCTGACCAGCCACACTGCACAGTAGCAAACAGATAGAAGTTGGGAGAGCAGAGGGGCCTAGGATGGGCCACCATTGCTGGCGATGCAACAGGCATGGTGGGTGGGGAACAGTTGGGTGCATGGGGGTCTTAGGCATGTGACACATGTGGAATGTGTGAGCCAGTGTGCTGTAGGGGGGCCAGTTGTGACACAGCAGAGCCAGCGGCAGCATGGCTAGGGACAGGCATGGGGACACCTGTGCTGCAGCTTTGCCACCCCATGGTGACAGGAACAGGCCTGGGACTGTGTTCACGGTGCCTGATGGCTGCCATGTATGCCCTGCACAGCTGGACAGTGACATGCTGGGGGTACCTTGTATATGCGGCACACCATGTGCATGACATACCCTTCCATGACACCTGTCACATGTGCAGCACTGGCATTGGGCAATGGGCAGGTGACAGACGCACAAATAACAAGTAGACTGTGAGATGTGTGTGTCCCAGATGTGGCAGCCGTGGGTGCAATGCTATGGACGCACATATCCAGACACATGGATCCCTATGCAAGGCACCATTGGAAGATGCCACCGGACACATCATGTCACACATGGGGTTTGGGGAGGCACGGCATTTATTTATTTATTTATTATTTATTTAACTGTATTTATATCCCGCTTTTCACCGGGTCAAAGTGGTGTAACAAAAAGGGGGGGGGGGAATCATAGGGGAAGGGCCATGTGGCTGAGAGGACATCGTACCTTTGGTACATATCAACAAAAATATTGGCAGGTTGGGCTGGAACCAGAGGATCAAGTGAGGGTTTCTTGAGGATAGGGCGAATGAGGGTGTGCTTCCAGGGGTGGAGGAAAGTCCCTGTGGAAAGGCTCGTATTAATCATAGTGAGAATAGAGGGTAAGAGTGCAAGAGAGGCAGTCCCCATACCAGCAACCCATGGTGGCAGACTTCTGTGATTAATGTCCCAGGCAGGCAATGTGCATGACACACAGAGGCATGGGCCAGTCACACAGGCCATTTTCTGCATGGTATGAACATGCAGAGGCTCGTGGCAACTGCTGCACATGCCCCAGCTCCTCCCCAGGTGCTGGCGTGTGCATTGGGTGATTTGGGAAGAGAAAATATGGCTCAGGCAGTCAGACAAAGTGTGCCTGGACAAGGCTGTCACATGACACCACCCCCTGCCTGGACTGTGCACCCTGGGGCCATCTGTGGTGGCATCCAGCTCATTGCCATCATCCAGGGCTGGCTCAGTGGAATATGCAGCATACCATGGAAATCTGGCACACCTTGTGAGGCCTGTAGAGCAGCCACCCCCCCCCCCAGACCTGTCCAGGCTTCTAAAATGACACTTTAACTGGCCGAAGGTGTGCTCGATGATCTCCTGTGTGGTCCCAGTGCACACAGTTGTTCCGGTGCTGTGCTGGGCTGCTAGGGTGGAGTATGCTGATCAGCAGCCAGTCACGTAGGGGGGTATCCCCAGTCACCTGCAGTGGGAGACATTACAGCAAACTGTTGATCAACTGGTGTGCCAGTGAGGGGGTCATGTGTTACCAAAATGTCATGGGCTTGGACAGCTAACTGTGTATATGCATGGCTCTGTCCACTGTATAGATGGTTCTGGGGTGCCAGTGGGGCATTGTGTGTCTGCAGCCCACCAGATGTGCATGGGCACCCTCAAAGGGGCTGGAGGACGGGCTTAGGCATTGTGTATGATGCCCCTGCCTTGTGTCTGGCCCACATCTGGCACACCCCTGGGTGGCAGTAGACAGGGCTGCATGACATGCCAGTACATGCAGCCTAGCTCCTGCCATTCTGGTTACCTGTCTCCATCCCCGCTGCATGCACAGAGCCACTGTGCATGCTGAAAGGGATGGGAGTGGGACACATGTGGAGGATGGGGGTGGAGTGGGATGGGATGGGTGGGACTAACCCTTGGACATACAGGACCAGGATGTACCATGGCCATGTATGCCAGGGGGTCACCAGGGGGGAGCCCTGTGCATACCCCCACTGTGGTGGCATAGGGACAGGGCACCTCCCCATATGTGCCCAGCAGGTCCCCAGGGCCAAGGGACCCAAACACAGGGCCTCAGGGTTATGGAGGGTGGACCACCATCACCTGCCCAGCACACACACACCCAATGCAGTGCACCATGCTTCCAAGTCCCAGGGTATCTGTGCATATGCCCACCTGGTAGCCATCTGCCTGTGATATGGCCCCCCTCGAACTGTGCATGAAGTCCTGACCAGCTCAGGATGTAGGCATCATGACAGGATCCCGGATACTTTGCACAGACATCAGTGATCTTCCTATGCATGTTGTACACCACCTGCATGTTGACCGAGTGGAAGGCCTTGCAGTTCCAATACATAGCCTCACTCCATTGCATGGGCCAGAGGGTGACGTGTGTGCCATTCACCACACCTAGGACCAATGGGAATCCTGCCACAGCGTAAACGTTCTGTACAGTCTGGTGCTAGTCTTGCTGTGTTGCTGGAAAACAGAAGGTCTGCACCATGGACCACAGGTAAGTGCCCAGGAACTGGTATCGTGTAGCCCCCATGCACAAGCATGTTGATGCAGCATAAAGGTTGTCTGCATGCGCCCAGCCCCCATCTCCTCTATCCTTTTCATACATACTATGTCTGCTTCCTCTCTGCAGACTGCTGCTCATCCATTGGCATTTCTATTCATTGTGCTGGCTACAGGAGGCGAATCACTGACCTTCTGCATCCCATGCATATTCCATCCCCACACTCTGTGTGGCTGCATTACCATGGGGGATGTGCAGTCGCAAATATGTGTGCAAGTGGGCATGGGCATGTTGATGCAAAGACATACGTGTTGCCACATTCCAACATGCACATCCAAGATGGTCCCTGTCACAGGCCTTTGGGCATTGCCTGTGTGTCACAGACATTACACATAATGGTACCTAAGGTCACTATCAGGAAAGCAAGGTTCTCTGAGAGTGAGGTGACCCTCATGTTGGAGGAGATCCTCCAGTGGCTGCCACAATTGGTGGGTGATGCATCCACACGTGTGGGTGCCTATGAGAAGTAGCGGCAGTGGCTTGATGTGTGCTGATTTATCAATGCCATATATCACTGGAACTGCAACATCTAGGATGTGAGGTACAGATAGCAGTAGATGGCCCAGGAAGGCACAGCAATGGTCCAAGGGTGTGGAGGGGGAACAACTCTTGGAACTCAAACAGCGCATCCTTTCTACAATTGACCAGCCCTCTAGACACATCTCAGGCATCCCAGGAGCAAGGTACTTGTGTGTCATGTGTGCCCCTGCCCTTTACCCTAGGTACATCCCTCCCACTGTGTGCATGCATACACATGCATGCAGCAACCACCACTGTCTGACATGCTGTCCGATCCGTGCTGCCGCTGCCAGGCATACTCATATTGCATGTGGCTGCTCAAATGTTGGCCTGTGTGACTGGGGCATTGGCAACATGGTCACCAGCTGGTGGTGGCAGGGCTGACTGCACAGGGCACCGGGGTGGGTGTCTCTGCACAGGCCTCTGCACCCATCTGCTCCGCGACAGGTATGTGGCCAACCATGTCAGGGGCTCCTTTGTACCTGTGCAGCCTATTGGCTCACCTGCATTGCTGCAACACTGCCACCCTGCTGTTGTCTGCATTGGCAGTTGTAGGTATGACCTCTCAATATTATCTGTGTCTTCATAGGTGCCCTTGCTTTAGCTTCACAGGTAGCAGAGCCTGCTCTGCTGACAGTGTCCGTGGAGGATACCATAGGACAGGGTGAGGCCCCGCCTGATTCCCCACTGCTGTGGACCGCTGGTGCCGCCATACTGTAGCAGCCACTTGATGGCCCTGGCCCAGATGATCTGGAGCTCTGTGTCCCCTTCCCATTGCCTCCACCACAGCAGCCTATTGATGATGGTGATGACCTGGGGGGTGCACCCACAGTGGTTAAGAGTGATACCTGAATCAATGTGCTGAGCGTCTGCTTGCTCACAGTGCTACCCAACAAGCATGGTCTGAGCAACAGCAGGAGCTGCTGCGCCAGTCCACAGTGTTGCAGGAGAGGCATGTTGTGGCCACAAAGCAGTTGACCATGGCCACTGGCACCCTCCATGCTACCATGGTGGAGATCCTGATGGAGCTGCATAGTGTCCCTGGGCAGTCTATCCCTACCTGGTCCTATGGACACTCAAGTGTGCCTCCCATGGGATCTGGGCAGGGGTGTGGTGGAGCAGTCCCCACAGCTGCAGCTTCTTCAGCAGCATGTGCACCTGTGCCTCTGCACCCAGGCTCTAGTGGTGTCACAAAGTGGGCCTCTGCATGTATCCACACTGCTGTTGGTCAGCCCATCACACAGGCACCTCCTCTCCTTGGGCCAGTTCTACCAGGCAGCAGCCCCCGGATGGTGTTTCCACCATTCCATGAGGGAATCGTGGAGTCAGGCAGCATGAGCTGTGACACCTCTGGGTCTGAGGACTCACCACCAGGAACACCTGTGACCATGGTGACTGAGGCAAGGGTGTATGTGCCCTCAAGGAGGAGGAGTGGCAAGGGTTAGGCACAGTGG
Organism: Ichthyophis bannanicus; assembly: GCA_033557465.1. Classification (NCBI taxonomy): domain Eukaryota; kingdom Metazoa; phylum Chordata; class Amphibia; order Gymnophiona; family Ichthyophiidae; genus Ichthyophis; species Ichthyophis bannanicus. The sequence goes on from CM066035.1 coordinate 56,229,828, forward strand.
AGGAGCTACAGGGGGGTCATCTAGCACCAGGGTTGGGGGGAGGCATGCTTGATGTGTGGGGCTGGGGTCCATGGGGGTGATTTGGGCAGGGATGTGTGGGGTGGGTAGCAGTCATGTTCCAGGTCACTCTGTGTGACATTGTGGCATGTGGGTGGGCATGGGTGGTTGGGGAGTTTGTGGGTCACAGGCTAGCACTGCCTCATAGTCTAGCCTTGGGTGGGTGCAGGGGACACAGTGTTCTGTGGGGAATGGACACATATGTTGTAAACGGGGGCGCTGGGTGAGAATGTCCACAGTCTTGGCAAAGGCAAATACTATTATGACTTGCAAAGGATTGTGGGGAATGTAGTCCATTCATACCAGAATCAGCCGTTCACAAATAATGAGTTGTGTTGCTCGAGTGTAAGCAAAGAAAATATATTTTATTTATGGGGTTATTTCTCCCACACAGATTTACTTGGTAACACAAAAGGATACTTGCTTTCAGTATTGTACTTAGGAAAAACAAATCATGATACAAACAACTGAGCTTCTTAAGCAATCAATCAACCAATAAAGACCTTGATGGGAAACAGAAAGGTCTTTCTGAGGGCTCCTGCTAATACCTTTTAGCAGTGCTCCAAAAGCAAAAACAAAACACAAAAAGTAACCAAAAACTGTTCTTTTTCAAGGATAAGTTTCTTGTATTTTCACACACAAACAGTAGTTTCCTTTCAGAGCTCACGTGAAACTGTGCATGGCTTAATTACCAATAATTAACCAGCTGCAAACCCCTTTGCTGGTTCACTTTCTCTACGTGGCTCAAATCCTACCCTAAAGCTTTCTTGTAAACTTTTCTGGGTAAATAAAAGAACAAGTTATATTTCTTTTTGATGGTTGTTGTATTTGTGAAAGTATTTTACCACAGCAGCTTATTCAGAGAACAATCCATGTATTCATTCTGAACATTTAAAATATCTCCTTCTTCTTCAACTATCATAGAATCAATATCATGGTCTGGCTCAGAGGAATTCCTTAATGGAGCACTCTCATGACAATACTTGTTTCCCTGCTGTCTTCCAAGTGAAGAACTAGGGCATAGATCAGTGTTCATACCTGAGCTTCCTTTGTTGTTAGGTTTCCTCTCCAGATATCCTGGCCAGTAAGTAATCCAGTTTTTATGTCCAGCCTTCCAATCCAGATCCCTGGACACTGGGTCTCTCTTCACATACCTTCTTGCACTGGTCTTAGGGCCCCTTCCAAATGCAGCCGTCTCCCTCACAGGTGCCGTCCGGGAATTCCTGGCTCTGTAACCCCACTCCTCTGGCGTCCTCCAGTCCAATGGAGCATGCTTGCCTCTGGAATGACTCCCAACACACGTACTGCTATGGGCTCCTTTAGACCTCCAAGATGTTTTTCTTTTCTTTCTTCCACGTTGTGGCTGCTGCTGCTTCCTCTCTCTGTCCTTGAGCTCTGAGTTCCTCAACTCCTTCTGATTCTGTGTAGAATAGGTTTTACTTTTAACTTGTTTAGAGGGATACTCCACCCTAGCACAGCTCAGCTGTGCTGAATCAAGCCCTGCCCTTGGAGATGAGTGATTGGGGATTACCTCATAGCTCTCCTGATTGAACACACGTTTCCCCACTTCATCTCTTCTAGTGGCTGTTTGAAACCTGGTGCATTCTGGGACTGGTAGTCTTTTATGAAAACATTCTGTTTTATTATTTCTACCAGCAAAGACAGGTTGCTTGTTCAGAGCCAATTCACCTCTATTATAGCTCCTTCCTGAACTATGATAAGCTTCCTTATCACATACCCCCCTGCTTAAGTTATTACGGACTGGTGCAACTGGTGAAACTTCCTCTTTACAGTCCATAATACGGGAAAGGGCATCCGCATTTTTGTGTAACTTCCCAGCACGATGTTCCACTTGAAAATCAAATGCCTGTAAGGCCATGTACCAGCGTGTCAACCTGGCATTGTGGTTCTTCATTTGTTGCAACCACTTAAGTGGGGCATGGTCTGTGACCAATTGGAACTTCCTCCCTGTAAGGTAAAACCTTAATGCCTCCACTGACCACTTTATAGCTAAACATTCTTTTTCTATTGTGGAATACGTTTGTTCAGCCGGTGACAATTTCCTGCTCAGGTACATCACAGGATGCTCCTCCCCTTCATGACATTGGGATAAAACAGCTCCTAGCCCTACATCCGATGCATCTGTTTGAACCAGGAAGGGTTTCCTGAAATCCACCCCTTTCAGTACTGGTCCTGTACACAACTTCCCTTTTAGGACTGAAAATGCTTTTCAGCTTCAGGAGTCCATTTTAGCTGGTTTGGGCAATTCTTCCGCAGCATATCAGTGAAAATTGCACTTTTCTCTGCAAATTGTGGTATAAATCTGCGGTAGTATCCAATAAGTCCCAAGAAACTTCTCAGTTGTTTCTTTGTTGTTGGAGGGGGGAAATTCCTGATGCTATCCACCTTGCTCATTAGAGGTTTAATTTTCCCTCTTCCCACCAGGTGGCCTAGGTATTTTACCTCCCTATTAGCAAAGGCACACTTCTTTGGGTTCAAAGTGATTCCTGCTTGCTTCATGGAGCATAAGACTGCCCTGATCCTCTTTAGATGTTCCGCCCAAGTGTTACTATGGATTATGACATCATCCATATAGGCAAAGGCATAATTTTGGTGGGGTCGAAGTACCTGATCCGCTAACCTTTGGCTGCCACTCCATGCAGTCCGAAAGGCATCCTTTTGAACTGGAAAAGGCCAACGGGGGTGCTGAATGCAGTCTTTGGATTCGACTCCCTGGTTAGAGGGATTTGCCAATAGCCTTTTGTCATATTAAGGGTGGTTAAATATTGAGCTTGTCCAAGCTGGTCCAACAGCTCTTCAATTCTTGGCATTGGATATGCATCAAAAACTGATATTGCGTTTACCTGCCGGAAGTCAATACAGAATCTTAAAGAGCCATCAGGCTTTGGCACCAGGACTATGGGGCTATTTCAGGGACTCTTCGACTCCTCTATTACTCCCATGTCCAACATTTCCTGGACTTGTGCCACTACTTCCTGTCTCTTTGCTTCAGGCAAGCGGTATGGCCTTTGACAAATTAATTTCCCAGGTGGAGTTATTATCTCATGGGCAACCAAATGTGTCTCCCCAGGTATGGGAGTCAAAACATCTGGGAATTCTTTAAGCAATTTCCTTATTTCTTCCTGTTGTACCACTGTCAGGTCCTCACCTATTTGGGGCTCTGACATTTCTTTACAATCAGATACCTGGGGTCCCAAATCCTCCTCTTCATTCACCTCCCTTTCTCGGGCACAGGTGGCAGCTAGGCTTTTAACCCCTTTGTCTTCAGTAGAACCAAAGCCTTTGGTTCCACGCTCAGAATTTGACAGGGATGTGACCTCCTCCATAGGTGGGAAACCCAGTCTCTCACATATCAATTGAGCGATTCTGTCTCCCGTCTTCACATGGTAATCGTACTGTCCAAAATTAAATAACAGAACTTTAAGATTGCCCCTGTAATCGGGATCAATCACTCCCGCTCCCACATCGATGAAATACTTAAGGGCTAATCCGGACCTTAGGGCTACTCGCCCATAGCACCCAATGGGTATTTCAACTTGGAGTCCAGTGTCAACCAGGGCTCTCCCTTGGCTAGGTACAGTCACATTTTCTATACTGCACAGGTCAAACCCAGCAGCTTGAGGGGTTGCCCGCTTAGGAGCTTGGGCCTTCTCTGTGACCCTATGGTACTTCAAGACAAATATCTGCTTCTGGGTAGTTTGGTCTTCTGGACGCTTAACCATCTTTTTAGCTGGGGTCTGAGGACTTCCAAACAAAGGCCCGGGAGCTATTACCATCATTCCTTCTCCCTCCTTCTTTCCTAGCCCTTTCACTAGTCCCTGCTTAAATCTTAGCCAGTCCCTTCCTAGAACCAAATCAAATGGAAGCCTAGGCACCACTGCTAAAAGAACTTCCTCTTGTTCCCCCAGGCACTTAACCATTAGCCTATAGGTGGGATATGATGTTGCAGCACCATGAATGCATCTGATGTGAACTTGGCTTTCAGGGGTTCTAGGCACAAATCCTTCTTGGGCCTCTATCCTCTTCCAAAGCCTCTTTGACAGCATACTCTGGTCTGCCCCAGAGTCTAACAGAGCATTTGTGGTAATTCCCTGCACATCAACCATCAAAAAGAATTTATTTATTTATTTTTTTATTTATTTAACATCGCTTATATACCGCACTATTATCATCAGCGCGGTTTACATGGAACAAACATATACATACAGAAAACTGTAGTGCATTTTACAAGTAACAGGAATTTGAACTTGGTAATATAGGGAAACTATGTACACTATATAACTATATACAATAGTCTATACACATTAGTCACAGTTGAAGTTGTCTTGACCTGGTTATGGATGTAGTGTTTCTCTTGTGTAAAACTAAATTGGGAAATAGCTTAAGAAGAGGTGGTGTTTGAGATTTTTTCTGAATTGTGTTAGGCTGGTTATGGCTCTCAGTTCTGGTGGGAGTGCATTCCAAGCTATTGGGGCATGAATGCTGAAGGCTCTTTTAGATGTTTCCTTATTGTATCTGACTGTTTGTCTTGGGATTGTTAATGAGTTTATAGTAGTTGATCTTCTGGATCTATTGGGAGTCTGTGTGTGTAAAAGGTTGGCGATCGTTGATGGTGCTTGATTGTTTAAGGCTTTGAAAGTAATGATTAGTATCTTGTAGTGGATTCTTGCGTTGGTTGGTAGCCAGTGGAGTCTTTTTAAGATTGGAGTTATGTGGTCTGTTTTTGATATTCCTTCGAGTACTCTGGCAGCGGTGTTCATCGCCAGTTGTAGAGGATTTAAAGATGATTGCGGGAGACCATGTAGAATTGCATTTGAGAAGTCGAGATGAGGCATCACCAAGGCTTGGTAGACAGTTCTGAAGTCTGTGGGTTCAAGTAACGGTCTTAAGTGGCGTAGTGTGCGTATCTTGTGATATATTAGTTTTGTTATGTTTTTTATGTGGGTCTTCATATTGAGGCGCTGGTCAAGGGTAATACCTAGGTATCGTATCGTAGGTTTTACTGTCAATTCCTTGTCCTTTATTTTTAAGGTAGTGGGAGGTGTGAAGTTTTGGTCTCTTGTGATAAACATCACATCGGTCTTGCTATGGTTGATTCTTAGGTTCTGTGAGAGGAGCCAGTCTTCTACTGATTCAAAGCATTTTATCAATGGTGTAAAATCAGGATGGTTGATGGAGAATGGCATGTATAGGAGAATGTCATCTGCATATGCTAGGCAGGTAACATTAAAGGAGCGGATGAGGTCACAGATCGGTTGCATGTATATGTTAAACATTAGTGCTGAAAGAGAGGATCCTTGTGGTACCCCTTGATCTTGCAGAAATGGTTCAGATGTCTTTTCCTCAATCCTCCTTTGGGCTGTCTTTGGGCTGTCTTTGGGCTGTCTTTTCCTCAATCCTCCTTTGGGCTGTTTTAAATCAACACCCATCAAGCTAGTGTGTATCTGGCATCCCCTTTCCAAATGTCCCCATTTTCCACATTTGAAACATTTCTTTTTACTCCACTGTGTAATCTGGGTTGGCACAGTACAATTATTCTCAGAAACATTTTTAACCTTTTTCTTTTATGATACAGCACAGCTTGCCTCAGCACCAACCTTCAGAGGGCCACCCATTCTATGGCAAGCCTGCGTGGCTTCCAAGAATCTCTCTGCTAGCATGGTTGCCTCTCCAAGATTCTGGCAATTTTGCTGTATAAGGAAAGTGTGCAAATCTTTAGGCACAGCAGACATAAATTGTTCAAGCATAATAATGTCTAATAACATTTCCACAGTCTTTCCCTCAGGCTCCAACCATTTTACAGCCAATCCTCTGATTCTCTGACTCAGAGCCCTGGGTGTTTCACCCACTCTTAATGCAGTAGCTCTAAACATTCGCCTATACTCTGAAATAGACAACCCTAAGCGATCTCTTATAGCAGCCTTTACATCTTTATAACTCAAAGCCTGAGCTGCTGGCATTGCTCTATAAGCTGCAAGCGCCTCCCCAGTTAATGAGGCTGCCAGCCTTACTGCCCACTGGGTCTCTGGCCATGCTAATGCTTGTGCCACTCTCTCAAAAGATTCAAGGAAATCATCAACATTATCATCTGGAGTCAGCTTCCCAAAACTAAATGCCCCAATTCCCTGATTGAGTCCCACATTGTCCACATGTGGTATACCAGTTGTTACTGCTGGTCTTGCATCCGGTCCACTTTGGTTATGAAGAGCAACTAAGGCTTTCACCAGATCAAGCACTGGCTTCTGCTGGTCCATTAATGCTTTAATGGCAGTGTCCTGAGCCTGCTGCACTAGCTCCTGTTGCCTGCTAAACTGGGCTGCCATCCAGCTGGCCAGTTCCCTTGGATCCATCTTGAATCCCTACAAGAAAACAAAAGAAAAAAAAACACAGAGCAGCACCCTCCAAACAGGTGTTTTCCTCCTAATTTTTTTTTAATTACCCCTGTGCCTTACTCCCATCCACCACTAGACATGCCCAGGTACTTATTACCTTATGCCAGTGATGAATCCAGCTCACACAGGGTCTTTTCCTCCTGGGACAGCTCCTGGAACAGTTACCTCTTTTTTCTCTCCAAAGTGTTGTTAAGGGAAAATCCTTTTTCCAGCTTTTAACTTGAACTTTTTTTTTCTTCAGATTTCAGTTGTAATCCTTATATCATGTAAATCCTTTGCGCAAAAGCAATCCGAAAAACTACGCCAACTGTAAACGGGGGCGCTGGGTGAGAATGTCCACAGTCTTGGCAAAGGCAAATACTATTATGACTTGCAAAGGATTGTGGGGAATGTAGTCCATTCATACCAGAATCAGCCGTTCACAAATAATGAGTTGTGTTGCTCGAGTGTAAGCAAAGAAAATATATTTTATTTATGGGGTTATTTCTCCCACACAGATTTACTTGGTAACACAAAAGGATACTTGCTTTCAGTATTGTACTTAGGAAAAACAAATCATGATACAAACAACTGAGCTTCTTAAGCAATCAATCAACCAATAAAGACCTTGATGGGAAACAGAAAGGTCTTTCTGAGGGCTCCTGCTAATACCTTTTAGCAGTGCTCCAAAAGCAAAAACAAAACACAAAAAGTAACCAAAAACTGTTCTTTTTCAAGGATAAGTTTCTTGTATTTTCACACACAAACAGTAGTTTCCTTTCAGAGCTCACGTGAAACTGTGCATGGCTTAATAATAATTAATTAATAATTAACCAGCTGCAAACCCCTTTGCTGGTTCACTTTCTCTACGTGGCTCAAATCCTACCCTAAAGCTTTCTTGTAAACTTTTCTGGGTAGATAAAAGAACAAGTTATATTTCTTTTTGATGGTTGTTGTATTTGTGAAAGTATTTTACCACAGCAGCTTATTCAGAGAGCAATCCATGTATTCATTCTGATCATTTAAAATATCTCCTTCTTCTTCAACTATCATAGAATCAATATCATGGTCTGGCTCAGAGGAATTCCTTAATGGAGCACTCTCATGACAATACTTGTTTCCCTGCTGTCTTCAAAGTGAAGAACTAGGGCATAGATCAGTGTTCATACCTGAGCTTCCTTTGTTGTTAGGTTTCCTCTCCAGATATCCTGGCCAGTAAGTAATCCAGTTTTTATGTCCAGCCTTCCAATCCAGATCCCTGGACACTGGGTCTCTCTTCACATACCTTCTTGCACTGGTCTTAGGGCCCCTTCCAAATGCAGCCGTCTCCCTCACAGGTGCCGTCCGGGGATTCCTGGCTCTGTAACCCCACTCCTCTGGCGTCCTCCAGTCCAATGGAGTATGCTTGCCTCTGGAATGACTCCCAACACACGTACAGCTATGGGCTCCTTCTTTAGACCTCCAAGATGTTTTTCTCTTCTTTCTTCCACATTGTGGCTGCTGCTGCTTCCTCTCTCTGTCCTTGAGCTCTGAGTTCCTCAACTCCTTCTGATTCTGTGTAGAATAGGTTTTACTTTTAACTTGTTTAGAGGGATACTCCACCCTAGCACAGCTCAGCTGTGCTGAATCAAGCCCTGCCCTTGGAGATGAGTGATTGGGGATTACCTCATAGCTCTCCTGATTGAACACACGTTTCCCCACTTCAGCTCTTCTAGTGGCTGTTTGAAACCTGGTGCATTCTGGGACTGGTAGTCTTTTATGAAAACATTCTGTTTTATTATTTCTACCAGCAAAGACAGGTTGCTTGTTCAGAGCCAATTCACCTCTATTATAGCTCCTTCCTGAACTATGATAAGCTTCCTTATCACAATGTTCATGTGTTGCTGTAGGACTTGCACATTGCTATATCCATGCTGGTGTGTGTGGCAACAGTCTGCTTTCCAGTGCTCTTCTGTTTCACCTCTGGTGGTAACTGCTGGGGGCATTTTCCAGCATTACTGCATGCATGGGGCATCTGTCCCTGCTGTGACCACTGTAACATTTGTCACACCCTCCTCCCATCTGGGTCTGCTTGGACCCACATTCACTGCCATAAAATTAGTTGCTTGCCCTGGGGCTCTGTCCACAACTGATCTTGCTAGGGTATTGGTGGTGCCAGTTACCTGGCCTCTGCACCCTCCACAGGGTACTGGGGCTGTTGCCTGTGCTCAGAGTATGTGTGCTCTGGGGTTCCTATCAGTCTTGGGGCACTGGTTATGCTGTGACCCATTCAGGGCCTCCTGTTTTGCCTGCTGGCCAGTGGCTATGATGGTGGCTATCCTGGACACATTTGCTTGTTCATGGCTGTGCCGTGCAGATGTTTCCTTGGGCCTCACACTGCAGTGGCACCACTTCAGAACCTACTTGTCACAACCATTCATCTATATGGGATGCATTGTGGGGCAGAGCTGAATAATTTCTAAGTCCGAACCTTATACTTGGTTTCAGCAGGTATAACGTGGATGTTTCCAGATTACACCTCATATGTGCATGGCCCTTTTAGGAATAAGCTTTCTACATCTCTGCAACTGACTTTGCCCCTGTTCTGCCCTCTCTCGCCCACGTTCTTAGCTCCCCGTGTTCCCACCCTGGACGTTCGTGTCAGTGGTGTTTCGGAATATGGTGGAGGACATATTCTTCACTTACATGTCCCTGCCACATGTGGACATCCCTTATTCGTGTTCTAGAATTACCCTCTTAGCATTCCACATTTTGTGATATCTGAATCCCTTAGTGTGGTGGGTATGCACTCTGGAGCCTTCTGCCTGCCCTGTGAAGAGGGGTAGACAAGAGAGATGGGAGAATATAGACTACAAATGGAGGGAGAGATGCAGGACTATGGGGGGAGGGAAGAGAGAGGGATAGATATTCAACACATAGTGACAAGAGGTAGGAAAGACAGGGGGGGGGGGGAGAGGAGCTGCTCGACTTCTCCCTTCATGGAATCTATTACTTCAGCCATAAGGCAAGTGATGCAGGCTTGGAAGTGTGAGAGGTTACTGAAATTGTCCATCTACAGCTTTTTCTTCCTCTGCTTGAGTGCCATGGAGCCTTTTTCTTCAGGTGGGCAATGCAAGCTCATGGAATAGGAGTAGATTGCCATAGTGGGCCAGCCCCAGCTTCCTTTTCCTATGGAATCCTGGGGCTTGACTCCACCAGTTTTCCACTGAGAGTACAAAGGATGTACAATTGCACCTACAACAGCCTGCTGCTCAGCCTTTTTAATGTCCTCCATTGACTCACTGTCTTGTGTATTGATTCAGATATAGATAGTATTGTGCCAAAAAAGTTACAGGTTAGTGATCTCACATGACATGCAAGCAATCACCACTGGTCTGAACTCCATGAAGGTAATTCCTCTCACACTGCTTTACAGCTTCAATCCCATCTAATGCATACCAAGCTCTGAGCACACTCTTTCTAGAGCATTCTTATGCAATTTCTCTATAGAGCAAACACAGGGATTTACTCTTCCGGCTACATACCGTGTTGCCTATGGGATACATGCAGATATGTATTTATATCTAAGACTCTTCTTAAACTGCACTAGAAACCCAGTTTCAAGGGATCTGCTATTTCTGTAAAATCACAGTTTAAGTTGGCTTTTGCTAATCAGCTCTTTCCTGAAATTTTATCTGTCTTGTCTGTTTCTTTGCCACATCTATTTGACATTCATTCAGCATTTAAGGCAGGATAGTACTTGCAATTAAGTGTTCATAGATGTAGTCCAGCTCCAAACAAATTCAAATAAATCTAGCTGATTCTAGTTACAAGTCAATCTGAGGTGCAAATATACCTAGATGAGGGATGTTCGCTCATCTCATGTTGCTCAAATTGTTTCCTTTGAGCTGGTGCTAAATTGTTAGAATGCACTAGAAAGTGGTTTTAAATTGCAAGATAAAGTGCTTTCAATTAACACAGAATGCATTTAGATTCATTAGTTATCCAATGTAATAGAAAGGAAATAAAATACTGGTTTCAGCAGGTTTATGCCAAAGTAAGAATTTGCATATGTCAACAACTACATTATTGACAGCAGTCGGTGGCTATGTTATTTTTCCCTTCAAGAACTAATAAAATATTGAAAATGGGAAACAGTTTTAATGTGATTGCATAGTTCTGGTTCTATGAACTGCCAAGTGATATGCAATTAAAACCTGATTAAAAGAACATCCTCTTATTATTGTTTTTTAAAGCAAAGGCTGCTCAAATAAACATTTGGACAATTCAGGTAGCAAGTACAGAGTGAACAGTCATTAAGATTCCCTTTCTTGATATGATTTATTTAATTTATGCCATCAGCATGTTTCATAAACGTCATGAATTCTTTCTTTAGTAAAGAAATAAATCATTGAAAAAGATCTTCCCTCCAGTACACAGAGTCATTCGAGCGCACACACTGTATATAAAATAGGATACGCTAGAATAGGCCAACAACTGAATCATTCTCCGGCTGCTTTATAATGAAAAATGTTTCTCTCCTATCTTCTTGAAAGTCAAAACAAATTTTCAGAGGTTCTTCTTTTTTTTCTTTCATGGAGAAAATGATAGCAGTATTTTTTAAATTCTTGAAGCCGGCTTGTGATTTATGGGCCCTTTTTACCAAAGTATGGTAAATGTTTGCACTTACCACATGTGAGGAACTAAAATTAATATATGGTAAGTTCAGTAACTGTTGGGAACGTGGCCATCATCTGCCCTGCAGTTACTGTACAGGGCAGACATTTACCACATGGAAATGCATCAGCAGATAGCAGGGCAAGTGCATCCATGCTGCTGCTAATGCATTTATCATGGCCTGCTGCGGAAAAAACTTTAAAAAACCCTAATCCCCTGCTCAGCATCTCAATCCCCCCATCCCTCAGCATTCCCAACCCTTCTCCAGACCCCATCAGCATCCCAACTCACCCAAGGCCAACCCTCCTGATCTTCCCCAGCATGTACTGAAGGTATCCTATATGGGTTAGTGGGAGGGCAGGAGCAATCTCCAAATATTCCTCCCCATTGCCACTTGGGTTCAAAAATGGCAGCTATGACCCTAAGTGGTAGCCTTGTGGTACTACTGCTAGGAGTCAAGCTGTCAAAGTAAGCAAACCATGGTATCCTTGCCTATGCTGCCATGTTTACTGAAATACTGTAAATTCGGTAACTTTTCCAATAAACTAGATAAATCCTTTTATGATTTTTAATAGTTTCAGCTGCACTTCAAACTCATTTGACTTTCCATCAAATAAGTTAGAAATCGCATCACACATCAATTTCAAAAGCACCTAAGTGAATTCTTGGGAAATTCAAATGGAATTTATTTAAAATTCACTCTTAGGCAAATGAAAGAGACTTTACTATAGGAGTAAATTCAAGAGCATGTTTACCAAACCACACTAACAGTTAGCTTGAGGTTTACTATGTGCCAAGCCCACTATGGTAACTGTTAGAACAAGCTAAAAATGCAGCTGTACTAAAAATCCCAGGACGGATTGGGGAGGAGACCGGGTGGGTTAGCTGCGGAGGGTAAGTGGTGATTCTACATTGCAGTTAGCTCAGGCATCATTGATAAATTCTCATTATCAATGTCAGAGTTATCATAGGTAGACTTAATGTCACCTCATTGAGTGGTGGTAACTGCATCCACAGTTATCGTGACAAAAGGTTTAGTGCAGAGGTGATGCTAGATACACACTAATGGGGTCATTCCAAGCTGCGAATAGCATCCCTGGCTAACCGCTCCATACGAACAAGGTGTTTGTATGGGGAGGATAGATGGAGGCAGGAAGGGGGTGGAGTTAGGGTGGGCAGTGGGCAGTCCATGGCCCCGGACATACAGGGCCGATTCTGATGTCGGCCTTGTACGTCTGGGGCTGGCAGACTGAACGGGGAACTTATTCCACCTCTGAAGTGGAATACGTTCCCCTAGATGGCGGAGGATGGCTGGCCTGGGCAGCTGAAGGGGCCGGAGGGGGTACAGGTGATTCTCCGCAGCCCGACCCTGGCCTTGGGAGGCCAGACCGGGGCTCAGGCTGCGGGAAATTGAAGAACAGGTTGACGGCCAGGGATCGTGGCTACTGAATGGAGCCACTGTGCCATGGCAACTGGATGCCATGGCGCAGTGGTTCCATTAAGGAGCCTTGACTGAGTTAGCTGGGTAGAGGCCTGTACGTGCAGGCCAGCCAGAATCAGATCCCGGCCTGCATGTACAGGCCTAGTCGTGATTCTGATCTTGTGGAGCTAGACGTGCCCTGCGGGATCAGAATCACAGTGTCACCATGTGCCAGTGTGATAGGGCAGCCATACATTAGCTGTGCCAGGCACTGGGAGACATGATTGATGGTGTGCCAACATCGCCCAGATTGTGCCATGAGGCCTACATCCTTCCCCAGTCCAGGATCTATGCAAGCTGCGAGAGTGGTGATAAAACTGGATACTGGCAACTTGGGTATGATTGTACAGGGATCCCCCCTTCCATGCCCCCACAGGCCAGACCCAAAAAGCAGTGCCACAAAGCAGACTGTGGGAAGGCAGGCAGGGTTGCCCCACAAATAGCGGATGTATACAAACCAACATATGCCACAATGGGACAGGTGTAGCTGCTGTGAGAAATACCAGTTCCCAGATATGTGGGAATCAGATGCCATAGCCCGAAGGCCATACTACTACTACTACTACTACTAATCATTTGTATAGCGCTACAAGGCGTGTGCAGCACTGCACAGACACACATAAAAGATGGTTCCTTCTCAGCTGAATTTACAGTCTAGTCAATACAGACAGCTCAGCAGCTATGGACAGACTACCTCTAGGGAGAGTGCTAAGGAAACAGAAAGGAGATTAGGATCAGATCCAAAAGCAGCAAGGAAGACGTAAGCATTCAGCTCGGAAGGGCCAGAGAAGAAGCCCGATGTACAGACTCAGGGAGTTTGTTCCAGGCATAAGGAGCAGCAAGACGAAAGGAGCAAAGTCTGTCATTGGCAGAAGAAGAGAAGGGTACAGATAGAAACGATCTGCCAGAAGAGTGGAGTTTCTGAGGAGCAAACTACTGTCTGTGTAAAGAGCAGCATAGGAGATGCATGTTTTTACCAAGGAGGCGTGGCGTCCGCAAGTACATTGTGGAGGCTGGCAAGATCAGAAACGTGCAAATTTTCAGAAAACGGTGGGCATGAGGACATCCAAAATGTTTATCTGTATCCCATAATATTGACGGGGGATGTGTTTCTCCATTATATCACATGGGCCATGCTTGCATCCGCGTGCGAATCGCACACCATATGCCATGCCAGACACATCTACCTCTCCGATTCCAGACCCATGGCTACATCTAGACCCGCTGATGCATAATTTGGTTCAAATGGGGCCAGCTTTCAATTTAGACATGTCCACAGGCTGGATGTATCCTTTTCCTTACCTGCTGTATTGTCGGTCTTGACTAGATTGTAAGCTGTCACTAGCAGGGACCGTCTTCTCATGTATCTGTACAGCATTGCATATGCCTTGTAACGCTATATAAATGATCAGTCTACTCCTAGCTATATGTCACTGCTGCAGCTTCTAGTTTGTATTTTACCATGGTAATTTAATAAAGAGTAGTATTTTCCAATTCTTCAAAGCAGTTTTGACTGCTAAAGAGGGTAACATATCTGGTAGGTGCAGCTCCACATTTGACATCTCATACCGGAAAGCAAAGAACTTCAAAACTTTGATTCAGTAAGAAAAGGCACAAGCACTGCTTCGGCTCATAACCTTGGGGTGATCTGTAATTCTTCTCTTTACTTCTCTGAACATGCTACCAAAATGCTCTCACACAGTCTCCTGCTTAACTGCCATAGCTATCATTAGGCAAATTAGGGACTTGCCTAGAGTGCCAGCACTTCAGGGGTTCCCATTGCTGCCGTCCATAATGTACACTGGAGGCAATGGCCAAAAACAGTCACTCGGCACTGAAGCTTAAAGGTAAGTGCCACAGGGCTGTTTGTGGCCATTGTCACCATTATACGTCCTGGAGAGGGTACCATGGGGGGGAGGGGTGGGTACATGAGATGAGATTAACCTAGGGCACCTCATCTCCTCATGCCGGCCCTGATCTTAATCCTTGCAGGTCTCACATAGAACCATATTTGTCCACTGCAATCTGTTAGAAATAAAGCTACATGACTCCTCTTCAATCAATCAGTCTTGCTATGGCCATGTAATCACTCTCCTCAAGTCATTACCTTCTCGCCCCATCTGCTTCCACGTACAGTTCAAGATTATACAAATGCATTCGCTCTATAGATCTTCATCATTTCTTGCTACAATCTTCCTCATAAACTCGGATTATCCGGCAAGTCACTCTTATTTGTGTCCTTCCCCTCTGTTGCTAATTCCTGTCTCTTTAAACCTTGCTACATTGTTTTCCAAAAGAAGACTTCCTAAGTTAGTGTGTCTTGCTTCCTCTCTTGCAATAATTAAATGCAAACTAAAAACTCACTGGGGTATGTTTACTAAAGGGCGCTATTTGCGCTGCTGTGACATTATTGGGCGATAAGACATGTTATCGCGTGATAATGGCGCTTTACCGGGCGCAGAGGTACCTTATCGCGCGATAACGAGCGCTGAGGGTTGAGAAAAGCTCCCGGAGGGTGGAGGAAGGCTCCCCAGGGGCGGAGAGAGAGGGTCAATGGGTGGAGAGTGGGAGGGGAGAGGCTCCCTGCACACTAACGCTGTGGATTCCGGGTCTGACAACTAACGCCAGTGAATCCCTGGCGTTAGAGCAGATTTAAAGGGAAGAGAAACCATTTCTGTCAGCAATGTACAGCAAAGCCAGGGAAACCTACAAAAAGTGATAAGTGTGATACATGTGCACGGAACAAAAAGGCAAGTAAACATTGAAAATGACCTGAACAAAATGGAAAAAAAAAACATAACCAAGCTGGCCAATAGTGATATTAATGGGAAACAGCAAAAAACACCACCGAGAAAGCTCCAAGAAAAAGATATTAATTTTGAAAGGGTCTATGCTCTGTCCCCATACAACGTGAATGATCCCACAGTGAAATAGCGCTGATCAGGGTTTTCCCTTGTTATTGGACAGGTTTCCTATGGCATGCACATGTTCCACAACAGCAGGGTGGGCATGTCGGAATGGGAAACTGGACAGATGCTTGAAAAGGGGATACAGAGGGCTGCAGGCAGCACATGCTGTGGTGCAGCTGGGCCACAGTGCGGACTAGGGTGATGCCTAGGTGGCCCATAGGAACGCTGAAACAGTAGAGCAGCCAGACAGCAACTGATGAGGGCTCAACATGGGCACGAGTGTGTTTCCCACAGTGTCACAGGGGATAGTACCCAGCAGGTACCCCCAAGGGCACAGAACGATGGCAGGCGGTGCTGG
This sequence comes from Ichthyophis bannanicus, assembly GCA_033557465.1. NCBI lineage: Eukaryota > Metazoa > Chordata > Amphibia > Gymnophiona > Ichthyophiidae > Ichthyophis > Ichthyophis bannanicus. Next base: position 56,245,680 of record CM066035.1, read on the forward strand.
AGGGAAGTGTGGACATCTATACAGGCACTCCTACCCAGAACCCACACCATAGGCAGCCGCCTACCGGTACACTGGAAGGCCTGAGACTGCGCACCACCAGCACCACCAGCAGAAGGGCATGTCAGCATGGTGGCGTAGGGGTACTGGTGGTGGAGGGGACAGTGGCTGCTGCTGCCCACAGCAGACCATGGCCTAGCCCTATTTAGATGGGTGCCATGCACTGCAACAGACAGGCTCTGTCTGACAAACAGTCATGGTATCCCCAGGGAATGAGCTGTCCCTGCGGCAACAGTGTGGTGCAGTACACACAGCCAGTGTGCTCAGGAGCAGAAGGTCACAGGTTCAAGTCCCAGCTGTCTGCAGTTATATGTGCATGGCTGGAACACCTTGCAGGGTGCAATGGCTGGAGACTCACTGTGCTTGCTGCTGGAGAATGTCAGGAGGTGGAGATGGAGGTGGAGGAGATGGAGGTGGAGATGGAGATGGAGGAGGAGGTGGAGGTGGTGGAGGTGGAGGATGAGGAGGAGGAGGTGGTGGAGGAGGTGGTCGTGGTGGAGGTGGGCAGCTGAGCATTTCCAGGCCTACTGTTTTTCTGCCATTGCTGTATGGATTCGTACAGCTCTGCATTGGCTGCCCTGTAGGGTGTCTTTTCCCCAGCAGGACTGGGGTTTATGGCCCCCTTCTATTGCCACCATTGCAGTGAGGTAAAATGTGGATCTGTTGGTGGGGGAATCTTATCCCCCACCCTGACCCACAGATGGTAGGGTGGTGGTACATAATCTGCCTATGGGTCCTAACACCTCCTCCTCCTCTACATCATGTTACCATGGCACCAACACAGAACATGCACTATTCTGGGTGCATCATAACCAATAAGGGCTAGACTAAATGGACACTAATGCATCCTAGGTGCGTCTGCAGGAACTACCTATCACACACACTAGCACTGATGGGTACTTACAACATGGCCTATTCCTACCATGAAAGGTGCTGCGGACCTGGTGCTGGCCACCCCACAACACCCTCAGGGTGAGCACAATGCCCACACAATGTGACGGTCTGTAGCCACTCTGTGCCACTAACATACACTGTCGGCACCCCCTACTAGGCTGAGGTGCTGTGGGGGTGCACTCGGTCAGTTGCCCCTACCAGGATGAGGTGCTGTGGGGTGCATACCCCATCTTGTGATCATCTGTAGACTGCTGATTTGCATGTGCTGTGCATCATGGGTACGGGTGAGTTGACCCTATCCTGGTAACCACAGCAGAATATTTGTGTGGTGACGTGCAGTCCTTCTGTAGCCAGCCAGGGGATTATTAGTAGCTGTAGCCCACTGTTTACTTCACTGCCTGTGAGGCCAGAGGTCATGGGTTTGGTCCCACAGTGGGCTTATTTGATAGGGCTGTCTGAGGCATTGTCTATTTTTAATGTAAATTAGTGCTGCCAGCAAAAACACCCTCACAGTGTTGTAACCTTAAGGTGCCTCATAAGGTGCCCCATAAAGTGCCTTATAAGGCGTCCTATAGGGGACATTATAGGGTGCCCTGGTGGACAGTGCACTTTATAATGTGCCCTCTGGAGTGCCTTATAGGGCGCCTTATGTAGCACCTTAGGTTATGGCACTGTGAGGGTGTGTTTTCTGACAGCACTAATTAAAATAAAAATAAAATGCCTCACAAAGCACTGCTTAAACCTAAAGGGTAATGTCTCTGCCAGTCTTATTCATTAGGCACGCTGTGGGATTGAATCTATGACCCCTGTACCATCAGTCAGTGTATCAACCACTGTGCTACACCTCTGCTGCTCTGGTTGCTTGTCAGCGCGCCTACTTAAGATTAACGCGCGTTAACGTGCTTAGCTCCTTCTCGCACGATAATGTGCGCAGCGCGCATTATCGCGTGATAATCCCGGTTTGCTATGTTTAGACTGGAACGCCCACTCCTTTTATGGCATCCTGCACACTATCGCCGGGCGCACGTTAAGACTGCTTAGTAAACATACCCCACTGTTTTGAATTTGCTTTTATATCTTGACGACATGTTCACATACCGGTCTTCAGCACCTTTAAGTTTTAGCATTCCATCTCTGACTTTCCTCCTTCCCTGTATTTACACAAAGAAAGTTCTTGTCATGTTGTTTGCCAAAGATTATTTTTTTCTTCGGCCTTTGAATTTGCCTTCATGCTTGTTTCTCTGAGTTTTACTTGATATTCAAAGGGAAAACCAGTAAGTTTAAAAGTAGTAGAGACTCCCTTTCAATTCTATCGAATTTGTCAACATCAAGAAAATGCCAGAATTGGAAATTAGTAGTCCTGAAAGTATCTGATGTGGCAAAATAAGCTAGTTTTATCAGATCTGCACCTATGTTTTAAAGAAGTCTATTGATCACAGTTTGTAAGTTTAACAAGTGCCGATTCTAAATGCCTGACTAAAATGTTAGCAAGCATCTTATAAATTTGCATTTAGGAGGAACATCGAGCAAGTTTTGCATCAGTAAAGAATCTTGATTAAGCTTCTCCAGAACAATTATCAGAGCCTCCTAGATGTGGACATTATTATTATTCCCTGCCATTAAGATTTGAAATAATGAATGTACTTCTAGAACCTAAACCATTAAACAACATCCAGTTTAACCAGGAGACTTATACAGCTGCATTGCTGATTTAATCTCTTCCACCATCAGGGACTTCTTGGGATGGTCTGTATCTTTGGCAAGTAATTTTGGAAGGTTTAAGGAAGCTAAAAGGTTATTGCATTGTTTGTGAGCTCTCTGCTTCAAAAGCATATAGAAATGAGTAGCAAGATCTGAAATGCTCTATTATCATATCTTCTGTTGAGTGAATAGTGGGAGGAGTGACCTAGTGGTTGAGGCAAGGTGCCACAGACTGGAATGTCAGTGGTTCAAATCCCACTAGAGGACAGCAACCTTGGGGCAGAAGGACTGGGGTTTCTAGTCCCACAGGTGCTCCTTGTGGTCTTAGACAAGCCACTTAATCCTCCATTGCCCATGTTCCCTGTAAGTATTAGTGTATGTGTCTCATATCCCCTTGTGTTAAATGTATCCTCCAATTGTGTTGTGACCACTTTGATTGAAGGATAAGGTGGTATACAAAACTGTCTAAATAAAAATAGTACTCTCTTTATCCCAAATTGATCAAGCTCTAATAGCAGCACTATGCTCACACTATGACATTTGAGATACTGGCCTAATTAATGGCCAACTTTATCATTAATGGAATACTTGCATGTTTTGGGATGGTAATATTTAGGGATAGGGAAATTTGCATGGTGATGGGATAGTTGTGGGGGTATTTCTTGGAAGTAGAACAGTTTACAAGGTGGGGGAATTCATGGGATGGTAGTTTTTTCAGGGGGAAGCAGTTTGCAGGGTGATGGGGTAGTTGCAGGAGAGAATTTTATTTATTTATTTAGCTGGATTTATATACTGCCTTTCATCGGGTCAAAGCGGTTTCCAAGAAACAAAGTTGTTAACAATTACAGTGGAATAGTTTATTATATACAGCATGTATGGGATAGTGCAGTCAACTATGTACAAAGTTTAGAGTTTCAGGGTTTTAGCTACATGTGGGAGGGATAACTATATACAGTAAGCATCTGTCGCGGGGGAGCTGGGAATTTTGAGGTGGGGTTGAAGTGTTCGGAGAAAAGGTGGGTCTTTAGGTGTTTTCTGAAATTGCGGTCAGTGGTGTTTCTCAGAGGATCTGGTAGTGTATTCCAGATTGAAGGCATGTATAGTTGGAAGGCTCAAGCGCAGGCCTGCTGACTGAATTTGGTTCTGCTGTGGTCAATCTGTTCCATGTAGAGGCTCATCTTGATCTGTTAGGTAAGGGAATTTGAAGCAGGGTGTGGATGTGAGTGGGGCGGGGGGTTTCAGCATGGATGGCTTTGTGAGTCAGGAGGAGGGTTTTTTATTTTATCTGGCTGGAGAGTGGCAGCCAGTGGAGTTGTTTGAGGATGGGTGTAATGTGGTCCTGTCTGGTTGCTCCCTAGAGGACGCATGCTGTGGTGTGGAGAGTCATTTGCAGGGAGTGTAGAGTAGCTTGTGGGAGACCCTGGTAGATCGAATTGCAATAGTCAAGTTGCAGAAAAATCATGGCCTGGAGTGCAGAGCATAAGTCTGGTGGCTTGAGGAATGGTTGGAGATGTTGTAGAGTTTTTGTTTTGTAATATATTGCTTTGGTGGTTTTGTTTATATGGGCTTTGAAGGAGAGTTGGTGGTCTAGGGTGATGCCAAGGTACTTCATTCTTTTCTTTCACTTGCATATCATTTAGGGTTCTGTTTACTAAACGGCGGTAGCAGACTCGGTGTGATATCGGAGCCGCGGCCCCATTGATTTCGCATGGAGTCCACTACCGCCAGTTAGTAAACAGACCCCATAGAGTTATAGTGGTTGGTAGGGTGAAAGTGTTGTCTTTTGTTATGAAAAGTGCTTCTGTCTTTTTGTAGTTTATTGCTAAGTTGTTGTTTTTTAGCCAGATGGAGACTTTGGCAAAGCATTTTTGATGGATAGAGTAGGAAGGTTGCCTTATATTGATGGTTCCATTTATCATGATGTCATCCATTTGTTTGTTTGTTTATTTATTTAGCATTGCTTATAGACCACTTTTAACTGGGTCAAAGCTGTTGACATTGAAAAAGGTTAGAATGATTTTTAACATGTACATATAACTTTAAACTTATATACAATAGTTTTTGAGTTCCTTCAAGTGCAAAACTTATGTACAATATCAGTGAAGCCTGTTTGTTGTTTTATTGTTAAGTCAGGTGGGGTTGAGCATCCTTGTTCTGGTGGGGGGGGGAGGATTAGGTGGAGGTGCCAAAGTATTCGATGAATAGGTAGGTCTTTTTGTGTTTACAGAAAGTGGTCAGATCAGTGATGTTTCTTATGGTGTCTGGGAGTGTATTCCATGTAGATGGGGCATATAGTTCAAATGAACGTCCTCATGCTTGTTGCATAGATTTTGTTCTTGCGTGAGGATGATGAGAGTGTTCTTGCTGGATTGAGTCTGTTCCATTTTGGTTTTTGTGGTAGGGTGTATAGAAGAGATGTAGAGATGGAGTTGATGGCTTTATGGGGTAGGAGGAGGGTCTTATATTTGATTCAGCTGGTTATAGGTAGCCAGTGTAGGTGTTTAAGTGTGGGTGTAATATGGTCATATTTTGTTGCTCCAGTTAAGGCACGTGCTGCAGTGTGCAGAGCGGTGCATAGGGGAAGCAGGGTGGCTTGCGGGAGGCCTTGGTAAATGGAGTTGCAATAGTCAATATATGGGAGGATTATAGCTTGGAATGCAGATCGGAGGTTTGTTTGTTCCAGGAGGGGGTGTAGGCGCTGCAGTGTTCTGGCTTTAAAGTAGATTGCTTTGGCGGTCTTCTATACTTTATTTATTTATTTTATTTATTTAACATTTCTTATATATTGCCTTTCATGGTATCAAGGTGGTTTACATTGAACAAACTGAAATTACATTGAACAAGGCATTATAACTTGGAGATAACTATTTTACAGGGAACACTTGTGGTCTGAAGGTGAGATGCTGCTCCAATGTGATTCCAAGGTATTTGATTTCTGGTTGTACCTTTATTTGAGTGTTGTCAAGGGTGAAAAAGGTTGGGGCCGTGAAGGTCTTGCTCTTGGTGATGAATAGGGCTCCTGTATTCTTGTAATTTATTGCATAGATGTGTTGATGTGGAAGTTGACAGACAGCCCCTCTAACCTGTGGAATAAACTTACATACTACTTATGTGCGAGTGTGTGTGTTTGTTCCCCTGGAATTCCAGACAGAGAAGGTAAGGTGATTCCTCAGCCCAGAGGATTAACGGACGTCCCGAGGGTAAGTGGTAAATAGTTCTGGGAAAGGAATAACCCACACTAACAATTTGGTGTCAGAAGTGAGGTTTTCCCCGTTGCACTGGGATTTCCAGACTTCCTAAATTGCTGCAGCTTTGGTAGCTGCACTGGTATTTCCAGACTTTCTAAATTGACGTCGCTTTGGTAGCTCATCTCAGGAACGCGCTTTGGTAGCGCTATGCATAACAGGGATGTCCTGCTGGGCCTGTGGTAATATCCTTTTCCTTCTCTGTGGCTTGTGTGATTGTGTGAGCTTGGCAAGAACTCCCCTGCTTCAGCCTGAAGTGATAGTGCTAGTGACGGTCGTTGGCAGAAAGCAAGTGGCCAAGCGTGCGATTGTTGGATATTAATTAGAGGATGGGGGTCCCAAGGTAAGGAGACCACTCCAGAATCCGCAGGAGTGCGTGCGCAGCCAAATGTTGTGATAAGGTTTAAAACTGCAACTAAGAAGGCATCCTATCCTCACCGTACCCCAGTCCCTCCCGGCGCACCCCCGGCAGATGGGGAGATGCCAAAGGAATACGTAGACAGAGTGGCAGGGGGTTATTATACTAATCCCTGGGTGGATAATATGACGGGGTGGACAGAAGGTTTACATAGCTCAAATCCTTTTCCCAGGGAACCCTCATAACCCCTTTCATAAGCTGGATTCAAATGACGTGAGAACTTCTAATAGTGATAGAGTGACAGAAGACCCTACCTCTAAGGGCCATATATACACCCAGTATCCTTTTCTAACTATTGGTAACCAGCTTGTTGTTAAGCCCCTGGATCCCACCATCCTTTCTTCTATATTACAGCATGCCCCAAACCCCATGAAAACGCCAGCTGCCACTGTGCATTACTTGCAATGTATGACTCGTGGTTTGCAGTGCACGGCGCAGGACTACCGCCTCATTATTGAGGGTGTCCTGGGGTATGATGAAGAAACCCCATTTGATTTTTCGAAAGTTAAGTCACTGGTGAATCCTTATGAGATGCCGGATGATTCTAATTACCCTCTCTGATATCCCGAGGTGATAAAAAAGATGTGGGACGAAGTGTTAGAAGAGTTTGAGCGTTTATTTGGGGCGAAACAGAATCTTGCTGCATCTATTGCATGCATGCAGGAACCAGGGGAAGGAGTTTCAGGGTTTGTGTGAAGGTTTCATAAGTGTTGGAAGGAGGAGGCAGGTTTATCACAGGAAGGCCTGATGGCTTCGATGTATATTCAGATGCTGTTTGGGGCTATGTGCCCCGAAGTGACTGTAGCATGTAAGCGAATGATAGATGCTTGGTTTAGCATGACTCCGGCAGAATTAGAGAAGGTAATATTAACGAAGGAAGTGGCGGGATGCTTTGCAGATATTGATGTTAAGAAAGGTAAAATTTCTCATGCTTGGCAGCAGGATATTGATTGCCAGCAATCCTACCCCAGTGGATATCAACCCCCGGGGTCTCAGTGGTCGCAATCTCGGGGGTGGAGGAGTCAGCGGGGCCGGTTTCGAGGCGGGCGGGGTGGTGGAAGAGGAGTAGGGCAGGGAATATCTAGGAATCAGATGTGTTTTCATTGTAAGCAACAAGGACATTGGAAAAATGAGTGCCCCTATGTGGCAGGTAGCGGCCCCGTGCCGACTCAGGGGGGGTGGGCCTTGCCCCCTCCTGTGATGCCATCGGCACCACTCCCTCCCCCATCTAGTAGCCCCATAACCCCTGTTATCCCTATTACATGGCAACAGCCCCCGCAATGCCCATAGGGCTGCCCTGAGGCAACGGTTCCGATCTGGGTTCAGTTAACGGGTGGATGGAAGGAGCTCCCTTGTTGTATGTTGTGCATTAATGGCCAGCAAGTCTCCTTTGTAATTGATACGGGAGCGACTTGCTCTACGTTGCTTGCCTCTGTTTGTGGGGAACCCTTGACGCCAGGTCCTGCCTCAGTTGGGATAAATGGAACCTCTACCCCCACATGGATTACACCCCCGTTGTCTGTCTCTGTGCTTGATAACAATACCGTTCTGTTTACACATTCATTTATGATTATTCCCTCCTGTCCAGTGAGTCTACTGGGGCGGGACCTGTTGTGTTGCTTAGAAGCAGTAACTATTAGTAATTCAGATGGCTCTTTTGCCTTGCACTCTCCTTTTTTATTAAATATGATTTCTACAGAGGCGCATGGGTTGTCTAAGGTTCCTCTTAAACTCTGGGCCACCTCCCCAACTAACGCCGGGTTGGTCCCCTGTATGCCGTATGAGGCACGTTTGAAGGATCCTCAAGCTGTTGTCTGTATTCGACAGTACCCTTTGTCTGGCCCTAAGGAAACTGCCTTGCAGTCCATGGTCCAGGATTTTGTCGCAGCAGGTATTGTAGTCCCTACTGTTTCTCCTTATAATACTCCCGTGAATCCCATCCCTAAGGGGGATGGGTTCCGTTTTACCCAGGATTTACGGGCCGTAAATCAGCTTGTTGTCCCACTGGCACCGGTGATGCCCGATATTTCCGGGCTACTTACTCTTATTCCTATGGAAGCCAAATGCTTCACGGTTATTGATTTAGCTAATGCCTTTTTTAGTATATCACTAGATCCCATCACGCAGCCTCTTATGGCTTTCACACATGCAGGCAAACAATATACCTGGACTCGCCTGCCGCAGGGATACACTGATTCCCCGGCGGCGTATTCTCTTGTTCTTAAGGCATCAATTGAAATGTGGCATCTGCCTTGTTCCTCCACCCTTCTCCAGTATATGGATGATTTGTTGTTATGTTCTAAAACAATCACAGAATGTGAAAATGACTCTGTATCCTTGCTCTGCCATCTAGCCTCCCATGGACATAAGGCTTCTTTAAAAAAGCTCCAGTGGTGTTGTGAGCATGTTACCTACTTGGGGTTTGTGCTGTCCCCTGGAAACCGGGCGCTCTCTCCCACCTGAGTACAGGCAATTATAAAATTATCTCTTCCAACAACAGTGACACAAATGATGGCTTTCCTTGGATTAGTATCCTTCTGTCATGCTTGGATCCCGGACTGTGCTTATTGGGATTCCATATTGCAAAGGGCTACTTTGCAGTTACCAGGCTCTGCATCTATTGAATGGCCTGAAGAAATGCTTTCTGCATTTGCTACTTTGAAAAAGCTGCTTATCTCGGCTCCTACACTTGGACTACCCGATTATGGTAAAATGTTTTACTTATATGTAAGGGAAGAGGGAGGAACTATGGCAGCTATTTTGGCTCAAGACCACAGGGGGGGGGGAATGCGTCCAGTTGCATATGTATCGAAAAAATTGCCCCTCCGGGTGCAGGGTATGCCTGCATGTTTGCGAGCCCTGGCGGCTTCGGCTATTGCCGTACAGATGACTATCCCGATTACCCTGTCTCATGAGACTATTCTGTTTTCTACCCATTCTGTTTTGAATGTGTTAAAGAACCTTACTACGCCACACATGACAGCCCAGCACCTTAGTGGGTATGAGGTGATTTTAACAACCACTGAAGGGTTGTCGGTTAAACTGCAATCTGCTGCCTTTACCCTGATGCTGGCCTTGCAGGCCTTAATGCACCCAGTAGATGATTCTGAGTTGCCCCAAGAAGAACATGATTGCTTAAAATTGATTAACTTTGAGACGTCAGTATGTCCTGATTTGCCCTCCTCCCCACTCCCGGACGCTCCACATATATTTGTGGACGGGAGCTGTGTCCGTTCCGCAGACAACGCCTACATTGCTTCTTATGCCATTGTAGAACTCCCAAATATTTTGCATGAAGCCCAGTTACTACCTTATGGTTCTGCACAAGCTGCAGAATTGGTTGCGCTTACTAGAGCCTGTGAATTATTTGCTGATAAACGTGTTAACATTTATACAGATTCCAGGTATGCCTTTGGGGTGGTGCATGATCTTGGTCTCTTATGGGGGCGTAGGGGATGGAAAACGGCAGACGGTAAACCAATTTCTCATGCACAATTGGTTAATGAACTGCTGGCCGCCTTATGTAAACCCAAAGAAGTCACCGTTATTAAATGTACCACACACAGATATGACACTTCTATTGCCTCTCAAGGTAATGCCTTAGCTGATCTTGCAGCCAAACAGTGTGCACAAGCCCACAATGAACTTTTATGCAGTAATAATCTCTCTCAGGGCTTGCTGACAGTTTCTTATTATTTTTCTGATCCTCCATTGTCTGAATATTATGTTTCCTCTCTTGAGCATTCTTTTCCTCTGCCCCACTTGCAGGCTGATTCAGATCCCGAGGATATTATGTATTGGGAACAGCATAATCTGAGTTTAAATTTAGCACAGATTTGGCAGGAAAAGGGAGGGGGGGGGGAGAAGAGGACTACCAAAAGCGGCAGCCCCTCTCTTAATTGGTCAAGTACATGGGGTAGGGCATAAAAACAGAAAGACGATTCTTAAGGAGTTACAGGAAATATTTGTTTGTAGAGATTTGCCTAATTTAGTAGAATCACAATTGAGTCAATGCTTAGTATGTGCTAGGAATAATGTTCAGCAGGGAAATAGGACAATTGCAACATTTATCCCCACCCCAAGGCCCGTTTCAGGCCCTACAAGTAGATTTCACATGTATGCCACGATCGATAGGGGGTTATAAGTATTTGTTGGTCATTGTAGATAGATTTTCAAAGTGGCCAGAGGCTTTTCCCACGACCAAGGAAGATGCTAGAACAGTAGCAAAAATTCTCTGTAAGGAAGTTATTCCCCGCTTTGGGTGTCCCCTTTCTATAGATTCTGATCAGGGACCAGCGTTCACCTCTAAGGTGTTACAACAGATTACTCAGATGTTTGCCATTGATTGGAAATTTCATGTCCCATATCAGCCACAGTCATCAGGGATAATAGAACGAATGAATTGAAGAATTAAAGAAAAATTTAAAAAGGCTACACAACATGCCCCAGGAAGGTGGCCAGTGTATCTGCCAGCTGTATTGGCAGAAATTAGGCTAACCCCCGAGGCATCTGGATTCTCTCCTTTTGAAATTCTGATGGGATGACCCTTCCCCTTACCCCGGAAATGGCCCGAGGAAACGGTAATAATGGCGGATGACTTGCTGCTAGCACAGGAAGAATATGCTACACAGCTAGCTAAATATTTGTGCACAGTGTCTGAACAAGAGTACAATGCTTTCCCTTTTCCTTCTACAGAACTGACACACCCATTCCGCCTGAGAGACCATGTGCTGGTAAAGCTGTTTCATAAGAAGGGCCAGTGGGACCCGCCATTTGGAGATCCGGAGGAGATTATTGCAGTTACTCGCACAGCCGTGCTGACTGATAAGCATCCTGGGTACACGCCTTACGCGTCAAGAGTGCACCGGAGGATTCCTGGAAGACACTTGACTCACCCCAGCCATGAGGATCTTGGACGCAGGCACATCGGACAGAGAACAATGCAACTTGGATTCAGGCCCTGAAGAGCTCCACCACTTTTATTACTCTTATACACCTGTTTCCATGGTGGCTGATGCACCTGAGCACGCCACCACCGACCTCCAGTTAATAATGTTTGCTTTACTGTCCTTCAGAAGACTGTTTGGCTGTTCTTATAGTGGGCCTATGCAGGCCCAAAGGGGGGATTGATGGGGGAAAATAAGGCTTAAAGTGTGTGTACAGCAGGACTAAGAGGCCCGCAGCGGAAAATAGGAATCCTGTATATATCTATATATGGAAAGGAATGTGCTGTGCTAAGACAAATTGATTGTTCTACACGGAGATTACTAACATCTGTGAAGTTACTGATAAACTGTGGTGGGCCTCAGGGGATGAGTTGATGACATATGTATATGTTTCTGTTAATGTATAAAAGACAGGCAGCCCCTCTAAACTGTAGAATAAACTTACATACTACTTATGTGTGAGTGTGTGTGTTTGTTCCCCTGGAATTCCAGACAGAGAAGGTAAGGTGATTCCTCAGCCCAGAGGATTAATGGACGTCCCGAGGGTAAGTGGTATATAGTGCTGGGAAAGGAATAACCCACTAACAGAAAAAGTTTGTTGGGTGCTGCGGCAGTTGAGGGTTATTTTTATGGGCTGTAGCAGTGGTGCGATTGCAAGGGGTTGGGGCAGTTTGTGCAGTGGGGCAAGGGGATGGGGCATTTCCAAGTCTGAGGTAATTTGAATGGTGGTGGATCAGTTGGAGGGGTGGGGAATGAAGGTGAAGGAAACCGGATTTAGCTCATGCCTTTCTCAGAAGTTCTAGGTGAGTTACATTCAGGGACAGTAGGTATGTTCCTATCCCTGGAGGATTTTGGGGGTGGTGGGGCAGTTGAGGGTGTTGATTTTTGGGAGTGGGAGTAGTTTGCAGGATGCTGGGACAGTTGCAGGGAGGTAGTTCGCAGGGTGGCATGGCAGTTATGGAGTGAGATTTTTGAGATGAGGTAGCTTGTTGAGTAATGGGCAGTTTCAGGAGAGTAGTGTTTTTGGTAGTGGGGGTAGTTTGCCAGACAGTGGGACAGCTTCAGTGGGTAGTTTTTGGGGCTAGGGTCAATTTGCAGGACCATGACAGAATTTCGGGAGTATTTGTTTTGGGGGGGGGGGGGGTAGAGCATTTTGAGAGTTGGCTGGGGAAATTTTGTGGATAGTGCAGTTTTGGATTTGGGGAGAATTAAAAACAGGAGAGAAGTATTTTTTTTTAATGAGCAATTTCATTAGTCCTATGTTTTACTGTATTTAAGTGTCCATGTTGCAGAAGCTGGAACTCCTTTTCTCACAGAAAGGTATTGGGCCATTTCTTTTTTTGGGAGGGAGGGGGGCTTATTTCTCTGGAACCCCTAGTCTGATCTGGTCTATTTCAAATTTGATGTGTCTTTTCACCATTTTTTCTCCATGGCAAATTTCATCCCATTCTGTTTAATTTTCAGAGTTTGCAGTCCCCAGAAAGACAGATAGATAGACAGGCAGGAAAATGGATAAACTGAAAGACAAATATGTAAAATAATTACTCCAATGTGTTAGTGTTTCCTGCTTTCAGGTATTCTATAGACAGTTCTCTTGTAAATCTATTTATCTTTTTCTAAGCGGGTCTCAGACTTACGGGCTACTTCCGGTGATAAATATCACTTAGTGCACCTTTTGCATCAATGACCCATTTTCATATATTTCTTATATCTTTCTTATAACTTATTCTAAAATTATATTTCAAACGTCCAGTTGGATAATATGAGATATCTTATATCTTATAACAGCAAGCTTATCTTTTATCTTTGTCTTTTTCTTCAATTTCCCAACGCCAGACTGGGCGCCTCTGCGTTTCACAGCCTTTATGTTTCCTCAGGGGTTTTTTCTTTAGATAGGCTTGTGATGTCAATTATCTCATCCGTTGCTTCTAAAATTGAATCCCGGTTTTAAACAGACTTGTAGTTTCAATTATCTCTTCTGTGGCTACCAAGCTTAAACCTGATTTTGGATAGCAAACGAACGCTGAAGGCGGAGAAAGGCTCCCGGAGAGCGGAGGAAGGCTCCCCAGGGGTGGAGAGAGAGGGTCAATGGGCGGAGAGTGGGAGGGGAGATGCTCCCTGCACACTAACGCTGTGAAATCCGAAGCCGAAAACTAAAGCCAGTGAAACCTTGGCGTTAGAGCTGATTTAAAGGGAAAAGAAACCATTTACGTCAGCAATGTACAGCAAAACCAGGGAAACCTATGAAAAAGTGATAAGTGTGATACATGTGCACGGAACAAAAGGGCAAAGAAACAGTGAAAATGACCAGAAGAAAATGTAAAAAAAACATAACCAAGCTGGGCAATAGTGATATCAATGGGAAACATCAAAAAACACCCCCAAGAAAGCTCCAAAAAAAGATATGAATTTTGGAAGGGTCTATGCTCTGTCCCCATACAAGGTGAATGAGCCCACAGTGAAATTGCGCTGATCAGGGTTTTCCTCTCCATTGGACAGGTTTCCTATGGTGTTCACATGTTCCACAACAGCAGGGCGGGCATGTTGCAATGGGCAACTGGACAGATGCTGAAAAAGGGGACACAGAGGGCTGCAGGCGGCACATGCTGTGGTGCAGATGGGGCACAGTGCGGACTAGGGTAATGCCTAGCTGGCCCATAGGAATGCTGAAACAGTAGAGCAGCCAGACAGCAACTGCTGAAGGCCCAACATGGGCAAGAGTGTGCTTCCCACGGTGTCACAGGGAATAGTACCCAGCAGGTACCCCCAATGGCACGGAACAGTGGCAGGCGGTGCTGGGGGAAAGCGTGGACAGCTATGAAGGCACCCCTACAACAGAACCCGCACCATAGGCAGCCGCTTACCCGCACACTGGATGGCCTGAGACTGTGCAGCACCAGCACCACCAGCAGAAGGGCATGTCAGCATGGTGGCAGAGGGGTACAGGTGGTGGAGGAGGCAGTGGCAGCTGCCCAGAGCAGACCCTGGCCTAGCCCTGTTTAGGTGGGTGCCATGCACTGCAACAGACAGGCTCTGTCTGACAAACAGTCATGGTATCTCCAGGGAATGCACTATCCCTGTGGCAACATGGTGGTGCAGTGAACACAGCCAGTGTGCTCAGGAGCAGAAGGCCACAGGTTCAAGGCCCAGCTGTGGTTCCTGCCAACCCAGTCCCCATATTTTACCCACTACTAAAACGTGCTAATACAGACAGAACCTTTATTGCAGATAACAGAAACATGCCCAATAAACCTACATTTTACCCTACAGAGCACAGACACCATAAACATGCACATTACCTAGAGCAGAGTCTCCCAAATGCAGTCCTGGAGGGCCAAACACCATTCAGGTTCCATGCTGCCTCTAATAAACACGTCTGTGCTGCATGTCTATGCATCGCCCCCATGGTATGCAGATGTATCTCATGCATATTCATTAGGGACAGCATAAAAACTCGAACAGTGTTTGGCCCACCAGGACTGGAGTTGGGAACCTCTGCCCTAGAGCAGCGGCCAACAGGGGCAGACACACCCTCACCCACAGGCTCCATTATCCAAAGCCTCCTGGAGAGGCAGGATGTTGGGCCCTGCGTGCATCTCCCAATACTAGCACTTGCATACCTTAGCAATGCCACCCTAAACCTGGGAATATTGTACACACCTATCAAACGGTTGCTATGATTACTGGCAGATAGCAATTACTAAGTTAAGCACAATTTGCTGATTGAGCTGCATCATAGCAACCTTTCTGCTATCTGTGGAGTGTGCTTCAGGTCTGATGTCTGACAGTGTTTACCACCCTGGGGAGTGACCCCAACAGTATTGCGTACCATAGCCATGCCTGCACTGTGCCCAGGACTGGTGCGTTGGCCAGGGCTGCCAAGAGCCTCTATATTTGCACAATGCTGGCATAGGTGTGGGAGCGTGTGTTTGTCTATCCAGTGTGTGGTGTCTGTCAACACCTTCCTCAGCCCACACTGTTGCCAGTGTAAGCCTGCCAATGTGCATAATGAGGAGCAAGGTACCATGGGTATAGCCCGGACAGGGTGGCCTAGCCAGGATGCATCTGCACAGGGCATATGGCAATGGCTCGGACATTGTAGTGCCTGACAACCACCTGCACGGACAGGGTGGCCACAGCATGTCCTGCTGGGAGGTCACTCTCACCCTGACTGAGCAGTGAACCCGGCATGGCTAGGTTCCCCCATAGTGCTATATAGTATTTCTCTGCTTGGTGTGTATGCTGACATCCCAGTTCCGGGTACATGGATCTTTTCCAGAAACATGCACTATGGACTAGCTAGCAGTCTGTCTGCAGCTAGTATATGTCTGGATGGAACATCTTGCAGGGTGCAGTAGCTGGAGGCTTGCTGCTGGAGAATGTCAGATAGTGGTGGGGGGCAGCTGGGTGTTTTCAGGCCTTCCTTCTGCCTTGCCTTAGGGATGTGTACAGATCTGCATTGCCTGCCCTGTATGGTGTCTGTTCCCCAGCAGGACTGGGGTTGATGGTCCTCTCTACTGCCCCCATTGCGGGGAAGTAGAGTGTGCCTCTGTTGGTGGGAGATCCTGTGTCCCACCCTGAGCCACAGAGAGTGGAGTGGGGGTACATAATCCACCTATGGGTCCAAATACCCCCCTTCACCTATATCATGCAACCTTGGTACCAACACAGGATATGCACTATTTTGGGTGCATCATAGCCCAAAAGGGCTAGACATCACTGAGAAATACAGATGTATCTGCAAGAACTATCTATCACACACACTAGCACTGATGTGGACCTGCAGCATAGCCTATTTCAGCCATGATAGGTGCTGTGGACCTGGTGCTGGGTGCCCCACCTCACCCTCAGGGTGAGCACAGTAGCCACACAATGTGACGGTCTGTAGCTACTCTGTGCCAGTAACATACACGGTCAGTACCCCCTACCAGACTGAGGTGCTGTGGGGTGCACACAGTCAGTTCCCCCTACCAGGCCGAGGTGCTGTGGGGGTGCATACCCCATCTTGTGATCATCTGTAGACTGCTGATTTGCATGTGCAGTGCATCATGGGTACGGGTGGGTTAACCCTATCCTGGTAACCACAGCAGACTGTTTGTGTGGTGACATGCAGTCCTTCTGTAGCCAGCCAGGGGCTTGTTAATAGCTTTTAGCCCACTAGTTACTTCGCTGCCTGTGGAGTTAGAGGTCATGGGTTCAAACCCACAGTGGGGTTATTTGATAGGGCTATCCGGAGCATTGTCAATTTTTAATGTACATTAGTGCTGCCAGCAATAATACCCTCAGAGTACTGTAACCATAAGGTGCCTCAGAAGGCGTTTTATAGGGTGCCCTATAAAGCGCCTTCTGAGGCACCTTATGGTTACAGTCCATATAAGGTGCCTTATAAGGTGTCCTATGGAGCGCCTTATAGGGTGCCCTATAGGGGACATTGTAGGGTGCCGTGGCAGACAGTGCACTTTATAATGTGTCCTATGGAGTACCTTATAGGGTGCCTTATGTGGCACCTTAGGTTATGGCACGTGAGGGTGTGTTTGCTGGCAGCAATAATTAAAATACAAATAAAATGCCTCAAGAAACAATACTTACATGTCAAAGCAAATGCCTCAGCCAGCCTTATGCATTAGTCACACTGGGGGATCAAACTCATGACCCCTGTATCATCAGTCAGTGTATTAACCATTGTACTACACCTCTGTTTTTGTATTTGCATGTCTGGGCGCCTACTTAAGATTACCGCGCGTTAACATGCTTAGCGGCGCTTAGCCCATTAATGTGCGCAGCAGCGCGCGTTATCGCGCGATAATCCAGTTTTGCTACTTTAGGACTGAAACGCCCACTCCTTTTATGGCAGCCGGGCACACTATCGCCGGGCGCACATTAAGACGGTTTAGTAAACATACCCCTAAGTGTATCAAAGACATGCATTGCCCCCAAAAATTTGGCTTGTTTCCAGATTTGTCATAAATGTCCTGCTTTCAGGGTATTTTCTTCAAATCATTTCATGCATTCATTTTAATAGCAATTTTTGGCCACACATTTTAACATGCATACATTGATTATACATGTGTTAATTCATAGTTTTATTTGCATTAAATTTTCCATGCTCTAAAATTTTGAAGGTGCCCAAATGAATCCAATGCATGCTATTGAATGCACATCCCTCACGTTCATTCGTGTTATCTGCAGTATAGTTAACACATGCTAAGTGTAGTATCTCTGTGTTAACTGTATGAGAAAATGCTGTGTCTGCCTCCAACAATTAATGATTGTTTGTGTTTTTGTTTATTAAAAACTTTCTGTATCACCACACACCTGGTTTGGTACTGTGAAGGTGTACAATATCAGAGATTAAAAAAAAAAGTTTTAAATTTTAACCCGTTTTGGACCAGCGTATGTTTTACATACATAAGGTTTCCATACTTACTACTCAACTGTTTACTAATTAATGGTTATAAATTCAATGGAACTGTGTTTAGCTATTATTGTTATATCAAAAAGCATTATATACAGATTTTTAAATTTGAGATCTAGTTAGTTTAATAGGTATTCAGTTTGCTGATTTTGACAGTACTGGCGGCTCAACATAAAAAGATCACAAAAAATAATAAGTAGCTTATAATGTTGTAATAGCTACTAATTTGCAAATAAAAGTATTTGTAGACTTTAGAAAATAGGTTTAGATAACTGTAAGTTACTTAGTGTCAGAGTTATTGGTGCGTATATAGGCTTTGTATGTTTTAAATATGCTGGGCTAATATGTTGTCGAAACTAATTGCTGTCAAGCATTCTGTTCTAGATGCTTCAATGGTGCACTATCGACATGCTGCATCAGAAGTGTTTTCATGTGTATCATATTCCGCCATCAGAATGGACTGTTGACAAACTATATTATATCATAATAAAGTGTTTTAAATGAAAACTGCAGTTTCAATAATTTCATACAGTATGTTTATGTCAATGAATTTTGGAACTGAATCCTATCTTTTCTGAAGACGGACAATATACTATATTGGACCAGTGTATGAATAACATACACTATGGGGGATGTTTACTAAACTGCGGTAATGTGATTCGCCTTAGGATCCGTGGTAGAAGCAGAAATCCCATATAAGGACATGGGCGGTACATCTTTACCGATAACGCGCGTTACAAGGCGCCATAAATTAACGAGCGCTACATGGCACGTTACCGCATGTTAATCTTAAGAAGGTGTGCAGGCATGAAAGCACAGCAACAGAGCTGTAGCACAATGATTACTACACTGACTGATGGTACAGGGGTCATGGATTCAATTCCCCAGTGGGCCTAATGTATAAGGCTGGCTGAGGCATCACCCTTTACATTTAAGTAGTGATTGTTGAGGCATCTGACCTGTATTTTAATTAGTGCTGCCAGCAAACACACCCTCACGGTGGCATAACCTAAGGTGCTGCATAAGGCACCCCATAACGCACTCCATAGGGCACATTATAAAGTGTACTGTCCGCCAAGGCACTCTATAATGTCCCCTATAGGACACCTTATAAGGCTGTGAACAAAGCCCTGGCTGGCTGCAGAAGGACTGCACGTCAGCACACAAACTGTCTGCTGTGGTTACCAGGATAGGGTTAATCCACTCGTACCCATGATGCACTGCACATGCAAATCAGCAGTCGACAGATGGGCACAAGATGGGGTATGCACCCCCACAGCACCTCGGCCTGGTAGGGGGAACAGACCGTGTGTGGTACTGGCACAGAGTAGCCACAGACGGTCACATTGTGCGGGTACTGTGCTCACCCTGAGGTTGAGGTGGGGCACCCAGCACCAGGTCCACAGCACCTTTCATGGCTGACATACACCATGCTGCAGGTCCCCATCAGTGTGTGATAGGTAGTTCCTTTAGACACACCTAGGATACATCTGTGTCCTTCTGTATTTCTCAGTCATGTCTAGCCCTTATGGGCGATGATGCACCCAAAATAGTGCATATCCTGTGTTGGTGCCATGGTTACCTGGTGAAGAGGGTGTTTGGACCCATAGGCAGATTATGTACCACCACACAACCCACCCTCTGGGGCTCAAGGTGGGAAACAGGATCACCTACCAGTAGATCCAGATTTTACCTCCCTGCAATGGTAGTAGTAGAGGGGACCGTCAACCCCAGTCCTGCTGGGGAACAGACAGAGTGGTACACATCCATAACACAATAGCAGACAGACAGTAGGCCTGGAAATGCTCAGGTGCCCCCCACCATTATCTGACAATCTCCAGCAGCATGCCTCCAGCTGCTGCACCCTGCAAGGTGTTCCAGCAAGACACATACTAGCAGCAGACAGTCTGCTAGCTAGTCCATAATGCATGGTCCTGGAGAAGATGCATGTACCCAGAATGGGGATGTCAGCATACACACCAAGCAGATAAGTCAGTGACTGGGCCCCAAAAGGTAACCCATTAATACCACATGAAAAAAATACCATATAGCACTATGGGGGAACCTAGCCATGCCGTGGTCACTGCTCAGTCAGGGTGAGAGTGATCTCCCAGCAGAACATGCTGTGGCTACCCTGTCTGTGTAGGTGGTGGCCGGGCACTACAATGTCCCAGCCATTGCCTTATGCCCTGTGCAGATGCATCCAGGCCAGGCCACCCTATCCAGGCTATTCTCACGGTACCATGCTCCTCATTATGCACATTGGCAGGCCAATACTGGCAACAGTGCTAGCAGTGTGGGCTGTGGAGGGCATTGGCAGCCACCTCACACTGGATAGACAGACACACACTTCCCACACCTATGCCAGCAGTGTGCAACTATAGAGCTGTTTGGCAGCCCAGGCCACAACACCAGTCCTGGGCACAGTGCAGGCATGGCTATGGTACGCAATACTGTTGGGGTCACTCTGTCAGATTCAAGACCTGAGGCACACTCCACAGACATCAGAAAGGTTGCTATGATGCAGCTCAATCAGCGAATTGAGCTTAACTTAGGAATTGCTATCTGCCAGTGATCATAGCAACCTTTTGATAGCTGTGTACCGTATTCCCAGGTTCAAGGTGACATTGCTAAGGTATGCAAGTGCTAGTATTGAGAGATGCACGCAGGGCCCAACATCCTGCCTCTCCAGGAGGCATTGGATAATGGAGCCTGTGGGTGTGGGTGTGTCTGCCCCTGTTGGCTGCTGCTTTACGGCAGAGGTTCCCAACTCCAGTCCTGCGGTGCCAAACACTGTTCGGGTTTTCATGCTGTCCCTCATGAATATGCATGAGATACATCTGCATACCATGGGGGTGGCGCATAGAAATGCAGCACAGGCATCTTTATTAGAGGCAGCATGGAACCGGAATGGTGTTTGGCCCTCCAGGACTGCATTTGGGAGACTCTGCTCTAGGTAATGCACATGTTTATGGTGTCTGTGCTCTGTAGGGTAAAATGTAGGTGTCTTGGGCATGTTTACGTCATCTGCAATAAAGGTGCTGTCTGTATTAGCACGTTGTAGTAGTGGGTAAAATATGGGGACTGGGTTGGCAGGAACCACAGCTGGGACTTGAACCTGTGACCTTCTGCCTCTGAATACACTGGTTTTGTGCACTGCACCACCTTGTTGTCACAGAGTCAGCATGTTCCCTGGTGATACCATAACTGTTCGTCAGACAGGGCCTGTCTGTTGCAGTACACGGCACCCACCTACACAGGGCTAGGCCACGGCCTGCTCTGGGCAGCTGACACTGCCCCCTCCACCACCAGTATCCCTATGCCACCATGCTGACATGCCCTTCTGCTGGTGGTGCTGGTGGTGCACAGTCTCAGGCCATCCAGTGTGCAGGTAGGCGGCTGCCTATGGTGCGGGTTCTGGGGTAGGGGTGCCTGCATAGATGTCCACGCTCCCCCCCAGCACGGCCTGCCAATGTTCCGTGCCCTTGGGGGTAGCTGTTGGGTACTATCCCCTGTGACACTGTGGGAAGCACACTCGTGCCCATGTTGGACCTTCAGCAGTTGCTGTCTGGCTGCTCTGCTGTTTCAGCATTCGTATGGGCCATCTAGGCATCACCCTAGTCTGCACTGTGTCCCAGCTGCACCACAGCATGTGCCGCCTGCGGCCCTCTGTATCCCCTTTTCCGGCATCTGTCCAGTTGCCGTTCCGACATGCCTGCCCTGATGTTGCGGGACATGTGCACACCATAGGAACCCTGTCCGATGGAGAGGAAAACCCTGAACAGCGCTATTTCACTGTGGGCTCATTTACCTTGTATGGGGACGGAGCATAGGCCCTTCCACGAGTAATATCTTTTTTGTGGAGCTTTCTCGGGGGGGGGGGGTTGATGTTTCCCATTAATGTCACTATTGGCCAGCTTGGTTATGTTTTTTTTCCAGTTTGTTAGGGTCATTTTCAAAGTTTCTGTGCCCTTTTGTTATGGGCCCATGTATCACACTTATCACTTTTTGGAGGTTTCCCTGCCCATGCTGGACATTGCTGACACTGAAATGGTTTCTCTCCCCTGCAAATGTGCATCTAACGGCAGGTTTTCAATCGCGTTAGGATTCAGCTCTTCAGATCAGCGGGTTAGTGTGAAGGGAGCCTCTCCCCGCCCATTCTCCGCCCACTGACCCCTTCTCTCCACCCTCTCTCCACCTTCTGCAGTGTTTTACCGCGCCGCGGAACTTTACGATCGTTAATTTAGGTTAACGCGCGTTATGTAACGTTACCGCAGTTTAGTAAACATCCCCCTATGTGAAACTTCTATTTTCGGCAAAGTTTTAATATTTTTTATTATTGCCGGTATTTCATAGTTGTTTGAGTGTAACAAATCTAATAAATCATCCAGAACAGAGAAAGAATATGTGCGCTGTCCAAAACGGGTTAAAAGGAAAGGGATGCCATTTCATACAGCAAGAATAGAACAATAGGAAAAAAGATTTACATAGGCAGGGAGAAAAAATTATATGGAAAGAATGTGTTTAATAAAATAAGGTTAAGTCAAAAGATCGGGAGAGGCTTCCTCCACAGAGGCATTGTACTTACTATGCATTAATTTTGACATTAATGCTATGTAAATCCAAATTTTAATGCAGCTTTGCAGAAGGAGGTCATTTAATGGGGTGTTTTATCTTTGTGGAAAGTAATTGTATAACAGATGCCTATTTTGGCCCTATTTTATAAAGACGCATAGGTGCCTAAGGGGCCCTTTTACTAAATCCCACTAAGGTTTTGCACTTAATATGTGTTTTTAATACATGGTACATGCAAAGCCTCCATGGTAACTGTCGGGGATATGATTAGGCACACCTGCGCTAATTGCCACATTGACAGTGAGTGATTGCTAATGATACCCATGTTAACCGCAATGTGCTCTCCACACGCATGTTCCACCCCCAACCTGCCCACTCTCCATATCAGCATGTGATTGACAGATAACATGTATTGTCAGCCAGTAGCTTGGATGCCCGTGTGGCCAGTTACCGCACACTAAAATACACATGAGCCCATTAGTGGCATTTAGTAAAAGGACCCCTTAATGTCTTTATAAATTGCTCCACAAAAGCTGCAGAATTCATGGCTATAATGAAACCATATACAGTGCAGAACATATTTTAGAAAGAGCTTGACTAAATCATGATTCTGCCCATGCTTTGCCCAAAACCCTCTGCCAAACCATCCTTTGCTCAGGTCGCATACAAGTAGCACATTCTTGTTATTATATATACTTTTACATAGCGAATATTTACCATTTTAAATTTTGCCATACACACATAAAAAACTATTTTATAAAATCATCCCTTTAATGTTCAGGGAAACTATTAAACATCACGGAAACCATTTACAATGCTCAAAAATTATCACAATAAACTTGCAAGTTTTACTACTACTATTTCTGCTAGTCATTTGTATGGTGCTACAAGGCATATTCAGTGCTGTACAGACACATGTAAAAGACGGTCCCTGCTCATCAGAGCTTACAATCTAGTCAAAACAGACAATACAAAAGCTGAGGACAAAGACATATCTAGGGAGTTCACTTACCTAGGGGCTTTCTTCACCCATCCCCATTGAATCTAGGTTAAAGTCCTCTTCAGTAGGTTAGCCACTGCTAACCTAGTGCTGCTGAAGACACTTTGACCCTTCTTGGACAGATGGATGCCATCTCTGCTCTGCAGCCCTTGGAACATCATCCCATGGTACAAGAAACCAAAATGCTCTTGATGACACCATCCACATAGCCATGCATTCATCTCCAGAATGCAAACTTCTCTGCCTTGGCCTTTACCCTCAACAGGCAGGATTGAAGAGAACAGATTATCAGTTCTGTAATCAAATCTTAATTAATAATCCGACTGCCTTGCAAAAACATGATTTAGGGGTATGTTTACTAAACCTTCTTAACGTGCGCGCTGTGCAATTATCACGCGCTAAGGTACCTTAGCGCACGATAATGACGCTTTACGGGGCACAAATGTGCCTTAGCGCGCGCTAACTCATGCAGCGGCGCAAACAAGCGCTGAAGGCGGGGAAAGGCTCCTGGAGGGCGGAGGAAGGCTCCCCAGTGGCGGAGAGAAGGGGTCAATGGGTGGAGAGTGGGAGGGGAGAGGCCCCCCGCACACTAACGATGTGAAATTCGAGGCCAAAACTAACGCAAGTGAAAACCTCACGTTAGAGCTGATTTAAAGGGAAAAGAAACCATTTATGTAAGCAATGTACAGCAAAACCAGGGAAACCTACAGAAAAGTGATAAGTGTGATAAATGTGCACGGCACAAAAGTACAAATAAACATTGAAAAAGACCCCAACAAAATATACAAAAAACATAACCAAGCTGGGCAATAGTGATAGCAATTGTAAACATCAAAAAACACTCCCAAGAAAGCCCCCCAAAAAAGATATGAATTTTGGAAGGGTCTACGCTCCGTCCCCATACAAGGTGAATGATCCCACAGTGAAATAGCACTGATCAGGGTTTCCCTCTCCATTGGACAGGTTTCCTATGGCATGCACATGTTCCACAACAGCAGGCGGGCATGTCGGAATGGGCAACTGGACAGATGCTGGGAAAGGGGATAAAGAGGGCTGCAGGCGGCACATGCTGTGGTGCAGCTGGGGCACAGTGCGGACTAGGCAGATGCCTATGTGGCACTTAGGAATGCTGAAACTGTACAGTAGCCAGAGGGCAACTGATGAGGGCCCAACATGGCCATGAGAGTGTTTATCACAGTGTCACAGGGGATAGTACCCAGCAGGTACCTCCAAGGGCACAGAACATTGGCAGACGGTGTTGGGGGGAAGCGTGGACATCTATGCAGGCACCCCTACCCCAGAACATGCACCATAGGCAGCCGCCTACCTGCACACTGGATGGCTTGAGACTGCACACCACCAGCACCACCACCAGAAGGGCATGTCAGCATGGTGGCAGAGGGGTACTGGTGGTGGAGGAGGGCAGTGGCAGCTGCCCAGAGAAGACCATGGCCTAGCCCTGTGTAGGTGGGTGCCATGCACTGCAACAGACAGGCCCTGCCGGACAAACAGTCATGGTATCACCAGGGAATGCACTGTCTCTGTGGCAACATGGTGGTGCAGTGCACAAAACCAGTGTGTTTGGAGGCAAAAGGTCACAGGTTCAAGTCCCAGCTATGGTGCCTGCCAACCTAGTCCCCACATTTTACCCACTACTACAACGTGCTAATACAGACAGAACCTTTATTGCAGATGACGTAAACATGCCCAAAACACCTACATTTTACCCTACAGAGCAAAGACACCATAAACAGGCGCATTACTTAGAGCAGAGTCTCCCAAATGCAGTCCTGGAGGGCCAAACACCATTCAGGTTCCATGCTGCCTCTAATAAAGATGCCTGTGCTGCATATCTATGCACCACCCCCATGGTATGCAGATGTATCTCATGCATATTCATGAGGGACAGCATGAAAACCCAAACAGTGTTTGGCACACCAGGACTGGAGTTGGGAATCTCTGCCGTAAAGCAGCAGCCAAAAGGGGCAGACACACCCACAACCACAGGCTCCATTAGCCAATGCCTCCTGGAGAGGCAGGACATTGGGCCCTGCGTGCATCTCCCAATACTAGCAATTGCATACCTTAGCAATGCCACCCAACACCTGGGAATACGGTACACAGCTATCAAAGGTTTGCTATGATTACTGGCAGATAGCAATTCCTACGTTAAGCACAGTTTGCTGATTGAGTTCCATCATAGCAACCTTTCTGATGTCTGTGGAGTGTGCTTCAGGTCTGGTCTCTGACAGTGTTTACCACCCTGGGGAGTGACCCCCAACAGTATTGCGTACCATAGCCATGCCTGCACTGTGCCCAGGACTGGTGTGGTGGCCAGGGCTGCTAAACACCTCTATAGTAGCACAATGCTGGCATAGGTGTGGGAGTGTGTGTCTGTCTATCCAGTGTGTGGTGGCTGCAAACACCCTCCACAGCCCACATTGCCAGCACTGTTGCCAGTATTGGCCTGCCAATGTGCTTAATAAGGAGCAAGGTACCATGGGTATAACCCGGACAGGGTGGTCTAGCCAGGATGCATCTGCACAGGGCATAGGGCACTGGCTGGGACATTGTAGTGCCCGGCCACCACCTGCACAGACAGGGTGGCCACAGTATGTTCTGCTGGGAGATCACTCTCACCCTGACTGTGCAGTGACCACGGCATGGCTAGGCTCCCCCATAGTGCTATAGAGTATCTTTTTCATGTGATTTTTATGGGTTTTCTTTTGGGGCCCAGTCACTGATTTATTTGCTTGGTGTGTATGCTGACATCCCAGTTCTGGGTGTGTGTATTTCCACCAGGAACATGCACTATGGACTAGCTAGCAGACTGTCTGTAGCTGGTAAGTGTCTTGATGGAACGCCTTGCAGGGTCCAGCGGCTGAAGACTTGCTGCAGGAGAATATCAGATAGTGGTGGGGTGCAGTTTAGCATATCCAGGCCTAATGTCTGTCTGCTATTGCGTTATGGATGTGTACAGAGCTACATTGACTGCCCTGTAGGGTGTCTGTTCCCCAGCAGGACTGGGGTTGAGGGTCTTCTCTACTGCCACCATTGCAGGGAGGTAGAACGTGGATCTGTTGGTGGGAGATCCTATTTACCACCCTCAGCCCTGGAGGAGGAGGAGGAGGATGATGATGGTGGTACATAATCTTCCTAGGGGTCCTTAGGGACTAAACCTGACTGAGACATACAGATATATCCAAGGTGTGTCTGCAGAAACTACCTATCTCACTCATTAGCACTGCTGGGGACCTGCAGCATGGCCTATCTCTGCTGTGAACCTGGTGCTGGGCGCCCCACCTCACCCTCAGGGTGAGTGCAGTACCTGCACAATGTGACGGTGTGTAGCTATTCTGTGCCAGTACCACACACGGTTAGTTCCCCCTACCAGGCCAAGGTGCTGTGGGGGTGCATACCCCATCTTGTGATCATCTGTAGACTGCTGATTTGCATGTGCAGTGCATCATGGGTATGGGTGGGTTAACCCTATCCTGGTGACCACAGCAGACTGTTTGTGTGGTGATGTGCAGTCCTTCTGCAGCCAGGCAGGGGTTTGCTAGCAGCTATGGAGCTGTAGCCCACTGGTTACTTCACTACTTGTGGAGTCAGAGGTCATGGGTTCAAACCCACAGTAGGGGTTCTTTGATAGGGCTGTCCAAAGCATTGTCTTTTTTTAATGTACATTAGTGCTGCCTGCAAAACACCCTCAGGGTACTGTAACCATATGGTGCCTCAGAAGACGCCCTATAAGGCGCCTTATAGGGCACCTTATCAAGCGCCTTCTGAGGCACCTTATGGTTACAGTCCATATAAGGTGCCTTATAAGGTGTCCTATGGAGTGCCTTATAGGGTGCCCTATAGGGGACATTATAGGGTGCCGTGGCGGACAGTGCAATTTATAATGTGCCCTATGGGGTGCCTTATAGGGTGCCTTATGCGGCACCTTAGGTTACGGCACATGAGGGAGTGTTTGCTGGCAGCAATAAATAAAATGCCTCAGGAAATAATACTTACGTGTCAAAGCTGATGCCTCAGCCAGCCTTATGCATTAGGCACACTGGGGGATTGAACTCATTACCCCTGTATCAGCAGTCAGTGTATTAACCATTGTGCTATATTCCTGTTTCTATGTGTGGGTGTCTGTGCGCCTACTTAAGATTACCGCGCAGTAACGCGCTTAGCGGCGCTTTGCCCGATAATTTTCGCAGCAGCACGTGTTATCGCGCGCTAATCCCGTTTTGCTACTTTAAACTGAAACACCCACTCCTTATATGGCATCCTGCACACTAACGCTGGGCGCACATTAAGAAGGTTTAGTAAACATACCTCTTAATTATAAAATATGCCTTTAAATTATCCCCTGTGAATAGCAAATTCTGAACAAAAAGAAAGGCTTTCAATCAGAATTCTTTAACCATCAGGAAATAGGTTCTCACAATTTTCTGGAAAAGGGACCTGAATCGATCCAAGGCAATCTGTACAGACATTTTGACAGCACCATTATTAACAAATAAGTGGGTCTGTTGCAAAAGAAATTGCCAAGAAACATGTGGTTGATAAAGTTAAAGACATCCTATCCTGAGCATCATGTTTGTGTGGTACTGTAGATCTGCGAGGTCCTCAAGTTTGAAGTGTTGTTAAAAGCCACTCACATCCATACAAGGTAAAGCCCATGTTTTACTTCCATTTCCATCAATTGTGGTCTTATTCTGAGTTGCATCTTCTGTGAGCTGTCATTTTTGCTAGGTTTGTTACAGAAATAATCTTGCTCCTCTGAAGGATGATTGGTAATTTGTTTTTTTTTGCTGCATTATCTGCAGCCCTTGCGAATGTCTAATGTCTTTCATTGCAACAGACCTGGATTTCCTGCTACTTGGAAGCGAGTGAGAAGGAACCCGGTGAGCTGACTCAAACTTCAGGTAAGGCCCAGAAATTTTTATTTTTTATTTCTACATTTTAACAAAGTATTCGCTTGTGAAAGAAACATGATAATTAAACTTTACCAACAACAAATCAACTTGTCTAAGAAGCAATACCACATCAGTCTTTTAATGGAATCCCTCAACAAGCACAGAGTACTGTTCGAAATAGTGTGCTCACTCATCAAAAACCCAACCCCTTCCAACGAAAGAACCTTGATCAACACACAACTGATGGCAGATTTTCTAAAGCTCAAATTTACATCTCCCTCATAAACAGCAGCTCCCTCCAAACCACAACTACCACCCACAACTCCATCCCCAGAAATAAGGAGCTCCTTCCACGTACCATCGCTGAACCACTTAGAGAACATAATATTGGGCATAAACACCACCACATCACCCAAAGACCCATGCCCTATTGCATGGATCAAGACCATAATCAAGCATCTCAGCCCCACTTTACTCAACATCACACAGTTATCACTCATCAAAGGGCATGTCCCTTCTAGTCTCAAGCATGCAGCAGTCAGACCAATCCCGAAAAGATCCACAAACACTGACCCCAATAACCCCATCTCCTTCTGACCTATCTCAAGCATCCCTTTTCTGTCAAAGATGATTGAGAAAGTGATACATTACCAGCTACAAGATCACATTAATACCCACCCACCGCTAGACCAAAACCAACATGGCTTCAAACCACTATATAGTGTAGAAACTATGTTTATATCTCTCATGGACAACATACTGCTTGGTCTAGATGACATAAAAAAAGGCTTTCTTCTCATTTTCATTGACATTACAGCCGCCTTCAATTCAATCAATCACAATATCATGTTGAGACGGCTACAAGACATAGGAATTTGTGGTACCACCATTCAGTGGTTCACTTCCTACCAATCCAAAAGAAAGCTGCAAGTAAAATCCAATCAGGGAATCTCTGACATAATAGACCAACTACAAGGCATCCCTCAAGGCTCAGCTCTCTCGCAACACTCTTGAATATATACATTTAGCCAATATGCAACATTATTAGTACTTCAAAGTCCAATTTAGAATCTACGCTGATGACATCATGGTCTATGCCCCGTTTGACATTGACCAACCTGATTTCACAATCCTAACGAAATGTCTAAAAGCAATGGACGATTGGCTACAGGAACAAAACCTCAACATAAACTACAAAAAAAATGATGCACTCTTTGTAACCCAGAACACCGCCTTTATTTCACCAAAGCTCTAAAATACTACACAATAAAATTCAAGCCAAGGATCATGTCAAGTACTTCGGTGTGCACCTGGACGATAGCCTATCTCTTCACAAGCACATCAGCATGACTACAAGAATGGCTTATATCAACCTAAATATTGCAAGAAAACTCAAGCCACTACTAGACCAGAACCATTTTTGCACAGTATGCCAGGCTGTAATCATGCCAATACTAGACTATTGCAAAATGTTATACCAAGGTCTTCCGAAACAATCCACGCTCACTTGCAGCTAGTACAGAACATGGCTGCTAGAATCATCACTGGAACGGCGATCAATGTTCACATCTCCCAGACTACATTAGCTGCCAATCGCTAGGCGTGCAAAATTTAAAGCACTACTTATTATCTTCAAAATCACCCAAGGTCTATACCCAGACTCCCTTCAACTCCTCATCTCCAAGGACTCAGAGTTAAGAGCAAGAAGAACAGTGCAACAGAACCAACTTTGCACCCCATCAATCAAAGCCAAAGTTAAACAGGCAACATGTAAAAGAGCATTCTCACTGTACATGCCCACAATTTGGAATTCACTCCCGAGAAACATCAGAGCCATTAAAGATCTAATGGACTTTAGAAAAGCATTGAAAACCTTCCTCTTCCAAGAACACTATGAATAGCTTGAAAAGAACTCCCAGACCACCGCATAGTTCAAATTTTCACTCCATGTATAATCAGGGACATCTAATCTCGGCACTTCTCTTTCGCCCTCTCCCCCTACCTTCCCTTCCCCTACAAATGCCATTGAAAATAACAGCCCACTTCCTCAATGCTACCCTTGGTGATATTCCATTCATTCTTCTCCCCTACATGCTCCATCACCCCTCCTTATCGCAATCTTACCCCCCCCCCTCATTCCTGACTCAATGTACATTATATCCCTCCCACCTAAATTCAACTTCCTGATTACGATACTATAAGTAAGACGATTTGTTGTATATTATCCCCTTTCATACAAGTTCAATACCCTGCTCATTGTAAATCTGATGTACATTATCCTCTTTAGATACAAGTACAGTATCCAGTTCATTATAAATACTTGGGGGTATGTTTACTAAACTGCGGTAATGCCATTCACATTAGGTTCCGTGGTAGAGGCAGAAATGCCCAAATAAGGACATGGGCGGTACATCGTTACAGATAACATGCGTTACAAGGCGCCATAAAGTAACGAGCATTACAAAGCACCGTATAAAGCGCCACGCAAGGCGCCCTGTACAGCACCCTA
This sequence comes from Ichthyophis bannanicus, assembly GCA_033557465.1. Classification (NCBI taxonomy): domain Eukaryota; kingdom Metazoa; phylum Chordata; class Amphibia; order Gymnophiona; family Ichthyophiidae; genus Ichthyophis; species Ichthyophis bannanicus. The sequence continues at coordinate 56,276,353 of CM066035.1, forward strand.
TAAGGTGCTTGATAAGGTACCTAGTAAGGCATCCAGAGCTGAAGCACAATGGTTAATGCATTGCTTGATGGTGCAGGGGTCATGAGTTCAATCCCCCTATGGGTCTAATGAGTAAAGCTGGCTGAGACATTACCCTTTACTTTAAATCAGTGCTGTCTGAGGCATTTTGTTTTGTAATTCAAATTAGTGCTGACAGCAAACACACCTTCACAGGGCCGTAACCGAAGGTGCAGTATAAGGCGCCCTATAAGGCACTCCAGAGGGCACATTATAAAGTGCACTGTCTGCCAAGGCACCCTATAATGTTCCCTATGGGGCACCTTATAAGGCACCTTATAGGGTGCTTTATAGGGTGCCTTATAGGGTGCTTTATGGGGCGCCTGATGAGGCACCATAAGGTGACAGCACTGTGAGGGTGTTTTTGCAGGCAGCACCAATTTAAATTAAAAAAAGAAAATGCTTCAGACAGCCCTACCAAATAACACCACAGTGGGATCAAACCCATAACCTCTGGCTCCACAGGCAGTGAAGTAGCCAGTGGGCTACAGCTCTATAGCTGTTGCTACATGCCTGGCTGGCTACAGAAGGACTGCAGGTCACCACACAAACCGTCTGCTGTGGTTACCAGGATAGGGTTAAATCACTCATACCCATGATGCACTGCACATGCAGATCAGCAGTCTACAGATGATCACAAGATGCGGAATGCACCCCCCAGCACCTCGGCCTGGTAGGGGGTACTGACCATGTGCACCCCTACAGCACCTCAGCCTGGTAGGGGGTACTGACCGTGTGTGTTACTGGCACAGAGTAGCTACAGACCGTGACAGTGTGTGGGTCCTGTGCTCACCCTGAGGGTGAGGTGGGGTGCCCAGCACCATTTCCGCAGCACCTGGCTTTACTGAGATAGGCTATACTGCAGGTCCCCATCAGTGCCAGTGTGTGATAGGTAGTCCTTGCAGACACACCTAGGATATGCCTGTGTCCATCTGTATTTCACATCTAGCCCTTGTGGGCTATGATGCACCCAGAATAGTGCATGCCCTGTATGGGTGCCATGGTCACATGATTTAGGTGATGGGGGGTGTTTGGACCCACAGGTGGATTACACACAACCACCCAACCCACCCTCAGTGGCTCAGGGTGGGGGACAGGATCTCCCACCAACAGATCCACATTCTACCTCCTCTGCAATGTTGACAGTAGAGGGGACCGTCAACCCCAGTCCTGCTGGAGAATAGGCACCCTACAGGGCAGTCAATGCAGATCTGTACACATCCATGAACAAGGCAATGGCAGACAGAAGGCCTGGAAATGCATAGCTGCCCGCCACCACCATCTGACATTCTCCAGCAGCAAGCACAGTGAGTCACCAGCCGCTGCACCCTGCAAGGTGTTCCAGCCACACACATACTAACTGCAGACAGTCTGCTAGCTAGTCCATAGTGCATGTTCCTGGAGGAGATGTGTGCACCCAAACCTGGGATGTGAGCACACCCACCAAGCAGATAAGTCAGTGATTGGGCCCCAAAAAACAGAACCCATACATATCATTTAAGAAAAACACTGTATAGCACTATGGGGGAACCCATCCATGCCGTGGTCACTGCACAGTCAGGGTGAGAGTGACCTCCCAGCAGGACATGCTGTGGCCAGGCACTACAATGTCCCAGCCATTGCCCTATGCCCTGTGCAGATGCATCCAGGCCAGGCCACCCTGTTCAGGCTATACCCACAGTACTGTGCTCCTCATTATGCACATTGGCAGGCTAACACTGGATAGACAGACACACACTCCCACACCTATGCCAGCATTGTGCAACTATAGAGGCTTTTGGCAGCCCTGGCCACCGCACCAGTCCTGGGCACAGTGCAGGCATGGCTATGGTATTCAGTACTGTTGGGGTCACTCCCCAGGGTGGTGGACACTGTCAGATACCAGACCTGACACACACTCCACAGACATCAGAGAGGTTGGTATGATACAGCTCACTGAGCAGATTGTTCAAAACTTAGGAATTGCTATGTGCCAGTAATCATAGCAATCTTTTGATATCTGTGTACCGTATTCCCGGGTTTAGGGTGGCATTGCTAAGGTATGCAAGTGCTAGTATTGGGAGATGCACGCAGGGCCCAACATCCTGCCTCTCCAGGAGGCTGTGGATAATGGGGCCTGTGGGTGCGGATGTATCTCCAGGAACAAGCAGGAATGAGTCTTCACATATGGGTATGTCTGTACCGACGGAGCCTGCGCGGGAACGCTCCTCATCGTCCAGAAAGAAAGCTTTTGGGAGCATCCCACACGCATGCGTGCTGCCATCCTGCCTAAATACTTCCCTCTCATCAATTTTCATTTTTCCTCGGAGCCGACAGGACGTGTCCTTGTCACCGCAGAAAATTCATCTTTTTTATTCTTATTTTTTTTGGTCGCGCCTGTCTTCCCTCGATGCCCACCGGTACCGCCGGTGCTTTTCTTGCTTTTCTTTAAAAATTTCTTCTTTTTTCTGAGAAATTTTTTTCTTATTTACTGACTGACCTTTTCCTGGCCACTAGGCCTCTATCCTTTCCATTATGGAAAAGCCGGCCACTATCCTTAAGAAATGTCTAAATTGTGGCGGTACAACTAAGTTACTAGACACTCATTTTTGGTGTCTAACTTGTTTAGGTCCTGACCATTGTCCTAAAGAGTGTTTCTCTTGTAGGAGTTTAACCAGAAGAGGTCTTCAGAACCGAGCACGTCTCAGTACCAGATCTACAACAACCATGATGTCACCAGGCAGAATCTCTTCTTTCTTGCATGGTCAAGTAACCAAACAACAGTCTGTTAAGACTAGCCAGTCCTCGAGAGGTAGATCTCTTTCTAAGCATCGAGATGGCTCTGGCCTTGCCCTCGAGGCCACTATGGCTCAATCCTGGCAGGAGTCTTCAGGCTCCAAAGCATTATCAGGATTTCAGGTTGCTCCTGAGGTTTTTACCTGTGTGGATGCACCTGTGCCATGCTCGATGGTTTGGACCACGTCGACCGGTACCGATACCTCGGCATCGGCTATGGTGTTGGATGAAAAACTCCTCGCCATGGAACACAGTCTGGCACATCTCTCACCAACAGAGTTGCCGCAGACCGTTCTTCGATCACCGATATCGGCATCAACACCGGTACCGGTATTGGCTTCGATGCTAGCACCGGTGTCGGTGTCAGTATGAATACCGACATCGGCATTGCTCCTGGTTCCAAATTGGGCATCGTTGCAGATGCCGGTATCGACATCGGTACCGGCATCGATGTTTTCAGTACATTTTTCAACAGGCTCGCTTCCCTCGATGCCGAGTCTGGAATTGCTATCTAGCCTGGAAGATTCGGTACCGATTAGTTTCAGTACCGACATCGAGAAGTACCGAGCACATCTCTATAAGGAGAATCCGATGCTTTATCCTCCTCGGTCTTCTAAGCCCGATGTCGGAGATGCATCCATCGGTACCGCAACTGAATTTTCAACAGTTGCAGTTTCTACTCCTCATTTCAGAGAATTTCTCTTAGAGGGAATCTCTTTTCAAGCTTTTCTGCTTGATATGGCAAGAATACTCGCTATATCTATACCTGGGAAGGACTCTATACCAAGGGATTCAGAAATTCTGCAATCCCAGTGGTTTCCAGAGGAGGAAATCATGCTTCCTCTACATCAGACCTTACAGGATCTGTTATTAAGAATGTGGGAAACTCCCTTAACGGTATCCTCACATTCCAAAAGAGTGGACATTATCTATAAAGTCCCACCTTCCCCAGGTTTTCAAAAGACTCAACTCCCTCATCATTCTATAGTAGTAGAATCAGCAATGAGGCGTGTTAAGAGTGCAAAAAAGCACTCCTCTTATCCGCCAGGTTGTGAGTCTAGAACCTTAGATGCTTTTGGGCGTCGATGCTTCCAAGCATCTATGCTTTCAGCAAGAATCATTTCATATATTTTCTATATGGGATTCTCTCTGAAAGAGGTTGCCAAAGATTTAAAACTTTTCATCCCTTTCCTTCAGGAACATAAATGAGCTGACTACTTATCACTAGTCAATCATGCTCATAATATTTCTACATTCCTTTGTCATGCTTCCATGGATTCTTTTGAATCTATTAGCAGATCTTCTGCTATAGCCATAGGGGCATGACGTTTAGCCTGGCTCCAAGCTTCAGACTTGGATAAATGGGTTCAAGAAAAGCTGGGAAATAGCCCTTGTACTGGAGAACATCTCTTCAACAAGGATTATCTATTTCAAGCTAGTCAGTTAACCACTGAAAAGCCTACCTTAAGAGGATTGTCAAAACTTTCCTCTGCCCCAGATAATGAAGGATCTTCTAAAAAACTTTATTCCTCTAGGGGAAAAAAGCTTTATCCATCTTCTTCCCCTCAGGCAGATGTTCCCCAACAGGGGCAGCATCAAATCAGGCTAAGGAAACAGAAACCTCAACGGACTCAGCAAACCCAGTAACTACAGGGTTTCTGATTTCTTTTCTTCCTGTATGAGGTTCAGGACCCGTACACCTGCCTTTTATCAAAAGAGGTGTCTGGCTTGATTCTCATCCATGCTGAGACAACATTGAGTTAACTCTAGACTTGAATCTCTTCTTCAAGAGAATTTCCTTCTATTAGCTCTAAGAGCTCTTAAAATATCTCAAGCCTACAGGTAATAAGTTTCTACTTCCCTTTAAAAAAAAAAAACAGGAGGGAAGGTCAATCAAGAAACTTAACAGGCTGAGTGGTACCTTTCACCCCTTTTTTGACACTTACCTGTAAGACCTTAACTGTAGAGGACCCTATCCATAAACACTTACTAATTGTAAGTTTCTTCTACTCTGTATTACTTCTTTTAGTTGGGACATCTAGCCCCCAACCTGGATATTATTCAACTGGAGAGCTTCTTATTGAAACTATAGGAATTCCTATTCCAGTAAATCTTTCCAATACAGAGTTTTTTCCTTTTTGGGTCCTTCTGCACTAGGGTTTTTTACAGGATGCTATTCAGCATTCTGAAAGCCCCACCAGATTTACTCTATACATTTGGGTAAGGTCAGCTCAGAAGGCTTCTAAAACCATCCATACTGGAAATATGAATAACCCACCAAGTGGGTTACATGAGCTTCTTTAAACAGATAGCTCACATGGGTTTCCGCCTATTCTACGCTACTTGCGTTTCTTAGAGCTGACCTCTTCAAATACTTCCATTTTTTTGCCATCCTCAATTCTGTTTCTGTTTCTGATTCGGTTGCACACTGGCTACCCAACAGCCAGGTCTCATCCAAGCAACCTATAACATGCTCTCTGCAAGTATGCAATGAAGCTCTACAACTATGGGCCTTGTCAGAGAGTGTTGTAGTCCACCCCTGGTAGGTAACTTCCAGGCGGTTAAAGAACCTTTGACTGGCAGTCTCTACCCAGTCATGCTCCCACATGGCTGTTTGTTCCTAATTTTTCCTTTTTCCTTAAAATTCTTTCAAGGAGAAGGAACCAGGGCCTGGACGACTTCAAATTTAAGGAATAGCACCACTCCCTAAGTGGTTCCTTGTCCTCAAGGGAACTTCTACAACAGGGATGCATTCCTAATCATTGCAGTTGATCCTTATCTACCACAATTTTTTCTACTTCCAATACCTCATTGAAGTCTTGAGAAGCAAAGAACACATGATACTCATACTGCTCTTATAGAGAGACAGACATGGTAACCCCTTACATTGTGTTTTTTTCTTCCAGCTTCTATTCTGAAGTAATAAAAGGAATCCTTTATCTTAGGATTAAGGATCTCCCCTGCACTCCTTCAGGTACGTCTCAGGACCTAATTATTTGAGGACTAGTCATTTTACGGTCTAGACCTCTTGTTACGGGTAAGAAGCATCTTACTGGTTTCCATGTAACCTTGCTTATGTTTCTTATACCTTGACTAATAAGTGATCCTCACTGATTATTTGCAATAAGGTCTTAACCTTTCTTGTTTTTACACAAGTATACAATCTGACCTGTTCTTCCAGACCAGTCTGATTTGTCTTTTCTTTTCTTTCCTAAGGCACCATCCTGCTCTAGGGACAGAAATGTTTTAGACTTTGGACTATAGAGAGGTTAAACTTCTCTCCAAAAGTCCCAACTTCTTATAAAATTCCCTGGGGTTATCTCTAGACATTAATATTTCTTATTTCTGTCTACATTGCAAAACTTTGTTTCCTTTACTCCTCACGGTAAGGGAATTCCATATGAGGACAATGTGATGGTTCTTTACAACAGACCCATATTAACTTCCCCATATGACTAGTTTTTTGCAATCCTGCGATAACATCTTTTCTCAAGAGTTGGGATTTCCTGGGGGGCGGAGCCCGATGTCCAGCGGGATGGTCGCATAACGCTGAGGCTCCCGAGAGGCCTACTCAGAATCCTGAATTAACACCGGACATACTTGAATTTCTGCTCTGATCTTGCCGGGGCACATTGGTGAGATGGCGGGGACCAAACCTACGCGCCTGGAATTTGGATCTCCAGCGGCTTCTCACGGCAAACGCTCCAAAACTGAACCCCCGTCCCCGCAGAAGGGGCTGGCTTTGCGCGAGGGCCCCGAAAAGCAGCAGGAAATCCTCGCAGAGATTAGAGGGGTTAAGGACCTCGTGCAGTCAAACGGTGAAGCACTCCGAGCGCTGCGGGAAGATCTTGGTGTATTGCAAGTCAGGCTAGAGGGGCTCTCTTCGCGTCAGGACAAAATGGAGAGCGTATTAGACTCCCATGCAGTCCGGCTGTCCAAACTCGACAAAGTTGAACGTCAGGTGCGGGCCTTGCAGAAAGAAGTGGAAGATGGCAATAATAGAGCGCGCCGCAACAACCTACGACTCGTGGGCATACCGGAGGGTGCGGAATCGGGAGACATGAAGGAGTTTTTATATAAAATCCTCCCTTCCCTGCTCCAAATCACCTTCACCAAAGAATTGGAGATCGATCGCGCTCATCGTGTACCCACAAACATAACGCTCAACAGGAAGACCCCGCGGCCTATCATCTTTCGACTTTTGAGATATCAACATGTGGAGCAAATTCTCAGTGCCTCTCGGGCAAAGGGCCATATGGAGTTTGAGAGCCACAAGATCTCCTTCTATCCTGACTTGGCTAAACCCACGGTCGACCGCCGAAAGCGCTTTCTGGAATTCCGGCCGAGGCTTCAACAACTACAAGCACGCTATGGCCTGATGTACCCGGCCAAGCTCCGAGTCACGCTTCACAATCAGACAAGAACATTTGAGGACCCTGATCTACTAGCGGAGTTTTTGGATGCTAAAGAAGCCGACTTGATGCGCTGACTTCCAGAATATTCCTGCCAGTGTTCTCATATCCGCTGTACCTGCCATATTGGACTTGCCGCGGTTCAGCAAAGAGTCTGTCGAGGGCGGTTTGTTGCCTTATTTTGATGATATCTGTGACCCGACTCCATCTACCCATCGTAGCCTCGATGAGTATCAGAGACAGTGTTAATTATGGACTCTGGTGTTTCTTTTCTTTTTTTTATGTCCCTATTTTCCTCTCTAGGGCCTCCTCCCGCAGACATCTGGTCGCCATTTCATTGGGGGTTTTGCTTCTTCTCTAAGTTACTTTGGTACATACTTTTCAATATGGGGTGTATTAGTCAGCAGACTCGGTGATTATATCATTGTTGTACAGATTCTGATTATGTTGTATGTTTTCAAGCGCCCTTACCTATAATGTCTATTACCGATTGATGGCACCATGTAAGATTTTATCATTGAACGTAAAAGGAATCAATAATCCGATAAAACGGAAGAAAATCCTAAGCTATCTAAGTCAAGAAGCTGCGGACCTGATTTTCCTCCAAGAAACGCATTTAAATTCGAAGGAAACTCTTAAACTCAATATTACACCTTACATGGTGGCCGCCTCTTCCCCAGCCGTTTCTAAGAAATGTGGGGTTGCCATACTGGTTAGGAAATCTCTGCATGCTACTATTATTGCGACTAGCTCAGATACAGCAGGTAGATGGTCCAGAGTTCACATCAAGATAGGTAACCTTGAAGTTACATGTATATGCCTTTATGCTCCTAATGTGGATGACCCTGCCTTTTTTTGCTACCATTGCTCAGGTTGCGCAGGCCTCTGCTAATACTTCATTGATAATAGGGGGGGCTTTCAATTTAGTTCTTGATCCCCTGATTGACAAACAGCCGCCTAGGACAAGTGGTCCCCCCAAGAGTCACACCACGCTTACCTCTGTGATCAAAGATCTTGCTTTAGTCGATCTATGGAGGTTACCACACCCCAATGAGCTTGACTTTACCTTCTTCTCTTCCCCTCATAAATCCCAGTCTCGCATAGATTTCTTTCTAATATCAAACTGTTAGTTCCTCAGGTGGACACTGCAAAGATTCACTCCCAACATATTTCAGATCATGCTGCTATTTCTTTTCAATTACACACTACTGCACCCCAAGGGAATTCGGGGGCCTGGTTCTTTGATAGAGCCCTATTAACTCAGCCAGAGTTCTCTCATTCTATCACTGGGCCCAAATGTATGTCCTCAGGACGGACTCCCGCTGTGGAATAACCCCAGAATTCAAGTCCTAAATAGAACGATAGCATGGAAACCCTGGTACTCTAGGGGGATCTGGACACCCCAACAGCTCCTCTCTGCAGCTCGTTGGAAAACCTTTTCTGATTTACAAAAGGAATTTGCGTTACCAGCGAAACATTACTTTCAATTGATGCAGCTTCAACACTGCCTCAAACGTGCTCGAATCCTGCCGCCCTCTGTCCCTACTGAGGACGGGCTATTAGACCTAATTCACTCTATTAGTAGTACACATGGGATAGCCTCTAACTTTTATAAACTATTATGTCAGGGTACAGATACTGCTACTTGTAGAGCCCAACAAGCCTGGGAGCGCGAACTGCAAACCACTTTAACCCCTGTGCAATGGAGCGTTCTCTGGAGCAAAGTAGTGCGGGTTTCCCGATCTGCCTCAGTTACCCAAACTCTCTTCTTTTTTTGCACATAGATGCTTTTATACTCCAGAAAAAATAGCCAAATGGAACACAACTGCTAGGGACCAGTGTTGGTCTTGCCATACTGCTGTGGGAACCCTCGCTCATGTTATTTATGAATGTCCTCAACTACAGGTTTACTGGGGGCGGGTCTGGGGTTGTATTCAATTTATCTTGCACCTCCACGAGCCTCTTTCTTGGAGGATTGTGGGACTCCGCTCAGTGGCGGAGGTCCCCTCTCTTCCTAAGAAGGGTCGCTTTCTCCTTGATTTCATGCTGGGCATAGCCATATGTTTAATCACGAGGAATTGGAAGGATAGCTCTCGACTTACTGTCAATGAATGGTGGAACCTTGTCTGCTTATATAGTAAATATGAGCAGATATCTCGGAGAGCTATTCCCCATACCCAAACTCACTCTCGCTTGTCTAAATGGCAGATGCTCAATGATTATGTACAATCTGCTCATTGCTCCGACATGTCTGTTTAATGTACACTCATCATGTTTCCGATCACCGTTAGGTTTTGTAACACAATAATGTCAGTACACGCCCGTTTCGGGAATGATTAGTTTTCTAGAGAAGAAGCAGGGGGGAGGGGGGTGGCAGGGGTTTACTTTGGTGTATGTATCTCATTCTATGTATGTATCTGTCTTTTAGTTGTATGTCTTCCTTTCCTTTGTTGTTATAAAACGAAAATAAAGAATTAAAAAAAAAAAGAGTTGGGATTTCCTTTCTCCTTACTAACAGTTATTTCTACACAAGGACACCTTTCCCGATTCCTTGTTAGTCTAGCTGTTCCACAGCACACCCTTTTACACTGTTAGCTCCACTCCTGCCCTCCATCCCTTGGATGCCTGAGGTCCTTGAGGGGAAGCATGTCCCACCCATTAGTTTTGTTACATGCTGGGCCTCTTCCAGGCATCTCAGCTTGGGAGTCCCCATATGTGAAGACTCATTCCTGCTTGTTTCTGGAGATAGCACAATTACTTACCTGTAACAGGTGATCTCTGGGAACAGCAAGAATAAGTCTTCACAACCCACCCACCTCCCCTAGGAGTTGCTCTCTCTCTCTTCTAATTTGTCTACCTCCCTCCTTCAGTCTCAGCTACAAACCCAACTGATGAGAGGGAAGTATTTAGGCGGGAAGGCAGCGCACATGCGTGTGGGATGCTCCCAAAAGCTTTCTTTCTGGATGCTGGGGAGCGTTCCCGCGCAGGCTCCGTCGGTACCGACGTACCCATATGTGAAGACTTATTCCTGCTGTTCCCAGAGATCACCTGTTACAGGTAAGTAACTGTGCTTTCTGCCCCTGTTGGCCGCTGCTCTAGGGCAGGGGTTCCCAACTCCGGTCCTGGTGGGCCACACACTGTTCGGGTTTTCATGCTGCCCCTAATGAATATACATATACCATGGGGGCGGCGCATAGAAATGCAGCACAGGCATCTTTATTAGTGACAGCACGGAACCTGAATGGTGTTTGGCCCTCCAGGACTGCATTTGGAAGACTCTGCTCTAGGTAATACGCATGTTTATGGTGTCTGTGCTCTGTAGGGTAGAATGTAGGTGTTCCAGGAATGTATATTCTATCTGCAATAAAGGTTCTGTATTTCTTACGACGGTTTATTACTGGGTAAAATATGGGGACAGGGTTGGCAGGAGCCACAGCTAGGACTTGAACCTGTGACCTTCTGTTCCTGAGCACACTGGCTGTGTGTAGTGCACCACACTGTTGCCACAGGGACAGCTCATTCCCTGGAGATACCATGACTGTTCGTCAGACGGAGCCTGTCTGTTGCAGTGCACGGCACCCAACTAAACGGGGCTAGGCCATGGTCTGCTGTGGCCAAAAGCCACTGCCCCCTCCACCACCAGCACCCCTCCGCCACCATGCTGCCACGCCCTTCTGCTGGTGGTGCTGGTGGTGTGCAGTCTCAGGTCATCCAGTGTGCAGGTAGGCGGCTGCCTATGGTGTGGGTTCTGGGGTAGGGGTCCCTGCATAGACGTCCACGCTTCCCCCCAGCACTGCTTGCCACTGTTCTGTGCCCTTGGGGGTAGCTGCTGGGTACTATTCCCTGTGACACTGTGGGAAACACAGTCATGCCCATGTTGGGCCTTCATCAGTTGCTGTCTGGCTGCTCTGCTGTTTCAGCATTCCTATGGGCCACCTAGGCATCACCCTAGTCCGCACTGTGGCCCAGCTGCACCACAGCATGTGCCTCCTGCAGCCCTCTGTATCCCCTTTTCCAGCATCTGTCCAGTTGCCAGTTCCGACATGCCCACCCTGCTGTTGCTGAACATGTGCATGCCATAGGAAACCTGTCCAGTAACAAGGGAAAGCCCTGATCAGCGATATTTCACTGTGGGATCATTCACCTTGCCGGGGGACAAAGCATAGACCCTTCCACGATTAATATCTTTTTTTGGGAGCTTTCTCAGTAGTGTTTTTTGCTGTTTCCCAATATTATCACTATTGGTCAGCTTGGTTACGTTTTTTTCCAGTTTGTTGACGTCATTTTCAATGTTTATGTGCCCTTTTGTTCTGTGCACATGTATCACACTTATCACTTTTTGTAGGTTTCCCTGCCTATGCTGTACATTGCAGACATTTAAATGTTTTCTCTCCCCTGCAAATATGCATCTAACGGCAGGTTTTCATTTGTGGTAGGATTCAGCCCTTCAGTTCAGCGCATTAGTGTGAAAGGAGCCTCTCCCCACCCACTCTCCGCCCATTGACCCCTTCTCTCAGCCCTCTCTCCACCTTCTACGGTGTTTACCGCGCCGCGGAACGTCAACGATCGTTAACGTTACGTAACGCATGTTATGTAACGTTAACAATCATTAACGTTACATAACGCACGTTATGTAACGTTACCACAGTTTAGTAAACATACCCCTTGATGTTTTCTATTCCCTTTAATCCAAGTTCTATATCCTGTTCATTGTAAACACTAAACATTATCATGGTATATGTAAACCGCTTTGAATGTAAGAAAGGCAGTATATAAAACTTGTTATCTAAGTAAATAAATAAAAAATATGATGAAAAATAAAATTTCCAAACACAAACATCAAAAAGAATATATGTAATTATACTAAAACAATTATCCATTAACCCACAATAAACAGAGGGGACATGAAAGAAATAAGGTGGACTATTACAAAAAAAGAAAAGGAAACATGGCTTTAGCAGTCAAACCACAAATATTTTCCTTATTGCACCATAATGGCGATGTCTAAGTAGGGGAAGAGGCTGGAGCAACCAGCTTTTTATCATCCAAGAAAAATCTGGGAAAGAGGGTGAAGCAGATGGGTATGCAGGGGTATTCTCTTCAATCCTCCCTGTTGAGGGTAAACGTCGAGGCACAGACACTCGCATCCAGGAGTTGAATATGTGATTGTGTGGATGGTTCCGTTAAGAATGTTTTGGTTTCCTGGACCATGGATGATTTTCCAAGGGCTACAGAGCAATGATGGTGTCCACCTATCCAAGAAGGGTCAAAATGTCTTCCGCAGCAGACTTGATAACTTATTGAAGAGGGCTTTAAACTAGGTTCATTGGGAATGGTTGAAAAAATCCCCCATATAAGTGAAAGCCCTCAGGTAAGTAAAACATTAAATGCCTCTGTTGAAATGGATAAAAGGAGCAACATCTGGAAATTGGTGTGCATAAATGCCCATAGTATCAAAAATAAGATCCCATTGTTGAGGCTTTATTGGAAGAGGCTGACTTGAATTTAGTGGCAGTTATGAAGACATGGTTCATGGACAATCATACTGGTACATAATTATACCGGGTTATAATTTATTCAGGAAGGACTGTGTAGGGAGAAGGTGACGAGGAGTGGCACTATATGTAAAAAATAATATTAAAGCTATAGACTTACAGGGCTTAAAAGGGAACGAGGAGGCACTGTGGGTTAAACTAGAAAGAGGGAACGGGTAATCCATTTGCATTGGTATGATATCCAGATCTCCTTCACAGGGAGAAGTGCTTCTAATAGGTGATTTCAATATGCCGGATATTGATTGATACCTTCCTGCTGTGGTATCATCTAGAAGTAAGGAGATCTTGAATTCTCTACAGGGAGAATTATTCCAGCAACTGGTAACAGAACCACATGTAAAGGGGCCATATTGGACTTGGTGCTTACCAATGGGGAAAGTGTTTCTAAACTTATAGTGGGAGATCATCTTATATCCAGTGATCACCAGGTGGTGTGGTTCAGTATTAGGACTAGTGCTAACAAAGTCCATTCAAATGTGAGGATCTTAGACTTTAGGAAAACCAACTTTGTCAAGATGGGACGTCATTAGCGGGATGGGAATAGCTGAGGGATATAGAAAAGCAATGGGCAAAACTGAAAGGGTATATTTTAAGGGCAATAAACCTTTTTTTAGAAAGGTAAATAAATGTAAAAAGAAAGGAAGGGCACTAAAGCTCTTAAAATAAGTAGCTGAAAAGGTGACGAAAAAGAAAGTGGCCTTCATAAAATACAAGAGATCACAGAGAGAGAATGACAAGCATCAATATTTGGAAAAACTCACTGAAGCTAGAAAAGTAGTCAGGAAAGCAAAGATACAAAAAAAGAAGAAATAGCCAAAGCACTAAAATGGGGGGACAAGATTTTTTCAGATATGCAAGTGAGAGGAGGAAGTACAAAGTTAGTATTGTCAGACTCAAGGGGGAAGGGGAGGAATATGTAGAAGCTGATGAGGATAAAGCAGAATCCTTAACAAATATTTTTCTTCTGTGTTCACAGAGGAAGGGCCAGGGGCAGGACCTCAGAAAACACCACAAATAGGATGAGAACTGAAGGGGATTGAATGATTTTCAAAAGACTATAGGGTATGTTTACTAAACTGCGGTAATGTTTCATAATGCGCGTTACGTAACGTTGACGATCGTTGACATTCCGCGGCGCGGTAAACACCGCAGAAGGTGGAGAGAGGGTGGAGAGAAGGGGTCAATGGGCGGAGTGTGGGTGGGGAGAGGCTCCATTCACACTAACGCGCTGATCTGAAGAGCTGAATCCTATTGCGATTGAAAACCTGCCGTTAGATGCACATATGCAGGAGAGAGAAACCATTTACGTGTCAGCAATGTACAGCCCAGGCAGGGAGCCCAAAAACTGTGATAGTAGTGCTCCATGTACAGCAATACCATAGTGCCAAAGTATGAATGGCCACTATGGCGATGGTGCAAATGGGGCATAGGGGGCCGCAGGCGGGACATGTAGCATGGGCAGATGTGGCACAGGGTGAACCAGGCGGGTGCCTAGGTGGCACATAGGAACATAGACCCCGGAGATCAGCAAGACAGCAGTTAACCAAGGCCAAACACAATCCACCAATATCTAACTGGTCCATCCTAGCCAATAGTCGCTAGGGCACAGACCTGATATCCCCCCAGTCATCCTGCCCCCATGTGGAGGGAACATAATAGTGGTAGGCAGTGATGGGGGGATGTGAGGATGTTCATGTATGCCCCCCACCCCGGAACCCGCTCCCTAGGCAGGCGCCTACCTACACAGTGGATGGCCTGGGACTGCGCACTACCAGCACCGACAGCAAATGGCCACGTCAGCTTGGCAGGGGGGTGTGTGCCCGTACTGGAGGGGGCAGTGTCACTTCCCTGCAGTGGACCCAGGCCATGCTCTGCAGCAGTACGTGGTGTGCAGTGCAACATAAAAGGTCTGGATGAGGAAAAGTACAGGTAGCCACAGGGACTGCCATGCATCTATGGCATCAGTGTGGTGCAATACACCCAGCCAGTGTGTCCAGGAGCAAAGGGTCAAAGGTTCAAGTCCCAGCTGTGGTTCCAGCAGAGCATGTCCCTATATTTTACCCTACAATGCAGATACAACAGCAACATGTGCAAAGCCCAAAGCAGCGGCGAACAGGGGTGCAAACACCCACTCACACAGGCTCCACAATCCAATGATGCATGGAGCGGCAGGCTGTTGGCCCCAGCAGTGGGATGATGTTATCACCAGAGCACTACTACTACCCCCTGCACAGTTTAGCAATGTCGGCACTGTGCTCAGGACTAGTGTGGCGGGAGGGCTGCCAACCACCCCTATCTTTGTATAATGCTGCAAAAGGAGTGAGCATGTTTGTATGTCTATCCATTGTTCTGTTGTTTCCACACTTAACTGGGCCCAAAATGTTCCACTGTCACCAGAGTTAGCCTGATTAGATGCATAATGAGGAGCAAGGTATTCTGGGTATGGCCCAGACAGGGCAGATTGGCCAGGATGCATCCTCACAGGGTGTGGGGCATTGGCTAGGACACTGTAGTGCCTGACCACCACCTGCATGGACAGGGTGGCCACAGCATGGCATGCTGGGAGGGCACTCACTCTGAACGAGCAGTGACCATGGCAGGTCTAGGTTCCCACATAGCGCTCTATTTTGTTTGTCTCTAGTGATATATTTGTGTTTCTTAGTGTTGGGATTCTAGTCACTGAGATGCCTGCTTGCTGCACATAGTTCCTGGTGGACTGTCTGCAGTTAGGCTGCATGGTCAGAGCACTTTTAAAGTACAGTCTGACTGTGCTGTCTGCTGTTGACTAGCAGACAGTGATGAGAGGCACTTGGGGTTTCCAGATCTAAACCCAGCATTGCTGCTGTTCTACCACTGTCCCAGTCATCGGTATGGCTCTGGCCCACCAACCCTGGAGGGCTGTCTCGTACAAAGAGGATGGAGGTTGCTTCCCTGGGATGGGGGGCACTGTTCTTTACCTACAAAAGGGTGATGTGGGCCCTTTAGGGTATGTAGTGTATACCACTGTGACCTATACAGCTACTGCTACACACACACCTCATGCAATTTTAGGAACCCCTCTGCCCTGATAACAGCTGCCCATGTCAACCAGACCCTCACACAGGGTACACACTAATCTGGCTGGTGTCTGGTCCCACAGGGCCACATGTGACTGCAGAATACAGATGGACACCAAACTACCTTTGGCTGCACTGCACAGAACACCTGTCACACAGTGGTAGTGATGGGGATGTACAGCAAGACCTATCTCTAGTAGCACATGTACTGCGGACCTAGTGCTGGGCACCCATCCTATCGCTCAGGGTGAACACAGAACCTACACAATGGCATGGTCTGTAGCTACTCCGTGCCAGTATCACTCACTGTCAGCTCGTCTTTCCAAGCTGGGGGACCGGAGAGGTGCAGATCCCATTTGGTGATCAGCTGTAGACAGCTATTCAGCATGTGCATTGCATCATGGGTTGTTGTTGTTGTTAAGTGCCGTTGAGTCGGAGTCGACTCATGGCGACCCTCTGGATAGTTATCCTAAATTGTGTTCGGTCATGAGACAGGTGGCTCATTGTTGACAGAATGGTACCCGTAGCTGCTGTTATTGTATCGATCCATCTCATTGCTGGCCTTCCTCTTTTGTGCTGACCTTCTATCTTGCCAAGCATGATATCTTTCTCTAATGATCTCTCTCTTCGCATGATGTGTCCAAAGTATGAAAGTCAAAGTCTTGTCATCTGAGCTTCTAAAGAAAGCTTAGGTTTGATCTCCTCTAGTACCGACTGGTTTGTTCTTCGGGCAGTCCATGGTATACACAGTATTCGCCGCCAGCACCATAATTCAAAGGCATCAATTTTCTTCCTGTCTACCTTTTTCACTGTCCAGCTTTCACATCCATATGATGTTATTGAAAATACCATAGCTTGAACAAGTCGAATCTTTGTATGGAGAGAGACATCTCTGCTCTTGAGGATCTTATCTAGGTCTTTCATAGCCATTCTGCCAAGAGCAATGCGTCGTCTGATTTATTGACTGCTTGTTGCTTCTTTATTGATAGTTGATCCAAGTAGGTTAAAGTTGTTCACGATTTCAATTTCTCCTTCAACGATGAACCTGTTGATTATGCCAGGTGTCATGATCTTTGTCTTCTTTACATTAAGGTGCAGGCCCATTTTGAGACTATGTTCTTTGATTATGAGAAGCAAATGTTTCAGATCATCTTCACTTTCAGCCAGTAATGTGGTATCATCAGCATAGTTGTTGATGAGTCTTCCACCAATCTTCACACCTCTGTTGTCTTCATACAATCCTGCTTCTCTGATGATTTGTTCTGCATATAAATTAAACAAGTAGGGGGAAAGTATGCAGCCTTGTCTTACACCTTTGCTTATTTTAAACCATTCTGTTTCTCCTTGTTCCGTTCGAACTGCTGCTTCTTGATCAATGTACAGATTATGCAAGAGTACAATCAGGTGTTCTGGTATACCCATGCTTCTTAATGTGGCCCTGAGTTTCTCATGGTTTACACAGTCAAAAGCCTTGCTATAGTCGATAAAGCACAAATAGATATCCTTTTGGTATTCTTTAGTCTTTTCAAGGATCCATCTCACATCCGCAATGATGTCTCTCGTTCCTCGCCCTTTCCTGAACCCTGCTTGCACTTCAGGTAGTTCTTGTTCCAGGTATGGTTGTAGTCTCTTTTGAATAATCTTCAGTAGAATCTTGCTGGCATGTGGGATCAGAGCGATTGTGCGATAATTTTCACAGTCAGTTGGATCACCTTTCTTTAGTATTGGTATAAACACAGATCTTTTCCAGTCAGTTGGCCATGATGTTGTCTTCCATATTTCTTGGCAGAGCCTTGTAAGTACGGTAACAGCTGCATCAGATTGCTGTAATACTTCTATGGGAATGCTATCAATGCCTGGTGCTTTGTTCTTTGATAATCATACAAAAAAATGTGGGTCCAATTTATAGAGTAATCCAAATATATCACACACTAGAAAAAATATTACTCCAATATAAACATGCTAACTCAAAAAATGGGAGGGTTTCAAATTCTAAAGATTCTTTCTAAGCTTGGAAATGGTCTCAGACTAATCAACTGCCATACTTAGGATATTGAAATCTCAGAATATCTAACGGCGCCTGTTGGCATCAATGACACTTTTCCAGCTTAATATGTTAAACAACTCAAACACCCTCTCCCAATGGTGCTTCACATGAAACTGTAGATCACTACTAAATTATTATATTGCACACTTAGCTTCTTGTGCCTTAGCTTCTTGTTCTTTGATAAGGCTTTCAATGCTGCTTTAACTTCTTCTTTCATCACCAATGGTTCCCGATCATAAGGTACAGGTTGAAACAGCTGTTGGTCCACTTGATCTTTATTATATAAAAACTCTGT
The DNA here is from genome assembly GCA_033557465.1 of Ichthyophis bannanicus. NCBI lineage: Eukaryota > Metazoa > Chordata > Amphibia > Gymnophiona > Ichthyophiidae > Ichthyophis > Ichthyophis bannanicus. The sequence continues at coordinate 56,294,550 of CM066035.1, forward strand.
ATATTCCTTCCACCTTTTCTTGATCTTCTCAGCATCATTCAACATAGAACCTTGAGCATCTTGTAACATTCCAATTCGAGGCTGGAACTTTTTCTTTAACTCTCGTAGCTTTAGGAAAGCCGATCTTGTTCTTCCTCTAATAGTTTCTGCTTCTATTTCCTTGTATGCATCGTTGTAGTACTTTTCCTTGTCCTGTCCTGCTGCACATTGGAAATCTCTGTTGAGTTCTGCGATTGTCTTTCTTTCTCCTCTGGCTTTAGCTTCTCTGCATTTCTGGGCAATTTTCAGAGTTTCTTCCGTCATCCATTTTGGCCGTTTTTGCTTTTTCACCTTTTGTAGAGACTTCTTGCTTTCTTCCAACACAACCTTCTTGATGTCATTCCATAACTCTTCTGGAGCTCTGTCATTTGTATCTAAAGCAGCAAATCGATTTTGCAGGCAGTCGTTAAATTCCAGTGGTATATTCTCAAGGTCATATTTTGCTGCATTCATGAGTGGTTTGCTCTTTTTCAACTTTAGCTTGAGTTTGCATACTAGTAGTTGATGATCTGTACCACAGTCAGCTCCAGGTTTTGTCTTTGTTGATGTTATAGAACTTTTCCATCGTTGACTTCCACAGATGTAGTCAATTTGATTTTTATACAATCCATTGGGTGAAGTCCATGTGTACAGTCGCCGCTTGTGTTGCTGGAAGAAGGTGTTTGAGATGAATAGATCGTTGGTCTTGCAGAATTCTATCAGTCTTTCTCCAGCTTCATTTCTGTTGCCAAGTCCATATTTTCCAACTACTTTTCCTTCTTCTTTGTTGCCAACTTTTGCGTTCCAGTCACCCATGACCAGGGCCGGATTTACCTTGAGTGAGGCCCTACGCCAACAAAACTTGTGGGCCCCCAGAAAAAATAAAAACGAGATCAACTTACCAAAACAGAAATGGCGATAGATGTATAGAATTGTCTGACATAAAGAGGCAATAGGGACAAAATCAGCATCGGAATTCAAGAAATACATTAAAAAAGACATATTCCAGTTAATAAATTCAAAATAAAAAGTATTTTTCTACCTTCTGTTTGAGCATTTTTTCAGTTGCAATTGCTCCAGTCACTTTCTTCTGGTTTCTTCGTGTCTTCTGCTAGCTATCCATTTGTCCTTTCTTCTCTTTTAGATGTTTTCCATTCTCTCTCTATTTCTGCTTTAACATACTGATTGTTTCCCTTTTGCTCTTTCCCCCAATTCTTTCCTTATTCCTTTATCATCCATTTAAATTTCACCCTTCCATTTTCAAGCCCCTCTTACTCTCCCAATACCCGGCCCATCATAGACTTTTCTTCCACACAAAATATTTTTCCCCTCTCCATTCTCATTCCCCCATCCATTCTAGTCCTCCCCCAAAATCAATTCCCTTATAGTTCTAGACCCACCCAGCATCCACTCCCTTCTAGTCCCATTCTCCCATGCCCCACATCAGCCCATTTCCAGTCCTATTCTAGCTCTTCATCAGCCCATTTCCAGTGCTAGCCTTCACATCACAGGCCATTTCCAGTCCTAGCCCCCCCCATCACAGCCTATTTCCAGTCCTAGCCCCCACCATCACATCCCATTTGCAGTCCGAGTCCCCCTGCACCATCACAGCCCATTTGCAGTCCTAGTTCCCCCCCCCACCATCACAGCCCATTTGCAGTCCAAGTTACCCCCCCCCATAGCCCTTTTCCGGTCCATGTCCCCCCCCCATCACAACCCATTTCCAGTCCAAGTCCCCCCCCCCTCGCCCTTTTCCGGTCCAGGGCCCCCTCCCCATCACAACCCATTTCCAGTCCATGTCCCCCCCCCATAGCCCTTTTACAGTTCTGGTCCCCCCCCCATCACAGCCCATTTCTTTCCAGTCCAAGTCCCCCCCCCCATAGCCTTTTCTGGTCCATGTCCCCCCCCCTTCACAACCCATTTCCAGTCCAAGTCCCCCCCCATAGCCCTTTTACAGTTCAGGTCCCCCCCCATCACAGTCCATTTCTTTCCAGTCCAAGTCCCCCCCCATAGCCCTTTTCCAGTCCAGGTCCCCCCCCCCCCATCGCCCTTTCCCCGCCCCGGCCCCCCCCCCCCCACACAACCAATTTCCAGTCCAAGGCCCCCCCCCCCCCATAGCCCTTTTCCGGTCCCGGTTCCCCCCCCCCCAGTCACAGCCCATGCAGTCCTTGGCCCCCCCGACCAGCACCGCGGCTGTCTGAGAGGCTTCAGAGGGAGCCGGGTAAGCTCGCGCGAGGCCCCGGCTCCCTCTGTACAGCCGCCAGCGTGAAGAGCCTTTTCCTTCACGCTGGCGGCTGTATCTGTGAAGCCGCGAATGCTGCGAAAGGTTAAAGGGCATTGCCTTTAACCTTTCCCAGCAATCGCGGCTTCACAGATACAGCCGCCAGCGTGAAGGAAAAGGCTCTTCACGCTGGCGGCTGTACAGAGGGAGCCGGGGCCTCGCGCGAGCTTACCCAGCTCCCTCTGAAGCCCTGCGGTGTGTGGGCCGGCCCCAGGTGGGCCCTTGCCAGCTGTGGGCCCTACGCCATGGCGTACATGGCGTATAGGTAAATCCGGCCCTGCCCATGACTATCAGGATATCCTGTTTGCATGTTCTGTCAATTTCAGCTTGTACTTGTTCATAGAACTCTTCAATTTCATTCTCTTCTGCAGCTGTTGTTGGGGCATATACTTGAATTATAGTTGTGTTGATAGGCATTCCTCATAGACGAATAGAGATTAAGCGTTCGCTGACTGAATTGCATTTCATTACAGTTCTTGCAAGTTTCTTCTTTATTATAAATGCAACACCATTTCTTCTTTGTCTTTCATTTCCAGCATAGTAGACCATGTGATCATCTGATGCAAAGTGCCCGATGCCAGTACATTTCAGTTCGCTGACACCCAACAGATCAAGTTGTACATGTTCCATTTCATTCTTGACCATCTCCAACTTCCCTTGGTTCATGCTTCGTATGTTCCATGTTCCAATGCGTAAGACATCTTTACAGCTTCTGACTCTCATTTCATGTGCAGCTACATCAGCAGTCAGACGTCCCGAGGGCTTTGATCCAACCACATCATAAATGCTGGCTTTACTCTGAGAAGTCTTCAGCTCTTCCCCAGTAGCTAGTTGAGTGCCTTCCGACCTGGGGGTCTCATCTTCCAGCACTATAGCACAATTTGTTTTGTTGTAACTATCCATTGGGTTTTCATGGCAAGATACAGAAGTAGATTGCTGGGCCTTTCTTCCGCGCAGTTTAAGTTTGGTGTTGTTGCCGTTGTCACAGAAATGTGATCCTCTGCCGTCAACACTATCCCATTCTGCTGCTGCCCAGATGGATCATGGGGTTACAGATGCATCATGAGTACTGGTGGCGTCACCCTATCCTGACACTCAGAGCAGACAATTTGTGCGGTGACCTGCAGTCCTTCTGTACCCAGACATTGCTGTGACATACACCATGGGTTATAGCCTACTGGTTAATACAATGCCATTCTTGGCAGTGTTCATGGGTTCAGTTCCTCATTGTTCCCCCCCTCATGCTTGTCCTACTCATATAGTGTGCATATCTGTAGAGGTCATATTTTTGCAGATCTGTGCTTCCAGCCCATAATACCCTCGCCACAATTGCCAACATTCCCTCGGTCTGTCTATCTGCGTCTGTCAGGTGGGTAGAGTCCTGTCTGCCAGTGCAGGCTGCCACCCCATGTCATACACATTCCTGCATTGTGCCTCTTCATGCTTGCCTCGCCTGTGCCTGATCTGCATGGCACCACCACTCCTCTGTCCACCCATCATTGTAACTATCCTGCCACCTCTGCCTCCACTGGGCGACATGTATGCCCATCGTCTGCCACCAACTGTTTTCCTGGCACTTTACATTGCCAACACCCTGTGCTGTGGTACAGCTGCCCCACCATGTTTGTCATCGGTATTGGCAGGCACATGGGATGCCCGCAGATATGGCAGGTCCAGCGACTCCCACTTCTCCCTCCTTCACTCACCTGTTCATTGCCTTTCCTGAGTGCTCTATCTAGTGTTAGGGCTACATCTGTCTCTGTGCTGCACAGGTCATGCATGTCATCCTGAGGCACCTTGCAGTCCCTAGGGCACACTAACCTAGGACACCATAACCTTGTTAGGCCACCTTAACCTATGGTTCCATAGCCCAGGGTGCCTTCTGCGGTGCCTTGTCCAAGGGTGCCTAATATGGCGCTTAGCCTAGGAGGCCCTATAGGGTGCCTTATGAGGCACCTTACTGGGCACCTTACATGGCACCTTACATGGCACCTTACATAGCACCTTACTAGGCACCTTATAAGGCACCTTACATGGCACCTTATAAGGCACCTTACTAGGCATCTTATAAGGCACCTTACATGGCACCTTACTAGGCAACTTATAAGGCACCTTAGTAGGCACCTTACTAGGCACCTTACAGGGCACCTTATAAGGCACCTTACTAGGCACCTTACAGGGCACCTTATAAGGCACTTTACATAGCACCTTACTAGGCACCTTAATAGGCACCTTACATGGCACCTTATAAGGCACCTTAGTAGGCACCTTATAGGGCACCTTACATGGCACCTTATACGTCACCTTATACGGCACCTTACTAGGCACCTTACTAGGCACCTTACAGGGCACCTTATAAGGCACCTTACAGAGCGCCTTACAAGGCGCCTTGCAAGGCGCCTTATAACGCTCGTTAGTCTAAGGCATCTTTTAACGCGCGTTAGCTGTCAGCTTGCTGTAACGATGCAACGCCCATGCCTTTATATGGGCATCTCTATCTTTACCGCGGAACCTACCGCGAATGACATTACTGCAGTTTAGTAAACATACCCCTATGTTCATGAGGAAATAGGCAGAATAAAGTAGACAAAGTGATGGAGCCAGATGGGATACATCTGAGAATATTGAAGGAACTTGGTGATGTTCTAACAGCTCCACTAACTGACTTTTTCAATGCTTCTTTAGGGTCAGGAGTGGTCTCAGGGGACTGGAAAAAGGCATATGTGGTCCCTTTACACAAAAGCGGAAGTAAGGATGAGGTTGAGAGCTACAGGCCAGTTAGTCTGATCTCTGTGGTGAATAAACTAATGGAAACATTGCTAAATCAGAGGACAGTGAGGTTTCTGGAGTCCAATGGATTGCAGGATTGGCGGCAGCATGGGTTTACCAGAAGTAGATGTTGTCAGACAAATCTGATTGATTTCTTTGGCTGGGTGATCAAAGAGTTGGACCGAGAGATCTTTCCTTGGTCTGATTTTTTTTAACTTCTTTGTTAGTGATACTGCAGAAGGGCCATCGGATAAGGTTTGCCTCTTTGTTGATGATACCAAAATCTGCAATAGAGTAGACACCCAAGAAGGAGTAGATAACATCAGGAGGAATCTAGCTGAGCTTGAAGAATGGTCAAGAATTTGGCAGCTGAGATTGAATGCTAAAAAATGCAGGGTCATGCATTTGGGCTGCAAAAATCCAAGGGAGTGGTACAGTGTAGGGAGTGAAGTACTTCTGTCCACGAAAGAAGAGCAGGACCTGGGTGTGATTGTTTCTGATGATCTTAAAGTGGCTAAACAGGCAGAACAGGCAATGGTGAAAGCCAGAAGGATGCTTGGGTGCATAGGGAGAGGAATGGTCAGCAGGAAAAAGGAGGTGATAGTGCCTATGTATATGTCTCTGTTGCAAATTCATTTGGAGTATTGTGTGCAATTCTGGAGACCACATCTTCAAAAGGATGGAGTCAGTGCAGAGGGTGGCTACTAAAATGGTCAGTGGTCTTCATTGTAAACCATGTGGGGACAGACTTAAAGATCTTAATATGTATACATTAGAGGAAAGGCAGAATAGAGGAGATATGATAGAGATGTTTAAATACCTCCATGATATAAATGCACAAGAAGAGAGCCTCTTTTGATTAAAAGAAAGCTCTTCAACAAGGTTGCATAGGATGAAGTTGAATGGGGTTAGGCTCAGGAGTAATATGAAGAAATATTATTTTACAGAAAGAGTGGTAGACGCATGGAGTAGTCTCCCAGTCGAGGTAGTAGAGACGAGGACAGTATCTGAATTCAAGAATGCATGGGACAAAAACAGAAGATCTCTAAAGGAAAAGGGACAATAGTATTTGATATGGAAAGGCAGACTAGATAGGCCATATAGTCTTTTTCTGCTGACATGTTTCTGTGTTTCTGAACAGTGGATGGCCTGGGACAGCACACAACAAGCACCAACAGCATAAGGTCATGTCAGCATAGCATGGAGGGGGGGTGTCCGTGCTGGAGGGGGCAGTGGCACCTGTCTGCAGTGGACCCAGGCCATGCCCTACAGTGCAACAGAAAAAGTCTGGCTGAGGGTAGGCCCAGGGACTGCTGTGTCTCTGTGGTCTCACTGTGGTGTAGTACACACAGCCAGTGTGACTCAAAGCAGAGGGTCACAGGTTCAAGTCCCAGCTGTGGACCCTGCTGAACACATCCCAAACCTTTGCCCCACTATGTAGATACAACAGAAAAACAGGGAATGTCTGGCTGAGGAGAAGTAAAGGTAGCTCCAGGGATTGCTGTGCCTCTATGGCCACACTGTGGTGCAATACACACAGCCAGTGTGTCCAGGAACAGAGGGTCACATGTACAGGTCCCAGCTGCTGGAACCTGCAGAACACATCCCAAAATTTTACCCTACTAAGTAGATACAACATCAAACCGTGCAATCCCCACAGCAGTGGCCAACAGGGGTAGAAGCACCCACTCACACAGGCTCCACTATCCAAATCATCCTGTAGAGCAGTGGTTCTCAACCTTTTTTGCACCGCGACCCCTTTTACCATTGGTCAACTTGTGATGACCCCCAATGATAAAATAAAATGTGTCTCTCTTCCTTTACCGTTAACACATTGTCGCTGTAATCATTTGTTGAATTATTAATATATTATAGGCCTTTGTGATATGTTTTTATTTATAAAATTTACTTATTTAAACCACAATAATTAATCACAATAACAAGTAACAATATTTGATTTCAAAATTATTATGATTTTGTAGTCAAATAACTAATATTAAATACAATTATTTTTTCTACCTTTGTTGTCTGACCAATTTATTCTCTGATCATGCTGGTCCCGATCTGAGGCTTCTGCTTTCCTGTCTTATCTTAGCTCTCTTTCTGTGGTCTATGGTCCATCTGCCATTTCTTATCTCTTCTTTTGTTTTCTTCACTTCTTTCCATCAGCCTATTTCCAGTCCCCGTAACCCTTCCCAGTATCAGCCCCTTTCCAGTACTCCCTCCCAGAATCTTCCATTGTCAACTTGCATTCTCATGGCTGCCACTGGTGTCCATTCCCTTCCATTCCCCCTCCTTCCCCACTGTCCAGCTCCTTCTAGTCCAAATACCATGGCAGCCCCTCTCAGCATCCACACCCTTCCAGTCCCATTCGCCCATCCCCTCGCATCAGCCCATTTGTAGTCCTAGCCCCCAGTTTTCTTCCAAGGCTAGCAGCTTTATCCTCCCCTCCCCACCATCAGCCCATTTCCAGTTGAAGTCCCCCCAATCAGCTCACTTCCAGTGCTAGTCCCCCCTCAACCCCATTACCAGTGCTAGGCTCCCCTAATCAGCCCATTACCAGTCCTACCCCCCCATCAGCTCATTTCCAGCTGAAGCCCCCCCAATCAGCTCACTTCCAGTGCTAGTCCCCTCTTAACCCCATTACCTGTGCTAGCCTCCCCTAATCAGCCCATTACTAGTCCTACCCTCCATCGGTCCATTACCAGTCTTAGCCTCCTCTAATCAGCCCATTTCCAGTCCTAACCTTCCCGATCAGCTCATTTCCAATGCTAGCCTCCCATCAGTCCATTACCAGTCCTACCCCCTATCAGCCCATTACCAGTCCCAACCCCCCTTGATCAGTCCATTCCCAGTCCTAGCCTTCCCTAATCAACCCATTACCAGTCCTATCCCCCCATCAGCCCATTATAATCCCTCTGTCCAGCATTTATCCCCTGTCTGTCCAGTATGCCCCCCCCCCCCCCGGTCTCTCTACTTTGTCCATGTCAGCCCCCTCCCTCCCTCCATGTCAGCCCCCCTCTGTCCATGTCAACCCCCTCGCTCCCTCCCTCCATCCATCCATGTCAGCCCTCCCTCTATCCATGTCAGCCCCCCTCCCTCCACCCATCCATTTCAGCCCCCCCTCTATCCATGTCAGCTCCCTCCCTCCCTCCCTCCCTGTCAGCCCCCCTCTGTCCATGTCAGCCCCCCTCCCTCCCTCCATCCCTCCATGTCAGCCCCCCTCTATCCATGTCAGCCCCCTCCCTCCCTCCCCCATGTCAGCCCCGTTGGAGGTTCCCTACCCCCTCCTCCCCTCTACCTATGTCTGCCTGCTACTGCCCTGTTCTTCTGCAGCCGCGGTTCCCTGTCTCTTAGGGAACAGCGGCTGTGCCTGTGAAGCCATTGCAGAGTCTTTCTGTCTTTTGTTGGGCTCCGTGCAGCATTGTTTACCACTTCCTTTGGAGGCGGGACAATGCTGCACAGAGCCCGTCGAGAGACTGGAAGGTTCCGCAACATTTTCACAGGCACAGCCGTGGTTCCCTAAGAGGCAGGCTGCTGAAAGGAGGTGGTGAGTTTGCCGCTGCCGAGAAGCAGACTCGGCAGCGGCAGCAACTTGTGCGCTTTTTTTTTTTTAAACTTGGCAGAGTGAGGCGACCCCTGGTAAATCCTGTGGCGACCCCTGTGGGGGTTGCGACCCACAGGTTGAGAACCGCTGCTGTAGAGGCAGGCTGATGGCCCCAACATGGAGTTTCAGGTAACATCACAGCACCACTGCTACCTCCTGCTCAGTTCAGAAATGTCGGCAGTGTGGCAGGCAGGATTGCCAAACACCCCTATCATTGCACAGTGTTGCAGTAGGAGCATGTGTGTATGTCTATCCATTGTTTTGTGCCTGCCCACCCCGCTCTCAGGCCACATTGTCCAACTGTTACCAGCATTAGCCTGTAAATGTGCATAATGAGGAGCAAGGTCTATTATCCATCCTGGTGTTATGGTACCTGCTCCTGTTGCAGCTTCACAGGTCTGCCAAATCCCCAGGATGCCCCAGGCCTCAGTACAGATATCTATTATCCATCCTGGTGTTATGGTACCTGCTCCTGTTGCAGCTTTACAGGTCTGCCAAATCCCCAGGATGCCCCAGGCCTCACTACAAAGGTCTATTATCCATCCTGGTGGTACGGTACCTGCCCTTGTTTATGTTTCACACATCTTCCAAATCCAGAGGATGTCCCAGGCCTCAGTACAGAGGTCTCTGATCCCTCCTGTTGTTATGGTAGGTGCACCTGCTGATGTGTGCAGGCCACACCTATCCTAATGTTGTGACTGGACCCTGGAGGGCATATTGCAGCACATCCCCAGGCCACACCTGGGTGTGGCTGTTGCTGTGTGCAAGGGCCACTGGTAAGACACATGATCATTGCCCCCACCAGTGCATACAGTGGCACATGCCTATGCAGTCTGTGCACGTCGGACAAAGGTCGCAGCCAGGTTGATGGGTGTAGCGGACATGCTGACACAGTGGTGCATATGTGCAGGATGTGGTGCATGACCTGCCCCCCCATGGCATACTGTGCATGTATGCCGACACCATGCAGACCCCCATGCATGATGCCTGTGACCCACAGCATGGCAATGGCACATATGGTGTGGTGTTGTATGCCCAAGCACGGATAGGCCACCAGGGAAGCAATGGGTGCCAGGAGGTTTGTATGCAGGGCACGTAGGGGCCAACTTGTACATGCGCAGCCACAATGCACACATGTGTGTGGCAGGAGCAACAGCTAGGAGTCAACACACAGCACACAGTAGGGGCAGCCAACTGCTGCACCCAGGTATGTGTGTGGTTCAGCACCGGCTGGCCATGGATGCCTGTCCCCTAATGTTCCCACACCTTGCTTTACCCACAGGTGGAGGACCTCCGCAAGAAGGCCCGTGAGCTGCGGGCCAGATACCCGCACTTCGTGGCGCGGGTGCAGTGGGACCAGTAGACCCAACGGGACGGTGAGTGATGTGGCATATCCCTGTGGGAAAATGGCCTGTGGGGCCACAGGACACATTTGAATGATGTGCCAGATGTGTGACAGTGATGGTAATGTATGTACCTCTCCGCCATAGCGGCCGCATGTGCAAAAGAGGGCCCAGCAGGTCTGGATGCTGGAGCCGAGCAGCCAATGCCAGCTGAAGACAAACCAGAGGGCCTGGAGGCGGATGACAGCGGGGAGACTGAGGAGGAGGGGGATGCTGGGAGCAGAGGGGGGAGGGGGAGGAGGGGGTGGGGAGTGGGGTGGAAGGGGAGGGTGGGTGTGAGCCTGGGGAGGGGGGAGGAAGGGGGAGGAAGGGGGAGGGGGAGGTGCAGGGGTGGAGGGGGTGGAGGGGGGAGGTACAGGGGGAGGCTGGGGAGGGGGAGGGGGTGGTGGGTGTGGTGGGGTGGGGCAGGGGTGGGAGGCTGGGGATGGCACAGGGTGGTGGGGGATGGGAAGGGGGCAGGGGGTAGGGGAGGGCATGGCCAGTCCTGAGTGGCACAGGCCACCACAGGGCACTGGGGGCCCCAGCCATCTGCCCCACAGTGCCAGTGATGGCCTCCGTCTGGCCATGGGTCTGGCACACATTGCCGCAGGCAGTCACGCCATACATGCAGCCACACAGACAAGGGGAGATGTGTGTCTGTGCGGGTGCATGTGCGGCCTCCGCCTGGCTGCAGCAGTGTGTGCCCAGGCACACGCCCAGTGGGAGCATGCCCGCATTCTGGGGTGGGTGCTGGAGACCATGGCCATGGTGGCTGACCGACTGCACATGCTGAGTGACAGACACACGGCAAGTGCAGCTGACTAGCCACCCGGCGAAGAGGACCCTCAGGGGGTGTGAGTGGAGGCCCCACACATGCCACCTCTGCCCTGTGCTGATCCATGCCCTGGGACTGCCACCACCACTGGGGACTGGGGTGGTAGGGCCCATGCCCGCACAGGGTCTCACAGCTGTTTCCCCCCCAATAAATATTGTACATATGCTTGACATACTCACGATGGTCAGCTGTCCCTTATTGCAACATGTCAATGGGGTGCGAATGACAGGTGTGAGCATATATGTGTGTGTCTGTGTGCATGACAGTGGTCCCATACATGGTACCGTACCTGTGGCAAGGGTGGGGGATGGGCATGGGCAGTGCCCGATGTAGCAACACAGATGAACAGATGTACTGATGGGTCTCTAAGGACCACCACCATGGTGAGAGGCATGGTGTCACACACATGCCACCGGTGTGCAAAAACCTATACGTGCAACACATCCCCCAGGCCCCACCCCCAATATATGCATGCAAAACCATATTGTGTTGGACGTGTCACCATGAGGGGACCCCCCTCGCACAGTGAATGTACCCGTTATGCACGCGTGATACAAGCCAGAGACACAAGCTCAACATGCCACAAAAGGTACTACATGTACCTCAAGGAGTAGGCATGCACCCCCCCCCCCCCACAGCATACCTGATACCTGCAGGTACGGGGAACATCACTAACTGTGGGAGACAAACCACCTATATGCCCAAACCGTCTACCCTAAAGGATGTCTATCGTGTACTGGCCATACTTGCAAGAGGATCCCCCAACAGTGTTCACATTGCAGGGGCACCCAACAGCTCCCCCACCCCCCAGACAGACCACATATGCAACATAGAACCATGTGTCTGGCATAATAATCACCAGGCCAGTCACCAACTCAACCAAACCCAGTGCTGGATGCAGTCGGGGTCAGCCCCAATGGCGGGCCATGACAGATATTATGTCACCAACATGGCGCAATGTTGCGTATGTAGACCGGCTGGAGAGTGGTTGAGCTCTGGACAGCCCCTATGATGGAAGAAGAGGTGAAGGCACATAACTGTGACTACAAACGGAGGACAAAGGATGCCGTATGAGGGAAACGGATCAGGCATATAGGTGTAGTGGCCTCCAAACTGTATTGATGGCTGCCATACCTGCAGGTATGCAGTCAGAAGGGGGGCCCGCTGATGCATATCCCCTGAGGTAAGCAGAATACCGATAAGTAGGCATGTTGAGATGGTAGGTCTAGCTCGTATAAAGCATGTACAGGGAATGCCACACCGCAAGAGGGAGAACCCCCCATGGTGACATATCCAACACTGAATAGTGGGGAACTCCTATATGAGGGGGTAGGTATAAGGGGTGTTTCCAGGGTTTCAGCCTGCCAGTATCCCTACATGGGCCTAGTGACCTATACTGGTACACACAGGGCACGGCGCCTGGCATGGGTGGCACACAGCACCCACATGCATGGGATAGAGCCAGGACTGTGCATACGCACCCCCTGCAGTATGTGTTGTGGACAGTGGTCGGTGTGCCAGTGGGTCTGTGTGCCATGTCTACATGTATGTCCATGTCCCACCCTAGCTGCACATACCGGCCATACCTAATAGCATCTGGCTGGTGTGGTAACAATGGCCACAGCCATTGGGTTGCGTACGTTGGTGGAAGGGGTCGCCACGAACACCATTATGCACAGGACAAGGACGGCATGGATCAGTAGTGGTGGGAAGTGCAAGGGTATGGACACTAGTGGTGAGAGGTACGACACAGGGTGGACAGTTCAATGCATGTAGGCATGAGGACAGTGGACAAGGGGACGAGCAGGGTGGTAGGCTGGAAGGGATGGAGAGGTGCCTCCATTATGGGGTATGAGGGACAGGGGTGGGGATGGGTGGGGGTGCCCATATGTGGAGCAGATGGGATGAGCCCCAGGTCAGCAGTAGGGGGGTCATGGGGCCTCCAGGTAGAGGACAGGGGGGGGCCAGAGACCAGGACCAGGGACACAGAATTCTGAGGGATGGGTGGCGGCCAGGGGGCCTGGGGGGAGGTCTAACTCGCACCACTGTGGCTGGACACAGGCGTATGGGGAGGGGAGTGGGGATGTACCTGAGCAGTGAGGTGGGATGGGGTATCGGACCAACGTGCCCTGTAGACAACTATGGGAGATCCACATTGTATCCTGCAAACACTGGGGAACCGTTGCAGGCCCCATGGGAAGGGGGCGATGTGACCAGGCCATGCAGCATGCATTTGACTATGTACAGCAGCAGTGTGTACGCATCACCGAAAATGGACCTGCGACGGGGGGGGGGCACCTCCATGGCACACATTACACAGACCAGGACAGGGCAGAGAATGGGATACCAGCAGTGTGCTACCAGAGGTGGACGTGTGGACGGGACAGACAGCGTGGATATGTCACTGGGTGAACAGGGTATGATGTCCAACTGAGGAGATATGGACGGCACTGCACAGAGGTGTATCCAGCGCCACACCAACATGCCTTCAGCAGGTAACAGTTGGAACAGGTGGCAAGGGGAGCAGAGGGGCAGGGGGGCAGGGGGGGTTCAGACATTGGCAGAGCAGGGGGTGATAGGGGTGTTGGGGGTGGCGGGTGGGTGGGATGGCATGGCTGATGCCAGGATCCATGGTACTCCCAGCTGTGGGGGGGACACAGATTGCCCGAGGGAATGGCTTGGGGTCAGTGTCCAGGGTGACCACGGGTAGGGCAGGGCATACATGGGGCTGTCAGAATAAACACAGGACATGTGACCTCAGGCAGTGCCACATGTGTGGCCATTTATTTGCCATGTGGCCTGCCGTGCTGTGCACAGCCCCTCCCACCCCATGTTGCAGGTTCCACAGCTGCCGCTGCCGCTGATGCTGCTGCTGCTGCTGTTGGCTGTCCTGGACATACCGAGGGGATCCCCCGGGCAGCCACCATGCTGATGCGGCAAGGCCCCTCATTTCAGCAAGGATCTCCTCCACCGCCAGCCCTTGGTGCTCCATCGCAAGCCACATGCTACGCACCTCATGCCGCTGCCAGCGCTGCTCACGCAGGACCATACCCAGTGCCAGCTATATGCCTGTGGGGGAAACACGTTGTGTGCCGTGAAACATGGTTTGCACCTGCCACCTGTACACATGCCACATCATATACACACAGTAGGACACTCACCTTGTGCATCACCATGCGCCGCTTCTGAGTGCACCCACATCTCCCCTATCACCTCCACCAGGGCAGACCATGTGTCCCGTGTGGCGTGACCCAGTGTAGCAGGCTCTGCCACCCCAGTGGCTGCAGCGGCTAATGGTGTGCTGTATTCGGCCAGTCCCTGGCTCGGCCTGCCATCACCCGCCAGAGGTGGTGCTGGTCCCCCCACCTCTGCCTGTTCCACAGCTGCCCCTCCTGTTGCCCCCACTTCAGACCCCACATTGGCCAGGGGCCACAGCCCGGGGTCTAGGAGCTCTGCCCCTCCTCCTCCTCCATGGCATGTATGTCACCTGCGGGGGAACAGGGTACACAGTTCAGTTCTGGCATGGCTGGCTACCCCTGTCACATCCTATACCTACAGACTTTGTGAGACACAGGGCACCTCGGTCAGTGTGGGGGAACCCAGGCTGCATACATGTGGCCAGGGATGTTACCGGTGCAGGGATGTGTGTGGTACTGTCCATGTCCCAGGTGCCTGCGGTGGGTCACTGATGCCTGCATGTACATGTGGCTGGGAACACCTCACATGGCCAGGTGTGCCTGTTGGGGTGGGGCTGGGGTGCTGGGGTGCTGTTCCACTGTAGCCAGGGACAGGTGTGCCCTGTGGTGGCAGGGATATGCATGCATGGGTGCATGGCCCAAGGTGGGGTGGGGCCCTGGTGGTAAGACTGGCGGTGGGCTGTGGGTAGCTGCGCAGAGTGGGCGCATGTGTGGGTGTGTGCCGCACGGGTCTGTGTTGGGCCCCTATGCTTCCGACCCACGCTGCCCTTGTATATTGGTGCCTCCTGTGTCTGGCATCTGATGCTAGCATAGCCATGCCCCCCCAATGCCACCACACGCAGCCATCCACACCATGCCTCCCCATTGCCACCTGCATCCCTGCACTCAGTGCCTATGGCATACACAGGTGCGGTCCATCTCTGTCTCCCCCATGTACTGACCTGTGTGGCCTTGCTGACCTCACCACCCCTGCACTATGTCCCCACATCACATTTTTGCCCAATGCTACTACCACGGACCTGTCACCCCCCGCCCATGCACCTTCACACCGTGCTGTGCCCACTCCCATTCACCATCGCCACTTCCACCTCCATTCTGTTCCCTGCCCTTTCAGCAGCGCCTGTGCTGCCCCACTCACTGCCTTTGTGTTGGTCCCCTCCCCTCAATCTATGGTAGCCATGCCCTGATTCCGCTGTTCCGACCACTCTCTGCCCATCACCCCACCCCCCCTGTACCCTCTCTCAGCCGGAGCTGTCACGCCGGCACCTGCCCCCATGGATCGCTGTCACTCCCTGGGAGAGTATCGGCATGCAACATGCCTGATGCGCGTCCATGGCCCCCACCCACCCCGCGACCCATGGGCTTTACAGTGCACGCTCCTGTCCCAGCTGCCGGACATGATCCCCCCATCTCTGCTTGTCAGCCCCGGCATGCACTGCCTGATACCTGCCGACCCTCTGATGGGACAGCACCTAGTTCCATGCTCTGTCATGGGGTCCCTGCGTTCACCCACATGCCTTGTCCCTCTGTATGGGGTGGTGGTGTTGGGCCTGGCACCCCTCTGCATGCCATGCCGGCCCCCCTTACTGACCCACTCCCGCCACCTCCCCAATTGGCTGGTCCATCGATCCATGGTCCCCCTCCGCCCCCTCCCCTGCTGGGTGGCCACTGTTGGGTACATCCTTGTTTCCCTGTCCTCAGTTGGGTGTATGCCTCTGTACTGTCCTCAGTGGACCCCCACCCTATGCAATGCTACCTCTGTGTGTGTACCTGTCACTGCACCCCCACTGCTATACCGTCCCCAGTAGTTGTACCCCATGGATCTGTTCATGGTCTGCTTGCTTTACCCTGTGTATGCAGTCCCTTGGTGCACTACCCCTGCCCATGTGTGCAGTAGCGGTCTGTGCATCTCGCAGGGCATGGGCATGCACTAGGGCATGGGCAGCGGCGGCAGCAGGGGGCCCACACCATGATGTCGAGAGCCTCCTCAAGTGCTACTATGACATAAACAGGAGCATCTGTGCCCAACTATCATGGGAGAGGCGCGATGCGCAGGGCACAGGTGGGGGTCTAGCGCAGGGGGCCACTCTGACCTCGTTGGAGCAGCATCTGGTGGCACGGGGCCATGACAGGTGACAGCACTCTGTCCATGCCCCTGTCTGTGGTTCAGAAGGCTGCCAGCCTGTGAATGGGTGGGTGGGGTACCTGGACCTCGCCGTGGGCCTTTGCAGGGCCCTGCTGGGATCAGCAGGTGCCCTGGGATGGTGCTGCATGGTGACCGGTGGTATGTCAGGGCCACATGGTGTGGGGCTGGGGACATGGCATGGGGAGAGGGGGAGTTGTGGGTGGGATGGTGTCCCCATTGGGCCAGGTTTCGACCGTCTGATTGTGGGGACTGCAGGTAGTGGGTTACACTGTGCATGGCTGACAGGGGGCTATGGTCCAGGGGCAGTGTGGGGATGGTGCACCAGATGTAGGTTACGCTATATGTTGCATTGGACTGGCTGAGGACATGCATCTCTATGGGACTCCTGACATGGCCCCCCACCCCCTGAATCAGTCCCTTGTTTATGGTTTGTCACCGGAACACCTCTCTCCATCTTACCTGCACGTGGGTGTGCTGTATCCAGCGCAGGGGGCAGGCCATGGATGTACATAGGCCCGAGTTGGTCCGCCAGATGCTGCTCCAACGAGGTCAGAGTGGCCCCCTGCGCTAGACCCCCACCTGTGCCCTGCGCATCGCGCCTCTCCCATGATAGTTGGGCACGGATGCTCCTGTTTATGTCATAGTAGCACTTGAGGAGGCTCTCGACATCATGGTGTGGGCCCCCTGCTGCTGCCGCTGCCCATGCCCTAGTGCATGTCCCAATGGTGGTGGTGTAGCTAAGCTGGCTGAAGAGCACCTCAAACCTGTTGAGGATTCTAGCCAGGAGGAGGTCAATCTCCTCC
This sequence comes from Ichthyophis bannanicus, assembly GCA_033557465.1. NCBI lineage: Eukaryota > Metazoa > Chordata > Amphibia > Gymnophiona > Ichthyophiidae > Ichthyophis > Ichthyophis bannanicus. The sequence continues at coordinate 56,311,588 of CM066035.1, forward strand.
TGGATGAAGCGGACTGCCTTCCTCCTGGCTTCGTCGGCCACGGGCCTCTGGCGGTGCGTAGGGCCTGGCGCACCTCCAGGCTGGTCAGGTGGGTGGTGTATGGCCCCAGATGGGCCTTCCCTCTCACCCTCTGAATCCAATGTGATGTGGACCACTGGTGGCTTCTGGCTGATCTCCCCTCCTGCCTCAGGGTGCCTCTCCTGCTCCATGATCTGGTACATCCTGTGTACCATACACCCTTGGTGTTATGGGCATGCTGTGCACAGTTATGTACCTAGGGTGTGGTTCTACGTGCGTTGCACATGGGTGCTGTACGCATGCGCAGCAGCATGCGTTGCATTTGCATGCACTCTGCTGAGATTGGGTCCATGGATCACAGTGGGGGGCATGTGGTACCTCCATGCACATGTCTGCGGATGCCAGTGCATGGGGACACCTCATCTGCCCCACATGGGCACTGCTCCCATCCCACACACAGGTACGTGCCTTATGCATGATGTATCGCGTCCTGCAAAGTGTGTGCATAAGGCGCGTACCTAGACACACTACGCCCTTCCCCTCTACTCTCCACATTCAGATCTATCCTCAGCACTGCTATTGGTGTGTACCACTGCATACGCAGGCGGTTTATCCTCCGGCATTGTTGTGGAGCGTGCACGCACATTCTGGTATTTATCATTGCTTTGGGTGCTGTCCGTTACATATGGTGCGTTCCGGCACCCGTAGGTGGGTCAAATGGCGTGTTCCCATGTGCTAGTTTTTGTCAGACGTATGCATGGATGTCCCATCTGCGCGCGTTGGAACACGCCTTATGTTCTGCGCTCACCAACATGTCTGGGTGGGGCATGCAGTGCATCATGCCATATGTTAGTGTGATGCTAGGGCACAGGGACACGCCGTGTGCTCCTTCTACCCGCATTCAGTGAAGCCAATCACAGGACATGCATTTTGGGGAACGTGAATTTCTGCACGCGCTACAGCATTACGCTTCCGTACATGCTGGGCGTTCTCTCATGCAGTTGCTGGTGTGCATCCCAGCTTCACCAGGTATGTTAGGTTTGCTCTGATTATTTGCCACACCCCACGCCCTATTTAACATCTACCTATGTTCCATTTCATGTCTATCATGGCTCAGATAGAAAATGTGGGTTGTGCGGTGGTGGCATTGGTGGAGCTGGCAGAGCAGCGGTTGCCTGATGGGGGAGATGGTGTCCCTGGGGCTGTGGCACTGGGCATGGGTGTAGTCCCGCTTCAACTCAGACCTGCAGCTGTGGGGGCTTCACAGGCGGAGGTAATACCAGCACGGTGCCATAGGCATGCGGAGGCGCGGCCCCACCTGCCACGCCTGTACAGGCCCAGGTCCATGCTCCAGGACATATGTGAGGACCAGGTCATCTCCCTCTACTGTCAGGACACAGGGTCTATTAGGGAGGTCTATGAGGATCTACGACCTGACCTTGAGCCCCGGACTGCCCGGTCACATGCCATACCGGGATTGGCCAAGCTCTTGGCTGCCCTACATTTCTTTGCCTCTGGCTATTTACAATTCTCAGTGGCCGCAGTGGGTGGGATGAGCAGGCCAACCTTCTCACGCTGTCTCCACCAGATACTGCGGGCCATGGTCAGCCGGGTTGGGAATTACATTGTGATTCCTAACAATAGGCAACATTGGGGGGCCCTGGGCCAGGCATTCCAGCGGCTTGCAGGGATACCACATGTGATGGGAACTATTGATTGCACACATGTTGCCCTGGTCCCGCCATATGACAGGGAGGTTGTGCTCTGCAACCACAAACACTACCATTCCCTGAATGTGCAGGTTGTTTGTGATGCAAATATGCATATTCTGAATGTGGTTCAATGGTTCCCAGGGTCCGCCCATGACTCCTATATTCTGCAGCACTCAGCACTGTTCAGCCAATTTGAGGCCGGACAATATGGGGACTGTGTCCTGCTGGTTGGGTATTTACCATATCTCACATGTGCGTACGGTGTATGATATCTGGAGTCCCATTGTCACCTGTGTCCTCTGCATGCCTTTCCTTGTGTTGTGGTTGTGGGGCGCTGCCTTGTATGGGGCTTTGTACACCATCACACCCTGTCACTATCACCGGGGACGTGGTCACGTACCTTTGTGTGATTCTAAACATCACTATGTCTACCATGTGTGGCTCATTGCTCATCTGGGTGTCTCGGCATACATGCGGGTAACACTGGTATCTGCTACTGCTGTTCTGTTGCACAGGAATTATGTACAAGGACACTCTGGGCACATATGTTGTGTCCCTTCTATGGTTGGGTGTGACACCTCTTGGTTGACAATGACTCCGGCACATGGCCTTGGACGTATTGCACACGCAGATGTACATGTGTGTGCCTTTGTAGTGTATCCCTCATGGACTCAGTATGCAACATGTATGTGTGTGTGTGGTCCAGGAGGGGGGTTAGGTATGCACCCAGAACCTTCCTCATGCTGTACGGTGTATATGGGGGCCATTCTCCGTTGTCCATGTCTGCAACAACACGTGGGTGGAGCTATGGTGGCACTTTACATCACACACGTATGCTGTATGTCTGTCCACATTATCTTGTCTCTACTGCCATTTCGACCTGACCCCTCAGGTATGTGTTTCTGTGAAATCTGCTGTGTGTGCACTGTATCATGGGCATCACATGGTTGCACACATGCGCATCTCTGCCCCTTCCATTGTGTTTTGCCACTGTCGGCCAGATGCCTTCACACCTGCCACTACTGCCGTTTGGGTACAGGTGGTTGGCCGTGTGTTTGGCCTGTATACAGTTGATGTGTGTTGCCCTCATTAGCCTTCCCCAGGGTTCTGTGTCTCCCAGCTCCAGACGCTGGTGCAGAGCCATAGTGCACCATTCTAAGACATTGTATGTTTCTGTCCCAGTTTATCTGTTGTCCAGTCACACGTTGATGCTTCTGTGCTTTTGTGTGTCCATCATCACCCACTTGACCTTACCACATTTCATTTTGCAGGTGATGCGGGATATGGCTGTTGTGCCTGGTTGCTGACCCCTGTGCATCTCCCACGGCCAGGTGCAGAGATGAGGTACAATGAGGCCCATGCCTCCAGTCGCTCAGTCATTGAGCACACCTTTGGCGTTCTAAAGAGTCACTTCAGGTGTCTGGATAGGACCGGCAGTGCCTTACAATACCAACCCATGACTGTATCATTCTGGCCTGTTGCATCCTGCACAACATTGCTCTCAGGTACAATGTCCCAGTCAAAATTAATGAGGATCTGGAGGAGAATCCTGTGTGCCCTCCTGTATGTGGCCGTGATGACACATGTGAGGGGATGGCAGTCAGACAACATGTGATCGAGGAGCTGTTCTCCTGTAAGTTCTGCATATGTGGGGATGTGCATATGTGTCTCCATGTACGTTAGGGTGGTCCACTGCCATAGGGGAAAAAATAAAAGTAGGAATTTCTTTGCTCCCTGGCCTGATTCTGGTTCCATATATGTAGATAACAATGTGTGCAAAGTTTGAAGTCAATCAAATTATATTTAGGGGTGGCTCAAGGTCCCTATCTATCAGGCCCCTGGATCCCCCCAGGGTTCGTCAGACCACTGGGTATTATCCGCTCATAGACGGGGGTATCATGCTTGCCAAGCACTCAATGTGGTCCAGATGCTAGTAAGGACTTTGACGATGTGGGGAACATCTTACGGTGTTGCGAGACAACACCCAGAAGGAACTGGAGTTGCTCTTCTTTTGTGGTGTGTCGGCCGTTGAACTCCTCAATGAGTTTGACCCCTCACTCAGCCACATCGTTGATCACTGGAAGATTTTTTACTTTCTTCAGACCGTCTTTGAATGATGCATTCTCTTCCCAGTCTTCTGGGTCTGCATTAAGAAAATCACTGTTGATGTCGAGGTGTTTCAAGGAAACGGATTGACTTGCGAGTTGCAAAAGATTCAAGTGGTGGAATCATGGAACTTTTCAATTCGACCCGCTTTGGGGGATCTTTGTCTTCGTCATCATTCTCATCGCTTTCATCTGATTCTGCGGGGATCATGGCCGACACTATGGCCTGCTTTGTCGGTGCTGAAACAGCTTCATCGAACAGTGACAGTGCCACAAGCTCCTCTGACACATACCATAGATGCTGTTGCAGTTTGTCTCTGGCCGCTCTTCCAACACGGTCATTGTGGTAAGAGTGTAGTTTCTTCAGCATCTCCAAATCTGTTTGAGGAGCAACTGCGGCATCAGGGGCAGAAAAACAGGCTTCCACATGAATCAGGATGGAGAAAATGCTCACATCACGAACACAGGACTCCTCCCGTTGGGTAAGATCTTTGAGTTGTCCTCGGAACATCCAAATCTTGAGACAGTACAAGACTTTTGCCATCTATCTGGCATGATGGAAAGCTCCGGGTTTCTTGAAATTGAAACTAGGAAGATTCCCTCCAAGGCAGACAATCGTTAACTCCAAGAATTCCAGGTAATCATCTCGGTGATTGCCCTGTGCCAACTTGGATTCCGCAAACTTCATGATGCGATCCCTGTCAGGTTGCAGCACCTCCAAGTCTTTTCCAGTTTGATAGTTGGACTTGTCAAGGGAGCCCCAATTCTTTTGGAACCGGCGAAAGAGTTGGACATCGGGACCCGATGAAGCTCCAGAGCATGTAGAGAATACTGCACCAAGAATTATTTCGTAAATGTGATGGCGGCATGCCAAATGAAGGACTGTGCGATGGAGTCTCTGTTCTAGAAGAATGCACGCTCCTGATCGACGTCCCGTGTTCGATGCAGTTGTATCAAAGCAGAAGCCTGCAACTTTTTCATCCAAACACCATTCCTGTAACAGTTCATAAACTGCTGCAGCTTGATTCTCGCCCGTTCCTGATGTCAGTTTGGTACACCAAGAAGTTGTGTTTCTCCAGTGGAGACAGCCGTTATCAAAACTGGAAGGCGGTCAACGGATGTGGTTGAACAGAGGAGAGATGGCAATAACTTGCTATCCCAATGCACAATGCATGTTTTGCCTTCGGCTTTGAATGCGTTGTGCAGGTCCGTCCATTGTTGCTGACAGTGCTTTTTTCTATGGCGCTTGACGCTGGAGCGGCTGATATTGAGCTCCCCAGGATAATGTCCCAGACTTCTGGCGGTTTCAGCTACCACAAACAGAGCATTGCGATCCGTTGTCCCTGTCCGATCCAGGGCTGCTGTAAGCTCTGGGGTACAGACATTGTTAGGTCGAAACTGCTTCGTTTGTGGAGTTGCTTTCTTCTGTCCGTTATCTGAATCCACAGATGTCGACGAGTCTTCACCTGACTCTGCTGAGGAAGAAGATCCTTCCAGCTGAACTTGGCTTGTAGTTGCCTCGGCTTTGGCAACATGTTTTTGTCTGCGCCTTTTCAGTTCTTCTTCTCGCTGTTGAGATCTTGCTTCCGTGTTGGCCAGTTTCTTGTCCATCGCGCACATTGAGCCGCGGCGCCCTGGTTCTCATTGCGCTATTAAGAATTCTTTGTCTTCTTGAATATGAATTAAAGACATTGCATTGGCATGCGCCACATCAAATAGGTTTTTCATTGCAACCTGAAATTCTTTTTCATTTGCCTCTTGTTTCCCTCCTCTCCCTTTGTTTTCCTTCAAAAGTTTCCACTGATTGAACAATTTCTTTACTTTTTCTTGAATTTTGTCATTTCTTTGAACAGGAAGCCTGGCCTTTTCCCAGTAAGCTTCTACTTCACTTGTTACAATAGATGCACTTTCACTAACGCCTTTGTTTAATGTCATATGGTGATGTAAAAATACACTTAACACTTGCTCCTTGCTGGGGAGCTTGGCCCCCAGAATTGTGGTGGACATTTCTTCAATGAGACAAAAACCACGTTTTTTCGCCATCTGAAAAGAATAAAGATACAAAGATAATAGTACAATGTCTTTGCCACCTCTCAGAGACGAGATTAGTTCAAATATGACACAATCAAATGTAATCAGCGTGGAACTGAGTGGATGATACAAGATGATGCAACATTTCGTCATCTGCTCCCAGGGGGAAATCTCAAGACTTGTTGAGCCACCCCTAAATATTATTTGATTGGCTTCAAACTTTGTACACAGTGTTTTCTACCTAACTGGAACCAGAATCAGGCCAGGGAGCAAAGGAATTCAGGAATTCATTTTTATGGACCACCCTAAAACGTGCTTCCCTATGTGTTTCATGGCACTATCATGACATATATATCTGTCACTTGTATTTTTGACTCCCCAGGATAGGCTGCAGACCCTGCCCGGTGCTGTGGTTCATATGGAAACTGTGTGTATGTCATTCAAACCTGCAGGTGACTGGGGTGGGTGGACATAAAGGTAAATGTACTATGGGGGCAGTGCAGCATGTCTGTGTTTCCCTCTCCACTGCACCTATGTTGTTGAACACTTGTTTGGCCTGCGGCTCCATCACCCATATCTTCCAGTCGCCATGCATATGGCCATTGGCCTGTGCACATTTCTAGTGTTTACACACTGTATTGGGGGCACATGTGACCGGGCTGTGTGTGTCTCCAGGCAAAGGGTGTGGGGTTGGTGGATAGCATGTACACCCTTCCCTGGCATTGTGGCATTACACAACATCAGTGTATCATTACATGGACTGTAATGATTGTCTCCACTGGTCACTGATTGTGCACAGACGTGCCGTATGCTACTTGTGACATGCTCACCTTGTCTCACTGTGTATGTTTCTGTGTCTTTGGTGCGTGTCTAGGTGACGGTACATTCTGATGCCCTCTGGCATTGTCTGGTGAAGGGATGTGTCTGAGCACCTGTGCAGTGGTAATCACTCATCTATCTGTGACCTTCTGCTGTTGCCCTTGTGTACAATGTGTGTATGTGTCTATGCATGTGTCGTGTATTGTTGCCTGACTTGTCTCATGTTTGCTGACAGGACACTAAGCATCAACATTTCGGTTACCCGCATCTCACCATACCTTGGACATGTGCCACTGATGGCTGAACATGATGACGCGGTGATTGGATGCATTTCATTGACATCCTCTGACTCTACTGTGACCCCTTGTGCCCTTTGCCTGGCTCAAACAGTCCCCATCAGACACCTGCTGCACACTGATGGTTGCACGTTAGATCTTCTTTGCCTGACATCCACGTGTAGATGTTTCTTTTGGCCTGTTTGTATCATAGAAACATAGAAATAGAAATATAACGACAGAAAAAGATCACATGGCCTATCTAGTCTGTCCTTCTATATCAACAACTACAACAGTCCCTTTTTACCTTTAGAGATCCTCTGTGTTTGTCCCATGCTTTTTTAAATTCAATTACTGTCCTCATCTCTACCACTTCCACTGGGAGACTATTCCACAGATCCACTACTCTACGTAAAGAAATATTTCCGCATATCACTCCTGAATCTATCTCCCTTCACCCTTATCCCAAGTCCCCTCGTAACAGAACTTTTTTTCAATTGAAAGAGGCTCTCTCCCTGAACATTTATGCCACGGAGGTATTTAAACATCTTAATCATATCACCTCTGTCCCGCCTTTCCTCTAAGGTGTACATATTAAGATCCTTAAGTCTGTCCTCATATGCTTTATAATGAAGACCACTAATCATTTTAGTAGCCACCCTCTGCACCGACTCCATCCTGTTCACATATTTTTGAAGGTGCGGTCTCCAGAATTGCACACTATACTCCAAATGAGGTCGCACCAAAGACTTATACACCTCCTTTTTTCTGCTAGCCATTCCTCTCCGTATGCACCCAAGCATCCGTCTAGCTTTTGCCGTCGCTTTTTCTACCTGTTTAGCTACTTTAAGATCATCAGACACAACCATGCCTAGGTCCCGCTCTTCTTTAATGGACAAAAATACTTCACCCCTTATACTATATTGCTCCCTTGGATTGCTGCAGCCCAAATGCATGACCTTATATTTTTTAACATTAAATCCCAGCTGCCAAATTCTAGACCATTCTTCCAGCTTAGCTAGATCCCTCCTCATGTTATCTGCACCTTCCTAGGTGTCTACTCTATTGCAGATTTTGGTATCATTCGCAAATAGGCAAACCTTACCCGACAGCCCTTCCGCTATATCACTAACAAAGATGTTAAAAAGAATCGGACCAAGGACAGATCCCTGGGGCACACCACTGGTAACATCCTTCTCCTCAGAGTGAGCTCCATTTACCTGTACTCTTTGTCGCCTCCCACCCAACCAATTTCTAACCGAAGCAGTAACTTTAGGATCCATCCCTAGGGTGCTCAGTTTGTTTATAAGTCGCCTGTGAGGAACAGTATCAAAGGCTTTAATGAAATCTAAATACACCACATCTAGGGCTCTCCCTCGGTCCAACTCCCTGGTCATCCAGTCAAAGAAATCAATCAGATTTGTCTGACAAGACCTGCCTCTGGTGAATCCATGCTGCCTCGGATCCTGTAATCCGTTGGACTCCAGAAACCTCACTATTTTCTCTTTCAACAGCATTTCCAATAATTTACTCACCACCAAAGTTAAACTAACCGGCTTATAGTTTTCAACCACATCCTTACTTCCGCTTTTGTGTAAAGGCACCACGTGAGCCTCTCTCCAGTCCTTTGGCACCACTCCCAATGAGGCATTGAAAAGGTCAGTCAGTGGAGCTGCTAGAACGTCCCCAAGTTCCCTCAGTATTCTAGGGTGTATCCCATCTGGTCCCATCACTTTGTTTACTTTAAGTGTAGCTAGTTTCTCACAAACACAGTCTTCTGAAAATTGTTCAAGATGTCCCTCACTTCTGTTCCTGTTTGTGGGTGTTTTCTGAGGTCCTGCTCCTGGTTCTTCATCTGTGAACACAAAACAGAAATATTTGTTAAGCAATTCCGCTTTATCTTCTTCAGCTTCTACATATTCCTCCCCTTCACCCTTGAGTCTGACAATATCACTTTTGCCCTTCCACTTCTCTCTAACATATCTGAAAAATGTCTTATCCCCGCATTTTATTGCATTGGCTATTTCCTCCTCTTTTTGAATCTTTGCTTTCCTGTCTACTTTGTTCGCTTCTCTAAGTTTTTCCAAATATAGATGCCTGTCTTCCTCTCTCTGTGATCTCTTGTATTTCATGAAGGTCTCCCTCTTTTTCTTCACTTTTTAAGCTACCTCTTTCGAAAGCCACAGCAGTCTCCTTTTCCTTTTACCTTTCTTTACCATTTTAACAAAAAGTTTGGCTGCTCTTAAAATGTCTCCTTTCAGTTTTGCCCACTGTTTTTCTACATCCACCAGCTGTTCCCATCCCGCTAACGACTCCCTGAGGTATTGGCCCATCTTGGCAAAGTTAGTCTTCCTAAAGTCTAAGACCCTCACCTTTGAATGGATTCTAACAGCCCTAGTCCTAATACTGAACCACATCATCTGGTGATCACTGGATGCAAAATGATCTCCTACTATAACATCAGAAACACTTTCACCATTGGTAAGCACCAAGTCCAGTATGGCCCCTTCACGTGTGGGGTCTGTTACTGATTGCTTGAATAGTTCTCCCTGTAGAGAATCCAGGATCTCTTTACTTCTAGATGATACTGCAGCAGGAATGTGCCAATCAACATCTGACATATTTGAATCCCCTATCAGTAACACTTCCCCTTTCCTATCAATGCTGCGTATGTCTTCAATTATCTCCCTGTCCAACTCTTCCTCTTGTGAAGGAGTTCTGTATATCACGCCAATGCAAATAGATTTCTCTTTCCCTCTTTCTAGTTTAACCCACAATGCCTCCTCTCTCCCTTTTAAGCTCTGTAATTCCAAAGCTTTAATAGTAGTTTTTACATATAGTGCCACTCCTCCTCCCCTTCTTCCTACCCTGTCCTTTCTGAATAAAGTATAGCCAGGTATAGTTACATCCCAGTCATGGTTTTCTGTGAACCATGTTTCTGTAACTACCACTAAATCCAAGTCGGCCACTCCCACCAAAGCTTCAACATCAGGGATCTTATTCCCCATGCTATAGGCATTTACACACACTGCTTTCCATATGTTACCCCTGTTACCCATTTCCATAAAGGTATTTAATGCATCACTTATCTGGGGGCTTTCACTTACCTGGGGGCTTTTTTCACAGATCCCCAATGAATCTAGTTTAAAGCCCTCTTCAGTAGATTAGCCAGTCTACTACTGAAGATGCTTTGACCTTTCTTGGCCAGATGGATGCCATCTCTGCTCTACAACCCTTGGAACAGCAACCCATGGTCTAGGAAGCCAAAATGCTCTTGATGACACCATCCGTGCAGCCATGCATTCATCTCCAGGATGCGAGCCTCTCTGCCTTGGCCTTTACCCTCAACAGAGAGGATTGAAGAGAACACCACCTGTGCACCTAGCTGTTCACCCTCTGTCCCAGAGCCATGAAGTCACTTTTGATATGCTCAGAGGGATACCTGGCAGTATCATTTGTTCCGACATGGATTAGCAACATTGGGTAATAGTCAGTGGGCTTGATGAGTCTAGGCAAACTCTCCATAATATCTTGGATTTTGGCACCAGGCAGACAGCATACCTCTCTGGACATCAAGTCTGGTCAGCAGATGGATGCCTCAGTACCACTCAGAAGAAAGTCACCAACCACCACTACCCTTCGCTTCCTTGTGGTCACTGATTCTGCAACTTCGGGGTACTTGAGCTCTGGTTCTTCCCTTTCCAGGGATACTTTCACCTCCTCCACTTCCAGGGCTGCATAGTGGTTCTCCAATTCAAGGGCTGGAGAAGTTGGATGGGTGATTCTGCAGGCCCTGGTGACTTGTGTCCAACCTTCGTCATTCTGTTGGCACCCATCTTCTCCTCTGCTAGAGAGCTTGGATGTTTCAAGAAGCATCTCATCAATGTACTTCTCACTGTCTTGAATGCTCTTCAGCCTTCCCTCCTACTCTCTGAGTTCCTCTACTTGTTTCCTCAGAGCTTCAGCATGCAGGCACCCTGCATTGGGACCTCTGTCTGGGCAGAGGCAGAAGCTGTAATGGATAATGTCCTCATCTCTACCACCTCATCTCTGCCACCTCCACTGGAAGTCACTAGCTGTTTAGTCACTAGCCAGGCTGCCGGATGTCCATGTTGTTTGTACAAAACCAACATTTTAATGGGGCTAGCTGTCCGGGCACAGTGGATTGGGAAGAGGTGGTTCCACACCCTATAGATGTTTTCCGTATACAGTCTATGTACTTTTCTGACCCCTGATGAAGGCCCCTGGCCGAAACTTTTAAAGTTGGGTCTTCAATAAATTTGATTTGATTATTCATCGTCTGGTTGGTCATGGTTTCTGCCCTCCACTGTACTTTTAAATCATGAGAAACAATGGGCCACATTAGGAAGCATGGGTATACCAGAACACCTGATCGTTCTCTTGCCCAACCTTTACACTGATCAAGAAGCAACAGTTTGAACGGAATTAGGAGAAACAGAATGGTTTAAAATAAGCAAAGGTGTACAACAAGGCTGCATACTTTCTCCCTACCTCTTTAATTTATATGCAGAACAAATCATCAGAGAAGCAGGACTGTTTGAAGACAACTGAGGTGTGAAGATTGGTGGAAGACTCATCAACAACCTTCACTATGCAGATGATACCACATTACTGGCTGAAAGTGAAGACAATCTGAAACATTTCCTTCTCAAGATCAAGGAACATAGTTTTAAAATGAGTCTGCACCTTAATATTAAGAAGACAAAGATCCTGACAACTGGCAAAATCAATAAGTTAATCATTGATGGAGAAACAATTGAAGTATTTGACAACTTAACATACTTGAATCGATAATCAATAAATAAAGGACTAGCAGTCAAGAAATACAATGATGTATTCCTCTTGGTAGAATAGCTATGAAGGACCTAGACAAGATTCTCAAGAACAGAGATGTCTCTCTCCGTACAAAGATTTGACTTGTCCAGGCCATGGTGTTTTCAATAACGTCATATGGATGCGAAAGTTGGACAGTGAAAAAGATAGGAAGAAAACTGATGCTTTGAATTATGGTGCTGGCAACAAATACTGTGTATATCATGGACTGCCCGAAGAACAAGCCAGTCAGTACTAGAGGAGATCAAACCTAAGCTTTCCTTAGAAGCTCAGATGACAAAATTTTGACTTTCATGCTTTGGATTCATCATGCAAAGAGAGAGATCATTGGAGAAAGACGTGGAGCCCGATTCAGAGAGGGGCACGTCTGGGTCATCTGGATGACCCCAAGCAAGATGGGCCCATTTTGATCTTATTCTTGACTGTGGGAACAAAATGTTCCCGTTGTGGCCAGTATCGGGCCTGAGGATGACCCAGCATGCCCCTGCCACCTGTGGGGACGTCTTCCCCGCAGGTACCCCTGACTCCCGTGGCTCCTGTCCCCCTTTTCCCCACTGCTCAACCAAGGCTGGCCTGCTGTGACCTGGATCGGGCAGCGAGGATACCCCTGCACCCGGCCTTGGCCCGGGGGGGGGGGGGATCCCCGGCCTAATTTGTGCCAAAGGTGCTACTTATTCCACCTTCGAAGTGGACTAAGCAGCACGTTCCAATGGGCCCAGCAGGACATACAGTGCCATGACCTGAATAAGCCCTGAACGTGCTACTGGGTTGGCCCACCCACACTTGCCCCCTCCCATCCTACGAAAACATTGTCAGTGTTGGAATTGCTTCCTTGCTTTCGTCGATCATTTATGGTAGCATATTCAAGAGGAGCTAATCTTGGTGACCTTGTGGCCCAAACCACTTTACCGATAGATAGACCTTTGGTTCCACCACTTCAACATCGGGGACATAATATCTGCCACAATTGTATGCATTGTGCCTTGTCCTTGACAGGAATTCACTGGATTCATCCTTTGACTGGTCGATCTTACCGGAGACGATGGGAGACGGATTGTACCACAACTTTTGTGGTTTATTTAGTTCAATGTCCTTGTCCCTTAGTTTATGTGGGCTGCACAAAACGTGCTATCAAGGTGAGAATGGGTGAGCATGCCTCACGATTGCGACAACATGTGGAGACAGCCCCGATGGTGGATCACTGTCAGCAATTGCATCATGAATATCAGGACCTACGTTGGACTGTCATTGATTTTGTCCCTCCAGATCCTCGAGGAGGAGATCGTGTCAATAAACTTCAACATTTAGAACAATCTTGGATTTTTCGTTTGGGCACTGTCCACCCCACTGGGCTTAATTAACAAAGAAGTTGAATGGATGAGTTTTGTTTGACGTCATCCGATTGGCTGAGGGACTCCCTGATTGGTGGGAATTCCCTCCTGTTCCAATTGGTTGTCTGATTGATTGAAGGCAGAGTATAGCCATTCACATAAGTTATGTCCTTTTAAGAAACAGCTGTTTTACAGCGTCCTATTAAGGATTTTCACATGACATGTTAGCACTTGAAACAGGGTGTTCAACCCGAAACGTGCACGTCGTGCTCTAGTTCTTCGAATCAGCTAAGTAACAAACGTCTATTTTTGAGAATGTTCATTGAGTTCTCTTTTTTAAAAAAATGATTAAATAGGATATAACCGTGTGGAGAGCATGGTTTTCAGTCCATGTCCCTTTCCGGTATTATCCAACAAAAAAAGTTGAGTGAGTTTCATAGGGGGTTTGGTGATATAATTTCTTTTGGAGAGATCATTTGGATATCACTAATTTGGGGGCTTTTTTGTTCGATTCTCTCCTGGCACACAGCAGGCGTTTTGTGTGGTGCCCTGCAGTGTTCTTGTATGCAGCCATTGCTGTGGACCTCACAGTGGTGGTGTGGCCTACTGGTTTGTGCAGTGATTTTCAGGCCAGTGGTCATGAGTTTTCTCCCTCTTTGTTCTCCTTCTTTTATGCCTTTCCTACACAGGTACTTGTCATTCTTGTAACAGTCATACCTCTGCAGATCTGTGCTGCCAGCACATATTACCCTCATCACAGTCGCCAACCATCCTTCTGTCCGTCTATCTGTGTCTGTCAGCTGTGTGGCAACCAGTGTTCATGTGCAGGCTGCTACCCCATGTCCTGCTTTTCAGGTGCCTTAACCTACGGTGCCTTATGGGGCACCTTGAACGGCACCTTATATGGTGCCTTCTGGGGGTGGCTTCATGGCGCCTTAGGTTAGGGCACCTTGTAGGGCGCATGATAACGTACCTTGTGAGGCGCCTCAGGTTAAGGTGCGTTGTGATGTACCTTATATATCACCTTGCAACGCGCGTTACCCTAAGGCGCATTGTTGCGCGCGTTACCTGGCACTGCCTGTCGTACGATGCACCACCCACTCCTTTATATGGGCATCTGTACCATTACCGCGGGTGACATTAACGCGGTTTAGTAAACATTCCCCTAAATGTTAAATATATGTTTGTTTTGCCTGAAAAACTGAGAGCTTTTTTGATGCTGAAAAGCTATGTTGCACAAGAGTGGAGGAGTAGCTTAGTGGTCAGAGCAGTATTCTGGTGAGCAAGAGACCAGGGTTCAGTTCTCTCTGGCACTTCTTGTGGCCTTGGACAAGTAACTTATCTGCATTGCCTTGCAAGAAAAGCCTAGCAATCTACTTCCTGTCATACTTTGTCAAGAAAACCCAGGAATTGCTTGATCACCAGGAGTCTGCGTTGACTCAGTGGCATACATTGCATTGTTTGCATGTTGCACAAAATAATATCTGGAAAACGTCTTACTGGATGGCCCAATAATGGTCTGTTATCATCTTAAAATAGTGTCCTAAGACAAGGCACAGGTCCTGTTCAAAAATAAATGACACTAGAAGTGTGGCTCCATCCTGACATTCATTAACAGAAGATTCAATCAATACTATATTATCCAGAACACATTGCTCATGTTCCTCCTCTTGTGATTTCTGCAATGGCAAATAATAAACTTTATTCAATGGAGGAAGAGATGAATGAGGGATCTTTAATACCTCCCACTTGTATTTCCTAAAACGTTCATTAGGTGTCATATATAAAAGCTTAGGAAACTTCAAAATCCAAATATTTAAATGTTTCAACTGATTTTCAAACTGTTCAAGCTTCTATGTATTGTAAAGCTATCTTTTATCAATGCTTAAGGCCTTAGATTTAGAGAAAACATTTTGGTTAACTTCTAAGTTCAAGTGCTTCTGCTTTTGAGATAATTGACTAACAATTTGCATCAAAGAGTTAATATCAGCAGCAGTCTTGGAGACTGTAGTTTCCAGCTTTAACAACATAGCCCAAATAGTCTGTAAGGTAATTTTAGGCATTCCATCTTTATCATTTACCTGAGCCGAGAGATGAGGACTTTGAGGTTCCACTGAATTGGGCTGCCTCTGCAGAGTTAATAACATGGTGGACTTCGTGGCCTCCTGTCCCTCTCTCTTTTTCACTACTTCTTTTTCTTGGCTTCCATACAAGCTCTCTGGAGAGCCCAGGGCCTCTGCAGGGCTAATCTCACCCAAGACAGCCCCCCCCCCCCCCATTGAGCAGCATTGAGTGCATCCGGTGGGGGGGGGGGGGTTGACACTGGAATGCCTTCAAGTGGGGACTGGCCTCCATTTGTCCTGCAGCAGAGAACTCACAGCTTGTTTGTTGGCAGTGATCTTACAAAACTAGGCATCAATAGCAAAAGTAGAATTGATCTTGTTTTCAATGCTAGATATATTTTTGGCAATGAAGATGAAAAGTCACAAGACAGAAGATACTTAAACACAAATTCTCATGAAGTTGGAGGGAAAGGGGCTTTCAGGAGCCCGTATTTATTAGGCTTTCAAGTGTTGCCTGTTATACAAAGATTTTTATGTGACAGCTAACCTGCTGAATATCGATTCCCTTGCATTTAACTAGGGGAAGAGACTAGAGGAGAAAAAAACAAAGGTTAAAACTGGAAACTGGATCAGTAGTACTTAGGATGCCTCTTTTCATCTTTCCACCATCCAATTAAAAAATGGCATCTCATCTAATCATACATTGGGGCATGTTTACTAAAGGCTAATGCATGTAAAGTGAGGTTACTTACCTGTAACAGGGGTTCTCTGTGGACAGCAGGATAAGTCAGCCACACCTGGTGATGTCATCTGACAGTGCTGAGATGGAAATACTCTCCATAGCTTAGAAGGCTTTTTGCCCTTCTAAGCATGAGCCAACTGTCCCCATCCACTGGCCCGTCCCTAGCCAGCCAGTACTGCTAAGAGGCAGGTTCCAGGGCCAACCTCTTCTAGGGGCAGTGGGTGGGAATGTGTGGCTGACTTATCCTGCTGTCCACGGAGAACCCCTGTTACAGGTAAGTAACCTTGCTTTCTCCTAGGACAAGCAGGATGAGTCAGCCACAACTGGTGCCTTCCCAGCTGTGATGTGCTGTGGTAGAAGGAGGAAGCTGAAGTCTGGCCAGGCAGAATGCAGACAGGTGCCAGGGTCTCAGTGAGAAACATTTATTTGGCAAAAGTAAAGTGCAACAACAAGAACAGAGCAGTACAAAGTGGTACAGGGCAGTAACAATGGTGTAAAAGAACGCAGTTTAACAATATGCAAGCAAGAACTCAGTGCAACAATATGCAAAATATGTGTTAACAGTGAGGTAGGCAATGTGCGACAACAGTTCAAAGTCCAGAACTCTGGTGTGCTTGACTTGCCACCGAGGCTCAGCTAAGGGTATGGTGTCTTCGCTGTGGTTAGGACCACCTGGCCAAAAGATGTGACTGTCCGTGCTGCAAGGTTGAGGCAGTAATATCTCTAGAATATGTGCAGAGAGGACCAGGTGGCAGCCTTGCAGATGTTGGCCACCAGTACAGAATGCAGGTTGCGATGGTGGCAGCCAGCACCCTGAGCTGGTGTGCGTTTACCCTTGACGAGGCTTGAGCACATGACTGCTGCAGGCAGAGAGTGATACAGGCAGAGATCCACAGGGAATGAGTCCGCTTGAAGACCAGGCGGCCAGGTTTATTGGAGTCATAGGAGATGAAAAGTTGAGTTCTCTGCCACAGGGGCACCGTATGGTGCAGGTAGATGTGCAGGGCCCTGACACAGTCCAGGGTGTGGAACCTCTGCTCCTCCAGAGAGGCGTGGGGCTCCAGATGAAATCATGGAAGTTTGATGGTCTGGTTGATGTGGATGACAGACACCACCTTGGGGACAAACTTGGGGTGTGTCCAGAGGGTGAATCAGTCTTGGGAGATTAGCGTGTATGGTGGGTGTGCCACTAGTGCTTGCAGCTCGCTGATCCATCTGGCGGAAATGACCACTATCAAGAATAGAGTCTTCCAGGAGGCGTACTGCAGATCTGACGACTGCAAAGGTTCAAAGGGTGACCATGTGAGTTGGTAAAGGACCATATTGAGGTCCCAGTGGGGCACGGGTGCCCATATTGGTGGACGGACGTTTGCCAGTCCCTTCATGAAGTGAGTAACTAGCGGTTGTGTGGCAAAGGAGCTGTTGTCATTGTGGTCATGGAAGAACCCAGATGGATTGCGTTTTTAGGCCCTGGTCGACGAATGATATGAGGTACTGGAGGACCTGCGCCACCGGGCATGAAAATGGATTCAGTTGTCGAGGCAAGCACCAGGCACCGAAGTGATGCCATTTTAGGCTGTAAGTCTTTCCTGTTGATGAGCATCTTGCTGCCAGAACCACTTGCTGTACCTCAGAGGGCAGGTCGAGAGATGACAGTGTCATCCTTTCAATTTCCACACTGTTAGGTCCAGAGTCTGGAGGTTGGGATGGAGGGTATCTCCGCCCCACTGAGTGATGAGATCTGCAATCAGCGGAAGATGTACTGGGGTCTCCTGAGCCAGGAGGCAGAGGCAAGGGAACCACACCTTTCATAGCCAGTGGGGAGCAATGAGGATGACCCTGGATCTGTCCGAGATGATGTGTTGTATGGTTAGTAAAATGAAGGGAGAGGGTGGGAAGGCATACCCTAGTAACCACTCCCCCCACGACACGTCAAAGGCATCCAAGGCAATACTGTGGTTAGAAGAGTGTTTTGAGCAGAAGAGGGTGCACTTCGTGTTCCCTTCTGTGGTGAACAGGGCGATTTGCGGTTGTCCCCCACCGATGGAAGAGGGAGGACGCTATCCAAGGGTTGAGAGTCTATTTGTGTGGGTTCAGCTGACGGCTGAGCCTGTCTGCCAGCTCATTCTGTGTTCCTGGTAGGTAGGAGGCCCACAGGATGCAGTGCTTGGATGGGGCAAGCACCGGACTCCTAAAGGTGTCAATAGTACCGCAACAGACTCTAATATCACCTCGAGTTTCTCTCTGTCCGGAAAAATGGCCAGACGTTGCCAACCTAGTAGCTGTCCATGACCTAGACATCCTACTAGTCACCGAGACATGGTTGTGCACATCAGACACAGTCCTCCTTCATCAACTTGTCCCCCCAAATTTCACCATCCACACCTGCAACAGGGCAGATCATAGAGGTGGAGGAGTACTCATTCTGACCAAAACAGAGCTCCAATTCCAGTTGGCCTCTGCCAGCAGCACCACACACCTCGATGCCATCACCATAGCCACCAAGCTCAGCACCATCAACGTTGTCTACAGAGCTCTCTCTCCTTCCTCAGAGGACCTATCAACAATAATCAACCTTGCCTGCAACCCCAAGAACCTATGTACACCAATCTGGGTGATGGGCGATTTCAACCTCCCTGCTCTCCAAGACACCCATGCCAAGGCCTTCCTTGATGCTCTTAACGAGCTGGAATTCATACAGAAAATTGACGCCCCCACCCATGTAAAGGGAAATGTCCTGTTATTCACCCCACAAGCAGCCCTGGACCCAAAGCATGACCTTGATCTATCCATCAGCCCTGTACCATGGTCAGACCACAGTCTGATAAGATTCCAGATGCCAACACTCCCCGACCATAGTAGCACCCAGCCCTCACTCAAGGCCCCCACAGTATCATCAAGGCATTTCTGGTCATTCAACAAGGAAGAGATCCTGAACAAGCCCAGCCTCTTCTAAACCCTCCACCTCACAATCTTGACGAGATGATCTCCATGTGAAACACGAGCCTGGATGCCATCCATCGTACATCAACCACCCACAAATAAGCCAACTGGAAGAAGACAGAATGCCCCGTGGTATTCCCCCAAGCTTTAGAAGTCACTTCTCCATCTTAGAAAACTTGAGAAACACTGGTGCTGCTCACGGACAACTGAGAACCATAAGTCATATCTTGCTCATCTAGGAAGGCACCATGCAACAGTTTCAGCGAGAATGAAGCAATTCCATGCATAGTTATTGCAGCGCTCCCTAAATAAACCACATGAGCTTTTTAACCTAATCAAGTCTCTAACAAAAGATCCATCCCCCACTCAACCTAGCCTCCCTGACCCACAGGAATATGCCGACTACTTGAAGGCCAAAACAAGCAATTCCAGGGAGAGCACAAACCCTCCTCTCTCACTGGAGACACACCACGGAACCCCGCCACCCACCCTGACTCCGGACACAAAGGACACCTGCTACTTCATCACCACCTTCTCGGCCCCAACAGAGAAAGGCATTCAAGACATCATCGCAGCCATAAACACTACCACAGCTCTGAACGACCCCTGCCCAACATTTTGGATAAAATCTCTGCGTGGCGAACTCAGCCCTTTTCTGGCCAAATTCATGGAGCTATCATTCTTGACTGGGACCTTCCCTCGAAGCCTGAAGCAAACAGCCATCAGATCTCTGCTTAAGAATAACAAGTTAGACCCAGCTAGGGCGGATTCCTACAGGCCAATCTCGAGCACCCCGCTCCTGGCAAAAATTATTGAGAAGGTCATCCAACAGCAACTTTGTCACCACATCGAGACAAGCACACGCCTCGACCCATGCCAGCATGGATTCAGGGAGTCTCATGGCATGGAGACCCTATTGACCACTTCTTTCCATCGGTTTGGACATCATCAAACAAGGATTTGCATTGATCTTTATGGACATTGCTGCGGCCTTTGACTCCATCAGCCATGAGATACGCCTCACATGCCTCAAGGAGAAGGGCATTCTAGGGACAGCACTAACCTGGTGCCAGTCATACTTAACAGATAGATGGCAGCACTTCCATACCAGCTCCACCACCTCCAAACCTTTCCTGCAAGAGAAAGGTGTACCACAGGGATCTTCACTCTCGACCCTACTGTTCAACGTATACATGCAGCCCATTTGCGAGCTCATCCATTCTTTCACTATCAACTACCTGGTCTATGCTGATGACGTTCTGCTTTCCATGCCTATCTCAACCAAACATCCAGATATCTCACCACTGACATCCTGCTTCGATGCCGTCACGGACTGGCTACACACACAGATGCTCAAGATAAACTTCAAGAAAACATAGGTCCTCTTTATCAACAGAAATCCAGCATTCACTCCACCCACCGGTCTGAAGGTATGAGATGCTAAGCTCCTCAGCAAACCCACTGTATAGTACCTAGAGGTTACACTAGACCAACAGTTCAACATGAAAGCCCAAGTGAGCAACATGGTTAAAGTGGTCTACCACAAAATGTGGACGCTCCATCACCTACGACAGCTGCTTGAGCCAGATGACTTCTGGACAGTCTATCAAGCCCTAGTAATCCCACATTTTGACTATGCCAACATTATTTTACACGGAATCCCAAAGAGCACGCTGAATCCTCTATAGCTTGCGATGAATGCAGCCGCCAGATTGTTGCACGGAGCCTCCAGGAGAGAACACATATCCCCAGTACTGAAGCATCTACATTGGCTACCGGTCCACTGCAGACTCTCCTTTAAAGCTTTACTAATGACCTTTAAGGCCATCAAGAAGTGCTCCTCCATCTCCCTCACAGACCTCATCCAGCCCACCCCCCTCAACAGAACTAGGAGAGCAGCCACCGCCAATACCCTGGTACTCCCGAAGGAAACCACGAAATGTGCACAGTCAACCAGAAAAAGAGCCTTCGTGCTATATGCACCCACATGCTGGAACGCACTCCCACCGACCATCGGTGCCATCACTGACCTCACCCAGTTTTGGAAGGCACTGAAGCACCATCTGTTCCTCCAACACTTCACCGACCAAACTGATATCTCACAGCCAGCCACACTCAGGAGTCAGGTCGTCATCCCCTGCACAACCACCCCGCAAGAGCACAGCCCCACACACTAGACCACAAAACAACCAGCAGGTAGAAGGTATTCCTACTTTGACCTGTCAATCTGTACATAGTTAAACCAGCCTGTAAGTAATTTGTGAGCTGCCTCTGTCATCTGTGACAGCCAGCCTGCCTGTACATAGTTACCCTGTTAGCCCATGTAAAAAATTCCCTGTTCTTGTAAGTCCAGTGTAAGCCCTGCCTGCACTGTAAAAATCTGTTAACTGTACACTGCACTTATTTGAAAGAGCGTGGTATAGAAAAGACTTTAAATAAATAAAAATAAATAAATAATAACCCTTAAGAAGGTTGCTTCAGGACAAGTCTTACAGTGATGTAAACCCAAGTCATGCAGGTAATGCATGACTTGGGTTTACATCACTGCAAGACTTGTCCTGAAGAAGCCTTCTTAAAGGTTGGTGAAACTCGAGTCGACATCAGAGTCTGTTGCGGTATTTTAGGAGTCTGTTTGGGATTTCAGCTTAAGATAAGTGTTGGTGGGAGTTTTTTGGTTTCTATAAATGTATTTAAAATTATAAAAAATGTACACCATAGAAGCCGATGAATGATTTATTGAGGATTTTTCTAAATGTGCTGTTATTAGCGGCTAACATAGTGTCACATACAGCCGTTAACTCCCTCTGAGGCTTCTTATCCCATTACACACATATAGTAGAATAAATCGCTTTTGAGATTTCCTAGAGATTGCCATATTTCCCTTTGTGTCTTCATCTGTCTGCAGAGGTTAGTATTTTTGTGGCTTCCTCTTTATTTTTTAATTGGTTGTAATTAAAGAAGATGGGTTTCTTTTGTAGTAAGTATCTGCAATGGTGGCATTTGCTGTGATCCCCCACACAATGGCTGCATCTTCTGTGCCTGCTCTGCTGTCTGTGCCGCTTCTGAGAGCTCCCATCAGCACTTCTCTGGTGCCAGGGGATCTGGTCTGGACTGAGGTAGTTTCTTTTACGGCTGCCAGGACTGTATCGGTTGGGGCTGTGTCAGCTGCATCGGTAAGAGCTGCGTCGTTCACCTCGGTGCAGTCCAATCGGCGCTGAGGGGACAGATCGCTAGTGGAGAAGCTCCCTGATGTCAGAGTGAAGGAGTCCAATGGGTGCAGGGTAGGAGTGGCCCAAGCTGAGCAGATCAATAGGCACAGAGGGGGCAGAGACCAACCCAGAAGCGAAGGCAGGAGGAGAAGCATGGCCGGAATGAGCATGGCCAGGTCCCCACATGGTCACGAGCACCAGGTGTGCGCAGGAGTCCAAGGAAGCAGCCGCGCTATCAGCAGGCATATCGTGGGGAGGCAGAAGGAACAGAGAAGTTTGGCCAGGGATGGAAGCCAGGGCAGGAACGCCCCGGGCTGCTGATCGAGTATCTTTGTCCTGGGGAGCCCTGCAGTCTGCTGCTGGTCTTACTGGAGAGGAGGCCTGGGTAAGGAAGTCTTGGAGCTCATGACCATGGGACTTTTGAGCCCTAGGTGACATCCGGGTGCAGTGGGAACATTCCTCAACCTAGTGGCCTTTCCCCAGGCAAAGTAGGCAGCATTCGTGGGTGTCCAAATTGCTCAGCTTTCGAGAGCATTTGGGGCACTTCTTAAAGCCCAGATTCGGCATTGTGCAGGTACTGAATTCCTATTCCTCTTCTTTTCTTGCAATCTGTGAAGTTTGGCTGTGATTTAATCTGGAGAGTGGAGAGATCAGTCTTGCCGGCATGGTGGAAGAACTGAAACTGGCTGGCTAGGGGCGGGCCAGTGGGTGGGGACAGTTGGCTCATGCTCAGTAGGGAAAAAAGCCCTTCTAAGTTATGGAGAGTACTTCCATCTCGGCGCCGTTGGATGACATCATCAGATGTGACTAACTCATCCTGCTAAGGGAAGACCTAGCTGCCATGCATAAGGAGGTGACCCTACTGAGGGAGGAACTGGCTGCAATGAAGCACACCTCTTCTAGGATACAAACTGAACAATATCCACTACCACTCCCACAAAGCATCAAACACCCCAGGAACAAGTGGATCACAGTGGGTTCTGGTAGATTGAGGCCTGTAACGCACAGACATCCTATGCCTCAAAAGATATCCCTGCATAATGCCTTCTCTTCCTTGGCTAATGAGGATGAGGAACTGAGGGAGGAACTGGCTGCAATGAAGCGCACATCTTCTAAGATACAAACTGAACAAAGTCCACCACCGCTCCCAATGAAACACCCTAGGAACAAATGGATCACAGTGGGTTCTGGTAGATTGCAACCTGTGACACAGAGGCATCCTATGCATCTTGAGATATCTCTGCATAATGCCTTCTCTGACTTGGCGAATGAGGATGTCCAATCCAAAGAAACTGAAGGGCCCTTAAATGAGGCAGACAATGCCCAATCTCCTGCTAAAGGACCAAATATGAAGATAACCTCACCAAACAGCAAACTACTACTACTTGGAGATTCCATCATCAGTGGCATCAACTTGGGAACACAGTCCAAAGAAGAGAAGATAGTCAGGTGCCTCCCAGACTCTTCAGTCAGCAAGAACACAAACCACATTGTTGAAGTACTTAGCACAGAACGCGAACACTCCAAACTTGATTTTGTCATCCACTTGGGCACAAATGACCTGGCTAGAAACAGTGCCTCTATAGTCCAAAAGGACTTCCAATCTCTGGGAGAGAAACTCAAGCCCATTGTTAACATTTTTGCATTCTCAGAGGTTCTACCTGTGCTTGGTAAGGGGGCAAAAAGGCTGCATCGCATTAACAGCTTTAATACATGGCTCCAGACCTGGTGCAAACAAGAAGGATTCAGATTTATTGGCGACTAGGGTAACAGATGGAACAACAAGAGACTATACTGTGCTGATGGACTACATCTCTCTGTTGCAGGGAAAAGAATCCTAAGTGAAAAATTCAATATGCATTTAAACTAGAAAAAGGGGGTGATGGATGTAGAAGGTCAAGCTCTGGACGTCACCCCCTGCAAAAGCAGATTAAAATCAGAAATAACCACCCATCAAAAACAAGTTGGAAGATGTAGGCAGAACAAAATCAACGCTAAATACACACAAGCCAGGTAAATGCTGGAAATCAATGAGCACAAATGCTCAAAGCTTAGCCAACAAAGTTCCGGACCTAGAAGCCCTAATGGTGGAAACGGATTTGGACATTGTGGCCATTACAGAAACATGGCTAAACGAATCGCATGATTAGGATATAGTCATACCTAGCTATAGTCTATTCAGAAGAGACAGAGAAAATGGAAGAGGAGGAAGAGTAGCCTTGTATGTCAAAAGCAATATTAAAGCTACTGAAATGCAGGGGGCATGGGGAAAAGAAGAAGCACTCTGGATTGTGTTGGAAAGAGGAGATGGCACTGCCATCCATACTGCTGTAGTATACAGACCTGCAACACAAATTGAAGAGATAGATAACAAATTGATTATAGATATTGCCAAGATAGCCACAAAAGGGGAAGTGATCATATTGGGAGACTTTAATCTACCTGATGTGGATTGGGTTACTCCTTCTGCAAATCTGGAAAGAAGCAAAAAAATCGTGGATGCTCTCCAAGATGCGTTACTTAGACAAATGGTGATGGAACCAACCAGGGAAAGCTCAACGCTGGATTTAGTGCTCACCAACAGTATCGAATGTCTGCGTGAGTGCCCCTGTGAGCAGCAGCGATCATCACACGGTGTGGTTTGAGATAAAAGCCATGGTACAAGCCAATCATAGCAAGCTCAAAGTCCTAAACTTCAAAAACACAGACTTCAATAAAATGGCCGAGTACCTAAAGGAGGAGCTGACAGGGTGGAAGGAGATATGGGAAGTGGAATTGCTCTGGGCTAAACTAAAGGTGGCAATAAAAGGGGCAACAAATAAATATGTAACAAAAGTAAACAAAAACAAGTGAAGAAAACCCATTTGGTTTTCCAAAGAAGTGGCTGCTCAAATAAAGGCAAAAAACACAACTATCACAAGATTCAAAAGCTCGCAAACAGAGGAACACAGAAATGAAAACAGGATCAAACTCAAAGAGACAGAGAGAAATAAGGATAGCAAAATCAAAGGCAGAGGAAAAGATGGCTAATGATGTTAAGTGTGGCGACAAAACCTTCTTCAGGTATATTCGGGAAAGGAAGAAGATCAGAGGTGGAATTGCAGGACTCAGAAGTGCTGCGAATGGACTGGTGGAAAGTGACATTGAAAAAGCGAAATTGCTAAATGAATACTTCCTCTCTGTTTTTACTAAAGAAAGTCCTGGAGAAGGACCACCTGTGACTCCCAAATATTATAAAAATGGGAATGAAGTAGATACCACATCATTCACAGAAGATGATGTGTTAAAACAACTTGCAAAAACTGAAAGTGGACAAGGCCATGGGACCGGATAGGATACATCCCAGGATTCTGAAAGAGCTCAGAGAGGTTCTTGCAGGGCCATTAAAGGATGTTTTCAACAGATCCTTGGAAACAGGAGAGGTTCCTCAGGACTGGAGAATGGCTGACAGATCCTTGGAAACAGGAGAGGTTCCTCAGGACTGCAGAATGGCTGATGTCATACCTCTACACAAAAGTGGTGACAGGGAAGAAGTGTCAAACTACAGGCCCGTGAGCCTTACCTCGGTGGTGTGAAAGGTAATGGAGGTGCTCCTGAAAGAGTGAATAGTGAACTTTCTCAAAACCAACAGGTTGCAAGACCCGAGGCAACATGGTTTTACCGAAGGACGATCTTGCCAAACAAATCTGATTGAGTTCTTTGACCGGGTGACCAGGGAGCTAGATCAGGGACATTCGATGGATGTCATCTACCTGGATTTCAGCAAAGCCTTTGATACTGTTCCTCATAGGAGGCTTATCAATAAACTCAGTAGCTTGAAGACGGATCCTAAGATGGTAAATTGGATCAGAAATTGGTTGACTGACAGACAACAGAGGGTGATGGTAAACGGAGCTCATTCAGATGAAGGGAAGGTGATAAACGGGGTGCCCCAGGGGTCGGTCCTGGGCCCGGCACTGTTCAATGTATTTGTGAGTGATATTGCTGAAGGACTGAATAGAAAAGTATGTCTTTTTGCAGATGACATGAAAATTTGCAACAGAGTTGACTCCCCCGAGGGAGTGGTTAACATGAGGAAAGATCTACAAAAGCTGGAAGAATGGTCTAATGCTTGGCAATTAAGATTTAATGCAAAGAAGTGCAGAGTCATGCACTTGGGTAGCAGAAATCCAAGGGAAATGTACATGATAGGGGGTGAGAGGTTAGTATGCACGGATCAGGAGAAAGACCTTAGTGTGATTATTTCTGAAGATCTCAAGCTGGCAAAACAGTGCGACAAGGCGGTGGCAAAAGCCAGGAGGATGTTGGGCTGCATACAAAGAGGAATCACCAGCAGAAAGGAAGAGGTACTTATGCCACTGTACAAGTCACTGGTGAGGCCTCACTTGGAATACTGTGTTCAGTTTTGGAGACCGTATCTTGCAAAGGATGTAAAAAGACTGGAAACTGTTCAGAGGAAGGCGACCAAAATGACTTGGAGCCTGCGTCAGAAGCCTTGTGAGAAGAGACTTGAAGACCTAAACATGTACACTTTGGAGGAGAGGAGGGACAGGAGAGATATGATTCAGACCTTTAAATACTTAAAGGGAAATAATGAACAAACAAACCTCTTCCAAAGACGGGGAAGCTGTACAACTAGAGGGCACAACATGAAGCTGCGAGGTGGTAAATTGAAAAGCAATGTCAGGAAATACTTTTTCACAGAAAAGGTGGTGGATGCTTGGAATGCCCTCCCGATGGAAGTGGTGGGGGCAAACACTGTGACGGAATTCAAAATGGCATGGGACAGACACAGTGGATCCATTTACAGC
This sequence comes from Ichthyophis bannanicus, assembly GCA_033557465.1. Lineage (NCBI taxonomy): Eukaryota > Metazoa > Chordata > Amphibia > Gymnophiona > Ichthyophiidae > Ichthyophis > Ichthyophis bannanicus. Next base: position 56,338,501 of record CM066035.1, read on the forward strand.
AACAGGATAAAATCAAAATAAACTGAACCATCTAATTTCTCAACAAATAGGGGTGTCCTACATGGAGTGGTGGGTTCACCCCTAAACAGGGACGTGGGGAGGGTTGGCAGAGCGGCAGGTGCACCTACTCTTGCCATCGTGCTGGGCAGACTAGATGGACTATGCTGGTCTTTATCTGCCGTCATTTACTATGATGCTATGTATGCTTGTCCTAGGAGAAATGTAATTAACACGCATTAAGTATAAAAGGGCTGTGGACACTTAACATGCATTGAAACCTTTAGTAAACCTGCCCCATTGTTTTAAAATATGCAGTCCCACCTCTAAACTTTTCTAATAGAATATAAAATTGTTTGATCCTCCTTGTATATTATAAAAGTGCACATATAAAGCTGATTTTTTTCCAAACTTCCTAAAGTTTCTAATAGTTGTGAAATCCTAGCTGTGTTCTGAAGGAAGGTTATTTCAAAGGCATCAGAAAGGGGTGGGCCACATAGGCTCTGGCCCCACCAAAGTATCACTGCTGTGATTGCCAGCCTTTCTTTCCTCTTTGCCCAAGGGAACCCAATGTCTCATGGGCAGACAGGAAGAGGCTCTTCTGCTGCGGGGGATGAGATCCTCGCAGGCAGCCTGCTGCATGCCCATAACAAAGACTCCTCCTGTCTGCCCACAGGAGATTGGGTACCTGCAGGCAGAGAGGAGAAGACTGGCGATCACAGTCTCACTGATTTAGCTGGCCAAGGGGCAGAGCTCTCCTCCCAATGGCATTCTAGCACCCCTGGGTAATTTAATTTTATTACCTTATAGCAAATGCTAATGTTTTAGTTTGCACAAAATTGGCTGGAATTCTTTCTTACTTCTGAAATGAAAAAATCTATCTTTTGTTGAGCACTGCAGAAAATGTTGTAATAGTAAGCACATGCCTAATGGCGTAAGTTACAATGAAGGATAACAAGCAAAATGTTGCTGAGGACCCATAACTGTCATGGCGGTGGCGTGCCTCTCCCACCGTATAGCCCCCCTTTTGCTGCAAGACTTCGGCCCAGCAGGGGCCTGCTGCCAGGTCAACGTTCCCTGCGGCAAACCTACAAGAGTGGAGCAGCACACCAAACACGTTAAGTAAGTTTGGCACGCTGACGCTGCTGCCTCTGCCGCTGCTGCTGCGTGGGCCCCCTTTCTATCCAGGCCCCCTGCATTATGGGCTGCTTTGGTGGAATATATGCCAGTGCATATGCCAATTTAATTGGACAATGAGAAAGAAGGAAATTCAATCTGATAGTAGAGAGTTGGGCACTAGATTACAAAATGTCACCTCAAAAGTACCTGTGCTTTTTTATAAAATGCTTGGAGTGACTGGGGGAGATGATTGGACTTCTTTATGGTTTTTAGGGCTGAGTGGCACTTCAGGGGTGGGGGATCTGGACTTGGGGAGGGAAGAGGATCTTCACTATTTAAAGGCCCTTCAAGATAGCAGACAGGAGCAGTTGTCCGATGTTCCCAGTTGGAAAAAAACCCCACCAGATTTGAGCTGGCATTATTCGTCTCTCAGAATAAAGCAGCTTGCACAGTTCAGCAAAAGACGTGTTACTCCTTTACCATGGGAGTAACTAACCTGTGGTATTGAGTTATCATGGTTTTGTGACTCCCAGAGTAAATTAAATGAATGCATTAAACAGACTTGGATATTCAGCTACTGAATATCCCTGGGTGCTGCTTCTGAACACCTCGATGTTAGCCGTCTAGCATCAGGGCATTCTGGGGGTGGAAGAGAGGCAGCACCTGAGAATAACTGGCTAGCAGCGAAATTCAGCCACTAGTTGGTTATCTCACAGCGATGAAAGTTAGGCACCTGAAAGGCTCACCTAACTTTCTCTTTGGTACCTAATCAGGCAGCGGGTGGATATCACTGCTGCCCAGTTAGTTGTGTTGCTATCTGGCTGACCCAGATATTCAATGTCAATGGTCAGGTATGGCAGCAGAAGAGAATATCCGAGTTTCAAGTTCAGCAGCAATGGCTAGCCACCGCTGAGGATCTCCTAGCCTACTTAATGTGTAAAACTGTTTAGTCTTCTAAATCAAACACAATTTAAACATTTTTATGACTTCTTTTATATTAAAGACAAATTTCAAAGCTATGTTCCTATGTAAGTAACAATTTACTGAGGTAAACTGGCCTGTCTGAAAGCTGCACGTCTTTGCCCTGCCAAAAGTGTGGCTTAGGCCTTCACAGCGTGGATATTTGTGGTTAGACTGAGGGGAAGCAGGCGTAGAAATGAGGAGAAGGAGGGGTGGAGAAACAATGAATATAGGTTTGAATTAAAACCTACACATTTTCCAGACATGCCCAGCATACGCATTAGGTATTTGACACATGCTTCCTGCACCCCTCTCACGCTCACATGCCTTGCCTCTTTCTCTCATGCATTTTCCCCAAGTTGCTTGGGGACAGAAGGAGATTGAAGACTGGATAGTAAAAATAAGTAAATTCTAAGTGGATAGACAAACAACAAGCTGAAAGGAAAAGATTAGTGTCAGTGATGGATGTAGGGGAGAAGGGAAGAAAGCAGGAGAAAAGAGAAGTATGTAAAATGGTCTGGTAATCCTGGAGACAGTTGAGGAAACAGAGGAAAGCAGAAACCAGAGACTGGGACCAACCTGATTACAAAAGTAACTTGGCCAGACACAAAGGTAGAAAAACATATATTTTTATTCATTTAGTGGTTGGAATATGTCGGCTTTTGGAATTTATATTTGCTGTCTTAATCATTGCATTGCATCTTAATATTTGGCATAGTACAGGTGGAAATACATCACTGTTTCTGATTTTCTGGTGTTGCACCTCATGCACGGTCTGGCTTCTTGGAGTTTCATTTCAATTGTTGTCTACATATTTCTAGTGTCAGTTTATGGTAATTTGCACTATACTTGGTGAGGGTCTATCTATGTTCAGTAGGTGTGACTGAGGCTAGATATTTGTTGATTTTGAATGTGTGTAGGGATCTGTAATAATCTGCCTTGTTCAATTTTCCCAATAGGAAAATCGATTTTTGTGTTGACTATCAGGCTTACTGCAATATTTAGGGGTATGTTTACTAAACCGTCTTAATGTTACCAGCGTTAGTTGCAGTCTTACTGTGACGAATGCCATATAAGGTAGTGGGCGTTCCGGTCTTAAGGTAGCATTTCGGGTTATCGCGCGATAAAGTCCGTTATCGCGCGATAGAGGGAGCCATGGCATGTTAACGCACTTTAGCCTTAATTAGGCATGCTGACCTGCAATCACAGCAACAGAGGTGTAGCACACTGGTTAATGCATTGACTGCTGATACAGTGGTCATGAGTTTGATCCCTCAGTGGGCTCAGTTAAAAGACACATCCCAGCAATTTGCATTGCCAGCCAAAAAAGCCTCACCCCAGTGCCGCAACCTAATGCACCTTTTAGGGCACATCATAAAGCACCACGTCATCCAAGGCAGGTCATAATGTGCCCCAGAGGGCAGCAGGAAAGGTTGGCACCCTCCAAGGCAGCATATAAGGTGCCTCATAAGCTGGCCAAACCTAAGGTGCCACGAAAGATGCCCCAGGGATGCCAAGGTGACACAGGAGATGGTGCCCAGGGGCACAAAGGTGCCCCAAAGTCACAAGCATGAACTGTATGGCTCAAACACAGATGTAACCATAGCACTGCACAGAACACCAAGGAAAGGCAATGAACAAGTGATGGAAGGAAGTAAATGACGGAGCTCATGGACCAGCCAAATCTGCGTGCAGCCCATGTGGCAGCAGGTAAAGTGGACAAACATATCGGGGGCAGCTGTACCAATATACAGGGTAATGGTAATGTACAGTGCAACAATGACAGTGTATGGCAGAGGATGGGGATACGTGTCCACCAGAGAAGGTAGAGGTGGCAGGATAAGTGCAATGACAGGAGGACAGAGGAGAGGCAAGCACGAAGAGCCGCAATACAGAAAAGTGTGCCAGTGCAGGACATGGGGTAGCAGCCTGCACATTAGGGCAGGATGCCACACAGCTGGCACACATACTTAGACGGACAGGAGGATGGATGGCAACACTGATGAGGGTATAATGTGGCGGCAGCATAGATCTGCACAATTATGACTGTTACATGAATGAAACGTAGTTGTGTAGGACAGCCATAAATAAAAAAAAAGGTGACTAGAGAGGAATTGAACCCATGACTTCTGTTACTGAAGTCATTGCATTAACCATTGTGCTACATCACTATGGGGGGGGCTATCAGACTAATGGCTGGCTAAAGAAAGAGTGCACGTCACCATAAAACTCTCTGCTGTGGCTACCAGGATAGGATAGAACCAACAGTACCCATAATGCAATTCACATGCAGAACAGCAGTCTACATCTGCTCACCAGATGGGGTATGCACCGCTACAGCACATCAGCTTGGTAGGGGGGAATGACCATGCGTTTTACTGGCACAGAGTACCCACAGGCCATGCCAATGTGTGTGTTCTGTGCTCACCCTGAGGGTGAGGTGGAGTGGCCAGCACCAGGTCCGCAGTACCCGGGTTAGTTGAGGTGGGCTGTGCTGCAGGTCTCCATTAGGGTCAGTGTATGACAGGTATTTGTTGCAGACACCTTTAGGAGGTCTCTGTGTCCATTTGTAATTGTCAGTCATGTCTGGCCTTTGTGGGCCATGATGCACACAACATAGTGCATATCCACTGTGCTTGCTTATGGTCACCTGTTTAGGGAGCAGGGGTGTGTCAGTGCTCACATGGCAACAATGTACTTAGCAAACCGCCCTCTCTGGCTCAGGGTGGGGGATATGATCTGCCCCCAACAGACCTGCACTCTCACCCCTTTGCAAAGGGGGCAGCGGAGGTACATGAGGACAGGCTGTGGGACCAGCAACCCCAGTCCTGGTGGCAAACAGACAGCTGCTAAAGATCTGCACTTGGGACAGGACCACTGGCAGATAGGTAGTGGGCCCAGTCAGCTCAGCTGCCCTCCCACTACAATCTGACTGTCACCAGCAGAGGGCAGTCAGTGTGCACCTGCTGCACCCTGCAAGGTGGTGCAGCTATACAGATGCTAACTGCAGACAGTCTGCTAGCTAGTACATAGCACATGTTCCTGGAGAAACTGTGTGCACCCAAAACTGGGACATCAGCACACGAACCACACAGGTATGTCAGTGATTGAACCCCAGAAAAGAGAACCCATAAACACCACTTGAGAGAAATACTGTGCAGCACTATGGGGGAACCTAGCCATGCTGTGGTCACTGCTCAGTTAGGGTGAGAGCGACCTCCCAGCATGACATGCTGTGGCCACCCTGTCCGTGCAGGTGGTGGTTGGGCACAACAATGTCCCAGCCATTGCCCTATACCCTGTGCAAATGCATCCTGCCCATGCCACCCTGTCCGGGCCATACCCACAGTACCTTGCTCCTCATTATGCACATTGGCAGGCTAACACTGGAAACAGTGCATGCAGTGTGGACTCAGTAAGGTGTAGACAGCCAAAACACACTGGATAGAAAGACACACACTCCCACACCTATGCCAGAATTGTGCAAATATAGAGGTTTGTGGCAGCCCTGTCTGCCACACCAATCCTGGGCACAGTGCAGGCATTGCTATGGTACTCAATACTGTTAGGGTCACTCCCCGGGATGGTAAACACTGCCAGAATCAATAACTGAAGGTTGCTATGATGAATCTCTATCAACAAATTGTGTTTAACTTAGGATTTTATTTTAGCTGACATTAATTATAGCAACCTTTTGATATATGTGGAATGTGTTCCCAAGTTTAGGACGACATTGCTATGGTATACTGGTGCCAGTATTGGGAGATGCTGCTCTGTGCAGGGCACAACAGCCTGACTTTCCATGAGGCTTTGGATAGTGGAGCCTGTGGGTGTGGGTGTTTATGCCCCTGTTGGCTGCTGCTCTAGGGCAGAGATTCCCAACTCCGTTCCTGGTGGGCCAAACACTGTTCAGGTTTTCATGCTATCCCTAATGAATATGCATGAGATACATTTGCATACAATGGGGGCGGCGCATACAAATGCAGCACAAGCATATTTATTAGGGACAGCATGAAACCTGAATGGTGTTTGGCCCTCCAGGACTGCAGTTGGGAAACTCTGCTCTAGGGATTGCACATGTTTATGGTGTTTGTGCTCTGTAGGGTAAACATAGACGTTTCAGGCATGTTTATTTTATCTGAACTAAAGGTTCTGTCTTTATTACCACAGTTTAGTACTGGGTTGGCAGGAACCACAGCTGGGACTTGAACTTGTGACCTTCTGCTCCTGAAAACACTGGCTGTGTGTACTGCACCACACTTTTGCCACAGGGACAGATCATTCCCTGGGGATACCATGACTGTTCGTCAGACAGACCCTGTCTTTTGCAGTGCATGACACCCACTTAAACGGGGCTTGGCCGTGGTCTGCTGTGGGCAGATGCCACTGCCCCCTCCGCCATTGGCATAATGGCATGGCAGCATGCTGGTGGAGGGGTGCTGGTGGCGGAGGGGGCAGTGGCATCTGCCCACAGCAGACCATGGCCAAGCCCCGTTTAGATGGGTGCCGTGCACTGTAACAGACAAGGTATGTCTGACGAACAGTCATAGTATCCCCAGGGAATGATCTGTCCCTGTGGCAACAGTTTGGTGCGCAGTCCCAGGCCATCCAGTGTGCCAGTAGGCAGCTGACTATGGTGTGGGTTCTCGGGTAGGGGTGCCTAAATGGACATGTGCGCTTCCCCCCGGCACCACCTGCCAATGTTATGTGCCCTTGGGGGTACCTGCTGGGTAATATCCCCCTCTGACACTGTGGGACACACACTCGTGACCATGTTGGACCCTTGTCAGTTGCTGTCTTGCTGCTTTAAAGTTTCGGCATTCCTATGTGCCACCTAGGCATCTGCCTAGTCTGCGCTGTGCCCCAGCTGGACCACAGCATGTGCCGCCTGCAGCCCCCTGTATCCCATTTACAGCATCAGTACAGTTGCCCTTTCCTATCTGCCCACTCTGCTGTTACTGCACATGTGCACGCCATAACAAACCTGCCCAATCTAAATGACAGAAATCCTGATCAGTGCTATTTCAATGTGGGATCATTCACTTTGTAGGGGGACAGAACATAGATCCTTCCAAACATGATATCTTAATTTTTACGCTTTGTCAGTAGTGTTGCTTTATGCTTATCATTAATATCACTATTGGCCAGCTGGGTTATTGGGATTTTAAATGTGGTTCTGGTCATTTTATATGATTATTTGCCTTTCTGGTTCCTGCACATGTATCACTACTATCACTTTTCTGGGTTTCCCTGCCTTTGCTGCACATTGCTGACTTAAATGGTTTCTCTTTCCTGCAAATGTGCCTAACACGAGGGTTTCACTGGCGTTAGTTTTCAGACCTGGATTTCACAGCGTTAGTGTGCCTGGAGCCTCTCCCCGCCTACTCTCCGCCCATTGACCCCTTCTCTCCACCCTCTGGGAAGCCTTAATCCACCCTTCAGACCAGGATTTCACAGCGTTAATGTGCCTTAATGCCGCCGCCGCGTTATCACACGATAAGTGACGTTATTGCGTGATAATATTGCATGATAACATCACTTATCACACGATAATACCACCGCTGCGATGTTAAGATGGTTTAGTAAACATACCCCTTAGTGTTATCTTTTCCTATGTAGGTCCTCACTTGTGCTGTTGTGGAATGGTAGGATTGTTCTGTCCTGAGTGACTTTTGTAGAGTTTTGTATTAAGTCAGAATATGCCTGTTACTGGAGAGGGTTTATGTTACTGAGATGAAACCGGAATCAGATTTTTTAATTTGGTGTGGTGAATTCTACAGGGAAATGTCTTAGTTCTGCTGGAACTTTTTATATCAAACCAAAGAAAGATAAATATCATTTTCTGGGACTCCCTTCATTTGCAAAGCAAACAATATGCAGATCTTTCCAAATTTATACTGTGAATGCACCGTCAGAAAAACCTCACTCATTAACCTTCAATCGCACTCAATGGGATGGTAAACCTCATTCTTTGGGATGGATCACCCTTGGCATCTGTGATTTTCCAACAATGTTTTTTTTTCTCACAGAAAATGCAGATCCAAAGCCTGTGGGTTCTTTGCACTGATGGATCTTGCTGTTTTGTTTTCAAAGGGGACACCACCCACATTGTCTCCCTTTGAAAATTAGCTAGGGGGTCTGCAGGTACAATGTCCTCATAGCTTTGCAGCTTCATCGTCTCTCAAATAAATTGCCCTCATTATGCATAGTCATGCTCCAGGGTCTTCATAACAGAATAAAATCAGGAAGGCACTGGGTAGAGTACTAGCATTTGTTTTCTTTTTAGTTTAAGTCCAGCATTATTGCTTTGGGGATTATACGTCTCACTTAGACCATCTTAAAATTCTTATCACATTGTGTATTTTGTTCCTTGGTCTCAGAAATTTTTCTGGCAATTGGATTAAGCCATTGCCACTTTAATTTCTTCATGATGCATTTTGCTGATGAAGAACTACAGCTTCTGTATGCTTTATGGGAAATCAAGTCTCTTAACTAATTTTAAAAAGTTTAGAATCCATTTTGCAGTCCTCGCATTGACAGTGTCAGAAGGGAGATCTCAGCATAATTATACATCTGATCCACTTGCAAAGCAAAATAAATAACATAAACACACAAACATTGTATTCTTTTACACTTTGTTTGCTCTGTAATTCAGAATTGTGGGGAACAGTAGACCACCTCCCCACCTGCACCCAGAGCTGGTGCAGAGATATGAGGCATCCTAGGAGAATCTCATTCTTGTCACCTCCCTGCTGTCATTGTCGCCCCTCTCTGGGATGTGCAGCAGAGGCAAAAACTTTTAAACAGTGACAAAGGGGTATGTTTACTAAACTGCAGTAATGTCATTCGTGTTAGGTTCCGCGGTAAAGGTACAGATGCCCATATAAAGGCATGGGCGGTGCATCGTAACAGCAAGCCGTATCAGCCAACGCATGTTACAAACTAACGTGCCTTGTAAGGTGCATTGTAGGGCACCTTTTAAGGTGCCTAGCAAGGTGCCTTATAAGTAAGGTGCCTGATAAGGTGTCTTGTGAGGTGCCTTATAAGGTGCCTTATAAGGTGCTCTGTTAGGTGCCTTATAAGGTACCTTGTTAGGTGCCTATAAGGTGCCTTGTTAGGTGCCCCATTAAGGTGCCCTTTAAGGTGCCTTGTAAGGTGCCTCATACGGCGCTTTGTAAGGTGCCCTATACAGTATGGCTCCTTAGGCTAAGCGCCGTATTAGGCACCCCTGGACAAGGCACCTTAAAGGGCACCCTGGGTTATGGAACTATAGGTTAAGGTGGCCTAACAAGGTTATGATGCCCTAGGTTAGCGTGACCTAAGGGCTGCAAGGTGCTTCAGGATGAAATGCATGACCTGTGAGGAACAGAGACAGATGTAGCCCTAACCCTATGTAGAGCACTCAGGAAAGACAATGAACAGGTGAGTGAAGGAGGTAGAGCTGGGAGCTGCTGGACCTGCCATATCTGAGGGCATCCCATGTGGCTGCCAGTACTGATGACAAACATGGTGGGGGCAACTGTACCACAGCACAGGTTGTTGGCAATGTAAAGTACTGGAAAGACAGTTAATGCAAATAATATTAGGTACTGTGATTTTGCTATAGAAGCTTTTCATGTATTAAATTGAACTTTTGGCTATTGAGGTCTCAGATACCATAGGCTGCCACTGTTTCATGAAGCTTCAGTGGACTGTCCACCCATCATTGTTTAAGACAGAGGTCATTGATGTATTTTTAGGCATCAGTCCACTGAAGCTTCATGAAACAGTGGCAGCCTATGGTATCTGAGACCTCAATAGCCAAAAGTTCAATTTAATACATGAAAAGCTTCTATAGCAAAATCACAGTACCTAATATTATTTGCATTGATTGATTCTGTGATAGATAACCACGTTAACACTTGTTAATTACACTGGAAAGACAGTTGGCAGACGATGGGAATACCTGTCCCCCAGTGGAGGTGGAGGTGGCAGGATAGTTACAATGATGGGTGGACAGAGGAGTGGTGGTGCCATGCAGATCAGGCACAGGTGAGGCAAGCATGAAGAGGTGCAATGCAGGACATGGGGTGACAGCCTGAACAGGCAGATAGACGGACCGAGGGAATGTTGGCAATTGTGGCGAGGGTATTATGGGCTGGCAGCACAAATCTGCAAAAATATGACTGTTACAGGTATGCACACTATTTGAGTAGGACAGGCATGAGAAGAGAGAACAATGAGGAATTGAACCCATGAACACTGCTGAGAATGGCATCGTATTAACCAGTAGGCTATACCTCCATGGTGTATGTCATAGCAATGGCTGGGTACAGAAGGACTGCAGGTTACTGCACAAACTGTCTGCTCTGAGTGCCAGGATAGGATAACCCCACCAGTACCCATGATGCAATGCACATGCTGACTAGCTGTCTACAGCTGATCAGCAAATGGGATCTGCACCTCTCCGGTACCTCAGTTTGGACAGACGAACTGACAGTGTGTGATACTGGCACAGAGTAGCTACAGACCATGCCATTGTACAGGTTCTGTGTTCTCCCTGAAGGATAGGATGAGTGTCCAGCACTAGGTCCTCAATACATGTAGTGCTAGAGATAGGCCCCGCTGTACATCCCCATCACTAACAGTGTGTGACAGGTGTTCCTTGCAGTGCAGCTGAAGGTAATTTGGTGTCCATCTTTATCCTGCATTCACCTGTGGCCTTTGGGACCAGACACAGCCCAGATTAGTGCGCACCCTGTGTTTGGGTCTGGCTGACATGGGTACCTGCTATCAGGACAAAGGGGTTTCCAGACTTGCATGAGGTTTGTGTAGCAGTGCCTTTATAAGTCAAAGTGGTATACACTACATACCCCAAAGGGACAAACAACACCTTTTTTAGGTAAGGGACAAGTGCCCCAGCCCCCATGAAGCAACTTCCATTCTGCTGACATAGCACAGCCCTCCAGGGTTGGTGGACCAAAGCCATACCTGTGGCTGGGGCAGTGGCAGACCAGCAGCAATGATGGGGTGAGCTCTGGAAAACCCCAACTGCCTCACACCACTGTCTACCAGTCACCAGCAGACAGCACCTTACAGGTGTTCCAACCATACACAGTCTAACTGCAGACAGTCCATATTGCATACTCACAGAGAAACTATGTGCACCAACCAAGCATCTCAGCGATTGGGACCCCAGAATTGGGAACACAACTGAATCACTGGAGGCAGATAAAGTAGAGCGCTATGTGGAAACCTAGACATGCCATGGTCACTGCTCGGTTAGAGTGAGTGCCCTCCCAGCATGCCATGCTGTGGCCACCCTGTCCGTGCAGGCGGTGGTTGGGCACTACAGTGTCCCAGCCATTGCCCCACACCCTGTGAAGATGCATCCTGGCCAATCCGCCCTGTCCGGGCCAAACCCATGACACCTTGCTCCTTATTATGCACATATTCAGGCTAACGCTGGTAACAGTGGGACATTATGGGCCCGGTGAGGTGTTGGCAGCCACAAAACAATGGATAGACATACACACACACACTCCTATTGCAGCATTGTGCAATGATAGGGGTGGTTGGAAATTCTGCCCGCCACACTGGCCCTGATCACAGTGCCAACATTGCTAAACTGTACAGGAGGTAGTAGTGGTGCCCTGGTGATAACTTCAGCTCAATGCTGGGGCCAACAGCCTGACTCTGCATGCATCTTTGGATTGTGGAGCCTGTGTGAGTGGGTGTTTGTACCCCTATTCGCCGCTGCTTTGGGCTTTGCACATGTTGCTGTTGTATCTGCATTGTAGGGTAAAACATAGGGACATGCTCTGCAGGGACCACAGCTGGGGCTTAAACCTGTGATCCTCTGCTTCTGGACACAGTGGCTTGGTGTACTGCACCACACTGTTGCCACAGTTGCATGGTGGTCCCTGGGGCTACCTGTACTTTTCCTCAGGCAGACTTTATATGTTGCACTGCACACCACTTACTGGTACAGGGCATGGGGTAGGTCCACTGCAGGCAGGTGCCACTGCCCCCTCCAGCACGGGCACACACACACCCTGCCATGCTGACATGGCCATATGCTGTCAGTGCTGGTAGTGCGCAGTCCCAGGCCATCCACTCTGTGGGTAGGTGGTCGCTTTGGGAGCGAGGTCTGGGGCATGGGGCATACATGAGCATCCTCACATCCCCCCCCCCCCCATCACCGCCTACCAATAGTCTGTTCCTTATGCTTGGGGGAGGGTTGGTTGGGGGATGTCAGGTCAGTGCCCTGGCAACTGTTATCTTGATTGGCCACTGTTGGAAACAGGATACTGGGCTTGATGGACCTCGGTCTGACCCAGTATGACATGTCTTATGTTCTTATGTTCTTATCTTGGGTGGACCAGGTAGATGTAGGTGGATTATGTTTGGCCTTTTTCAGCTGCTGTCATGCTGATTTCTGATTTCTATGTTCCTATATGCCACCTAGGCGCCCGCTTAGTCCACCCTGTGCCCCAGCTGCTCCCGCTACATGTCCCACCTGCAGCCCCCTATGCCCCACTTGCACCATCGCCATAGTGGCCTTTCATACTTGGGCACTATGCTGGTGCTGGAAATGGAGCACTGCTATCACGTTCTTGGGCTCCCTTTCTATGCTGTACATTGCTGACACTTAAATGGTTTCTCTCTCCTGCAAATGTGCATCTAATGGCAGGTTTTCATTCGCAGTAGGATTCAGCCCTTCAGTTCAGCGTGTTAGTGTGCAGGGAGCCTCTCCCCGCCCACTCCCTGCCCATTGACCCCTTTCCCGCTCTCTCTCCACCCTCTGCGGTGTTTACCACGGCCGGGGACGTTAACGATCGTTAAGTAATGTTAACGCGTGTTAACGTTATATAACGCGCGTTAACGTTACCTAACGATTGTTAACGTTACATAACGCGTGGTCTGTAACTTTACCACAGTTTAGTAAACATACCCCAAAGTGTTTACCATATTCTCTAGCTCTGCATGCAGACTTCCTATTCGTATGGGAGTGGAAGAAGAAATAGCATGTTGCGCCAGAGGTTATGGCAAGCACTGCACCACTGTTTAAAAGAAATTGTGGCCACTGTAGGTCCAAGAGTAGGGTGGCGGCAATGGGCCACCTTCTGACCATCAGTGCTCTAGGTGACCACCTAGTTCTCCTGATGATAGTGCCAGTCCTGCCCACACCACAACCACCACACATGTGAACATAAGAATATTGTCACTGTCTTCACAGTTAAAGAATATAAACAGTTGGATTCAGTGCAGAGGGTGACTACTAAAATGGTCAGTGGTCTTTGTCATAAGACATAAGGGAACAAACTTAAAGATCTCAATATGGAAACTTTGAAAGAAAGGGGGGGAGAGGAGATATGATGTCTACCTCTATGGCATAAATGTATAGAAGGAGAAACTCTTTCAATTGAAAGAAAACTCAGCAATGAGGGTACATAGGAAGAAGGTGAAAGGAGAAAAGCTCAGAAGTAATCTAAGGAAATATTTCTCTATAGAATGGCAGATGCATGAAATGATCTACTAGTGAAAGTGAATTCAAAAAAGTGCAAGTTATGCGCAAAGGATCTCTGAGGGAGAGGAAGGGATTACAGAGCTTAGTAGTGGGTATGGATAAGCAGACTAGATAGGCCATATGGTCTTTAATTGCCATCATTTTTCTAAATTTCACGTGTCAGCATGATCACTTAAACATGCAAATTGCATCCATGTGGATGACCATACCATGCAAAAGTAGATGGGGCATGGCCTGGGTGGGGCAAAAATCTACACCTGCATGTCCAATTTCATATAGGGAATGCACATGCAAGCCTGAAATTGCCCACATCAGGATTTTCATCTGCTCCCTGACATCAACAGGTATGGAAAAAGTGCTCTATCCCTCTCTTCACATGAAGAATCAAGGGAGATATGTCCTCCTTAATCTCGATGTTTCTCTTTCGCTCCAAATTGAAATGACTTCAAGATGGGGTTCTCGGTAGTTGAACATCTTGGTTTGCAAAATGGCTTAGAGACACATGCAAGTGCTAACATTTAACACATGCACAATGTGAAATGCTGCCACTTACACATGTAAATTGCTGGGATTCCTCCATCAATTTTTACTATGGGGTCTATTCTGTCCCATTGGAACGTCCATCCCCACTATTTGCCCCCTGTATGAACAAGGAGTTTATATAGGGAGGCTTAAACAGGGGCAGGAAGGGGCATTGTGAAGGTGGACTTAGAGCGGGCAGTGGGCAGTCCATGACTCTGGACGTACAGGACCAATTCTGAAGTTGGCCTTGTATGTCCAGGATTGGCAGACTGGATGGAGGACTTATTCCACCTTCGAGGTGGAATAAGTCCTCCTGGACATCAGGGGACGGCAGGCCCGGGAAGTGCAAGTAAGGTGAGGGGGTGAAGGGGGTTCCTCGCAGTCTGACCCTGGCCATAGAAGGCCAGATCGGGGGTCAGGCTGCCAGGAAAGGAAAAAGTGGTCAGTGGCCGGGGATTGCGGCTCTTGAATAGAGCCGCGGTTTCATGGCAACGGGACACCATGGCACCACGGTTCCATTCAGGAGCCTGACTGAATTAGCTGGGCATGGCTCTGTATATGCAGATTGATCAGAATTGGATCCCAGCCTGCACGTACAGACCCTAGACTCGATTCTGATCCAGTGGGGCATGTCTAGCCCCTGCAGGATCAGAATCAGGTCTACCTTTGTGCGTCACGATTCTAATCGGCGCACAGGGGAGTAGACGCACATGTTGGAATGTGCCTCTATATGAATATTTCTGAAATGGCTTGTCCCATTTCAGGAGAATGCATATTATAGAAATGGATCCACATTTAGTGTAGATGTTCCTAAAATACCATCAGAATTAAGTATGTCCTGACCTCGATATTCTGACTTTGATCTCAATTTCCTATCGAAAATGTGTCTTTTTATGTATATGTTTGATATGCATGATTTCTTTTACATTTTTCAAAATTATTTTAATCAGTCAGTGTGGTATATAAGATTGTCTAAGTAAGTAAATGATAACTGTGCTTCTAGTATACACCTCTCCCCTCCAGTGCTTAACCAGTTAACGTTTCGGCAATGAGTTGTTCAGAAAAAAGTTAACGTCCTGGAAGGGCAGGGAATGGAAAAGCTAAGATTTGTCTGGTTAATTGCAGAAGTTAACTGCACTGATCATTTGAATATCAGCCCTGAAGAGGGCATTCATGAAGTGCTCAGGAAAGTCTTGGTTTTCCAAGCATACATTATAAACAGACAAAAGTGATGCTTTGAGCCTGATATTGAAAGCGATTGACATGGTTAGAAGACTTGCTAACAGTTGTGATGAAGAAGCCCATACTAAACATATGGAAGTAGAAGAAAAGGAGGATTTTACCTTTAAACAAACGGACAGTCAGGCTGCACACACGTTTCAGCATTTGCAAGAGAGAGGCAAGCATAGGGAAACAGGAGCTAGGCTGACACACCCAAGCTCTGACATAACTGCAAGCCTGGAACCTAATTACACACACCTGTTCAGGAAGGCTGTCCCAAGGCTCAGGGAACAGGAATATAAACCCAGGCTAGGAGAAAGCAAGAGAGGAGGAGTTGGTGATTGGAGTCTCGCTGAGAGAGCCGGTAAGAGTGTTGAGGAGAGTATTGACTGGAGAGGTGGTTGGAGAGACGGTTGGAGAAGAGCTGAGAGGAGACCTTTGAGGAAACCCAGCTGCAGTTTTGGAATTGAAGCAGAAGGAGAGAAGGGACAGACTGCTGTCAGAAACCTGCCTAGAGGGAGAGAGCAGAGAGACCTTCAGACCTCATTGCCAGATAAAAACTTCAAGGAGCTCACAGGTGGGAACCTAGCACAAAATCCAGGAGTTTGCAAAGCTCAGTTTGGGACTGGGAACCAGAGCAGTGCTCCAGACAAGAACTTCAAACAGGGAATCAGAGAGCGTTTCCCTACAGCTGGAAAAAGATAGCTGAACAAAGCCAGAGAGGAATCTCCACAATCTCAGGTATTTCCAATCCTTACCATATAGAACTGTGCCCAAAGGAAGCACCAGAGGTCTTAGGGGGAAATTATCCTAAGCCGTATAATAACAGCTTAAAGCCAAACTCCATAGTTCTAGAGTTTGAAGAGATGCAACAGGACTTTAATGAGAGTGACTCAGCAGACGTGCCTATGGACTGTACACTATGTTTGGCAGATGATATAGAATCCCTTTGCTAAAGGTGTATGAGGGAGCTGAGTGTGAACAAAGGGAAAGAAGATATTTTTCTTTGTGAGAAGAAGCTGTTATGTTTTCTATCTGTTACATGTGATATGCATTGCACGTTTTGTAAGCAAAGAGTGTGAAGCTCAATCAGTTTAAGTTCTGTAAATATCCTCGAGCAAACACCTGAAGAGTATCCTGATTTAATCTGCACTGAATCTTTTTGTTGGGGAATAAATTCTTGTCATTTTGCCTTACCACTGGTCTCACAACTATTTCCTTATCAGAGGGCAAAAGAACTACCACTCCCAGCAGGCATAGCGGGAGCAAAAGGTTTATCTCACTTTCTGCAAGGAGCATATAATGGCAACCCCAACCCTCTGAGCCCTAGGCGGAGGGCTAGGGCTTGACACAGTGTTAACTGTGGTGACTGAATATCACAGGGTGCCACCACTGATTGCATCAGGGCATTCTGGGTGAGGAGCAGAGGTAACACTCAGCGATACCGGGCAGTGGCATTATTCAGCAGTTGCCCAGTTATTGCTAAGCGGCGAAAGTTAGGCCTTTCTAAAGGATGGCCAACTTTTACCACCGAAGCTAATAGGGGAGCAGCTGAATCTCATCGCTGCCTGGTTAGCTTTGCCCCTATCCAGCCAATATGGACAGTCAATCCTGGTGGCTGGATATGGGCCCCAGCACTGAATATCTGGGTCTTCAGTTTAGCAGCGATGGCTAGCCGACTTACAAAGGCTAGCCACTGCCATTGGATATCAGGTCCTATGCATGTATTTCATGACTGCCCATCACCAAACTACATCCCTAGGAATGCCTACAAATGGGTCATGAAAAAGCGTGTGTCTTTTTGTCACTGTGCGTATATCTTAAGGTAATTTTATAAAATTCCTTTTCCTTGTGTGAACCTGGTTTAACCCCTGGAAACATAAAATGACCCCCTTCAAAGGTAATTTTTATAGGAAGTTGCCTAGGTTAATTGGGTAAGAAGGCACATTTTTTTGTCCATTTTTATAAAGACATATGGGCGCCTATATGTCTTTGTAAAGTACTAGCACAAAACCTGCAGGCATTGTGTCTACAATGAAGGCATGGGCATTACACCTGCTTGAAAACAGGCTAAATGTTAACGTGTACTTTATGTGCATATGCACAGAAATTATAAAATGAAAGTGCATTCAGGACTATGGATGTGCATCTGTTTGAAATAGTATGGGAAATATCAATGACATTTCCTATGTTATTCATATTGGGCCTGATATTCGAAAGGCATTTACACAGTTTACAGCCCAGTAATCTGTGTAAATTCATTAAACAGGGATATTGAATGGCACCTACATGGTTAGTGTTGTTGAATATCCCCATTTATATCACCTATGCACCCCAATGCTATCCGTTTAGCATCAGGGCATCTTGGGGACATTCCGGGGCGGTGTGGAGGCAGAGATTGCCACTAACCAGGTATCATCAAATACATAGAGAGACATACAAACATAAATAATTTTTTGTCAGAATGCACACCGTGAAGGACTAATGTTCCTTTTTTCTCTTTGTTTAGGGACGCAACCCTACCAAGCGTTAAAAGGGGAAAACAACCCCTCAACATCAACTGAAACCCTTCAACTTGCAGGAAAACCCTCCAGAAGGAAGTCACTTATCTGAATGCCGACATTCCCCCAGGTCCGTAGGCTTAGCATTCTCCAAATCTTCACCAGCCAAATTCATCCGTCGATGCGAATTCCTTAGTAATAATTGTGACTTCCTTTTTATTTGAAGCCGCAACCATGACTTATAACTTATAACTTATTGGCTCGACTTATAACTTATTGGCTCGAAACATATACAATGTTGGGTCATGGAAATCGAGAAGAAAGTCTTGTATGGTTGCGGCTTCAAATAAAAAGGAAGTCACGATTATTACTAAGGAATTTGCATCGACGGATGCACTTGGTTACTCAGGAAGTTATAACGATGGATGAATTTGGCTGGTGGAGATTTGGAGAACGCTAAGCCTACGGTCCTGGGGGAATGTTGGCATTCAGATAAGTGACTTCCTTCTGGAGGGTTTTCCTGCAAGTTGAAGGGTTTCGGTTGATGTTGAGGGGTTGTTTTCCCCTTTTAACGCTTGGTAGGGTTGCGTCCCTAAACAAAGAGAAAAAAGGAACATTTCACCACGAGAGGGCTTAGTCCTTCACGGTGTGCGTTCCGACAAAAAATTATTTATGTTTGTAAGTCTCTCTATGTATTTGATGTTATAGGTGGGGGACTAACCAGGTAGCGGCAATATTGCACCGCTACCCGATTAGCAATCTGAGGCTAAAACTAGGCCAGCTTTTGACTCACCTAGTTTTGGCCGCAGATGTTAACTGGATAGTGGTTCAATATCCTCTGGGCACCAAAACTGGATATTCAATGATGTCACCGCAGCACTGAATATCCGGGGTTTGGGATGAGCGGGCAGGGAGCATGCCTAGTAGAATATCAGACCGATTGTTTGTTTGTTTTTTAATTAAGTTTTACAAACAATACTTTCAAAGAAAATATACAAGAAACTTGATCACAATTAAAACACAGAAGTATCTTAAACAAGTGGTAATAATAAACAAATTGTCAGTCTAATCCACATCTAGGGGAGACTACCCCAAGAAATATAATGCACTAGAAAAACAAGGGGACCCAACCCCAAAACAAATAGCTTCAATCACTTCAACTCACCTTATCCTTATAAACCCCCCCCCCCCCCGTGTATCCTGCTTCTCCCTATCAGCCAGAATATTTTCCAAAAAAGAAAAATCCAAGAAAATATATCCAGAGCTCTGAAATGTAACTAAGCATTTACATGGATATCGCAGAAAGAAAGAAGTGCCCAAACCCAATACCCTTGGCTTAAGAGCCAAAAAGGCCTTCTGCCAGAGTTGAGTGGCTTTGGATAAATCTGGGAAAAGTTGAATCTTAGCCCCATAAATCACTGAAGCTTTATTTTTGAAATAACTCTTAAGAACAAAAATCTTATCCTGTTCATAAATAAAAATGACAAGCAACATAGCCCTAGTAGATATAGGGGTATGTTTACTAAACTGTCTTAATGTCTCAGCGGTAGTATTATCATGCGATAAGTGACATTATCATGCGATAATGTTACATTATCGCGTGATAATGTCACTTATCACGCAATAACACGGCGGCGGCGTTAAGGTACACTAACGCTGTGAAATCCGGGTCTGAAGGGTGGAGTAAGGCTTCCCAGAGGGCGGAGAGAAGGGGTCAATTGGCGGAGAGTGGGAGGGGAGAGGCTCCAGGCACACTAACGCTGTGAAATCCAGGTCTGAACACTAACGCTAGTGAAACCCTCGTGTTAAGGCACATTTGCAGGAATGAGAAACCATTTCAGTCAGCAATGTGCAGCAAAGGCAGGGAAACCCAGAAAAGTGATAGTTGTGATACATGTGCAGGGAACAAAGAGGCAAATAAACATATAAAAGGACCAGAACCACCTCTAAAAATCCCAATAACCAAGCTGGTCAATAGTGATATTAATGATAAACATAAAGCAACACTACTGATAAAGCATATAAATGAAGATATCATGTTTGGAAGGGTCTATGCTCTGTCCCCCTACAAAGTGAATGAGCACACATTGAAATAGCGCTGATCAGGGTTTCTGTCATTTAGATTGGGCAGGTTTATTATGGCATGCACATGTGCAGCAACAGCAGAGTGGGCATGTAGGAAAGGGCAACTGTACTGATGCTGTAAATGGGATACAGGGGGCTGCAGGTGGCACATGCTGTTGTCCAGCTGGAGCACAGTGCGGGCTAGGCAGATGCCTAGGTGGCACATAGGAATGCCAAAACTGTAAAGCAGCAAGACAGCAACTGACGAGGGTCCAACATGGGCATGAGTGTGTGTCCCACAGTGTCACAGGGGATATTACCCAGCAGGCACCCCCAAGGGCACATAACATTGGCAGACGGTGCGGGGGGGGGGGGGGGGAAGTGCGCATGTCCATGTAGGCACCCCTACCCGAGAACCCACACCATAGGCAGCTGCCTACCGGCATACTGCATGGCCTGGGACTGCGCACCACCAGCACCACCGGTATAATGGCATGGCAGCATGGTGGCGGAGGGGTGGTGGTGCCGGAGGAGGCAGTGGCATCTGCCCACAGTAGACCATGGCCTAGCCCCATTTAGGTGGGTGACCTGCAGTGCAACAGACAGGGTCTGTCTGATTTTTATTTATTTATTTATTACAATTTCTTATATACCGCGCTATTCGGTATCAGC
The DNA here is from genome assembly GCA_033557465.1 of Ichthyophis bannanicus. Classification (NCBI taxonomy): domain Eukaryota; kingdom Metazoa; phylum Chordata; class Amphibia; order Gymnophiona; family Ichthyophiidae; genus Ichthyophis; species Ichthyophis bannanicus. Next base: position 56,359,066 of record CM066035.1, read on the forward strand.
GCGGTTTACATCATAACACAACGACCATAACAACAAGCTGTCTGGTTTTACATCGAACAGGAGTGCAAACTTGGATAACAGGGGTTAACTATATACATGAGATATTTACACGGAACAAGGTTAGGTAACAATCACATAACGAATGTAAGGGACCTTTCTAGAGTGGGTCATTTCTTCAGAGGGGATATCTAGGTTCAATTGCTGGTTGGGTAGTATTGGAGGAAAAGGTGGTATTTGAGTGCCTTCCTGAACTGATATAGGTCGGTAATGGCCCTAATGTCAGGGGGTAGAGCATTCCAGCATTTGGGGACATAGAAACTGAACGCCCTGTTTGTGGTTGTCATGTTGCACTTTGTCAATGCCTTTGGGGTTGTTAGAAGGTTTACGGCTGTTGCTCTTCTGGATCTGTTGGGGGGGACAATGTGAATAAGTTCTGTGAGTGAGGAGGATGAAATACCTTTGATTGCCTTAAATGATAGGAGTAGGGTTTTAAAGATGATCCTCCCATGGATAGGTAGCCAGTGAAGCTGTTTGAGAATGGGAGTCACGTGGTCACTTCTGGAGGCTCCGTAGAGGACCCTTGCTGCGGCATTCATGGCCAACTGTAATGGGGTTAGTGTGGATTGGGGGAGACCTTGTAAGATGGCGTTTGCAAAGTCAAAGTGTGGCAGGATTAGCGCTTGGTATATGGTCCAGAAATCGTCTGGGTCCAACAGGGAGCGTAGGTGCTTGAGCGAGCGGATTTTGAAATAAACGGCTTTGACTATGTTGCTTATGTGGTGTTTCATATCCAGACGTTGGTCCAAAGTAACACCAAGGTATCTTATTGTTTCTTTAGTTTGTAAATCAGCTTCCTTGACACTGACATGGGATGGGGGAGTAAAGTTGGGGTCTCTCTGGTGATGAAAAGCACCTCTGTTTTTTTATGTTGAATGCGTAGGTTCTGTGATTGGAGCCACATTGAGACCGCATTGAAACAGTCTGTAAGCGGTGCCAGATCCATGTGAGCTGTGGAGAACGGCATGTATAAGAGAATGTCATCTGCACATATCAAACAGTTCACATTGAATGATCTTATGATGTTGCAGATGGGCTGCATGTAAATATTGAATAGTAAGGAAGATAACGAGGAGCCTTGAGGTACCCCTTGCTTTTGATGGAAGTGTTTTGACTCTTCTGATCCAGACTTCACATATTGCCATCTTCCATCCAGATAAGATTTACACCATCCTAGCGCACTGTTGCAGACGCCCTTCTCTTTCAGTCTTCCGAGGAGAATTTCGTGACTCACGGAGTCGAACGCCGCGGCGATGTCTAGGAAGATGAGGACAAAACCTTGTCGGATGTTGTCAATGCCTGTGATGATATCGTTGAATAGGCTAGTGAGTAGTGTCTCGACCCCATGATATTCTCTGAACCCATGTTGGCAGCTATCTAGGGGATCAGCGGCGTCTATGTGATCTTGAATTTGCCGTTGTGCCTCTTTCTCAATTATCTTAGCTAAGAGGGGGATACTAGCTATTGGCCTATAAGAATCGACTCTTTGGGGGTCTAGCTTGGGGTTTTTCAAAAGTGGCCTAATGGAAGTCTGCTTGAGTGTTGTTGGGAAATATTCCAACAACACTCAAGCAGATGAACAGTCATGGTATCCCCAGGAAATAATCTGTCCCTGTGGCAACAGTGTTGTGCAGTACACACAGCCAGTGTGTTCAGGAGCAGAAGGTCACAAGTTCAAGCCCCAGCTGTGGCTCCTATCAAGCCTGTACCCAGTACTAAACAGAACCTTTATTGCAGATAAAATAAACATGCCTGAAACACCTATATTTTACCCTACAGAGCACAGACACCATAAACATGTGCAATACCTAGAGCAGAGTTTCCCAACTGCAGTCCTGGAGGGCCAAACACCATTCAGGTTTCATGCTGTCCCTAATAAATATGCCTGTGCTGCATTTGTATGCGCCGCCCCATGGTATGCAAATGTATCTCATGCATATTCATTAGGAACAGTATGAAAACCCGAACCGTGTTTGGCCCACCAGGACCGGAGTTGGGAACCTCTGCCCTAGAGCAGCAGCCAACAGGGGCATAAACACCCACACCCACAGGCTCCACTATCCAAAGCCTCATGGAGAGTCAGGCTGTTGGGCCCTGTGCGCAGCAGCATCTTCCAATACTAGCACTAGCATACCTTAGCAATGCCGCCCTAAACTTGGGGATACGTTACACATATATCAAAGGGTTGCTATGATTAATGGCAGATAACAATTCCTAAGTTAAGAAGAATTTACTGATAGAGCTCCATCATAGCAACCTTTCTGATATCTGTGGAGTGTGTTTCAGTTTTGGTTTTTGACAGTGTTTACCACACCGCGGAGTGAACCCAACAGTATTGCGTACCATAGCCATGCCTGCACTGTGCCCAGGACTGGTGTGGTGGCCAGGGCTGCTAAAAGCCTCTATATTTGCACAATGCTGGCATAGGTGTGGGAGTGTGTGTCTGTCTATCAAGTGTGTTGTGGCTGCCTACACCTTAATGAGCCCACATTGCTTGCACTGTTTCCAGTGTTAGCCTGCCAATGTGCATAATGAGGAGCAAGGTACTGTGGGTATGGCCTGGACAGGGTGGCCTGGGCAGGATGCATCTGCAGAGAACATAGGGCAATGGCTGGGACATTGTAGTGCCTGGCTACCACCTGCACGGACAGGGTGGCCACAGCATGTCCTGCTGGGAGGTCACTCTCGCCCTGACTGAGCAGTGACCACGGCATGGCTAGGTTCCCCCATAGTGCTGTATTGTATCTCTCACAAGTGATATTTATGGGTTCTCTTTTCTGGGGCCCAATTACTGACTTATCTGCTTGGTGTGTGTGTTCACATCCCAGTTTTGGGTGCACACATCTCCTCCAGGAACATGCACTATGGACTAGCTAGCAAACTGTCTGCAGTTAGTATGTGTAGGACTGGAACACCTTGCAGGGTGCAATGGCTGGAGACTCACTGTGCTTGCTGCTGGAAAATGTCAGATAGTGGTGTGGGGATTTCCAGGCCTACTGTCTGTCTGTCATTGCCTTATGGATGCGTACAGATCTGCATTGACTGCCCTGTAGGGTGCCTTTTCTCCAGCAGGACTGGGGTTGATGGTCCCCTCTACTGCCACCATTGCAGGGATGTAGAGTGTGGATCTGTTGGTGGGAGATCCTGTCCCCCACCCTGAGACCCAGAGGGTGGGTTGGTTGGTGCTACATAATCTACCTATGGGTCCACCCCCCCTTTCACTTAAATCATGTGACCATGGCATTCACACAGGATATGCACTATTCTGGGTGCATCATAGTCCACAAGGGCTAGATGTGACTGTGAAATACAGATGGACACAGGTGTATCATAGGTGTGTCTGCAAGGACTATCTATCACACACTAGCACTGACGGCAACCTGCAGCATAGCCTATCTCAACTAAGCCAGGTGCTGCGGACCAGGTGCTGGGCACCCCACCTCGCCCTCAGGGTGAGCACAGTACCCGCACAATGTGACGGTCTGTAGCTACTCTGTGCCAGTAACACACACGGTCAGTTCCCCCTACCAGGCCGAGGTGCTTTGGGGGTGCATACCCCATCTTGTGATCCTCTGTAGACTGCTGATCTGCATGTGCAGTGCATCATGGGTATGGATGGGTTAACCCTATCCTGGTAACCACAGCAGACAGTTTGTGTGGTGACCTGCAGTCCTTCTGTAGCCAGCCAGGGGCTTGTTAGTAGCTATAGAGATGTAGCCCACTGGTTACTTCACTTACTGTGGAGGCAGAGATCATGGGTTTGATCCCACAGTGGTGCTATTTGATAGGCCTGTCTGAGGCATTTCCTTTTTTTAATTTAAATTAGCGCTGCCAGCAAAAACACCCTCACAGTGCTGTAACCTTAAGGTGCCTCATAAGGTGCCCTGTAAAGTGCCCTATAAGGCGCCCTATGAAGCGCCTTATGAGGCGCCCTATAGGGAACATTATAAGGTGCCTTGGCGGACAGTGCACTTTATAATGTGCCCTCTGGAGTGCCTTATAGGGCGCCTTATGCGGCACCTTAGGTTACGGCACTGTGAGGGTGTGTTTGCTGGCAGCACTAATTTAAATTAAAAAAGAGAATACCTCAGACAGCACTGATTTAAAATAAAGGGTAATGCCTCTGACAACCTTACTCATTAAACCCACTGGGGATCAAACTCATGACCCCTGTTGCAGCAGTCATTGTATTAACCAGTGTGCTAACCCTCTGTTGCTGTGTTGGCAGGTCAGCGTGCCTAATTAAGGCTAACACGCATTAATGTGCCACAACTCCCTCTATCGCGTGATAACTGACTTTATCGCGCAATAACCCAAAATGCTACCTTAAGACTGGAACGCCCACTACCTTATATGGCATTCATCACAGTAAAACTGCAACTAACACCGTTAACATTAAGACGGTTTAGTAAACATACCCCATAGTATCATGGGAGTGCTCAAGAAACTGTCAAATTGAAATCTGTAGTAGGCTGCAAAATATCACAACCATCAGTGGACTCCCCAGAGACCCGACCACTTGAGAGATAGTACATTTTTGAAAACATTATTGAATCAGCGTTGGGCAAAGCTAAGGCCTCTTTGAAATATTTCTGTAAAAAAACATCAGGAGGTAATAACTGTGAAATAGGGCAATTCAAAAAATGTATATTTTTTGCTATATGAACATTTTCAAACATCTTAAGTCTCCTATGAATAATAAGATTATCTTTAATAGCTGCGGTATCTACTGACTGAAGGGGAGAGCAAGTCTGTTCACACTTAAGTACCTGATCACCTAATGAAGTCACCCATTCCTCCACCTAACTCAGCCTTGTTACTGTCTTCTGTGAGAATGTACAAAGCTGAGCAAAGGCTGAGAACAGTGTCTGCTCTGTCCAAGTCGCCGCCTTCCAGATATCAGCATCTCACTGGCGATATCGGAATTAGGCGACTACGTCACTGCTTGGTAGGGCTCATTAGTAGACAAAGGAGTACTCTGTAGCAAAGGGCTGACACTGTCAATTGGAGCAGGTGACATCAAAACCCCAGGTAGGAGAAGTTCAGGTATGGGCTGAGGAGCTCAAAGACACCCCAAAGTCCTGGATAGTCAGAAAGTCAGTACCTACAGGTGGATCCAGCTCTCCTTTCGGTATGAGATGCTTGTCCATCAGACCGATTATAGCGTCCATAGTAGTGGACACCTTCTTCTTCTCCCAGATACGCACTGGACCTTGGGACTCGTACTCACACCAAACAATGCTCCAACAGTACTCCAAAGGGGGTCACAAGGGGCCGTATGGCCCCTTGTTAAATGCCCCTTTGGACACACCACAGCCATGTGCCTAAGGTCACGTGCCTAGGAACCAGGAAAGACTCCAAAGACTTTTTTTGCCTTGTTCTTGTGCAAGAAAGTTTGTGAAACCATATGTAAGTATACTACGAGAAATATTTTCCAAGCCTAATCCAGATCCAAAATCTATACAAGTCATTTATTCTTAGGTATTATTAAGTGCTATGTCAACTCATGGCAACCCTATGGATAGTTGGCCTAAACCGGGCTTGAGTCGGGCAATTAATTTTTGATAGAGTGGCATCTGTACCTGCTGTTATTGTATTGATCCATTAAATTGTTGGCCTTCCTCTTTTGTGTTGCCCTTCAACTTAGCCAAGCATGATGCCTTTCTCTACTGATCTTTCTTTTTGCATGATGTGTCAAAGTATGAAGGTCAAAGTCTTGGCATTTGAACTTCTAAAGAAAGCTTAGGTTTGAACTCTTTTAGTACTCATTGATTTGTTCTTTGGGCAGTCCATGGTCTACACAGTGTTCTTTGCCAACACCATAATTTGAAGATATTGATTTTCTTCCTATCTTTCTTCTTTATTGTCTAACGTCCACATCCATGTGATAGTATTGAAAATACTATGGCTTGGACAAGTCATATCTTGGTATGCAGAGTTACACCTCTGAACTTGAAAATTTTGTCTAGATCCTTCCTATCCATTCTGCCAAGAGCAATGTATGGTCAGATTTCTTGACTGCTTGTCATTTCTTTATTGATTACACAGGTACACTACCAAAAAACTGCCTCCAGTTTTGCAACTGATTCCTATAGATTTTGGGGTGCTGAATCCAGGAAAAATAGCCAAAATGTTCCATCACGTCATGTTTTCTTGCAAAATTAGATTTCTTACCCATATAAGGAATGTTCACATAATTTCTTTTTAGCCGACTGCAGTTTATTTTCTTGGCCCAAAATAGAGGTTGTAATGGTTAACTAACTAGAAACACTCCCTCATGATATTTTAGAGTGTTTTGTATTCATTTTATACATTAACAGGACAATTGGGAGGCGGGGGGCTAAATCCAGTACTCGCGCTGGCGCATGTTCTTTCCTGTTCGCCTCGCCTCGTTCGCTCGCTCAAACACGGTGGTTGCGACATGAACGTTCCTGTCAAATTTCAGTTTCTTGCAAGTTCATTATTACCTTTTGTTTGCTCAGTCGTAATCCAGCTTTATTCCGAAGTGGTTCACTACAGTTGTAGTTTGCAGTGCTGTGTATTTGTGATGGCTCACAGAGCCAGAGGTTGCGTCAACTCTCCGGACAGTTTTTGTTTTATTTGTGGGGAATATACCGTGAAAAAGCGGCAGAGGAACATTTCTGCATTTATTAAAAAAGTATATTTCGCCTATTTCGGTTTGAAGTTAGGCGATCAAGACAAACCGTGGGCTCCTCACAAAGTGTGCAAGACATGTGAGGAAGATCTACGCTTATGGATGAAAGGTAAAAAACAAGCATTTCGTTTCGGAATACCTATGATGTGGCGTGAACAAAGAGACCACAGCAGTGACTGCTATTTTTGCTCTTGCATTGTGAAGGGATACAACTTAAAAAATAAGAACGTAATAAGTTACCCCAACCTTCCCTCAGCAATTAGGCCTATGCCTCATAGCAACGAAGTACCTGTGCCTGAACCACCAAAATCTTTGGATCATATTTGTGTGGACGGTTCTGATCATGATGAGACTCATCAGATGGCTTTTCCCGATGAGTCCAGTACTTCCGAGTTTGAAACTGAACCAGATCCGAAACCTGAACTTTTCTCTCAAGCTGAATTGAATGATTTAGTCTGGGATTTAGGACTCCCAAAAGATGCTGCCCAACTGCTAGGTTCTCGGCTTAAACAGAAAAATCTATTGTCACCAGGAACAACTTTTTATTGGTACCACAACCGCGAGACACAATTTTTGAAGTATTTCAGCAAAGAGGAAGATTTGGTATTTTGCAACGATATATACGGAGTGATGGAAAAGTTTAAACTCAAGTATGATCCTGCTGAATGGCGGCTGTTCATTGATTCGTCAAAAGACAGCATAAAAGGTGTTCTTCTTCATAATGGCAACACATTCGCTTCAGTTCCTATTGCTCACTCTGTTATTCTCCAAGAAAAATACGAGAATTTGGCCCTGATTCTTCAGAAGATTCGTTATAATGAGCATAAGTGGATGATTTGTGGAGACTTTAAAATTCTATCCATGCTATTAGGGCAGCAATCCGGTTTCACCAAATATCCCTGCTTCCTTTGCTTGTGGGATAGCCGGGCCCGCAACCTACACTGGGAGAAAAAAGACTGGCCAATTCGGGAGTATTTGAGACCCGGTGAGAAAAATGTTCTTCATGAGAGCTTGGTACCTCGTGATAAAATTCTATTACCACCTCTCCACATTAAGTTGGGTCTCATTAAGCAATTCATCAAGTCCCTTCCAAAAGATGGTGAGTGCTTTCGGTACCTTTGCTCAAAGTTCCCCCGACTTTCTGAAGCAAAGCTAAAGGAAGGAGTGTTTGTTGGCCCTGATATAAGGAAACTCATTTCAGATGGAGCATTCGCTGAAACGATGTCTGAGAAGGAAAAAGAAGCCTGGGATTCCTTCAAGGATATTGTTCTCAAATTCTTGGGGAACAGGCGGGATGAGAACTATAAGGATATTGTTGCCAGGATGCTCAATGCCTTCAAAGAACAAGGCTGTAACATGAGCCTGAAAGTCCATTTCTTGCACTCCCATGTGAACTACTTTCCCGAAAACTTGGGGGCGTACAGTGAAGAACAAGGTGAAAGGTTTCACCAGGACATCAAGGACGCAGAGAGAAGGTACCAAGGAAGATGGAACACCTCTATGATGGCTGATTTCTGCTGGTTGCTGCTGCGGGAAACCCCAGATGAAAAATACGCCAAGCAGCGCACCAAGACAAGCATTCGGGGGAAGAAGAAACGGGCCCACCAGGAGATTGATTGACCCAAGAATGACTTTAAAATCTAAACTGTGTTGACAAATATCGTGTTTTTACTAAACTTTGAAATAAAAATTTGCTAGTTATTACCACAGTGTCGGATCTCATTTATTAGAATTTTATTTTCACACCATCGGGTGTTTGTCTTCATGTATTGCAATGGTGCGGTTTGCGTTTTCTATTCTTACATACATACCTGTACAACATTTTTTGCACATTTCTTTGCTTTGCTTTGTGTCTAACCTCACTCTTATATGCTCAATGTTTGTGCACATGTATGTGGCTGTTTTAAGTGCAGACAATTTTGCTACCATCACAGTGTGTTTTGTTGACATTACTCTATTCTTATGTGCTGCCTTGTTACAATTTTCTTTATTCTTATTTGAATAACTACTAAACAATTAGTATAAAGAATTCATCCAAGAAACTTTTATCTCGATCGCACTCAATCTGAAACGTTCACCTCAAACTGCTAACCCAATGTAGCAAAAAAATCTGTACGTGATGGAGCAAATTGGTTACCAGATTTGGATTCAGCGCACCAAAAAACGTAAAAATCAATCGAAACATTAGAGGCAGTTTAAAAAAAAAATTTTTTAGTGTACCTGTGTTATTGGTCCAAGCAGGTTAAAATCATTTACAATTTCTATTTCTTCTCTATTAAGAATGAAATTTATAGATTTTGCCAGTTCTCAGGATCTTTGTCTTCTTCATATTAAGGTGCAGGCCCTTTTTAAGCCTATGTTCCTTGATCTTGATAAGCAGATGTTTCAGATTATCTTCACTTTTAACCAGTAGCATGGTATCATCAGCATAGTGAAGGTCGTCAATGAGTCTTCCACCAATCTTCACACCTCAATTGCTTTTCTGATGAGTTGCTCTACATATAAATTAAACAGGTATGGGGAAAGTATGCAGCCTTGCCATATACCTTTGCTGATTTTAAAACCTTTTCTTTCTTCTTGTTTTGTTGAAACTGTTGCTTCTTGATCAGTGTAAAGGTTGTATACCCATGCCTTTTAATGTGGCCCAGAGTTTTTCATGATTTACACAATCAAAGACCTTTCTGTAGTCACTAAAACACATATAGTTATCCTTCTGGTAATCTTTTGTCTTTTTAAAGATCCACCTCACATTCACATTGTTGTCTCTTATTCCTCACCATTTCCTGAACCCTTCTTGCACTTCCGGCAGTTCTTGTGCCATGCATCGTTATAATCTCCACTGAATGATTTTGAGTAGAATCTTGATGGTATGTGGGATCAGAGTGATTGTGTGATAATTTCCACAGTCCTTCAGATCACTTTTTCAGTATTGGTATGAGCACAGATATTTTCTAGTCAATATGCCATAATGTTGTCTTCCAGGTTTCCTGACAGAGTTCTGTATGTATTGTAATAGCTGTACCTCATTGCTGTAATACTTCAGTTTGAATTCCATCAATGTCTAGTGCTTTGTTCTTCGATACTGCTTTCAATATTGCTTCAACGACCTCTTTCATCACCAATGTTTCCTGATTGTAAGATACAGGTTGAAATGGCTGTTGATCCTCTTGATCTTTATGGTATAATTACTCTATGGATTCTTGCCACTTTATCTTAATCTCAGAATCATTCTACATGGATCCTTAAATATCTTTTAGTATTCCACTTCAAGGCTGGAATTTTCTTTTTAACTCTTATGGCTTTAGGAAAGATGTTCTCGTTCTTCCTCTAATAGTTTTTGATACTATTTCAATGCATGCATCATTGTAGTACTTTTCCTTGTCTCTTGTCTTGCTTCATGTTGAAAAATCTCTATTACGTTCTGTGATTACCTCTCTTTCTCCTCAGGCTTTAGCTTCTCTGTGTTGCCAAGCAGTTTTCAGAGTTTCTTTGGTCATCTATTTTGGCCATTTTTGCTTTTTTCACCATTTGCAGAGACTTTTCACTTTCTACTACTTAATATTTGTATAGCACTACAAGGCATATGCAGCACTGTACATATACACAATCTAAACAAGACTATCAAACAAGACTATCTAAACAAGCATATCAAACAAGAGACAACAGATAGTTTTAACACACATGGGTGATAAACAGGAGAGTAAATAGTCAAAATCTAAAAGCAGTCTCCAAAGAGGTGAGCTTTTAGCTTGGATTTGAATAGGACTAGAGATAGAGCCTGACACACTGACTCAGATAGGCTGTTTCAAGCATGAGGTGCAGCAAGGTGGATTGAATAAAGTCTGCAGTAGGCAGTGAAGAACATAGATATAAGGGATTTGTCTGATGAGTGAAGTTTCCAAGAAGGGGCGTAGTGAGATATAAGAGAGGAGAGATTATTATCAGATAGCATAACAAAATCTTTTTTGATATTTTCCTATTACACTTTGGATGTTCCAGATTTCATTTGACAATCCAAAATTATCATATAGCTTAATAAAATGTTTTTGGATGTTTTACTATTGCATTTACTATTGCACTTTTTTGACATTTCCAAATTTCACCTCATATATGTGACCAGTGAGTTGGCCGCACTGAGTTGGCCCCACTGAGATGGCTGCTCTGAGTTGGCCACTGAGTTGGCCACTCTGAGTTGTCCTAGACCCATTTTAGAAGGGGTGTCCAGGGCAAAACATGTATGAAAATGGGATGTCTGTTTCAGCCTGATTTTAAAAACAGAGATGCTTCCAACATGGACACCTGTGCCAGTGTCCACATAGACGTCCCTGCTATAAAATCTTGGGGCAGCGATGTCTATCTTATACAGTTTTGCATATGGGGACATCCTCTGGTGTGGCAAGATGAAAACAAGAGCCATTATTCCCCATAAGTGTTCATTGTCAGCATGGAAAATATTGGGGCTATGAGTATACTGTAACTCCTTCTCCACATCCTCTGGATGTTTGACTGGCAAAACAAGCACTTTTCCGATTTCTATTCATGCCTGGAGCAGGTATAAATGTTGATGCAGCTTGGACATGCAGAGAGTTTCTGAGATTGAATAAGAACGTCCAAGATATGCCTACATCATGCTCCTGTTATGACTTGGATGTCCTCGCAATAGGGATGTCTTTGAAACTACTTTCATGGGATGTCTCCATGTTTTGGGCATCTATATGCCCATTTTTGTATGTTGAAAGCATTAATAGGGCTTTTAAAATAGCCACCTTCATAATGCAGAATATAAATGCTTTTGAAAAAAATAAATACATTTTCAAGATCATATTTTACCACATTTATGAGTGGTTTGCTCTTCTTCAGCTTTAGCTTGAGTTTTCATACTAATAGCTGGTGATCTGTACCACAATCAGCTCCAGGTTTTGTCTTTGTTGATATTAATGAGCTTTTCCATCATTGACTTCCACAGACGTAGCCAATTTGATTTTTGTAGAAGCCCAGGTGCACAGTGGCCACTTGTGTTGCTGGAAGAAGGTGTTTGAGAAACTACTGCCTACCTGTGACTAGGTAGTAGTTTCGGCCACCATTCTATGCAGCTGCTTAATTTATCTGTATTACAATGAGATCACCTATTGATTTTTTATTTTTATTTTCTCCAAACCATGAGACATTGCCATTGACCTTTATACCAATGCACTAAGAAGCCCTTTGACAAAAAGCACTAATCAATTAAAAGGCATTTAAATGTGTAGCACCCATTAGTGTGGACCCACAGTAATGGCCGCCACACGTTAACAGCAGTGACTGCACTAAAAATCCCATATTGATTGCTTAAGGTGCAGTGGGGCAGGAGCTGGGCAGAGTCCACTTGGACTGCACATTGTAATTACTGCATGCACCAGATTTTGCAATTCGTGCAGGCGTACTTAACACTACCTTAAGAGGAAGTATTAAGCATATCCAAGCTCATTGTGAATGAACTTAGTACAGTGTAAGGGATCTTTCTGTGAGGTAAGTGCAGGGGACAGTAACTGCACATTTTTGTACTAAGCATTGCCTTTTTGCTCCTAATGCACAATAAGTGCAAAAACATACTGCACTTTAGTAAAAAGGCCCCTAAGATTTACAATTTCATGCACAGTTGGCAGAAGAAAGATAATAATCCAGAGAAAGAATATGCGAGGAGGTTTTGTGTGATAGAGTGATACAGGTTTCGGAAGCATTATGAGATGAGAGTTGAGAAAAATAGTCTTTTTGACTTTTAAAAAACATTTGTTTCAGCAATATTTATTAATTCATAGATTTTTTTTTATTATACATCAGTCTACAATGAAAGTCTTAATTTGAACGGGCTTGTTTTTAATGGTGTATTCAAGTTCTTCATATGTGGCTGAAGTAAAGATTTCTGTTGCAGTCCTAGAAACATAGAAAAATGACGACAGAAAGAGACCACATGGTCTATCTAGTCTATCCTTCGATATCAACAACTACAACAGTCCCCTTTTTTGCTTTATAGAAACAATACAACTGGAAGGGAAATGATAGCATACTTTGTACAAGTTTGATTCCCCCTGACCTTTGGTTTTACACAACAATCCCCCTACATGGTCTTGAACCCATGACCCATACATTTGCTGGACACCCTCTAACTAGGGAAGCTATTGCATCCTCTTGTATAAGTGCTTGTGTAATTGCTAGTTAATTTTCCAATAGGAGGTGTACTGGTGTTTTAGAGCGTTCTGTTGTATTTAGAGTGCTGTCTATTCATAGGTGGGGTTGTTGCATTTTGAGTCCTAGGAGTTAGGACTCTGGTATGGTAAGTTTACGTTACAGGTTCAGTGTCTTTTCCAAGACTTTTGTATTATTTCTCAGAAGAAAAGAAAGTGAGTAGTGGAATATCTCAAGGATCAGTTCTGGGACTGGTATTGCTCACTGTCTTTATGAGTGATATTGCTGAAGGGTTAAAAGGAAAGGTTTGCCTTTTTTTCAGGCGACACAACGATTTGTAACAGTGGACATCTTGGAAGGAGTAGGCAACATGAGTAAAGATCTACAAAAATTTAGAAGAATCGTCTAGTGCTTGGCAGTTAAGATTTAATGCAAAGGAGTGCAGAGTGATGCAGTTGGGATGCAGAAATCCAAAAGAGCTGTATGCAACAAGGGGTGAGAGGCTGGTATGCATGGACCAGGAGAGGGAACTCTGGGCAATAAGTGTTTGAGGATCTGAAGTTGGCAAAACAATGTTACAAGATGATGGCCAAAGCTAGAAGGTTGTTAGGCTGCATCAGAGAGGCATAACCAGCAAAAGGAAGACGTATTAAAGCCCTATGCAAGTTGTTGGTGTATTTGCATCCCAGTGATGTGACTCCATTGAACCAATTCTCCATAAAGACAGCAGCAGCAGTAGCATTAGGCCAGCATTTGTGGTTGTGTCCGACCATGTAGATTAGGAAAGGCTGGAACAAGAGAACATTTTCTTCAGTGCTGCACTACAGTCCAGCTTCTTGGGGTTTCCAGTTCAATTTTCGCCACACATTCCTTTGTGTACATTTTGTGATCACTTACTTCAAATATGGTGAGACTCTATCCATGTTTTCTGTATAAGTGACCAAGGTGGTGCATTCTTCTGACATGCTCTGTGGTTGTCGTAGAGGTTGTGGTTATATAGGTGTGGAGCCATGGGCAATTCCTCATCCCCTAAAGTTGGCCGAGTATGTGAATATGGGAACTTTTTTTTTTTTACAAAAGAAACACTGCCGTTATGTCATCTACAGTCAGATGTTCTCTTTTAAATCTTTGGTAATATCACTCATGAACTTATTGAACAGAATTTGGTCCTGGGACCAATCCTTGAAGCACTCCACTACTGCTTTTTTTTCCCCTTTGCATGGATTCTATGTACCACTACCTTCTGTCATATGTAAATCAACCAATTTTTAATCCCATTTACAAACTTTGGGACACACCCCCAGGTATCTGTTATTTCATGAGTCTCCTATGAGGAACTATATCAAAGTGTTTTTCTCAAATTCAAATAGACAACATGCAGCACATGTCCTTGATCTAGTTCTCTAATCACCAGTCAAAGAAGAGAAACGATTGATCAGATTTGTTTGGCACAATCTGGTGATAAACTACGCCGCCCTGGATTTTGCAACCTGCTGGATTATACAAAGCTCAATATACTTTTCTTCAGTAACATCTCCCTTGCATTTCTCACCAGCAAGATAAGACTTACTGGCCTGTAGTTTCCAATCACTTCTCTGTCATAACGTTTGTTGAAAGAGACAACTTCCGCACTTCTCCAATCCCTTTGGAATCTCCTCTATTTCTGAGGAGGAGGCCCAAGAATCCTTGCCGCCCTGGGCAGGCCCGATGTGCTGCCCCCACCGCAACCCCACCGCGGCCCTCAACATCCAGCCTCTTACCTGGGTTTGATGGGTGACTCAGTGATTGCCTCATTGAAGCTGCGGCAGCCCTTGAATCGCATGTACGTGCTCGTGGCCTGTCGTTCCTCCCCTCTCTGACTTTCTGTAGGAGCAGGTAGGCATGGCAGTATGTAGGTGTATGCACTTTAGGGGTTGCCACGGATTTGGGGTGGTGGTTGACATGATGCCCATCGGCTCTCGGTGAGGGATAGATGTCAAGTGTGGTGCAGCAATGACACGCAGTGCAATGAGGGTGGCACATCAGGACTTTCTAGGGCTAAGCCACCCAGCAGGGTCTCCTGCCCTAGGCAACTGCCTAGTTCACCTAGTCGATGGTCTAGCCTTGGTTATAGGGCATACAGGGGCAGACTTAAAGATCTCAGTATGTATACTTTGGAGGAAAAGCAGGAGAGGGGCAGTATGATAGAGACCTTTAAATACCTCCATGGCATAAATGCACAATGGGAGAGTACTTTCAATTGAAAGAGAGCTCTGCAACGAGGGTGCATAGGATGAAGGTGAAAGGAGGATAGACTCAGGAGTAATATGCAGAAATATTTCTTTATAAAAAGAGTAGTAGATGCATGGAATAGTCCTCCAGTCAAGGTAGTCAAGACCAGGACAGTATCTTAATTTTATTAAATACATCTTTAGAGGATTCAGAAGCTGAGTTCCCTCAATATCCAATGATATATCTCATCCAGCCCCATAGCCTTGTCACTTCCAGTTTTCAATGAATAATGAGGATTTACCTTTGCCAGTCATCAGTGGTCCTTCTTTTTATTGTTTAAGGAAGAAAATCCTGAAGCATGTTCCTCTACATATCAGTCCTCAGCACCTTTCGGTCTCCAATATCACCTCCTTTTTCTTAAATACCTGAAAAGGTTTTCCCACCTCACTTTACTTCCTTAGCTTCTCTATTTCTGCTTGTGCTTTTGCCATCCTGACTGCTTTCTTTGCCACTTTAAGATTTACCTGATATTCTTTTCTGTGTCTCACTTCTGTATTGTGTGAATATTACCTTTTTTTTCAGCCACTTCTTTTGAAAACCATATGAGTTTCATTTTTATATTGCTTTTTTTTTACTTTGCTACATAGAGGCATGTTTACTAAAGTGCACAAATACAGGGGAGGGGAGTATCCCCCTCAGAATTTCAGTTAGTGAACAGAGAGTATGTAAGAGCATGTGTGGAAACTAAGAGGTGCCTGGGATATATGGGGGGTTGGGATTGAAGATGGATGCAGGGGCCGGGGATGGTATGTTGGTGGTCAGAGCAGTATTGTATGGAGGGGGACAAGGGACATATATGGGATATGAGGGGGATCTGAGAGAGTGGGGGTGCTGTAAGTGAGATGTCGGAGGAGGGAAACAAGGGCTATATATGTGATGAGGATGCAGTAGGAAGTGTAGTGTATGGGAGTGTGTGGTGGATATCAATTGTAAGTGTGATGTCTGGGGCAGCCAAACTACTACTTCTAATCATTTGTATAGAGCTACAAGACATATGCAGTGCTATACATATATAGGGTGGCCCAAAAAAAGTGAGAACATCTCATAAATTAAAAGCTTAAATAGTTTACTTATTTATCTTTTTTAGCTATATAACATCTTTATTTCAACAATTTCCGGTCGCCATCTTTGTTTTTTTAATTTGTCAATCGTTTACATCTGTCTTTTTGAACTTTTAAATAACTTATATGCTACGAGATGTTCTCACTATTTTGAGCCACCCTGTAGATATATGACACAGTCGTGCTCATCAGAACTTACAATATATTCAAGCCTGATTCACTTAGGGGCACATCTGGGCCAACTGGATGCCTCCATGCAGTATGGGCCTGTTGGGATCCGATTCTGTACCATGGGAGTCAGACGTTCCTGTGGGTGCAGGATCGGGCTCTGAGATGGCTCGGTGTGTCCCTGCATACACATGGGGACATCATCCCTGTATGCCCCTCCATCCCCTGTAGTGCTAACCTCCTGATACCCAGCTGTCCAATCCCGGGCTGGGCAGCCGGGGCCCAGATTGGGTGGCAGGGGCCTTCCTGACTCCTGTCCCAGCCCTGTGTGCCATTCCTGGGCTAGATCGCCATCCTCTTCACTGCTTATTCCACCTCCACAGTGGAATAAGCGGCACATCCAGTCCACCCCGCAGGAGGTAAAGGACCATGACCTGGGGGCGGAGCCTGGTATCTGGTCAAGATGGACGTGTAAGAGCAGTGCTCCAGAGGGCAAAAGACAAGAATCCTGATTTCTGCAATATTTAATCAAATAGTTCCTACCTACTTGGTTATCATTCGATCCCGGATATGTCGGGCTCCAAGCAGACGTGGCTGGATTTCCAAGTATCTCAAAATGCTAGTGCAAAGAGAACCAAGACGAAACCTCTGTCACCTCACAAGATGGCGGTCATTCGAGATAGTCCTGAGACTTTGCAGGAGATCTTGGCTGAGATTCGGGCAGTCAAAGAATTGGTCAAAGCTAATGGAGAATCGCTATGTGCAATGCAGGAAGATATCAATGCTTTGAGATCTTCATTGGAGTCAAACATGGCTCGATTGGAGAAGGTAGAGAAAGTGGTGGCATCACATGGGGAGAGGCTCGAGGCCATTGAGAAACAGGCCAAGTTGATATGCTCACTGCAGAGAGAGAGGTGGAAGATGGCAATAATCGCTCTCGGCGAAACAACATAAGGATACTAGGAGTTCCTGAGGGAGCAGAAGGTTATGACCTGATATCCTTTCTGTAGGCAATGATTCCAGGTGTATTAAATATGCATTTCATTATGCCATTTGAGATCGAGCATGCCCAGAGAGTACCTACTCAGTCCGTGGTCACAAGCAAGCGTCCACGCCCAATCATCTTGAAAGTTTTGTGTTTTCAGCAAGTGCTGCAAATAATGGGAGCAGCTAGAGCACTTACAGCTTTGGAATATTGGGGACATGAACTTCTGTTCTTCCCAGACTTTGCGAAGGCAACGGTGGATCAAAGGAGTCTTTTAGCGTTGCGTCCATGCTTGGTTCAACTGAAGGCCCGTTTTGGACTGCTATATCCTGCCCGCATGAAAGTAACGTTGCATAACCAGACCAAGACTGTTGATGATCCCAGAGATCTATGTGCATTTCTGGAGGATAAGGAGTCAGAGGTGATGTGGTGAAGGTTATATTGCATCTTCTATTTGCTACAGTTTTATGGCGCTTGTTATCATAGGCGTCTAACTGGTCGGATGTCGTGTGAAGGCGACTTATCCACGCAGAAGCAACATTTAAACATGTAACACTGCTATTTACTGGGACATTTTACTCTGTCTCATTTGAAGGACATTATCTTTACTTTTAATAAGGGAGGTGGGCAAGATGCGATATTCTGAGTATTACAGGAATGTGGAGGTATTGGGTCATTGAGCCCTCCGTGTCTGTCTTGTCCTAGTGGGCTCACCCATTAAGTTTTGTGTGTTATATAGCCCCCCTGGTTTTAGGTGGCTTTGGGAAATGTTTTCTTTTTATTTCTTCTAGTATTGGGTGTTTTATTGCGTTTGATCAAATGATGGGGCCTCTTTTCATTTCTTTGGGCTATAGGTGCAGCCACACTTTAAAGGCATTTAAGAAGTTGTTCTACAATGTAAAGCTAAATGCTACACATTGATATGTTTCTGCAACATATGACTGTTAATTTGGAGCTATATTGTCAGTGCGTTCTCCTTCAAGATTGGGTACCTGAATGTTAAGGGCATTAATAATTTCTACCAAGAGGAATATTCTTTTCTGTATGGTAAGATAGAAAATGCTGACATCTCACTGCTGTAAGAGACACACTTGAATGGGATAGAACTGTTGAAATTCGATAGATAGGCCCTACTTTTAGGGTTTTCATCTGCCCATCATAAGAGTAAGGGGATGGCCATCTTAATATGGAAAGTTGTATCCCCCAGGGTTTTAAATTCTATGTGTTGATTTTCCTAGTTTCCAAGGGAATTGTTCTAGATTTAGTGAGTCTACTATCCATTCGGCTTACAGCTAGGTTTCATGCTGGAACCTCAATCACCCTTTTGACTTAACGAGCTCTAATTATATACAGTAATGTGGTCATCAGTCTGTTTCTTGGTGGGGTCATTTTGAAGATATATGTATCACTCCTAAAGTGAATTATATAATATGAATACTACCAGTTTTCCTTATAAGTAAAGTATATGGTTAAATTGATAGAACTCTTCATTAAATACGTGTTCAGCTTTCATGGAGAAATAACCACCTAGATTTGCTCATTGGAAGCTTGGGGTTAACAAGAGGAAGGGGGAGGAGCTTCCCTGATTGTCTGGCCTAATATTATGGCTTTTGCCAAAGCAAGGTTCATGATGGGTGGAGGGGGCCACAGGCATATGTTTAATATGCAACTGAGAATAAGTGTTAGTCTCATTAAAGAGATGTCAGCAACTTGAGATATGTGGTGTAGGACTGTCCTAACATTCAGTCTGATTGGGTTTCATTATAGAACCGTATAGGTGGTACTGGGACTCAGGGACAATCTCTCCTGATTTGGGGTCGTTTTTCTGTCAGCAATTGGCATCTTGTCCTTACAAAGGGACTGTCAGTTTATATTAGCTCCATGCAGGGAGAGGCCCTATTTCCATTATTTCTAACTGGAAACATACTACTGAGCTTGGTAGATGCGCATGGTGGCACACTGTGCCTATGATCTCTGTAGTGGAGTACTGGATCGTCTATAGCCCTTGTAGGCCTTGCAGGCTTGCAGATGCTCTAGGTTTCCTTTTTTTTCATATGGCCCCTGATGATCGCATGAGAACGGGAGGGACAGGGTGGATTGGGCTGTGCTTAGCCTTTGAATATCTTGTGTCATAGAGAAGAACTGTGCACTTTAATTTGCTGTAATTTGGTTTTCTTTTTTGTTTGTATTTTGTTGGAAAATATAAATAAAGAAATTCAAAAAATAAAAAAAAAGGACCATGACCTGAATTGGCCCTGACCATGCCACTTTGACCCGCCCCTGTTCAACCCACCGCCCCCCACCGGCTCTGCCCATACTGTGGCTCTGGCCATGTGGGGAGGGAGGGATACAGAATCGGGGCAGGACGGCTAGCGGGACTGCATATCCCACCAGGATGTACAATCCCAATAGGCGCCTTGTAGAATTGGGTCAATAGTGAAAATGGGGCATGTTAAGATACACGTAAGTAGTGGACAAGAGAGTGAGGAGCATCAGGTCCAAAAGCGGCTTCAAAGAAGTGGGGTTTTAGCATGGACTTGAATAAGGCTAGAGAATGAGCCCAATGATTAGACTCGGGTAGTTTGTTCAGGGGTGGGGCTATGTGCGGAGACTAATTGCAGGGCCTCATTTGCATAAATATTTGCATATCCACTGGGCCTTATTTGTATAAATCTAATTTATTTTATTCTAAAATGTATATGCTGCCCATAAAAAATTTTAAGTGGCTTTCAAAGGAGACCTTCATAAGCCTCTTTTTTGTCCTAACAATGACTTAGGGGTATGTGTTAAGTGCCACTGTAGCCATAGACATAAATGGTGTTGCTGCACTTAGCACACATTCAAATTTTTGAAACCACATTAACCTTTAGTAAACGTGCCTCTTAATGAGTGTCTGAAAACCATTTACATGTACATTGAGGATAAAGAAAGGCTACCGTATTTCTGCATTACTATCCTCCAGTGCCAACAGCCAGATACATTACTATAAAACCTTTCTCATTTAGAACCTATAGCAAACCTGTCATATCATAAAAACACTACTAGGACTCACAGAGCACCTAACCCTATTTATGAAAAGGTAGCACTACAAGACATCTTACTGAGAAAAGAGAATATGTGGGTTGACAACATAGAAACTAAACGAACAGAATAGCATAGTTCTGTCATACACACAAAGCAGATAGGCCATCAAAAAATACAGAAAAAGGGATCACAGTTTAAAAATATGAAGACAATAATCAAACTTGGAACCTCAAAAGTCAAACTTTGAATGCACCACAACACTGGAAAAATTAAACTATAAAATGAATTTCCTCTTATACTGAACAAAGTGCAAAGACATTAGATCACATTTCCCAGAGCGGACATATTTATTTTCATTCTCTTATATACCGCGCTATTCTGCATCAGTGCGGTTTACATTGAACAAACTGAAATTACATTGAACAGGATATTCCAGTTAATAAATTCAAGACAGAATACTTTTTTTTCTACCTTTTGTTGTTTGGGCATTTTATTTTTCAGTCGCAATTGCCCCAGTCTCTCTTCTGCATTTTTCAGGCCCGATATTGAGATGGGCGCATCTTCGAAGGACTGTGCGCCTCATCAGTGCATAGCCCTCCCTGCCACCCTCTGACCGGCATTGAATATCCGGGCACCACTGCACACGCTGGAAGCTGATGAGGCTAACCAGGCAGCAGCCATATTGCATGCTGCCTGGTTAATACCTGCGCCTTAAAGTTAGGCAAGGGTGTTTCTTTAAGGCCAGATCGTTAACCAGGCAGCATGCAATATTGCTGCTGCCCAGTTAGCACTTGCTGCCACCTCGGCTCCACCCCGGAACGTCCCCGACACACCCCGATGTTAGCCAGATAGTATCGGGGCATGTAGAGGAGTTAGGTAGGGGTATGCAATGGCACTAACCATGTAGGTGCCATTGAATATCCCCTGTTAAGGCACTTACACGATTTACCAGACTGTAACCGTGTAAATGCCTTTCGAATACTTCTGCTAATTCTCCATTTTCTGCTGCCAGTGTCCTTTCCTCTCTTCTCGTATTTTTTTCCATTTTCTGTCTACATCCATCTCTGATTGCTTTTTGTTCTTTTCTCTATTTCTTTTACTCATACATCCCTCAATTTCAACCCTCTGCCCTAAATCCCCTTTTGACTTTTCACCTAACAACTTTTCATCTACTCTTCTAACCTCCATCCTAGCTCCATCATCTCTTATCTCACTCCTTCCCTAGCCTCTTATTCCCCTCCATGCCTCCTAGATCCCTTCTACCACCCAGTTACTTCCTTTTGAGATATTAACTCTGCTTTTCCTCCTTCTTATCCCAGCATTCACTCTTATGCTCCTCTCTTTCAACTCTTCCCTCCGTATGACCTTTTTTCTTCCCTCCCACACAAAATATCTGTTCCCCTCTCAATTCTCACTCCCCTAGTTTCTTTTTTTTCTCTCCCAGCCCCAGCCCCACTCCTTTCCAGTCCCAGCCTTCCAACATATGCTCATTTCCAATCTCATTCTCCGCATCCCCCAATATCAGCCCATTTCCATTCCTAGCTCTCCACTATCAGCCCTCCTCCAGTCCCAATCTATCCCAGCATCAGCTGCCTTCCAGTTTCCTCATCTTCCAGGATCAGCCCATTTCCAGTCCTAGCCTTCCTCCCCCACTATCAGTCCTCCTCCAATTCCAATCCCTCCCAGTAATATCTCCCTTCCAATCCCAGGCTCCCCATCCCCCAGTATCAGCCCATTTCCAGTTCTGGCCCCCCCCCCCCCCATCAGTATCAGACCTTCTCCAGTCCTAATCCCTCTCAGCATCATCTCCCTTGCAATCCCAGGCACCCATCCCCTAGCATCAGCCCATTTCCAATCCTAGCCCCCCCCCCCCCCAGTATCAGTATTCTGTCAGTTTCAGTCCCTCCATCCCCGAACATTAGCCCATTTCCTGTACTAACCCCAGCAACAGTCCCAGTACCAATGGCTCCCACTCCCCCCCCCCTTTCCCCTCATTCACACACTCACACACACATACATTCAGATGGCCTCACACCTCGGGGGGCCGCATGCCATCCTGGCTGGCTTGAGGTGGAGCTGGTGAGGACTGAAGCCTGGCTCCCCAACTCACTTCTGCACAGCTGTGGGAATAAAGGCCTGCTGGAGAACTTTCTTTTTTCTCCCGTGGCTGTGCTAAGTTGTTTGCTTCCAGCATGGGTCACTATGTAGAGGTTAAACAGGAGCATTTCCTGTTTAACCTCTACATAGTGACACATGCCGGCAGCAAACACCACAGCTGTGGGAGAAAACAAAACCTCTCTGACAGGTCTTTACTCCCGTGGCTGTGCAGAAGTGAGTCGGGGAGTCGAGCTTCAGTTCTTTCCAACTCCACAACTCCACCTCAAGCCAGCCAGGCCGACACAGGGCTCCCTGAGGTGTGGGGCCATGTGCAGGCAACATTCCCGCACATGTCTAGGGCTGGCCCTGAGTTTGTTCCAGGCATATGGAGCAGCAAGATGGAATGAACAAAGTCTGGAGTTGCAGTAGCAGATAAGGGCACAGATGAAGAAATCTGCCAGAGGAGCAGAGTTCCCAAGGAGGGAAGTAGAGTGAGATAAGAGGAAGTGTAGTGAGGAGCAGTAGAATGAATGCACTTGTAAGTCAGTAGGAGAAGTTTGAATTGCATGCAGAAACAGATAAGGAGCCAGTGAAGTAACTTAAGAAGAGGGGTTACATGAGCATAGTGACACTGGTGGAAGAAGAGCCATGCAACTGAGTTTTGAACAGATTGAAGGGGAGAGAGATGATTCAGAGGGAGATCAGCGAGGAGAAGATTACAATAGTCAAGCTGGGAGGTGACTAGCGAGTGGATAAAGGTCTTAGTAGTGTAAGTAGAAAGGAAGTGATGAATTTTGCTTATGTTATAGAGAAAGAAATGGTAGGTTTTAGCCATCTGTTGGATGTGTCCAGAGAAAGAAAGAGTAGAGTCAAAGATAAACCCAAGGTTGCATGCTGAGGAAACAGGGAGGAGTGTAATGTCATCCACTGAAATAGAGAGTGGAGGAAGGGGGGGGGGGGGGTTAGGGGAAAGATAAGGAGCTCAGTTTTGGTCATGTTCAATTTCAGATGGTGGTGAGACTTCCAGGCAGCAATGTTGGATAAGCAGACAGAGATTCGAGAATGGATTCCTGGAGATATTTCAGGCGCAGAGAAGTAGATCTGAGAGTTGTCATCATAAAGATGGTACTGAAAACCATGGGAGGAAATAAGTGCACCAAGGCACTGAGCATAGAGAGGGAAAAATAGAGATCCCAAGACAGAGCCCTGAGGTATACTGACTGAAAGCAGGATGGCAGTAGAGGAGGAGCCACCAGAACATACACTAAAGATGCACTAGGAGAGATAAGAAGAAAACCAGGACAGAACAGAGCACCTAAATTCAAGCAAGGACAGGGTATCAAGGAGAAGGTGGTGATCAACAGTGCCAAAGGCAGCAGAAAGTTCAAAAAGGATGAGGATCGAGTAAGGCCCTTGGATTTGGCAAGGAACAAGTCACTGGAGACTTTGGCAAGAGCCATTTCCCGTGGAATGTAGAGGATGAAAGACAGACGGCAGTGGATCCAGAAGGGCTTGAGAGGAAACAGTCAAGACAGTGGCAGTGAACTGCTTGTTTAAGTAGTTTTGAAGCAAAGGGGTGGAGAGAGATCGGCTGATAGCTAGAAGGACAAGCAGGGTCCAGTGAGGGCTTTTTGAGGAGAGGTGTGACAAGAGCATGCTTGAAGGCCATAGGAAGAGTTGCAGTGGAAAGCGATAGGTTAAGGACATGACATGTAAAGAATGATGGCAGAAGGGATAGAGCTTAGTAGATGGGTAGGAATGGGATCAGAGGAGCAGGTAGTCAATTTGGAGGAGGAGAGAAGATTTGCAGTTTCCTCCTCATTGATTTCAGAAAAGGAAGACAGGGTGACAGAAGGTAAGGGAAGTGTGCAGTTGAGGCATCCATGGATATTTAGCAATACTAATTGTGTTAGTGCTGCTGAATATTCTGGCCAAGGGAATTAACACAGTTCCACATTAGGGGTCATCAACTAGGAAAAAGATCTAGGCATAATCATGGATAATACATTGAAATCCTCCATTCAGTCTGCAACTGTGGTCAAGAAAGCAAACAGAATTCTAGGAGTCATAAGGAAAGGAATAGAGAATAAACCAAGAATATTATAATGCCTCTGTATCGCCCCATGCTCCTTGAATATTGTGTACAGTTCTGGTCGCTACATCTAAGAAAGTTTGTAGTGGAATTAGAAAAGGTACAGCAAAGAGTAACCAAAATGATAAAGAGATAGAAAGATACCCCTAAAAGGACAGGTTTTTAAAAGGTTAGGGCTGTGCAACTTGGGAAAAAGCTGAGATATCCTAGAGGTCTATAAAATAATGAATGGAGTAGAATGAGTAAATGTAGATTGGTTGTTCCCTGTTTCAAAAAGTAGGGGACATGCAATGAAGCTATGATATAGCCCAGTTAAGACTAATTGGAGAAAATATTTTTTCACTCAACATATAATCAAACTCTGGAATTCGTTATCAAAGGATGTAGTAAAAGCTGTTAGTGTAGATGGCTTTAAAAAAAGGTTTAGACAAGTTCCTGGAGGAACAGTCCATAAACCATTATTACCGAGAACCAGGGAAATCTACTGCTTACCCCTGGCATAAGCAACATTGAATCTGTATACCTTTGGGGAATCTGACAGGTACTTCCAACAGTGGATTGGCCATTATTGGAAGCAGGATACAGGCCTTGATAGACCTTTGGTATGATCCATTTTGGCATATTTTATATTCTTATAATTTGGGATTAAAGAGGGGTAGAGGAAGTGAACGTGTGGAGAATTCAAGGCTAATCCTTTGGGCTTTGTCATGGAAATAGTTAGCCAAGGTCTGGGCAGAAAGTGAAGAAAGGATTCAGGAGGAGGGACCTTGAAGAGAGTTAAGCATAGCAAAGAGACGGTGAGGGTCAGAGACAAGGCAGTTAATCAGATGGACATAGTACTCTTGTTTGGCAAGTGCTATGTCTGACTGAAAAGAAGATAGCATGAATTTGAAATATAGGTTGTCAGCAAGGGTATGTGATTAAAGCCAAAGGTGCTCAGCTGAGCAGGCACAGGAACAAAGGTAGCGGGTTTGGAGGACAGCCAGGTTTCTGCCCCATCAACAGACTCAGATGACATAGTGGAGAAAAGAGGTGATAAGACGGCAGTGGAAAGAGCTGAAGAGTGGTGTGAAGACCCCTAAACATGTTGGTGTAGATCGGGTGAGACCAGGATGGGGGGTGGCTAAGCGGGAAGGTTAGCAGGTGATGGTCAGATAAGGGAAAACTGAGGTGGAGAAGTTTGAGGGTGAGCAGTTGGAGAAGATGAGGTCAAGGCAGTGGCCAAACTTGTAAGCAGGAGCAGTAGAGCACAACTGGAGGTTGAATGAGGAGGTTAGAAAAAGGAGCATTAAGGCAGAAGGGTCAGAAAGGCCATCAACTTGGATGTTAGAATTCCTAAGAATAAGGGAAGAGGAAGTCTGTGAGAAAGGAAGAGACAGGACCCTTCCAAGCTAGAGATGCTCTTGTGTGACTAACAAATCTGGCACCCTCATCCGCCCCAGCCACTTACTCTTTTTGAGCTTCCTGGAATCCCAGTGATGATATCAGCACCCTTGCTGTACTTGCATCCTGTATAACTGCACTACTCCCACAGCCGTTTGTATGGCCCTGCATAGACAGCGTCTGAAGTGGACGTGTATCAGGGACCCAGCAGGGGTGTCAGATGCACAGTGGGAGCAAGGTGTGTGTGGAAAGGAGAGGTTTGAGGCGGATGTGATAGTTCTAAAGAATAATCCTGCCCCTTCCTCTATGTGAGCTGATAAAGCTTCTATTCAGAGTGAGGCATACAATGCTTTCTTGATGTAACATATGTCTGCCTTATTAGAGCAAAAGATTCTAATGCAGAGAATGTAGAATAATATTTGAACCATTATTATGCAGAACTTTGCTTCCCTTTCTTGCTATGCCAGAAATTTTCACAATGTTCTCTATTAAAGGTCTGAGTCAATTAAACATTTTTATGAGAATATGTACACTGCTGTTTGAAAACAAATGCTATTGAATCAAACATATCTAGACGTAAAAATGTCATTTGAGCAACTGTGCATGGAACGTGACCTTCTAAAACATCAATTCTGAATTGCTTCTGCATACTACAAAGAGCATATTAAACATTTATGGAAAAATATATGATATTTCAAGCATGGAGAATGACAGCTTCAGCACTATGGAAGAATGACTACACAGCAAATAGATTTCTTGGACCAATCAAGAAACATCTTTGAATTCCAAAGTCATTAAACTCTATTTGTTCATAATATGATACATGGATGTTCACACTTGCAGGGCTATGTTTTCTTGCACATTAGTGGCAGTCAGTGTGAATAATGTAAAATAATGAACATTTTTTTGCATGTAGATTTTATAATCACAGTCTATTACACAGTTTATTGTAGTTGATCAAATTACAGATTTCTTTTTCTTCATCTTGATGGTAGAGCTAACATGAAGTGATAGATGAAATAAACATTTGACTTCAGTTCTCTGTTTTGTTTTCTCTTTTGCCACTTTGAATCCAAATTTGCTTTTATTTCTTGCATGCCAGCCTGATAGAGCACTTAAATCATGGCACAACAAATAATGGTATAAAAAAACCAATATAAAAATATCAGCAAAACACCATACCATTATAATAAATACTATGAGGTAGATTTCAAAAGAGAGAAGAGTGAAGTAAAATCATTAAGAAAATATTCAGCTGAAACTCACTAGATAGGTTCTCAGATGGATATTCCCCTACATCTAGCACATCCCTAATAAACATATATGAAATAGAGATGGTATATATGCAAATCTGTCACATGCATATTCATTAGCGGTATCCTAATTGTGCATAATGGTTGTAAGAAGATGTTGAAAAGTAAGGATGAGAGTAAAATTCCTTGTAGCTCTCCTTGCTCCAATATGAAGGGTACTGAGTGGTGATTGTGATTTTCATTTGGAGTTGTTGATGAGTAAGGTAAGATCTGAGTCATGGTAGCGTGGTTCCACCCAATCCTATTTGCCTTGATGTCCAGGAAAAACAGGATAAATCCTCTGTTAGGTTTGTCCAGACC
This sequence comes from Ichthyophis bannanicus, assembly GCA_033557465.1. Taxonomy (NCBI): domain Eukaryota; kingdom Metazoa; phylum Chordata; class Amphibia; order Gymnophiona; family Ichthyophiidae; genus Ichthyophis; species Ichthyophis bannanicus. The sequence continues at coordinate 56,386,637 of CM066035.1, forward strand.
TTTTATTAAGTTGTCAGTGAGGGCAACAAGTAGTGTTTCCACCTCATGTCTTGGTCTGAGTCCATATTGCTGGGAGGTCAAGTGGACAGTGAGAGTCCTGAAGCTGAATTCTTATTATTTTTTCTATTATTTTTGCTAGGAATGGCAGGCTGGCAATTGGTCTGCAAGAGCCTGGTTGTGTTTTGTCACACCCCTCCTCAAGAAACCCTCACTTGATCCCACATGCCCTTCTAACTATCGACCCATCTCCCTCATTCCCTTCATATCCAAACTATTAGAACGAGCAGTCTACAGTCGCTGCCTCGACTTCCTCACCTCTCAGGCCCTCCTGGACCCACTTCAATCTGGCTTCCGTCCCCTATACTCCACTGAAATGGCACTCACAAAAGTCACAAACGACCTACTCCTGGTTAAATCCAAGGGCCTCTACTCTATCCTCATCCTTCTTGACCTTTCTGCTGCCTTTGACACCATTGACCACGACCTTCTCCTCATCACCCTCTCCTCGCTTGGCTTCAAGGACTCCATACTATCCTGGTTCTCCTCCTACCTCTCCCATCGCTCATTCAGTGTATGCTCTGGTGGCTCCTCCTCCTCCCCTACCCCGCTCCATGTAGGTGTACCCCAGGGATCTGTCTTGGGTCCCCTCCTCTTCTCTCTCTATACCCAAGGCCTTGGCGTGCTTATCTCCTCCCGTGGCTTTCAGTACCATCTCTGTGCCGATGACTCCCAAATCTACCTCTCTATACCTAATATTTCTCCGGCAACCCAGTCCAAGATCTCTGCCTGTCTTTCAGACATCGCTGCCTGGATGTCTCATCGCCGATTGAAATTGAACATGACCAAGACTGAACTCCTCGTCTTTCCACGTAACTCCTCCCCCTCACTTCCCCCTCTCTCAATCCAAGTAGACGGATCTACTATCCTTCCTGTCCCCTCGGCCCGCAATCTAGGGATTATCTTTGACACCTCTCTTTCCTTCTCCACTCATATCCAGCTTGTAGCTAAGACCTGCCGCTTCTTTCTCTACAACATCAACAAAATCCACCCCTTCCTCTCTGAACACACTACAAAAACGCTTATCCATTCCTTAATCTCCTCTCGCCTTGATTATTGCAACCTACTCCTCGCTGGTCTTCCCATGAGCCACCTCCTTCCCCTCCAATCTATACAAAATCACGCTGCTTGACTAATCTTCTGCCAGCCTCGCCATGCCCATATTACTCCTCTCCTCAAGTCGCTTCAGTGGCTCCCTGTCCAGCTCCACATCCAATTCAAGCTTTTCCTGCTGACCTATAAATGCATTCACTCTATGGCCCCTCAATACCTCTCATCTCTTATCTCTCCCTATGTCCCCTCTCGTAATTTGCGCTCCACTAACAAATCACTTCTATCAATCCCTTTCACCCGCACCGCGAACTCCCGACTGCGCTCCTTTCACCTTGCTGCACCCTACCCCTGGAACAGCCTAACTGCATCTGTGCACCAGGCATCCTCCCTGGTCCTCTTCAAATCCAGGTTGAAGACCCACCTCTTCACTGTTGCATTCAGATCCTGACTCCTTCCTCATCCTACCCTAACCCCCGTCAATGTTTATGACCAAACTACAGACCAATCTGTACCACACCATACCTTGTGCAGAACCGGCAAATGCTCTGTGCTGTTCTAACTAATGTACTTTCTAATTAGATTGTAAGCTCCGATGAGCATGACTCTGACAGGCAGGGACTGTCTCTTGTATGTTGGCTACCTCTTATAGGTTAGCTGTACAGCGCTGCATGCGTGGCGCTATATAAGTGCTGAATAGTAATAGATCCTTTTCTTATTGGGCAGATGGAGGTGTTCTTTAGTTCCAGTGGCAGATATCCTTGCTGGAGTGATAGTGTTGCTATTTTGAGGATTGTAGGGGTTAGTTCTGCACTTTAAATTTTGATAAAACTCACTGGACAGGGGTCCAGTGTGGATGTGGTGGTTTTAATGTTATCAATGATTTGTTCCAGTTGTTCAGATGAGATACTAGTGAACAAGTCCCCTATGTTTTCGACTTGTTTGTGATTTTGTATTATCTGTGTTGTTGTGGTGGGTGTCGTATTCTTTTGAGGAAGCATTTGTGTCAAGGTTATCTGAGTTGTGGATGATTTGTGGTAGGATTTTCTCTAGGAATTCTTTATTTCTGAGGTGGTAGAATCTACAAGTTGTGGCCTGAGCATGAGCATCTGTCTGATTATATTGTCTGGATGGTAGCTGGAAGTGGATTGCTTTGTGGTCTGACCGTGGGATTGCATATGTCGTGGGTGGATGGGTGGATGAGCATTTGTTGCAGGGTGAATATCATGTCGATTTTATTTCCTTTACTGTGTGTTAGTTCATTGATGAATTGTGTATATTTCAGGGCTTCCATAACCTCTAGGAAGGACTTAGTGGTCTTGGGTGTAAGGGAGGAGAGGTTGAAGTCACCTAGGAGAAGTAGTTAATTGAAGTGAGTCTGGTGGCTGCATACCATTTCTAGTAAGGCAGCAAGGTCATCTGGACAGATGCTTGGGGACTGTATGCTAGGCATAGGGTCAGGACATTGTTGGTGATAGGGTATTTAAGCCCTTGTCTGTGCTATTGTTGAGGGTGTGGAATTTGAATCAATCATTCTCTGGCTAAAATGAATACTCCTCTGCCTTGGCACTTGTTTCTTGTGCAACTGAATATGTTGTAATTGGGTGTTAGCAACTGATTGAGTAGCACATTATCTGATTCTATGAACCAGGATTCTGTTATATATATGGGGCTCGATATTCATCTGGGCAGGCTATGCGCCGCTACAGCGCATAGCCCTGTCCACGGACCCCTAATCCTGGATATTCAATGCTGCAGTGATGGCATTGAACATCCGGATTTGGCATACAGAGGACACCACCGCAGAGCCTAATCGGGTAGCAGCCACTACCTGGTTAGCGATCTGTGGCTAAAACTAGGTGAGCCAAGAGTTGGCCTAGTTTTAGCCATGGATCACTAACTGGGTAGTGGTGCAATATCGGCACTACTAGGATAGTGGCAGTATCCATCTCCACTCCACCCTGTAATGCCCCCAACACACATTGAAGCTAACAAGATAGCATTGAGGCGTGTAGGGGACATAGAAGGGGATATTCAATGGCACTAACCATGTAAGTGCCATTGAATATCACCATTTAAGGCATTTTCATTGTTTACTGGGCTGTAAACCGTGTAAATGCCTTTCAAAAATCGGGCAAGTGATGTACAAGCTGTTGTCAGTGAAGAAGCCAGCAAGGATCTATATCTTGTTACGTGTGCATCATGTGTTGATTAGGCACATCTTAGTTGGTATGTATTGGTTGCAGTATCTAAGTGAAGGGTGATGGGTAGAGTGTGTTGTGGTTTGATTCGAATGAGGTACTGATATGGTTTGGTTCTTGATGTGGTGAAAGGGGAGATTAATACGTGATGAGGATAAGGTTGAAAGATTGGTGTGTGAGTGGAGTGAGGTGCCTATAGTGTGATGTGTGCTATGAGAACAATAAGGTATAGCAGGCAAAGTAGGGTGGCTAGTGATGCCATGCTTGAATTGGCTGAAAGGTGTGTTGTATGCTATAGTTTTGAGAGGTATGGGCGGTTTAGTAGTGGCATGATGGTTTGGGTGTTGTGGGATAGGTTAAACTGTGGGTATCTCTGTGATGTATGGGTGCCTGCTCCAGTGCCAGCTCTTGCGTGAGTCACTTCAGGAGAATCTTGTTATCCTCTTCAATGTTGTAGGGTTGTATGTAAGGTTTGTGCTCTCCTATTTATGTGATAGAGTTCTGTTGTGCGTCTGTTGCTCTTTTCTGCATGGGAGTTCTTTACCTGCTCAGTATTATGTGGTATGTTGGGGGAGGATATTATCTCCAAGCATGAAGGCAGGTCTTAAGCACGCTGGACACTTGTGCGGGTGAACAATAAGAGGCTGGGGTTCAGAGGGGTGATGCTGGTTAGAGTAATCATTGAGGAGGCTTCTGAAGTTGAGGATGCGGTACGGTTTTGCCTGGGTTTTGTTAGACGCACCAGCTTGGTTTCAGTGTGTTCTACTTCTTCGTGCCACTGCAAGGGCCACCTAAGGGCCCTTTGGCATGACCCTTAGGTATGGGTCCTTAGGCGCGGGCATCTTGGGGTCGGGGGTTTAAATCGCCCACAGAGGAGAGAATTGGTCAGAGGGAGGAGCTTCCCTCTGTGATATTGTCCCAGTGGCGATCATGCAGCGCAGTGTTCTTTTAGTCCAGCAGATGCTAGACGTGGAGTTCAATATCAGCTGTTCTCTGCTGAGCCGGGAGATTAATGCTGATGCTGCCAAGGAGTGGTGCCAGGTTGTCAATCCCTTGTATCAGGTGTGCCTTGGGTTGGGGGTTTAAATCTCCTGCCGGAGCAGGGGCTTGATCAGAGGAAGGAGCTTACCTCCCCTCTGTTATACTGTCCCGGTGGCGATCGTGCAGCGTGGTGTTCTTGTAGTTCAGCAGATGCTGAACGTGGAGTTCAGGGTAGGTTGTTCTCTGCTGAGCCAGAAGATTAGTGCTGCTGTTGCCAAGGAGCAGTGTCAGGATGCCAATCCCTTGTCTCGGGCGCGTCTTAGGGGTATCTTTACTAAACCGCCTTAATGTGCGCTCTGCCACGTTATTGCACGATAAGGTACCTTATCGCGCAATAATGACGCTTTATCGGGCGCTGAGGCACCTTAGCATGTAATAACGTGCGCAGCGGCACAAATGAGCGCTGAGGGTGGAGAAAGGCTCCCGGAGGGCAGAGTAAGGCTCCCCAGGGGCGGAGAGAGAGGGTCAATGGGCGGAGAGTGGGAGGGGAGAGGCTCCCTGCACACTAATGCTGTGAAATTCGTGGCTGAAAACTAACGCCAGTGAAACCCTGGCTTTAGAGCTGATTTAAAGGGAAAATAAAACATTTCCGTCAGCAATGTACAGCAAAACCAGGGAAACCTACCAAAGGTGATAAGTGTGATACATGTGCACAGAACAAAAGGGCAAATAAACTGTGAAAATGACCAGCAGAAAATGTAATAAAAACATAACCACGCTGGCTAGTAGTGGTTTTAATGGGAAACATCAAAAAACACTCCCGAGAAAGCTCCAAAAAAAAAAATATGAATTTTGGAAGGGTCTATGCTCCATCCCCATACAAGGTGAATGAGCCCACAGTGAAATTGCGCTGAGCAGGGTTTTCCCACTCCATTGGGCAGGTTTCCTATGGCATGCACATGTTCCGCAAAGCAGGGTGAGCATGTCGGAACGGGCAACTGGACAGATGCTTGAAAAAGGGACACAGAGGGCTGCAGGCGGCACATGTTGTGGTGCAGCTGGGCCACAGTGCGGACTAGGGTGATGCCTAGGTGGCCCATAGGAATGCTGAAACAGTAGTGCAGCCAGACAGCAACTGATGAGGCCCAACATGGGCACGAGTGTGCTTCCCACAGTGTCACAGGGGAAAGTACCCAGCAGGTACCACCAAGGGCACAGAACATTGGCAGGCGGTGCTGGGGGGAAGCGTGGACAGATATGCAGGTACCCCTACCCCAGAACCTGCACCATAGGCAGCCGCCTACCCACACACTGGATGGCCTGAGTCTGAGCTCCACCAGCACCACCAGCAGAAGGGCATGTCAGCAGGGTGGCAGAGGGGTACTGGTGGTGGAGGGGGCAGTGGCAGCTGCCCAGAGCAGACCGTGGCCTAGCCCTGTGTAGGTGGGTGCCATGCACTGCAACAGACAGGTCCTGTCTGACGAACAGTCATGATATCCCCCGGGAATGCACTGTCTCTATGGCAACACGGTGGTGCAGTGCACACAGCCAGTGTTTTCAGGAGCAAACAGTCACAGGTTCAAGTCCCAGCTGTGGTTCCTGCCAACCCAGCCCCCACATTTTTACCCACTGCTAATACAGACAGAATCTTTATTGCAGATGATGTAGACATGTCCAAAACACCTACTTTTTACCCTACAGAGCACAGACACCATAAACATGCGCATTACCTAGATCAGAGTCTCCCAAATGCAGTCCTGGAGGGCCAAACACCATTCAGGTTCCATGCTGCCTCTAATAAATAAGGCTGTGCTGCATTTCTATGCACCGCCCCCATGGTATGCAGATGTATCTCATGCATATTCATTATGGACAGCATGAAAACCCGAACAGTGTTTGGCCCTCCAGGACTGGAGTTGGGAACCTCGGCCCTAGAGCAGCGGCCAACAGGGGCAGACACACCCGCACCCACAGGCTCCATTATCCGAAGCCTCCTGGAGAGGCAGGATGTTGGGCCCTGCATGCATCTCCCAATACTAGCACTTGCATACTGTAGCAATGCCACCCTAAACATGGGAAAACTGTACACAGCTATGATAACTGGCAGATAGCAATTCCTACGTTAAGCACAATTGGCTGATTGAGCTGCATCATAGCAACCTTTCTGATGTCTGTGGAGTGTGCCTCAGGTCTGGTGTCTGACAGAGTGACCCCAACAGTATTGCGTACCATAGCCATGCCTGCACTGTGCCCTTGACTGGTGAGGTGGCCAGGGCTGCCAAACACCTCTATAGCTGCACAATGCTGGCATAGGTGTGTGGAGTGTGTGTCTGTCTATCCAGTGTGTGGTGGCTGCCAACACCCTCCACAGCCCACACTGCTAGCACTGTTGCCAGTATTGGTCTGACAATGTGCATAATGAGGAGCAAAGTACTGTGGGAAAAGCCTGGATAGGGTGGCCTGGCCTGGCTGCATCTGCACAGGGCATAGGGCAATGGCTCGGACATTGTAGTGCCTGGCCACCACCTGCACAGGCAGGGTGGCCACAGCATGTCCTGCTGGGAGGTCACTCTCACCCTGACTGAGCAGTGACCACGGCATGGCTAGGTTCCCCCATAGTGTTATATAGTATTTATCTCATGTGATATATATGGGTTCTCTTTTGGGGCCCAATCACTAACTTATCTGCTTGGTGTGTATATTGACATCCCAGTTCTGGGTACATGCATCTCCTCCAGGAACATGCACTATGGACTAGCTAGCAGACTGTTTGCAGCTAGTATGTGTCTTGTTGCTGCACCTTGCAGGGTGCAGTGGCTGGAGGCTTGCTGCTGGAGAATGTCAGATAGTGGTGGGGGGCAGCTGAGCATTTTCAGGCCTACTGTCTGTGTGCTATTGCTTTATGGATGTGTACAGATCTGCATTGACTGTCCTTTAGGGTGTCTGTTCCCCAGCAGGACTGGGGTTGATGGTCCCCTTTCCTGCCACCATTGCAAGGGGGTAGAATGTTTCCCACCCTGAGCCCCAGAGGGTGGTACATAATCTGCCTATGGGTCCAAACACCCACCCACCAACCATGGCACCACCACAGGATATGCACTATTCTGGAGGCATCATAGCCCATAGGGTTAGACATGACTGTGAGACACAGATGTATCCTAGGTGTGTCTGCAGGAACTACCTATCACACACAGTAGCACTGATGGGGACCTGCAGCATGGCGTATATCAGCCATGAAAGGTGCTGTGGACCTGGTGCCGGGTGCCCCACCTCACCCTCAGGGTGAGCACAGTACCCGTACAATGTGACGGTCTGTAGTTACTCTGCCAGTAACACACACGGTCAGTACCCCCTACCAGGCTGAGGTGCTGTGGGGGTGCACACGGTCAGTTCCCCCTACCAGGCCGAGGTGCGTGGGGGTGCATACCCCATCTTGTGATCATCTGTAGACTGCTGATTTGCATGTGCAGTGCATAATGGCTTCTGTGTTTGCATGTCTGCGCGCCTACTTAAGATTACTGCGCGTTAACGTGCTTAGCGGCGTCTTGCCCGATAATGTGCGCAGCGCACGTTATCGCGCGATAATCCCATTTTGCTACATTAAGACCAAAACACCCACTCCTTTTATGGCAGCCTGCACACTATCGCCGGGTGCACGTTAAGACGGTTTAGTAAACATACCCCTTAGAGTTGATATCCTGCTTATGGTCAATGAAGACCCTAAAGTGGCTTACAGTTAAAAATCCATACAATACATAGACAATATATAACAATGCAAAAGACACTATAACCTCCTCTCTCCTCCTGACCCAGTACTTCTGAAACTCAATTTGCCCCCTCCCCTCTCCCCCAATGCCTCACAGAAAAGCCATGTCTTTACCCCTTTTCGAAACAATGGAAATTTTAATTCATCTGCACCTCCACCGGAAGACTGTTCCACAGCTCTGACGCAAAACATCAAAAATTTCAGTAATAGATAACTGGATCTGTGGAAAACAGAGTACCTGCAATGCACATGAAGTCAGTCACAAGGATTAGAACTATGGGGATGTAACAAATCAACCAAATACATTGGCACTCCCATTCGTAAAGATTTTAACACCATGCATAAAATCTTAAATCTGAGTTTTTGCTTCAGTGTTAACCAATTTTCTTGCAACAGAGGTGTCACATATTCATGTTTACCCTTCCATCCAATACCTGCCCCTTTCTATGGTTTCTTAGGGGCTTGTTTAATAAGCCCTGCACCAGTAAAGTTTGTGTGGGCCATGTTACTTGCACAGGGCTTTCAGCTAACTGCCGGGAAGTAGGTACATCCATCCTCCTGCAGCTTTGGCACTTTCATATGGCAAAATGGCTGTGCCATGCCAGAAAAAAACCATCCCATTCAGTCATTGCCTTGATGCATGTTACAAGGATAGCATGGATTTTTGGCATGGGTCTGCATGCCACTTTCCAGCACCATGCTGAACGGTGCACTAATCTCAAGCTATCCTTTAATAAACATGCTCTTTAGTTTATATGTACCTGAATGTAACTCGCCTAGAACTACCATTGGAAAGGCGTGAGCTAAATACTAATAAATGAAATAAATTATATGTGAAAGGCCAAGATTAATCATTACCATTTTGTCAAGGCCTGATAGACTGAGCTTTTTTCCCATAGACACAGATCAATAGTCAAAAGATTTGTCCATAAGGTTACCAGAATTTTTGAAGGCAAATCCGGAACATTTATCTGAAGTGGGAGGGGGGAGGTGGGAGGTGTATTAACCATTGTGCTACACCTCTGTTTCTGTGTTTACATGTCAGCGCGCCTACTTAAGATTACCGCGCGTTAACGTGCTTAGCGGCGATTCGCCCGATAATGTGCACAGCGCACATTATCGCGCGATAATCCCGTTTTGCTACGTTAAGACCAAAACGCCCACTCCTTTTATGGCAGCCTGCACACTATCGCCAGGCGCACGTTAAGACTGCTTAGTAAACATACCCCTAGGACTTTTAGCTTGCTGTGATTGGACTCTGCCTTGGCTTTTACCTCAAACCATGTTGGGCACCCACCTGGACATTCAACATGCTATCTCCATTGGTGAGTACCAAATCCAGCATCAAAATTTCCCTGGTTGGTTCTTTCACCTGTTCGCTAAGCAATGCTTCTTGGAAGGTATCCATAATCTTTTTACTTCTTTCCAGATTTGTAGAAGGAATACTCCAATCCACATCTGGTAGATTAAAGTCACCCAATATGATCACTTCTCCCTTCATGGCTATCTTTGCAATATCATTGATCGAGTCTCTATCCTTTTCCTCAGTTTAATTTTGAGTCCTGTAGACTACACTAGCGTGGATGATAGTGCCATCTCATCTTTCTAATGTAATCTAACACACTTCTTCTTTTCCCCATGTCCCCTGAATTTCAGCAGCTTTAATATTGCGTTTGACATATAAGACTACTCCTCCTCCTCCTTTTCTGTCTTCTCTATATCTTCTAAATAAATTATAGTCAGCTATGGCTATATCCAATTCCAGCAACTCGTTAAACCATGTTTTGGTAATGGCCACAATGTCCAAGTGCATTTTTACCATCAGAGCTTCCAGGTCAGGAACTTTGTTGGCTAGACTTTGAGTATTTGTGCTTATTGCCTTCCAGCTATTTTTGGTTGGCTTGCTTGTATTTAGAATGTATTTTATCCCAGATTCCTCTTCCCTGTTGTCATTAATGTGTGGATTAATATGCTTACCTTTACCAATGTTATGTTTTTGTTGGGAGTGACATCCTGAACTTGTTTTTTTTCCCATCCATCAACCCCTTTCCCTAGTTTAAATGCTTGTCCACATAGGGCCCGATGTAGAGACACAAATAGTGGGGTTGGACTTCCTGGTAGGACATCCAACCCCTGTTCTGGCCTGGCACTCAATTATGAGTTCATCCCTCCCCACACATACTGAAAAGTAGTGCAGGGATCACTAGATGGGGCGGGAGAGGGAGGGATGGAGGCAGAGAGTGGGCAGAGCGGGAGTGGGCTAAAGCACCCAGATGTGCAGGGCCTATTCAGGAGAGATAGACGTGGGAGGTGGAATAAGTCCCACTGACTGCGGGGTTCGGGCCAGGTAGTCCCACCAAATTGGCCAGACAAATGCAGGGGTGCCCCCACCACCAGATCATGGCCCTGACCTCCCGTGCTGAGGATCAGGCGGTGCGGAAATGAGGGTTTCCTCCATTGCAGCATTTCTGCGCTCCTGCTGGGCAATGGCACACCAGCAGGATCATAGGGCAGGTTGAACGGGCTATAGGGAGAATGTCCTGCACCACTGAATGGGCCATCTATGTGCCTGATCCTGCAACCATGAGACCATCTAATTCCTGTGGTTTCAGAATCGGGTGCAATTAGGGGCCATTCTTTTTTTGGATGTCCAGACAGCCTGGACGTGCTCCTTGTTGGAATCGGGCTCATATTGCCTAAATTTTTCACTTAGGATCCTTTTTCTTGCCACAGAGAGATGCAGTCCATCAATACAGTACAGCTCTTGTTGTTCCATCTATTGCCCCAATTGCCTATATATCTAAAATCCTTCTCATTTACACCTTGTTTGGAGCCACATATTAAAGTTGGTTATGTGATGCAGCCTCTCTTCCCTATTACCATGAACAGATAGAACTTCTGAGAACACTATAGTGTTGACAGTGGATTTATGTTTCCCTCCCAAAATCTGGAAGTCCCTTTGTATTGTAGAGATACTGTTTCTAGCGGGTCATTTGTACCCAAGTGGATAACATCAGTCTTAGAATGCTTACTTTCCACATTGACTACGAGGGTTTGTGTTCCTGCTGGCTGAAGAACGTGGAAGGCATTTGACCATCGAGTGCCTTGGATTGTGTTCCCAAGTTAATCCCTCTGATGATGGAGTCTCCAAGTAATAATAATTTCCTGTTTTGTGATTTTTTGTTCATATTTGGGGCATTACCAGTAGATTGGATGTTAACCTTCTCATTTAAAGTCACTACAGCTTCCACTAGTTTTGCATTCTCATTTTTCAAAGCGGAAAATTTGTTTTAATACAGTTTTGTTAACATGAGTGAGAACTTTTTAATATGCACTAAGGGACATGCTTACTAAAAAGTATGATGGTAGCATGTGGTTGGGCTGCAAAACCAATGTGAAGCACCACACCAGTTTCAGGTAGCATTAAGTGCACCTATGCAAATGGCATCAATTGTGATTGGCACACACCCATAATGAAAATAAATTATTGCAGAAAATTTTAATTTATACTTCTTCTCTCCTCTTAAAATTCAGTTCAATATATTCATGTATTCCAAATTTTCAGTTTCTTACACATTTCTAATATACTTCATATAATCCTCGATGGACACTACAGTCTCCTTCTACCACTGACAGTAGTTCATTCATTGACTGCTAGAAGCTTTCAAGCTTTTGTTAAGCAACTTCTCATCATCGCTCCCTTATGTCAACCAACAAGATTTTTTAAATTGATTAGAAAGGCCCAAGATATAGAGATTTGAAGGAAGATAGCATTGAAAGGTATCTCATCTTCCTGTCATGTATGGGCTGTAGATCCAAAATATACTTAAAACCATCACAAACCACTGCCGATGGTTTCACTGCTCTTCCACAACTTCATCAGGGATTTCTCTAAAAAACAAAATGACTCACTCAAAAATCAAAAAACAAAGAACAAAGATCAAAAACTGTGAAATAGAGCACCATACCTTGCCTGATGTTCAGTCTGCTCAAACCCCCAGAAGGCTGCGTCTGCGTGCTTATATATGGGAGTCCTCAACAAAGGCTACCAATAAATATCAGTCACAGTTAATAAAACCAATTTCACTCAATCTGCCCATTCAGTCCCATAGAATGCAATGTTTGCCACCGAAAAATAAATTGCTGTTCCCATTGGCACAACAGTTTGGTAAAATTCCCACCCACTGTCCCCTTAAATTGTTTAACAATAAAGCATCTCATCTCTTAAATAGAATGTTGCGCTGTGATCCAATGTTCCACCAAGGGTGCTGACTCCTTGCATCTTACAGATGACAAATGTTCTTTTTTTTAATTTTAACTTTATGCAATTTTACAATAAGATCAAGATAACAATCTTGTACAGAAATTGAGAAATGATGGAGCAAACATATCTTATATTGAAAAGTACAATCCAGGTAACAAAAAACAATCAAATCCCACTTTAGTCCACAAAAAGGGAGATCCAAGAAAAGAAAAGAATTGAAATAACCTATACAAAGGAAAATAACACAAGCATATACAGCCAGTAAATAACATCCACAACGGTTCAGTAGGAGGCCCCGTCGGACAACCCTCACAATGGGAGTTCAGAAAGGACAGCAGTTGGGAGGGCTCATAAAAAATATAGGAACAAGTTTGATATTTGATCAAACATTTACATGGGAACTTAAGGAAAAAAGAGGTTTCCCAACTGCTGGACACAAGGGAAAAGGAGAAGAAACTTGCATCTCCTTCGTTGAGTTTCACGAACCAGATCAGGATACATTCTTATCAAAAGCCCTTTAAACTGAATATTCCTTTTCTTAAAAAACATCTTCATTAATCACTCTTTATCTGATAATAGTGTCAATGTAATCAACATAGTAAAAGGTATAACTGTATCATCTTGAGAAGTCTCCAGAATATCAGTTAAATTTAGCACTTCAGCTTGGCCTACCCCCGCAACTTTCCTTGAAACATTATCCTTTTTTCACATGGAAGATAGTAAGAATTAACAACCGGCAGGTGTGATTCTGGATGGTTACCTAAAATATTTATAAAGTAACTGTGGAGCATATCCTTAGCAGATATAAATGACACTCGAGGAAAATTCAACAAACGCAAATTAGCCGCTCTCGCAAAATTTTCCAAAGTCTCCAACTTAGTGGAAATTAAGGAAACCTTTTTAATATGTATATCAGAACGTTCCTCCACCAGATTAACTTGTGATGGACTGCAGCAAGGGAATTTTGGAGTGAAAGTACCTTATATAAAGTTTCTTCAATAACCTCCAAATGTTGTTGCACTGTTTGAGCCAACAAAAAGTGGTAGCAAAGCTGCACCCAGCTGAACGATGGCATTCCAAATCAATTCTAAAGTGAAGATTTCTGGGCATCGAAGAGAAAAATCCAAAGAGGATGCCGCCATCGCCACGGAACATTCTTCTGAATCTCCCACTGTCAGTGTCCGACTCTGTATGACAGTCTCCTCTACTATCTATCCTCCACCTGATAACACAAAAAGGACGTTGCACCTCTGCTGACCCAGAAATAGCACCACTCTCTCAGCTGGGAGTCCCGAAACAGCCCCTCAACTACCAGCATGCACATTAATGCTATCAGCATCAGGACACCGCAGCTCCTCCAGCGATTCCTGGATGCAGCGCTCCTTCAATGGTCACCATGCTATGGGGGAGACAAGAGTCGCTACCTGAGGACAGCACTAAGTCACCAATCAGGCTTAACTCCCCTGACAAAACCAGTTGCTGAACTGGCCAGCTAAGAAACGCGTCCATCTGACCAAAAGCAGAAGGTAAAGGAGAGGAGTTGGGGAAGCCAGAGAAGGGCATGCAGCCCCCTTTCCTGTCCACTTCCAACCCATTCAAATGCCAGCCGCTCAAGCATGCTTGCATTCCGCCATCTTGGACTCCCCCACCTGTCTTTCCATAGATGACAAATGTTCAATAACCCTGGTTTTAAACATACGGGTAGTCTGATCAATATACAGGGTGGCCCAAAAAAAGTGAGAACATCTCATAAATTAAAAGCTTAAATAGTTTACTTATTTACCTTTTTTAGCTATATAACGTCTTTATTTCGACAATTTCCGGTCGCCATCTTTGTTTTTTTAATTTGTCAATCGTTTACATCTGTCTTTTTGAATTTTTTTTTATATTTATACTTTATTAATTTTCAAATACACCAGAGTAAAACTACGTGTAATTAGAATACAGACATCAAAAAGGAAATATCTAATCATCAAAAATAACATAAACTTGGTATAGACCTCAAAATACCCCTCTATAAGGTTCCAAGAAAAAAGAAATTAATCCAAAGATAACAACCAATAGGCCATACAAGTAGAGCTTAGATGGAACTTGTGGCAGCCGGTACGGGGCCCAAACCCTCCCCTTCCCTACCCTCAAGAAACAATTTCAATTGCAGGGGTTCAAAGAAAAGAAACTGCTTGGTATTATGAATTATTATACACTTACATGGTCTTTTTGAATTTTTAAATAACTTATATGCTACGAGATGTTCTCACTTTTTTGGGGCCACCCTGTATATACTCTATATACACCAAATACTTTTGCATATATGTTCTCTGTAAATAAGTTATGCTTCAGTGCATCTCTCGCTTGTCACTCCCCCCCCCCCACTGAGCCTCATAATGTTTTTTGTAAATGTGTGTTTCATAATAAGTTCCTTGTAAACGTGTGAGTTATAATGTAAACCGCTTTGATTTAAGAGAAGGCGGTATAGAAAAACCGTTAAATAAAATAAAATAAATAAATATATATATTTTTTCATAGGGGCAAAGAATTGCATATAACTACCCCTGAACCAGTACATGCAGTGGACCCCTTCAATGAAAATATGAACCGCAATTTTGGATGGGATAAATTGGCATATTTCCATTGTATGTGGACAAACCACACATCTCCCACATTTAAGATGTTTTATAATTGTGCTGTCTTTATCCTGCTCTTCATCATGGAGCTGAGAATGTACAAAATAATTTTTCAATTAATGGCTCCGAGTAAATACAAAATGAGGGACTTCCTCAAAAGCCAGGTGTACATGTAATACTCTGCAATGTTTCAAAATCAAAGACTTCAAATCTTTATATATTGGGACTTTCTTGTTAGCTGATATAAGGGATCGATGATGAGAAGGTATTTGGCAAAAGCTTGAAAGTCTCTAACAGCCAATGAATGAGCTCCTGTCAGTAGTAGAAGAAGGAGGCTATAGTGTCCATTGAGAATTATATGAAGTATATTAGAAGTATGTAAGAAATTGAAAATTTGGAATACATGAATGCATTGAAATGAATTATGAATAGAAGGTAAGAGAAGTATAAATTTATTTTTTCTCTAATCATTTATTTTTGTTTTGGGGAAATTTTGTGAAATTGGATGGTTGATAATCTCATACACATCCATAATGCCCTTCAACTACCATCTGCACGTGCCGTCGACACCTACATTCTACCCCAACGCATGCTATCTCTGCCTAATTTCATGCTAGCCTGTTGCAAGGGTCCCACACTATCTTTTAGAATGACATGCTTATGGCATGCTAAACCCCACACTAAGAGCCTGGTTTAATTAACATGCCCCAGTTGACTTACCACACATTAATTCATAGGCTAACACTCAATAAATCAATGTACTATGCATTATATATTTTAAAGCAAACTAAATAAATAAATGCTAACAAATGTGCCTCTCTACCCACTTTGAAAGCCTTAGTCAGATGAATGTAGAACCTATACAGCATTTTGTAGTACAGTTCTCTCTGAAGAGCATTATCAGAGATTGCACCAGAGCAGCAAACTCTTTACGTATCTATCAACAGCTTTGCCACTCCATCCTCATGCCATTTGGAGCATAACTTAGCCAGAGAACTGACATTCTGTTGCTCATTCACGAAATCAACAGAGCAGAATATAGAAATGTCACCCTCAGAAGACTGAAGGAACAGAATATGAAGTTAGATAGGGTAAAAACATTTGTCTGAATGAACTTTAAAGATTGAAAAAAATGCTTTACTTGTAAGAATGCATACGATTTCATCTTCAAAAGAAAAAATGATGGGTTTTGAAGTAAGCAAATCAAGTTCCTTTCTGACAATACAAGTCCATTCCCTAAAAATATTAAGAGCTCAGTCCTGGTAAATGTCTGCATTGGCAATTAGAAAAAGAAGTTTTCAATGATGGGGCAACTGCAATAAACATTTCCTAGCTGGCTTCCATAGCCATCTCACTGGCTGCACCGCTTTGTTTAATTTAGTGAAAGGCCACATCATTTTGTTAAGGCAACATATAACCAAAGGTTTAGGATGAAACCAGTTGTTTTCCTACTTATTGCGGGCTAAAATACATTTATTCCTGAGCCAGTCTTTAACATGCCCTAACAAGAATGCTTTAGGGCAGAGGTTCCCAACTCCAGTCCTGGAGGGCCAAACACCATTCAGGTTTTCAGGCTGTCCCTAATAAATATGCATGAGATGCATTTGCATGCATTGCCCCATTGTATTCAAATGTGTCTCATGCATATTCATTAGGGACAGCCTGAAAACCTGAATGGTGTTTGGCCCTCCAGGACTGGAGTTGGGAACCTCTGCTTTAGGGAGTACATTCTTTTTGGACAAATGGTAAAATGCAATGAAAGAGGGTTTTTTTCATTTTGTAAACAAACCAAAAATCTATGTTTTTTTCAACATAATTATTTTCTTTGGCTCCACCAGGATGGCAACACTTGTTTTTTTGCTTGATTAGTGATACTCAGGACTAAAAACTAGAGACTTGTAGCTGAAACCAAAGTAAAAAACAATGAATTGCTGTCATCTTGGTAGCAGAAGTTGAGATCTGCCCCTGAGAAGCTCATTGGATCAGAATTTGGTCTCTGATAAAGCAAACACTCCTTGCTAGCCTCATGGGCTCTTCAAGGTGTCTCACCTTTGGCTGTCCAAAGGATAACCATTCGCTGTTATTTTTCCAGCTCTGCAGCTCATTAGTTTTAACATTAAGTTTGCATCCTTTGCTCCTGGGGGCAATGTGTTTGATCCTTGTTGAGCTTGACAGCCAGATAGAGTACAACGACACTGAGAAAACGCAGGAGTCACTTGCCTTGCCCTACTAAAATGTTTTCGTAAGCAGCCAAACAAACATATCCCAGCCTCGCTTCTTCCAAATCCCATGACTGATATTGTGATCATGAATCAGAGACCAGCTCCATTTTCCTGCCATTTATTTTGTGGATTTCAGAAGCTTGTATTAGAGTTCAGAGGGAAAAGATATGAAAATTATCAGGCTGCGAGAAAGAAAGAAGTCCATAGCCAGGGCTTAGGTACAGATGAGCCAGGCAGTGATTGAGTTAGTGTGCCAGAGAAAAGTCAGGGTCTGTGGTACACAGCATCAGTGGGGTTCCCAGTGCTCCCCCGCACTACCCTGTGCTGCCGGCACCCCCTGACCCCCAGCCAGCCCCACAGAGGCAGCATGGCAAAATTATGATTAAGTTGGATTGCCACGGTGCCTCGTGCTCAGGGACCAGTTGCTCTTCTCTCCAACTGGAAGTCTCGTGATTCACCCAGATGCTGGCAACATTTTGCTGAGCACTAATTCAGGGCGTAGTCTTTTTGAAAACATCTGTTATCGCACTTCAAATCGCATTTGCACCTTTCAAAAACTGCCACTGTCGGCCATCTTTTGCCTTTGGGTCTGATGACATCACTTCCTCCTTAATACTTTGCAAATATTTAAAATGTCTATATCATATCTCCCTTGTCCCTCCTCAGGAGTATCTATAGCAGGTAAATCCATTGGGGCAGGATAGACATTTTAATTAGATTGATCCTGCTTATTAAAGAAATAGGGAGATTCTCATGACTAGCTGAAGTCTTTTATAAATTACTGTGTGAATAAGATGTGCCAAGTTTCTAGGAATCTAAATACCTAGATACTTATGTTTCTGATGTTTTCATTCAAAGGGAAGACTCATGTCCAGTTATGCACTGACTTGTCAGTCAGATCCATTGCCTCTGATCTGCCTAAACTGACTTTCAAACTCATTATTACCCTCTTAATATGAAAGATATAAAAGTTGCAGAACTTTGGGATGCTCCTATAAACAAATGCATCAGTAGTTGGGAAAAAGATATTACCTGTATATTTATATAAGAACAGTAGAGTTAGAAGAAATAAATGATGTCTTCAAATGTCATAGAAAATGGATTTAAAATTGTATATGATTGGTATCTTATCCCAGTTAGACTTAAAAAGGTTTATCTACTTCTCTGACATAGAGGATTGATTGTGGCGACAAGGAACTTTATCACATATTAGATGTACCCCATGATTTGTTAGATATTTTGGGGACAACTTTCAAAGAACAATGTGTAAAATCTATAGGTACTGTTTATCTGCAGAAGTTATATTAGCTTTTAAAGAGAAATATTTCCCTTTGAAAAATTAACTCAGAAGTATGCGCATACATCTACATCTACTACTTGTGTGGGTACTTTTTCTGTGAACATGTACATGCATATTTGTGGAAATCTAAGCATGTACACATAGCCCCCTTGTCAATACTAATAGTGTATATACTTAAGCACATATGTGTTGGACAGTTTTCAAAACCCCATTTCTGTGCATAACATCTGCACTATTCAACATGTAACCTCCTCAAATATTAGAATCTAATACAAGAGAGTCAGAATTTCCCTTTTTTTTCTTCTAGCTATGATGTTGACATATAAATCTTTGTATATTTCTATAAAACAAATCATTCTCAGATTTAACTGCCTCAGTGTAATTATACTCCACTCACAATTATACAATACACATGCACATTAATCCCAAAGCACAATAATACAATAGCAGTACAGTCAACGATCAAAAGTGGGCAGAGCAATATATGGCCGCTTTTATGGGCTGAAAATCTCAGATGATGAATTCAGGTACTATAGTGTTTCAGAAACAAACACGACTACGTTCAGAATGAGTTGAAATTGAAGCATTTCTCATTTTTATTATATTCATATTTCTGAATTAGCAGTGAGCACAGCAAATGGAAAAAATGCAGTTTCTATTATCTAAATGAGATATCAGAATTTTAAAGTTAGTAGATTCTGGAGTGCATTGATCTTCTCAATATTCCATGATTTCATTTGATGTTCACTAACATTTTCCCCTGCTACAGCCTCACTAATCTTCAAGTAAGACTGTCAATATGCAAAGTGATGAGACCTCAGAAAATATGTTTTTATTTTGGGGTATCTAAATCCTGATTCTCCTATATTAGTATGAGAAAAACCATGATGAAGAAAACTGTAGGAAAAGCTAGCTAGTCTGTTTGGCTTGCCTAACCTTTTTTAATTAGAAATTTGAGTGTACCCTCAATTTATATAAGGTCTACTGGCCTGGGACACTTAAATTCCAACCCACCCTACCTCTCACCCTCACCCCACCCACCTTTCTCCTTTTGCTACAACTGCTGCATCTCTCTCTCAATCAACATGTTGTATATTCAATACAATAACTATAGTGTCTTTATTCTAGGAAGAACCATTTGGAGCCTTAGAGCGTGCCCTCTATGTGTCAAGCTGTCTGCTATGAATAAAAAAATTGACTCTAGTAAGGGAAGAATTAGCTGCAATGAAATGAACCTCCCTTAGGGTACAAATTGAAACAACTCATCACCATTTCCACAAAGAATCAAACAATCCAGGAAGGAATGGATCTCAGTGGGCTCTGGTAGGTTGTGACCTATAACACAGAGACATCCTCTCAATCAAGAGATATCCCTAAATAATTTCTTCTCTTCCTTGGAAAATGAGAGTGCCCAATTAGTAGAAAATGAAGTGACTTTAAATGAGGTTAACACTGAATCAACTGGTAATGCCCCAAATGTGAACAAAAACTCACATACAGAAAACTTCTATTGCTCAGAAACTCCATCATCAGAGGGATTAACTTGGGAACACAATCCAAGGGACAGAGGATGGTCAAATGCCTTCCAGGTTCTTTAGTCGGCAGGAATGCATACCAAATTGTTAGCACAGTCAGTGCAGAAAGTAAGTATTCCAAAATTGATGTTGTTATCTACTTAGGTACAAATGACCTGGCTAGAAATAGTATCTGCACAGTACAAAGGGACTTTCAGCTTCTGGGAGAGAAACGGAAACCTACTGTCAACACTATAGCATTCTCAGAAGTTCTATGTGTTCATGATAAGTGGGAAGAGAGGCTACATCACATAACCGACTTTAATATGTGGCTCCAAACCTGGTGTAAATGAGAAGAATTTAGATATATAGGCAACTGGGGCAATAAATGATATAAGAAGAGGCTGTACTGTGTTGATGGACTGCATCTCTCTATGGCAGAAAAAAAGGATCCTACGTGAAAAGTTAAAGCAATATGTGGACAAACATTTAAACTAGGGAAGGGAGGTGATGGACGGTAAAATACAAGTTTAGGATGTCACTCTCAGCAAGGACATAACATTGGTAATAGTCATCATATTAATCCACACATCAGTGACAAGAGGGAAGAGGAGTCTATACAAGCAAGCCAATCAACAATGACTGGAAGGCAATGAGCACAAATGCTCAAAGTCTAGCTAACAAAGTTTCTGATCTGGAAGCCTTGATGATGGACATGCACTTGGGCAATGCAGCCATTACAGAAACATGGTTTACTGAGTCACATGAATGAGATATAGCCATAGCTGGCTATAATTTATTTAGAAAAAATAGAGAAGGTAGAAAAGGAAGAGGAGTAAATCTATAAGTCAAAAGCAATATTAAAGCTGCTGTAATGCAGGGGCCATGGGAAAAAGAATTGCTGTGGATTGTGTTGGAAAGAGGAGATGGCACTATCATCCACACTGGTGTAGTCTACAGGCCTCCAACTCAAACTGAGGAAATAGACAGAGACTTGATCATTGATTTTGCAAAGGTAACTAAAAAAAGTGAGAAGTGACCATATTGGGTGGCTTTAACCTACCAGATGTGAATTGGGAGTATTCCTTCTGCAAATCAGGAGAGAAGAAAAATGAAGAAGCCGCGGGCAGGATCCCGGCGGCCGACCCTAACCGGGCGCGCGGCCGGTGCGAGGACCCTGCGCGCGGCCGCGGCCAGTTTAAATTCATTGGCTCCCGGCGGTGGCAGCCACGCGGGAGCCAATGAGGGAAGATCCTTGCGGTGTGGTGGGTGGTGGGAGTCGGCGGGCAGCCTCCGCGTGGTCATTCACGGCGGAGGCTGCTCGGGGGTGCCGGCTTTTCCTGCTCTCTCCCCGCGGCGCGTGAGCTCTCCAGGGGGTTTCCTGCCAGGGGCGCTCGCCGGCTGTGGTGGGAGACGGGAGGCTGAGCGGGGGGTGAGACGCTGCGGTGGGGTTCCGTCGTGCTGGCGGCGGGCCTCCCTTTCCCGTCGGTCCTTCTTCCTGCCCGGCATGGCCCATACCGCTGTCCTCGGGCTTCCTCGGGATAGCCGTCGGTTGGGCGGCGTGAGCGGGTTCGTGGCTGAGCGGGGGGAAAAGACAGAGCAGCACTGAGACGACGAGGGCGCGGTGGACATCCTGCTGGTGCAGAGCTGTGCTCGGTGCACAGTCTGCCTCGTGCTCCGGATCGGATGGCAACTTGAGAGGAGCAGCGGCCCGGCATTGAGATAGGTGAGGACCGTAGGGGGTGGTGGGGCTTGGGGGAGGGCGGGAGCTCGACGTGTGCCGACTCCAGCGGAGAAGGCCGCTGCACACTGGGTGGGGGTTTCACCAGGTATCCACGGTCCAGGAGGCTATGGACGGGGTACAAATCTTTTGTGCAAGGCTCAGTCTGTCAGGGCACCTGAAGGTACTGAGCGAAAGTTCATACAGTGACATAAGGAGCGGGGTGTGGGCGTTCGGGGCCCCTATAGGTGCTGCCCTCGGGCGGGGGGAAGGGTTGGCGAGGGGGGGGGGAGCTGCGCGCTAGAGCCCCTTCCCGGTGGGCCCGGCGGGTTAGAGGTGCCCGCTTCAAAGGTGGGGTGGTCGGGGGGAGGCTATGGGGGGTGGGGTGGTGAATGATGGGGGATTTGGGTGCAGTAGTAGGGGGGAGCAAGGGGGGCTCGGGTAGATATGGGGAGTGTATGGCTGGGTCTGGGGGTGGTGTCTGGTGGGCCTTTGCCTGGGGAGTCCTAGAGTGGAGGGGGGGGCAGACGGGATTTAGCGGGACCGGTGTGGGGGGGGCACTGGCCACTTGCTTGGTCTCTAGCGGTTCCCCTCTTGCCTTCTCCCCCCCCCCTGTGTTTTTGCTTATGTTTCCACAGGGGCCAGCGCAGAGGGCAGCGAAGCGAGCGCGGAGACCGGTGCTGTGGCGGCGGCATTCAGTGTGAGGCGAGGGAGACAGCACAGGCCAGTGCTGAGATCAACCAGCTGCATGCCAGGACTGCTGCTGTTGTGGCTGCAGAGGATTGCGAGCTGGGTGAGTGATCGGGCCCTCCGGGCACGGGATTGCCGGTTAGTAATCTCAGGGACGGGGGGGGGGGGTTCGGCGAGGGAGCTGGGGAAGGGGTCGGTTAGCCCACGGGTAGCGGGGCCTGGGGGGGGGGCCCCTGTCAGTAGCTCCGTTCAGAATTGTGGGTAGGGGGGCTCGGGTGTTTCGGCGCCAGTTTGGGAGTCGGCCTCCTCCTCCTACTCGGGTGAGTCATGGGCGTCGGGGGTGAAGCTGCCATTGAAGGGGACGGATAGCGCAGGGGTGGTGGGGCCTAGGGCGGGAGGGGCCCGTCGGGGTTGCGTCCTCGTGCTGTGGGAAGGGGTTCCGGACCGATTTGACGTAGGATCTGTCAATGGTGCTATATAGATGTCTTGCGACTGTTGGGAGGCAGGTAGCACTCGGGGGAGAGCCTGAAAGGGAGCCTGGTGGATGATATTGTGTGGGTGGGTTACGGAGGTTGCGTGCAGGGTAGTGCATTGGCCTCGATTCTTCTGTGCGTTGCCGGGGTGTGGGGCCTCACACGCTCCAGCAATCTGGGATGCTATTGGTACGCGGATTCGGTATTGGAGAAGTCCCAGACACGTCAGGGGGGGCGTGGTTGTGCTATGTGGGAATGTTCAGGGACCGGATGGAAGGGAACTGATGGGTATCTTGGGGCTCGACAGGTTAACCTCTGGCCGATTCAAAAATGTCCGTGCCGAAGGAGGGGTGCATGGGGCTACCGGCCAGTGTGCAGCAGGATGCTGGGGCACGGGGGGGGGGGGGTTGGTACTGCGGGTTGGGGATTCAATAAGTCAACCTGCCCAATTCTGGACTGCACTTTGCTAAGGTGTGGTCACGTAGGGGTCACGCTTTGCAAGGGTGGCTTCAGCGGTATCCGCGGCTCTGGGTTCGGTTTTTAGTTGGCGTCATTTTTTACAGTGCTAGGCGTAGTGGTGGCACCTTGTCCTCGGAATTCGCCTTCGGTGCGGTGTTTTGGAACCGTGGGTGGGATTGGTTCTTTGGGGAGTTGAGTGGGGGGCAGCATGGTGGGCCAGTTTCAGGATCTGCCTTTCTCGAACTTGAGGATTTCCCCTGGGGGGATAGTCCAGAAGAAGGAGCCTGAGCGGTTCAGGATACTTCATAATTGGCCTGTCTTTTGGGGATGCTCTTGACGATACACGTTCCGTGTGCATTGTGTACGGGCGGTGCGCGTCATTTGCTCGGGCAAGGGAGATGGTGCAGGTGGCGGGTCGTGTAGCATTGAGGGCCAAGGTTGATCTTGTATCGGCCTTTGTCGCCAGCTGCCAGTGCCTCCAACTGCATTTCCATTGCGGGGTTTCCGTTTCAAGGGGCGTGTTATTTCCCGTACGCATGTTTTGGGCTGCTCAGTCTCTGGTGCGTATGTGGTACGGTCAGTGCAGTGGTTGCTTGTGCAAACACGGGGCTGGGCGAATGTGGCGCATTGCTTGTAGGTGCATTGCTTGTCGGCTATTCTGTTTGGGGGCAGATTAATCAGTGATCTGCCTGGCAATATTCAATGGGTTTGCGGAACCATCGCGAGATTTAGGTGGACCCCTGGGCGTTGGGTAGGGCAGAGGGGCCTCCGATGCGACTAACTTTGAGTATGGTGTTGGACTCGGTGGACGTGGTAGCTCGCATGCAGCGGGAATAGGTTGCCAGTGCGGATGTTTCCACGGGGCGGGGCATTGAATCCGTGCCATCGGATGGGGGCCGCGGGGTCAGGGGGGGCGTATTCGTGGCTCTTGAGTCGCTTTTGGGCCACTTCGAAGGGACATCGGTTTTGATGATGTGGGAGTTGTCCAGTGGGGGGTTGCAGCTCTACACGGCTGCGGCGGGTGGAGAGTGTACTTTGGTGGGGTCTGGTGCGCGGTCGGATGGCTGCAGTCTGGGCTGGTATCGGGTTAGGCTGCTGATATCTCCTTCCTGGATCGGTTTCTGCTCTGGGTGTTTTTGGATTCTGGCCTGATTGGCTCCGCTACCGTGAGGCAGTATGGTGGGCGGGATTAATGCAGGTGGAGGCGTTGGCATCTCTACACTTGCAAGGGTTGAGGGGGGCTTGGCATATCCCTGGCTGTGTGGCCGGACTTGCCGAGGCTCTTTCGCGTTTCCGGTGGAGCGGTGTCGGGCTCTGCCCGGAAGCGGACAATGAAGGATCCGGGGCCCGGGTACCTTATAGAGGACTGGCCTTGGAGACATGCGGGGTTTACTGCAGAATTCGGTATCACTGGTGCGTGGTCTGGGTGTCCTCAGGGTTGTGACTAAGGGGTCCACTTTCGGTCGAGCATGGGTGGCAACCGGAAGCATTGCTTGCGGGGTCTATAGTGGTGGCTAAGGGTGTGGGGTGGTTTTCCAGACCGGGGTGGGTTCGCAGTTGGGACGGTTTCAAAATTGTAAAGGTGGGGGTGCGGATTGCTGGTTGGGGGATTGGTAAATTGCAGGTTACTGCGAGGGGGGGGTGCGTGCTCGGCCATCTCCTATGATGTGCCGGTCTGGGTCCTTTCGGCGAGCCTGTGGATGACTGCACAGGGGTAGGAAGCCGCCATGTCTTGGGAAGTGTTGGTAGGGCCTTTTTTCGGGGCCTTCCGAATAGGGAGAGTGGGCGGAGGCTTCGGTCGGGACAGTGGGCGGGGGAGGGCTTCAGCGGCCCCACGTTTGGGTTTCGGGGCGGTTTGGGATGTTTGGGCAAGTTTCCGATAATGCTCGAGGGTGCGTCCAAGTGGGCTAAAGACTTTGTGTCGCGCCCTGTGGCTGCCATGCAGCGATACCTGCGGGTGCCCCCCAGGTAGGCGGTGGGCTTATTCTGGGTGAGGGAGTGTTGGTCTGTTTCAGGTGCCCGGGGTGTTCCGGCGCTCGAGGGGGTCAGGGTGGCGCTGTGCTTGGTGGGGGATGCGCCTACGTATTTTGCGTTGCACTCTTTGCCCTTCTGTGAAGCTACACAGGTCCTGTAGAGCTTATGGATGGCGCTCTCGGGTGTGTGAGGGGTAAGTGCGGCTGTACCGGCTAAAGGAGGTTGGGGTGTTGGGGAGTTTCATTGTTCATTTATTTTGCAGGTGGGGTCTGGAGCCTTCTGAAGGTTGGGGATCCTTCACTCCTTTGTCCGATGAGCCGGACGGCCAGTTCTGCTGAGGCGGGAGAATGCCCGGTGGGAAGCAGCCCGGTTTTGGTGGCTTTGTTATGGCTAGGTGAGCGCGGACCCCGCGGGTCACAGCGGCTTCCTTTGCTACAGCGCCACGGGTGGATATCGCGATTGCCTGCAGTGTTGGAGGCAATGACCGGGTTCCAGGTCATGCCGGCATCTGCTCAGAGTGGGCAGGTGGATTTGCTGGGTTTTGCAGGCATTTCTGGGTGTAATTCTGCTGGGGTCTGACGTTGTTCCAAGGCCTGCATGATCGTGCCAGCGGCTTTGGTCGCGGGGGCTGGCTGACTGCTGGCGTGGCCGACATGGGGTACCAGCGGATGCCCTTCTCGGGGAGGTTGAGGCCGGGGCTGTATAGGGGTGATGGGGCAGTTCTCTCCAGTAGGGCTGGCTCTGCTATTTTAGGACTGGCGGGAGGTCTTGGAAAGTGTGTTGGTTGGGTTGCTCACTGGTCGCAGCTTGGCTTTTGGGGGGGCGGCACAGGAACAAGGTTGTTACCTGTGCCGGTGGCGGGATCCTGGAGGTTTCCAGGGTTCGGAGTCTCAGGCTACATTTGGGTGGGGGCGGGGTCGACTTTTGCTATGGCATGGCGAAGTCGGGGGAAGGGTTAGGTAACTTGCCGGGGGGGCAAATTATGGCGTTAGCGGTGGCAGGGCACTTTGCTAAGGTATGGCTGGTGCGGGCCGGGTGCCGCTAATCGATTGAGAAGGTGTAGCATGTTGGCATATTGTGAAATTGTTAAAGGTTAATAAAGCTGCGACCAGTTGTATCCCATGAAATGTTTGTGTGGTGTTTTTTGTGGGGTTGGGAGATTGGGGGTGATGGGGGATGGTGGTAACGGGCCCGAAGCACCAGGTCCGCCTGCCTCGGTTAATGAAGAGGCTGCGGGCAGGGTCCCGGCGGCCGACCCTAACCGGGCGCGCGGCCGGTGCGAGGACCCTGCGCGTGGCCGCGGCCAGTTTAAATTCATTGGCTCCCGGCGGTGGCAGCCACGTGGGAGCCAATGAGGGAAGATCCTTGCGGTGTGGTGGGTGGTGGGAGTCGGCGGGCAGCTTCCGCATGGTCATTCACGGCGGAGGGTGCTCGGGGGTGCCGGCTTCCCTCCCGCCCGCCCACGCATATTTAGGAGGGTGTGGATTATGGGGTGTTGCAGCTTGGGGGGGGGGGGTTGGCGGGATCCCGGAGGTTTCCGGGGTCCGGAGCCTCAGGCTACACTTGGGTGGGGGCGGGGTGCCCCTGACCCGGTCAAACTTTGGTCGACTTTTGCTATGGCATGGCGAAGTCGGGGGAAGGGTTAGGTAACTTGCCGGGGGGGCAAGTTATGGCATTAGCGGTGGCAGGGCACTTTGCTAAGGTATGGCTGGTGCGGGCCGGGTGCCGCTAATCGATTGAGAAGGTGTAGCATGTTGGCATATTGTGAAATTGTTAAAGGTTAATAAAGCTGCGGGGGCGGAGCTAGCCACTGAACAGAATGGACGCCTGAATTTTTGCTCCCGTTGCTGCCCAAGAATCCTGAACATATCCCGGTATTCCATTGAAGTTTGTACCCCCTACCTACATCAATAACACCGCAATACAGCTGGATGGCATCCCTGAAGCCTGCCCGGCTGGAATTTCCACAGGGATCCGGCTCAGCAGCGAAACGATCCAAACCCGAAGTGGGTTCCCCGCAGAAAATGGCCGCGGGAGAGAAGGAGGGAGTGACTGCCGGTGGCCTACGTGAAGTGCTACAGGAATTGAAATGCGTTAAAGAAATGATTGCAGCCAATTCTAGTTCACTGAACATGATTCAAGAAGACTTGCTGGAGGTAAAAGAGAAACTCCTCACCATCACCACTCGACTTAATGCAGTTGAATTACAAACCCAGAAGCATGGCGTTGCATTAGAACAGCTGGGCCCTTTGGCCAAACGAGTCCGGCACATAGAAAATCTGATTGAAGATCAAAATAACCATTCCCGTAGAAATAATATCCGCCTTGTTGGAGTCCCTGAAGGCGCTGAAGGTACCGATCCGATTGGATTTCTGGAAAAAACCATACCGGAGATGCTGCAGCTTGTCTTTGCAAGGCCTTTTGAACTAGAACGGGCCCATCGAATCCCAGCGCACAAAGCTGAAAACACACGATACCCGCGCCCACTCATAATGAAGGTACTAAGATACCCACAGGTCCTACAGATCTTTCAAGCTGCACGGAAGGCCGGATCACTGCAAATCCAGGGACACAAAGTAACACTTTATCCGGATTTGAGCAAGCAAACGGTAGATCGGAGAGAAAAGCGTTGCTGGCCTGTAGACCCATGCTACAAAGTGCACAGGCAAGATACGGGCTATACTACCCAGGAACCATGCGGGTCACGCTGCATAATGAAACGAGGAATTTTGTTGATGCTGAAAACTGAAAACTTTCCTACAGGAAAAATGCGGTATGGAAACCTGAGGTCAATAGTCTGATCTCTCACGCAGTGTAGAGAACTCAGCATATACTCAGGGGGTGCGGCCGTGCGTTCTCACAAATTTTAGAACGCCTTAAGCCTTGTTAAACACCTCATTGATTGTATTTCTGTTGTTCTAAATAGTTTTAATTAAACAGATATTTCTGCTTGAAATGTAGGGGTACACTGAAAGTGTTTGGTCTGTTTACAGAGGGTAGTTATAGAACAACTATATTATATAGGGTATCCCTCTAAGGAAATTAATCAAAGCCGGTGTAGCAGAATCCACAAGGTGCAATTAGAAACCTCTTATTTAATATGCCAATTATTATTTAACCACTGGTCTCAGCCTATAGCGTGCACTGCTCAGGATACATATCGCAAGAGCTATGTGCTACGATAACATCAATGACCAGGTATAATTTTTAGAGTATGGCTTAGAAAGTGTCATGTACCAAATTTTGGGATTCTCAAAGAAAACCAGACTTATCTTAAATATTGATCCAGTTTCAGTTTTTGCCAATATTGCAGTTGCCCCAACGCCACCACTTCGGTATCCGATGCACGTTTCGTTGCTTCTTCAGGGGGCTTGCAAACAAAAATTGGCTCTGCATACAGAGGAAAATGCAGCAATTACTAAACAGATATATTTACTTTATAAGAGTAAAGATAGGAGAAAAATCAAACCTGAACTGGGATGTCTCTGATTCAGGCTTGTGCGGGTAACAGTGTGCTTGATGCGGCTGCCTAGCCCTCTCAAAAGACGCCGCGCATGCGAGTTGGGGGAATGCTCAAAAGGATTTAAATACTAGTAGCAAAGGATGATGTCATTCTCTGTGTGTCACCAATCACATCTCTCCATCTCACAGACAAGCTCTCCATTCGATCATGCTATTCAGCCCTCCGGGGAAGACAGTTTGCAATATGTAAATCCATTTTTGTTCCCGTAAGAGAAGCATTTTAGCTCGTGATCTCCCAGAGCTACCTCCTAGCACCCGATCAATTCCAAAACAGCGAAGATCTTGAAACATGACCTTGCTGTACACAGTGGGTTACTAAAGGGGCTTCCATCGTTTTACAGTGAAGGCGGCTGCGATGTTCCCCAAGCGAACCTTCAGGGGACGGGTAGTTTTGTCCTATATATAGCAACCCACAAGGACATCTGATGGCATAGACTATATGGTCAGTGGTGCAGGAGGTGTGGTGCCGTAAATTATATCGCTTCTCATGATAAATGAAAGTGTCCGTGTCTTCAGTGATAGCGCAAATAGTGCATTGACCGCATTTCTGATGACCGCCCTTGACACCTTCAGTCAATGAAGCCCCTCGTAGTTTTGCTGGGCTAAGCTGTTCCTTCAAATTAGCTGAGCGCGCCCATACACAACGGACCCGTTTATCTTGTAAACCCGGGATCGTGGTTAATACATTCTGATGTTTCTTAAAAATACGTTGGATAGAGCCGCTCAAGGGAGAATACCGGGTAATCAAATTTATATGATCTTCTTCCTGTTTTTCAGAAGGACGAGAAATTCGTGTTTGCAGTAGAAGTCCCCTGTTGTTATACAGTGCACGTTTATAGGCAGCCTTAATCACTGATGTTGGATACCCTCGTAGTTGAAAATTCTGAGTTAGCTGTTTTGCTTGATTCTTATAATCAATTAATCGGGAACAATTACGACGATATCTAATGAACTGCGACAGTGGTAGACTATCTTTCAATTGTTTAGGATGCTGGCTGGTGTAAAACGATGGAAGCCCCTTTAGTAACCCACTGTGTACAGCAAGGTCATGTGTTTCAAGATCTTCGTTGTTTTGGAATTGATCGGGTGCTAGGAGGTAGCTCTGGGAGATCACGAGCTAAAATGCTTCTCTTACGGGAACAAAAATGGATTTACATATTGCAAACTGTCTTCCCCGGAGGGCTGAATAGCATGATCGAATGGAGAGCTTGTCTGTGAGATGGAGAGATGTGATTGGTGACACACAGAGAATGACATCATCCTTTGCTACTAGTATTTAAATCCTTTTGAGCATTCCCCCAACTCGCATGCGCGGCGTCTTTTGAGAGGGCTAGGCAGCCGCATCAAGCACACTGTTACCCGCACAAGCCTGAATCAGAGACATCCCAGTTCAGGTTTGATTTTTCTCCTATCTTTACTCTTATAAAGTAAATATATCTGTTTAGTAATTGCTGCATTTTCCTCTGTATGCAGAGCCAATTTTTGTTTGCAAGCCCCCTGAAGAAGCAACGAAACGTGCATCGGATACCGAAGTGGTGGCGTTGGGGCAACTGCAATATTGGCAAAAACTGAAACTGGATCAATATTTAAGATAAGTCTGGTTTTCTTTGAGAATCCCAAAATTTGGTACATGACACTTTCTAAGCCATACTCTAAAAATTATACCTGGTCATTGATGTTATCGTAGCACATAGCTCTTGCGATATGTATCCTGAGCAGTGCACGCTATAGGCTGAGACCAGTGGTTAAATAATAATTGGCATATTAAATAAGAGGTTTCTAATTGCACCTTGTGGATTCTGCTACACCGGCTTTGATTAATTTCCTTAGAGGGATACCCTATATAATATAGTTGTTCTATGAAATGTAGGGGTGGCAACGGGAGGTCGGGGTTGGTTACTGTTTCAGTGGATTGTGTTCACCTTAGCGATACAATGTTTGCCAGTTATGCAGTTGTTTGTGTCAGTCCAGTCCAGTACAAAACCCTCCACATACACGCAAATGCAAGTACGCGGCAGGCCTATCCATAGGATAGCTTTCACCTATAAGACAGCTTATCCCAACGTTGATGTCTAGTGATCTTTTAATGCTTTCGTTAAATGTAAAAGGTATTACTGGCCCTGTCAAGCGAAAGAAGATTTTAGCGTACTGCCAGCAAAAAAAAGCGGATATTGCCCTCTTACAAGAGACACATTTAACAGATACTGAATCGCAGAAAGTAACCTCTAAATACTTCCTGGTGGCGACCTCGGCCTCTGCCACTCAACGCAAAGGGGGGGTAATAATATTAGTGCGCAAATTCCTGCAATCCGCCATTACCGACACACGGATTGATCCGCTAGGTCGATGGGCCAGAGTGACGATGAAAATAAATCAACAGCTTTACACATTCTTCAATATTTACGCGCCCAACCTCGATGACCCTAACTTTTTCAAACTGATAGCTAAAGAAGTTACAGCCGCGGCTCACACCAATATCATATTAGGGGGCGATTTCAATGTCATCTTGGATCCACTGTTAGATCGCACGCCCTATCGGGCTGTAGACAAAGTCAAATCGCAGGCGATTCTTAAAGGCATCATAACAGAGCTACACTTGGTAGACCCCTGGCGCCTACTTCATCCCCAAGAAAGAGACTACACATTTTATTCCATCCCACATAATACCCAAACAAGGATCGATTTCTTCCTACTGTCCACAGAGCTGATGCCCCAAGTGTTGTCCGCAGAGATATATGCTACAACGGTATCGGACCACGCCGCTGTCTCCCTAGTGTTGAATACCAACGTTACACAGCATGTTCCACCAAGATGGACATTTGATAAATCCCTACTAGCAGATGACTCCTTTATACAGCTACTGTCAGGGGAAATTGAGACCTATTTTAAATATAATACACCCACTGATACCTCCATCTGGAGCTGGTGGGAAGGTTTTAAAGCGACCATACGAGCTCATATTACCACCTACACCATTAGACGGCGTAAAGCCAGGAAAAAAGAAAAAGATGAATTGGAACTCCAAATAAAAGCTGGGGAAAGGTTACTAGCCAAAAGAGCTGACTCAATGATATTGATTAGACTCCAAAAATTGCGATACCAATATAATGCTCTCCTCAACAAAGAAGCACTGAGTAGCATCCAGCTACAACGTAGTATATACTACTATGACAGCAACCGCTCAGGATCCCTCTTAGCTCGGCAGCTCAGACCAAAAACCAGCAAGACCGCTATAGCGGCGTTGCAGGACAATTCCGGGGGCCTTCTCCTGAGATCTGACAAAATACTAGACCGCTGCAAAGAATTCTATGAGGAACTATATCGCTCAGATACCCAATGTAGTGACAGAGCCTTTGAAGATTTTGTCTCCAAGATAGTAGGACCCACATTAACCAGTCATCAAAGTCGAACGCTGGAACAAGAGATCTCAGTAACTGAAATACAAGATGCGATCAAACAGATGGCTCGTGGCAAAGCCGCCGGTCCAGATGGTATCCCGTTGGAATTCTATAATAAATATTGCATTCAATTGGCTCCCATGCTACAGATCTACTACAGTGGCCTGCAAGATGAATCTCCAGAGATTGGAGCCCTGGCAGAGGCTGTGGTGGTAATTCACCCGAAACCGGGCAGGGATACACAAAAGATAGAGAATTACAGACCCATCTCTCTCCTAAACTCGGATTATAAAATCTATGCTAAAGTGCTTGCTAACCGATTAGGACGGATCTTAAAAGATTTGATACATGAGGATCAATGTGGATTTATACAAAACAGATCCACTACAGATAATGGAAGATTATTGGCACATGTACTGGCATCTGCCAAGACCAAGGCCGAGCCCCTGATAGGGCTAGCATTGGATGCCGAAAAAGCCTTCGATCGACTGGAATGGTCCTTTCTATTTCGATCCCTACGGTGGTTTGGGATAGGAGAAAAGTTCCTAAAACGCGTTGAATTGTTATATACCAAACCCACAGCTCGAATAGCGGTCAACTCACACCTCTCAGCCCCTTTTCAGTTGCAAAGAGGGACCAGACAGGGTTGCCCCCTGTCACCGATGCTTTTTAATTTAGCCCTGGAACCCTTATTAATAGCGCTCCGACAGAAGGAAAACATAAAAGGAATTGAGTTAGCTGATGGTCCCTGTAAATTGTCAGCATATGCCGATGACCTGCTCATTTTTCTACAACCATCAGACCTTCCTGAAACACTGCAACTCATAGATGCATACTCAGCGATATCCGGATATAAAGTAAATTTGAATAAAACAACAATTATTCCTCTGAATGAACAGGTCAGCGAAGAAATGATGCGTGGATACCCCTTTCAATATGAGAAGTCATCCTTTAGATACCTGGGCGTGACCTATGGCATCACCTTGGAAGAGACTGTCGCAATCAACATTAAGATGTGTCAAGAAATTGTACATGATAACGTCTGCAAGTGGACCCCCCTTCATTTGAGCTGGTGGGGCAGGCTAGAAACGATAAAAATGATGTTGGTACCAAAACTCAGCTATATATTAAGTATGATACCCTTACGTTTCCCGACAGCCTTCTATAAGAAAATGAATAGTCAACTGATAGCCTTTCTATGGAACAACCGAGTACCCCGAATAGCTGCCTGGAAACTGAAGTTACCTAATAC
This sequence comes from Ichthyophis bannanicus, assembly GCA_033557465.1. Taxonomy (NCBI): domain Eukaryota; kingdom Metazoa; phylum Chordata; class Amphibia; order Gymnophiona; family Ichthyophiidae; genus Ichthyophis; species Ichthyophis bannanicus. The sequence goes on from CM066035.1 coordinate 56,420,104, forward strand.
ACAAGGAGGTGTCCATTTCCCAGATCTCGGCTGGCTACACACTGCCTCTCTTTTAAAGCAGGGTGCTCAATGGGTCGACTCTGACGACACGGATAAAGGACCTAGATGGCTGAGTGTGGAGCGGGCCCTACATTCCCCCCTGCCCACATGGCTACTGGTAGGCACAGTAGTAGACCAGACTGCACCACATAATGCTATTATCCGAGAAACACAGCATGCCTGTCGATTATTGGCATCATGTATCGATGGAGGGGATGACTTTGCCGCAGATATGCCCATATGGCTGAACCCGCGCCTTATCATCGGAGGGAAGCCTGTCTTATGGAAAAAATGGGTGGAACATGATCTTATCACCATTGGACAACTGATCAATGGAAGTGCATTTAAAACCTTTGACAGATTAAGAACGGAATTCCGATTGCCTAATACATGCTATTTCCAATGGTGTCAGCTCCGATCCTGCATGAGCAAAGCGGGTGTGTCACCTGTCTTGATACGTACAGGATGGCCACTGCGACAGAAACTTCAAGAATTACAAACAGATGCTAAAGCTGTTTCAAGATGTGTTGCGATTCTCCGATCCAAAAGTAACAAGACATGTTCTAAGATACAGTCGGTGTGGGCTACTGAAACCGGTCAAGATCTACCTCCGGAAAATTGGGACACTTTTTGGGGAACTCAAATACGTGCCACGAGAGCAGCGTCTCTCACACAATCGATGTACTTTATAGCACATCGAGCGCATATTACACCGGCTAAGAAAATGAAATGGACACTACAGGAGGGAAATCGATGTTGGTCCTGTAACATGGAAATTGGGACACTGGCACATATGTTGTTCCATTGTAAATCCCTGGAAATATATTGGAACAGAGTTTGGGAACGCATATCACAGATCCTCAACTTGCAAACTCCTATCACTTATCGGATAGTGATATATAAATCCATAGCTCTGGAACCTACTCTGATGAAATGGGATGGTAAACTGCTGGACTTAATGCTCGGGATAGCGCTTAAAATAGTTCTAATACACTGGAAGAATCTCGACAAAGCTTGTTTCGAGCATTGGTGGAGTCTCTTAATCCTACATAAGACCTACGAAGAGATCTATATAGCCAAGAACCCATGGTCTGGTAAACTAAGTAAGAAATGGTCAGCTTTACAAAATTATGTTTGATGAAAATGATTGCTGGAGGCTGCCTTGTGGAATGGTCTCTGCTGTAACCACATTGAACGGAGAGAGGGAGGGTGGCGTGCTGGCATGGACTGATACTAGTTCTTGTTAACGTTATTGTACTGTCTTGTTCAAGTTATTATATTCTTTTGCTATTTTGATCAATAACATCTGCTTGTATCCTGCTATATCACGATCGTTTGTATTGTTATTTTATATGTTAAAACTGAATAAAAACTACTATTAAAAAAAAAAAAGGTTAATAAAGCTGCGACCAGTTGTATCCCATGAAATGTTTGTGTGTTGTTTTTTGTGGGGTTGGGAGATTGGGGGTGATGGGGGATGGTGGTAATGGGCCTGAAGCACCAGGTCCGCCTGCCTCGGTTAAAGATTATGGATACCTTTCAAGAAGCATCGCTCTGACAACTGGTGATTGAACCAACCAAGAAACAGTCAATGCTGGATTTAGTACTTACCAATGGAGATAGCATGTTCAATGTCCGGGTAGGAGTCCATTTGAGCATTTGAGCAGCAGTGATCATCATACAGTGTGCTTTGAAGTAAAAGCCAAGGCAGAGTCCAATCACAGCAAATTCAAAGCCCTAGACTTCAAAAACGCTGACTTCAATAAAATGGGAAAGTGCCTGAAGGAGAAGTTGGCAGGAGATAAGGGAAGTGGAATTGCAGTGGTCTAAACTAAAAGAGGCAAAAAAGGGGCAATATATATATATATATATATATATATATTGTCAAACACCTTGCTGGCCCACAAGGCGGGAGCCTGGGGCTTCAGTGTTGCTCCTCTTCTAACAGCAAGGACTTTATGTTGCCCTCAGGGATTTTGGGTCCCAATAGCTAATCGAAATAAGGAGGTAGTTGTGGTCGAGTAGCTATGCTTAAAGAGGTTTTATTTCCCGTCCCGGGAGAATTCTTGCAACAAATATCAAAAAGCAAATAAACCATACAGCTGGTATAACACAAGTGAGGGACTACAAATGGTTACAAAATGCTTATTGTCAGCTTTAACTGAACAAAAAGAGGGAAAAACAGGTTTTCAATCACACACTTTTAACTGTGAAATCTGTGCTCTCCCACAGATTTCACTCCAGCAGGCTTTCTTAGGCCCCTAACAAAAAGAGGTTATGCTATCAGAGAAAACATGCGTACAGTCCATTTTGCACATATCAGAATTATCATCACCAAAGTCACAATCCATATCTTCAGGTGCTTCTTGATAATTATGACTTGCAGGGCTGTATTGTGGATTAGTGTTTGTTTCTCTCCTCTCGGCTGGGTCAGAGCACCACCCCCCCTATCACTGCAGAAAGGTTCTTTACCACACACTATGGAATCTTTCCTTAGTGGGCTACACAGTTCCTGACCACTGGGGGTAAAACTCAGTGCTCCTCTAGTCCAGGTACTTTGGCTTTCAGGCTGAGCTCTGCCTGGCTGGTGTGTAAACGGGAAGTGGAAACTTTTCTTCCCCTCACTTCCTTTCACAGGACGTCTTTCTAAAGCATGGGAATTATCTCTTGGACAAGTATTCTGGCTCCCCAGGTTCCTGCTATTGTGGTTATCTCTTCTCCCTGCTCCTCGTGGTTTATATCCTGGAGTCTCCCTCTGGCCCCACACGGACCTTGGCTTAGTGCAGCCTAACTTCCCAGCACTAACCTTCGTGAACTCCTCTTGGATAAACCCCTCTGAGGTGCAGATTGATTCCACGTCTGAACCTTCCAGGTATGGCTCCTGGCTTTTCTGAGCGCTGTACTTTCCTTTCCCTCGAGTCCTCTCAATGTCTCCTTCTTTCTCTGCCACAGAGACCGAGTCTGACTCCTGGCTTGCGTCTCTGTGTTTCCTTCTTTCTCCACGTGTGCCTGTACGTGAATCTGCTCGTATCCCTGTGCCTGAATCTGCACGTGTCTCTGCTCTGCTCAAGGCTGAACTTTTTTTGTCTGCGTCATTCCTTGAGACTTGAGTTAGCTCAACTCTCTGCAGCTTTCTCTGCTTTGCTGATGAGCTATGACGTAATGGTATCTCTGGGTGTTTCTCTACAGCCTGTGCTCTTGTTTTGCTTGGTTGCCCCTGACAACCCCTAGCCATGTGCTCTGCACTGCTGCTTTTAAAACTGCCCTGTGTGTTTTCCTCTACTTTTACAGGCGCTATCTGCCTGGCGCCATGACAATATATATATATAGAAAGTAAATAAAAACAACAAGAAAAGGAAACCCATATGATTCACAAAAGAAGCGGCACAAATAAAGGCAAAAAAACACAGCTTTCACAAAATTCAGAAGATCACAAAAAGAGGAACACAGCAAAGAATACAGGATAAAGTTAAAAGAGACAAAAAAAGAAATAAGGATAGCAAAAGCAAAGGCAGAAGAAAACATGGCTAAAAATGTGAAGCGTGGAGACAAAACCTTTTTCAGGTATATTTGGGAGAAGAGGAAGATTAGAAATAGAATTGCAAGAGTCAAAAGTGACAATGAAAAGCAAAAATATTGAATAAAGGGGGCGGAGCCCGATGTCCAGCGGGATGGTCGCATAACGCTGAGGCTCCCGAGAGGCCTAATCAGAATCCTGAATTAACACCGGACATACTTGAATTTCTGCTCTGATCTTGCCGGGGCACATTGGTGAGATGGCGGGGACCAAACCCACGCGCCTGGAATTTGGATCTCCAGCGGTTTCTCACGGCAAACGCTCCAAAACTGAACCCCCGTCCCCGCAGAAGGGGCTGGCTTTGCGCGAGGGCCCCGAAATGCAGCAGGAAATCCTCGCAGAGATTAGAGGGGTTAAGGACCTCGTGCAGTCAAACGGTGAAGCACTCCGAGCGCTGCGGGAAGATCTTGGTGCACTGCAAGGCAGGCTAGAGGGGCTCTCCTCGCGTCAGGACAAAATGGAGAGCATATTAGACTCCCATGCAGCCCGGTTGTCCAAACTCGACAAAGTTGAACGTCAGGTACGGGACTTGCAGAAAGAAGTGGAAGATGGCAATAATAGAGCGCGCCGCAACAACCTACGACTCGTGGGCATACCGGAGGGAGCGGAATCGGGAGACATGAAAGAGTTTTTATATAAAATCCTCCCTTCCCTGCTCCAAATCACCTTTACCAAAGAATTGGAGATCGATCGCGCTCATCGTGTACCCACAACCATAACGCTCAACAGGAAGACCCCGCGGCCTATCATCTTTCGACTTTTGAGATATCAACATGTGGAGCAAATTCTCAGTGCCTCTCGGGCAAAGGGCCATATGGAGTTTGAGAGCCACAAGATCTCCTTCTATCCTGACTTGGCTAAACCCACGGTCGACCGCCGAAAGCGCTTTCTGGAATTCCGGCCGAGGCTTCAACAACTACAAGCACGCTATGGCCTGATGTATCCGGCCAAGCTCCGAGTCACGCTTCACAATCAGACAAGAACATTTGAGGACCCTGATCTACTAGCGGAGTTTTTGGATTCTAAAGAAGTCGACTTGATGCGCTGACTTCCAGAATATTCCTGCAAATATTCTCATATCCGCTGTACCTGCCATATTGGATTTGCCGCGGCTCAGCAAAGAGTCTGGCGAGGGCGGTTTGTTGCCTTATTTTGATGATATCTGTGACCCAACTCCATCTACCCACAGTAGCCTCGATGAGTATCAGAGACAGTGTTAATTATGGACTCTGGTGTTTCTTTTCTTTTTTCATGTCTCTATTTTCCTCTCTAGGGCCTCCTCCCGCAGACATATGGTCGCCATATTCATTGGGGGTTTTGCTTCTTCTCTAAGTTACTTTGGTACATACTTGTCAATATGGGGTGTATTAGCCAGCATACTCGGTGATTATGTCATTGTTGCACAGATTCTGATTATGTTGTATGTTTTCAAGCGCCCTTACCTAAAATGTCTATTACCGATTGATGGCACCATGTAAGATTTTCTCATTGAACGTAAAAGGAATCAATAATCCGATAAAACGGAAGAAAATCCTAAGCTATCTAAGTCATGAAGCTGCGGACCTGATTTTCCTCCAAGAAACGCATTTAAATTCGAAGGAAACTCTTAAACTCAATATTAAACCTTACATGGTGGCCGCCTATTCCCCAGCCGTTTCTAAGAAATGTGGGGTTGCCATACTGGTTAGGAAATCTCTGCATGCTACTATTATTGCGACTAGCTCAGATACAGCAGGTAGATGGTCCAGAGTTCACCTCAAGATAGGTAGCCTTGAAGTTACATGTATATGCCTTTATGCTCCTAATGTGGATGACCCTGCCTTTTTTGCTACCATTGCTCAGGTTGCGCAGGCCTCTGCTAATACTTCATTGATAATAGGGGGGGATTTCAATTTAGTTCTTGATCCCCTGATTGACAAACAGCCACCTAGGACAAGTGGTCCCCCCAAGAGTCACACCACGCTTACCTCTTTGATCAAAGATCTTGCTTTAGTTGATCTATGGAGGTTACTACACCCCAATGAGCTTGACTTTACCTTCTTCTCTTCCCCTCACAAATCCCAGTCTCGCATAGATTTCTTTCTAATATCAAAACTGTTAGTCCCTCAGGTGGACACTGCAAAGATTCACTCCCAACATATTTCAGATCATGCTGCTATTTCTTTTCAATTACACACTACTGCACCCCAGAGGAATTCGGGGGCCTGGTTCTTTGATAGAGCCCTGTTAACTCAGCCAGAGTTCCAATTAGAAATTCGAGCAGCCATACAGGATTACTTTCATTTTAATTTACCCCAGGATACTGCGAATTGGGCTTGGTGGGAGGGTTTCAAAGCGGCCATTCGAGCAACGATCACTAGCTATCAAATCCGCCTGCGGAAACAACGTAAACAGCAGCTACTCATACTAGACCAACAAATCAAAGCAGGCGAACGAGTTCTAACTTCACGTACTGATCCATGTGTCTTAATTCGCTTACAGCGTCTCCGTTTTCAATATAATGCAATCCTCTCAACTGCAGCTTCTAAGAGTATAGAGCTTCAACGAGGGACATACTATCGTGAAAACAACCGAGCCGGTCGACTTTTAGCCAACGCCTTGAAAGGTCAAAAAGAAGCCAAACGCGTAGTGGCCCTTCGAGCCCCACAGGGAGGGGGCATATTGACCACAGACTCCGATATTGTAGAACTCTTTCGGGATTTCTATACCCGCCTATATCAATCTGAATGCGAGTTCTCATCAGAGACCTTTGAGCGATTGCTTTCTGGTATTCAGCGGCCGACCCTCTCTGAAGCTGATAGGGATGCGCTGGATGAACCCTTCTCTACTTCAGAGATCCAATCTGCCCTAAAACGAACAGCTTCGGGTCGAGCCGCAGGGCCTGATGGTCTCCCGACCGAATTCTACAGAACGTTCAGTGCAGATTTAGCTCCCTACTTAAAACTCTATTTTACTGCCCTTGCGGTAGATACATCCTCTTTTGGATCCTTTTCTGCAGCTAATGTGGTAGTATTTGAGAAAGAAGGCAGAGACCCGCTGCTAACCGCCAACTACCGTCCAATCTCCCTACTTAATGCCGACTATAAGATCTTCGCAACGATCTTGGCCTCCCGGCTATCTGACAGGATGGCCACCTTAATCCATCCCGACCAATGCGGTTTTATACCCGGCCGATCCACCGCTGACAATGCTCGGACCTTGTGCCATGTGCTAACCAGTGCTACCAATCTAGATCACCCATGGGTGGGTCTTTCCCTAGATGCTGAAAAAGCCTTTGATCGTCTAGAATGGCCCTTCTTATTTGCAGTTCTCCGATGGTATGGCTTTGGGGAGGGCTTCCTCCGATACCTCCAAGTCATGTATACTCAACCCGTCGCCAGTATTTGTGTTAATGCCATTAAGTCTCAGCCTTTTACTCTCCAAAGAGGCACGCGTCAGGGTTGCCCCCTATCCCCAATGCTCTTTGATCTAGCTCTTGAACCCCTCGCCCTCCTTATTAGACAGTCCGCTCGTATTCGAGGTGTCCCCTTCAGTCACAGGGAGATTAAACTCTCTGCATATGCAGATGACCTTATGCTTTTCGTATCCCTTGATTCGGTTCCAGCTGTCTTGGATCTGATTGATGGATACTCGCAATTATCGGGCTATAAAATTAACTGGACCAAATCTGTAGCATTCCCACTGAACCGCTGGGTACATGAGGCTGACATGCAGGCCTTTCCTTTCCTTTGGCAATCCCGCATGGTGAAATATCTTGGGGTCCATTACTGTTCTCCTTTAGAAGACACTATCAGTTTTAATGCCAAAGAGGTAGTCTCCAAAGTCCGTGAGCTCACAAATCGTTGGTCTCCCTTATCCCTTACATGGTGGGGCCGCCTAGAAACTGTGAAAATGATGATAGTCCCCAAAGTGAACTACATTTTAGAAATGCTGCCATGCTTACTCCCGCTACACACTTACAAAGATATTGAGGGCCATCTCGTCCGCTATCTCTGGCAGGGCAAACCACCAAGGATAGCTAAACAAAAACTACAGTCAGCGAAGGAACTAGGGGGTACCAGATTTCCTGATTTTCTCAGATATCATCAAGCCTTCCTACTTAAACAAGGTGCCTGATGGCTAGATGCCTCAACAGACAGCAGACCAGTTTGGCTTGACATAGAAGAGGAGCTTAGTAGCCCAATTCCGTTGACCCATCTCCCCGGTATGTCCTATCAAGTAGACACCCGCCATCCACCAATGATTGTCGATACTCTTGCGGCCTTTAACACTCTCATTCTATCACTGGGCCCAAACGTATGTCCTCAGGACGGACTCCCGCTGTGGAACAACCCCAGAATTCAAGTCCTAAATAGAACGATAGCATGGAAACCCTGGTACTCTAGGGGGATCTGGACACCCCAACAGCTCTTCTCTGCAGCTCGTTGGAAAACCTTTTCTGATTTACAAAAGGAATTTGCGTTACCAGCGAAACATTACTTTCAATTGATGCAGCTTCAACACTGCCTCAAAAGTGCTCAAATCATGCCGCCCTCTGTCCCTACTGAGGACGGGCTATTAGACCTAGTTCACTCTATTAGTAGTACACATGGGGTGGCCTCTAACTTTTATAAAATATTATGTCAGGGTACAGATACTGCCACTTTTAGAGCCCAACAAGCCTGGGAGCGCGAACTGCAAACCACTTTAACCCCTGTGCAATGGAGCGTTTTCTGGAGCAAAGTAGTGCGGGTTTCCCGGTCTGCCTCAGTTACCCAAACTCTCTTCTTTTTTGCACATAGATGCTTTTATACTCCAGAAAAAATAGCCAAATGGAACACAACTGCTAGGGACCAGTGTTGGTCTTGCCATACTGCTGTGGGAACCCTCGCTCATGTTATCTATGAATGTCCTCAACTTCAGGCTTACTGGGGGCAGGTCTGGGGTCGTATTCAATTTATCTTACACCTTCACGAGCCTCTCTCTTGGAAGATTGTGGGACTCCGTTCAGTGGCGGAGGTCCCCTCTCTTCCTAAGACGGGTCGCTTTCTCCTTGATTTCATGCTGGGTATAGCCATATGTTTAATCACGAGGAATTGGAAGGATAGCTCTCGACTTACTGTCAATGAATGGTGGAACCTCGTCTGCTTATATAGTAAATATGAGCAGATATCTCGGAGAGCTATTCCCCATACCCAAACTCACTCTCGCTTGTCTAAATGGCAGATGCTCAATGATTATGTACAATCTGCTCATTGTTCCGATATGTCTGTTTAATGTGCACTCATCATGTTTCAGATCACCGTTAGGTTTTGTAACACAATAATGTCAATACACGCCCGCTTCGGGAATGATTAGTTTTCTAGAGAAGAAGCAGGGGGGAGGGGGGTGGCAGGGGTTTACTTTGGTGTATGTATCACATTCTATGTATCTGTCTTTTAGCTGTATGTCTTCCTTTCCTTTGTTGTTATAAAACGAAAATAAAGAATTAAAAAAAAAATATATTGAATAAATACTTCTGTATTCACAAAAGAAAATCCTGGAGATGGACCACGTATGGTTGACAAATATATAAATGAGAATGGAGTAGACATCATACTATTCACAGAAGATGATGCTTTTGAATGGCTTGCAAAACTATAGGTGACAAATTATAGGCCAGTAAGTCTTATCTCTGTGGGGGGAAAAGTAATGGAGGCACCTTTGAAAGAAAGAATAGTGGACTTTCTGGAAACCAATCAATTGCATAATCCAAGGCAATATGGGTTTTGCCAGGGGAAGATCATGTTAAACAAATTTGATTGAGTTCCTTGACTGGATGACCAGAGAATTAGATCAAGGGCATGTGATGGATATGATATGCCTAGATTTCAGAAAAGCCTTTAATACTGCTCCTCATAGGAGGTTTATCAATAAACTGAGCAGCCTGGGGATAGGTCCTAAGGCTGTGAACTGGATCAAAAATTGGTTGACTGACAGACAACAGAAGGTGGTGAGGTAAACGGAACTCACTCAGAAGAAAGGAAAATGTGTAGTGGAGTGCCTCAGGGATTGGTCCTGGGACCGATACTGTTTAATGTATTCTGAGTAACATTGCAGAAGGACTGAATGGAAAAGTTTGCCCTTTTTGCAGATGACATGAAAATTTGCAACATATTGGATACATCTGAGGGAGTGGACAACATGAGGAAAGATCTACAAAAGCTGGAACAATACTCTAATGCTTGGCAGTTAAGATTTAATATGAAGAAGTGCAGAGTCATGCATTTGGGATGCAGAAATCTAAAGGAATCATAAGTGAAAGGGGGAAAGAGGTTGGTGTGCATGGTCCTGGAGAGGGAACTTGGAGTGTTAGTGTCTAAGGATCTCAAAGTGGCAAAACAACATGGCAAGTCAGTAGCCAAAGTCAGAAGGATGCTGGGCTGCATACAGAGAGGAATAACCAGCAGAAAGGAGGAGGTATTAATGCCCCTGTACATGTCTTTGGTGAGGCCTCACTTGAAGACCATATCTCACAAAGGTTGACAAGGTCCTCATGAGAGACTCTTGGTGAAATTAAAAAAGTCATGGGATTGGAGGCAGTGTAGTATTTGTGGATCAGAAACTGGTTAAAAGATAAAGGGCAGAGAGTAGGGCTAAATGGCCAATTTTCTCAATGGAGAAAAGTAAATAGTGGAGTACCCCAGGGATTTGTGCTAGGCCTACTGCTTTTTAACATATTCATAAATGAGCAGGAAATGGGAATAATAAGTGAGGTGATCAGATTTGCAGATGACACAAAATTATGCAAAGTTGTTAAAACACAAGAGGATTGTGAAAAATTGCAAGAGAACCTTGAAAAATTGGAACACTGGGCATCCAAATGGCAGATGAAATTTAATGTGGACAAGTGCAAAGTTATGTACCTAGGAAAGAACAACCCAAACTTCGGTTACATGGTGCAAGGTACCACCTTAGAAACCAACACACAGGAAAACGATTTAGGTGTCATCATGGATAATATGTTGAAATCCTCCGTTCAGTGTGCAGCAGAGGCCAAGAAAGCTAATAGAATGCTAGGAATCATAAGAAAAAGAATGGAGAATAAAACCAAGGATATTATAATGCCTCTATCATTCCATGGTTCAACCGCACCTTGAATATTGTGTGCAATTCTGGTCACAGTATCTTAAAAAGGATAAAGCAGAATTAGAAAAGGACCAGAGAAGAGCCACCAAAATGGTAAAGGGGATGGAAACATACCCCTATGAGGAAAGGCTTAAAAGGTTATGGCTCTTCAACTTGGAAAAGAGGAGGCTGAAAGGAGATATGATAGAAGTCTATAAATTAATGAATGGAGTAGATCGGTTGTTTATGCCATCAAAAAGTAGAAAGACTAGAGGACATGCAATGAAGCTACAATTTATTTATTATTTATTTATTAACAATTCTTATATACCGCACTATTAGACATCAGCGCGGTTTACATTGAACAGAAAACATCCGACAGTTTACATATGTCTGGTCAGTTACATTTAACAGGAAGTATAACTTGGCGAAAATAGGGGAAACTAAATACAATGGAGGGTTATCTGATAAGGGATATCATGGTTAACTATATACAAAGGTGGTACAATAGTACTTGGAACTGCTTGTTATTTCATTGAGAAGTTGGCCTGTTATGAGGGTCTGTTTGTTTGAGACTAATAAGAGAAAATACTAATAAATACTAAGACTAATAAAAGAAAATATTTTTTCACTCATTTCGTAATCAAACTCTAGAATTTGTTAGCAGAGGAAGTAGTAAAAACTGTTAGTTTAGATAGGTTTAGAAAAGGTTTGGACAAGTTCCTGGAGGAAAGATCCATAAACCATTATTAAATAGGATCCGGGAAATCCACTGTTTACCCCAGGATGAGAATTGTGGAAGCTGTGGACTTTGGGTACCTGCCAGGTACTTGTGACCTGGATTGGCCACTTTTGGAAACAGGATACTGGGCTTGATGGACCTTGATCTGATCCAGTATGGCATTTCTTATGTCCTTAAGGTTATAAAAAGACTTCAAACGGTTCAGAGGAAGGTGACCAAAATGATCTGAAGCCTGGACCAAAAGATGTATGAGAAGAGACTTGAAGACCTAAATATGTTATACCCTAGAGGAGAGGAGAGACAGGGGAGATATGATTCAGATCTTTAAATACTTAAAGGGTATCTATGAACAAAGAAACCTTTTTCAAAGAAGGGGAAGCTGTAAAACTAGAGGGCATACAATAAAGCTGCAAGGCGGTAAACTTAAAAGCAACATCAGGAAATACTTTTTCACTGAAAGAATAGTGGATGCTTGGAATGTCCTCTTGATGGAGGTTGTGGGGGCAAATACAGTGACAGAATTCAAAATGGCATGGGACAGGCACAGTGGATCCCTTTATAGCAGGGGTCTCAAACTCAAATTGCTTTGAGGGCCAAATGAGGACTTGTAGAGTAACCCGGGGGCCGCAAATGAGGTCAAATTCCTTTGAGGGCCAAATGAGGACTTGTAGAGTAACCCGGGGGCCGCACAAGACGCAGGCCTCATTTGCATAAGGGCATCATTTGCATAAGGACATCATTTGCATAAATATTTGCATAATGTTACCATACACTAACTTTGAGTAAACATGTCTCTTAATGAGTGTATGGATAAAGAAAGACTAAAAGATTTCTACATTACTATAAACCAGTGCCAACCGCCAGGCACATTAGGAACTACTAGAAACACTGCTCATTTAGAACCCATAGCAAACCTGCCATGTCCTAACAGCACTACCAGGACTCACAAAGCACCATACCCTAACTATCAAAAGGCAACACTGCAAATATTAAATCAACACATTTCAGAGAATAACAATACATGACCTACTCGGGAAAGAGAACAAGTGGCAATGTCAAATAGGAATTACATAAACAGAATACCTCAGCTCAGTTACACATGCAGAACATACACCATCACCAAACAAGGAATCACAATTTAGAAACAGGAAGACAATTAAACTGGGAACCCCAAAAGCCAAACTTAGAATGTACAACACTGTAGAAATAAAACTATACATTGATTTCCTCTTGTATTAAATAAAGTGCAGACGTTAAAGATGCACATTTCCAAGAGCTGACATATTTCAGTTAATAAATTCAAAATAAAGAGATATTTTTCTACCTTTTGTGCATTTTTTTTTCAGTTGCAATTGTTCCAGCCACTTTCTTCTGGTTTCTTTGTGTCTTCTGCTAACTCTCCATCGTCTGCTGTCCATTTGTCCTTTCTTCTTTCCCAGTTTTTTTTCCATTCTCTCTACATCTGCTTTAACATACTAATCATTCTCCTTTTGCTCTTTCCTCATTCCTATTTCATCCACTCAAATTTTACCCCTCCATCCTCAATCCCCACTTACTCTCCCAATACCCGGCCAATTGTAGATTTTTCTTCCCTCCCACACAAAATATATTTCCCCTCTCCATTTCACTCTCCCAGCCCCATCCCATTCTAATCGTCCCCCAACATCAACTCCCTTCTAGCTCCTGCCCCACCCAGCATCCGCTCCCTTCTAGTCCCCGCATCATCAGCCCATTTCCAGTCCTAGCTCCCTCCCCTCACAGCCCATTTCCTTTCCAGGCGCCCGTCCCCATCAGCCCATTTCCATTCCAAGCCCCCTTCCACTCAGCCCATTACCATTCCAAGACCCTGTCCCCATCAGCTATTTGCAGTTCAAGCTCCCCCTTCTACTCGGCCCATTTCCAGTCATAGCACCCCCCCCCCTCAGTCCATTACCAGTTCTAGCCCCACCCTCCCATAGCCCATTATCGGTCCTAAGCCCTCCAACAGCCCACTTCCAGGCCTAACCCTTCCATCGCCTCATCTTCATTCTTAGCCCCCCAATCAGACCAACTCCAGTCCTAACCCCCATCTGTCCATTACCAGTACTATCCCCCCATCACCCCATTTCCAGTCCTACCCCCCCAGCAGCCCACATCAAGTCCTGCTCCCCCCCCAGCAGCCCACATCAATCCTGCTCCCCCCCCAGCAGCCCACATCAAGTCCTGCTCCCCCCCCAGCAGCCCACATCAAGTCCTGCTCCCCCCCCCAGCAGCCCACATCAAGTCCTGCTCCCCCCCCCACAGCCCACATCAATCCTGCTCCCCCCCCACAGCCCACATCAATCCTGCTCCCCCCCCCCCAGCCCACAACAATCCTGCTCCCCCCCCCCCGCAGCCCACATCAATCCTGCTCCCCCCCCCCCCCGGGAAACTTAAACTTTAGAAAACAGCTGGCTGCTGCTCCTGCCGCTGCCGCGGCGGTAGCAGCAATACCGCATGTCCCGCGGCCCCCCCCCCTTGCCTGTCAGTTCTTCTCTGCTTCGGCTTTCAGAGCCGCGAAGGGAGAGCTTCTCCCTCGTGACTCTGTTAAGCCCGCTGGGGCTTATGGGAAATTTCCCATCTGCCCCGGCGAGCTTAACAGAGTCGCGAGGGAGAAGCTCTCCCTTCGCGGCTCTGAATGCCGAAGCAGAGAAGAACTGACAGGCGGGGGGGGGGGGTGGGCCGCGGGACATGCGGTATTGCTGCTATTGCCGCTATTGCCGGGCAGATGGGAAGGGGCTGCGGGACAGTTGATTCTGCCGCTGCCACGGCAGCGGCAGCAGAAGCCGGGGTTTTTTTTTTTCCCCTGTGTATCGCGGGCCGCACAAAGGTCTCTCGCGGGCCGCGTGTTTGAGACCCCTGCTTTATAGCAACAGGATAAAATCAAAATAAACTTAACTAGTTCTTATACCTTAACATATAGGGTTGACCTGCATGGAGCAGTGTGTACACCCCTAAACAAGGGCATAGAGTGGGGTGACCTGAACGGAGCAGCGGGTACACCTACTCTTGCCACCTTACTGGACAGATGAGTTGGACCATATTGGTCTTTATCTGCCATCATATACTATGTTACTATGTTAGTAATTGGAATGAAAAACTGTTGCAGAAAAAGAAAAAGAAATTATTCCATTTTGATCTTCCATTCTTTCTCACAATACCAAAATCCATTTGGCCTATTATCAGGATTTTTATTCTCTGTTTCAGTACTTGACATGAGCCAAGGTTACGTAAATGTCTCTTCTGTAAAAACCTCTCAGCTTTGGGGCCACAATACATTGGCTGATTAAATTTCAGACACCCTGCCCTCCACCCACCCATTACTGCGCAAAAACTCAGTCACCCTGTGGAAACTATTCAAATATGTGGTCCAAGTGGAGAGGGATAACAGACCTTTGCAGTAAAGCCATACATTTTCAGGGGTTACCACTATGGCTCCTTATGTTTCAAGTCCTTATTGCCCCTTTTGTCCCTCTTCTTTTGTACTACTGTGTGTCCATCCTTTTAGATCGTAAACTCGACGAGCAGGGATTGTCTGTGTCTGTACAGCGCTGCGTATGCCTGGTAGTGCTTTATAAATGCTCATTAATAATAATAATACACAGTCCCCCCACCCTCCTCCTATTTTCCCTATCATTCCCCCGACACTCCCCCCCCTGCCAAATTGGCAAGACAACAGAAAACAGATCAACCTGAGCCAATACCAGAATGATTGCATCTCAACAATTATTAGTCAAAGCTTCCAGATAAGGTACACTGACCCATCATGTTACTAGTTAGGTAATTCCCCAATCCAATCCCCCAGCTGGGAAATACTTATCGCCATCCTTTGCTCTGCTAGTATCCTCATCATATTACTAGCAAAAGACAAGCCCAAGAGGGGAGGACTCCTTGTCCAAACTGCTTCAGAGCTGCAAAACTGATAACCCTGAATCATCAAGGTCCAAAACCACCTTGTCTAACCCATTGTCTTGGGTAACCAACCACAACTGCAAAAATACAAAACCAAAACTCCTTAATCCACCACCACACTTAACAAAAACAAGAGGGTGGGCGGGGGAAACAAGGCTTTCTTCTACAGAGAATCAATAGAATGTA
The DNA here is from genome assembly GCA_033557465.1 of Ichthyophis bannanicus. Classification (NCBI taxonomy): domain Eukaryota; kingdom Metazoa; phylum Chordata; class Amphibia; order Gymnophiona; family Ichthyophiidae; genus Ichthyophis; species Ichthyophis bannanicus. The sequence continues at coordinate 56,435,664 of CM066035.1, forward strand.
GTCTTGCAAGCAACAAGATCTGGCAAAAAGATCTGTTGCCTGCCCTCCCCCCTTTCTAAGCCTTATGTCATCACCAGAACCAACAAATTAGACTACTTATCCTAGTCCTCAAGATTAATTCAAATCAGAACTCCCTCTCCTCCAGACAACTGCTATTCTACAACAACCTTTTGGCTTACAAGGCCCACAAGGTTGACCCATCTCCTTATACCACATAGAACCTAATGCTCAGGCTGTCCAGTTATACACTGAGCACTCTTACTCATGACCATCGGGACCTCCACACAATGACCTTATTATAATATCTGGGTAGCCAGTATAGGTCCTACAAAACCCTCCCACCACCTCCCTATTTTCCCTTTCATTCCTCTCCCATCCCTTCCATCCCCCCCCCCCCATCAAAAACCACAGCAACATCAAATTGGCAAAATATTTGGTTGCAGCTTTATTAACAGTCAAGCAGCAATACCAGAAAGATTACATCTTAACAAATTTTACTCATAGCTTCTGGATAAGGTATACTGACCCATCATGTTACTAGTTACTAGGTAGGTGGTTCACCAATCCAATCCACCTGTTCCCTGAAACACTAATTACCATCCTCTCTATATTATTAGCAAAGGACAAGTCTTCCAGAGTGAGGACCCCATGGACTGGACATTCCCTGTCTAAACCACTTCCAAGCTGCCATCACCTGATAAAAGCCCTGAACCATCTAAATCTAGCCAATAGGTCTAAAACCAACTTATCTAACCTATTGGCTCAGGTAACCATCACAGCACAGAGCAGGTTTAGCCTGATCAGGTGCCCCCCTCCCCAAAAATCAAAGATGTGAACAAAGATGTAAACTTCAGGGTTTCCTGCAAATCATTGAGAAATAATTCCTTTCCAATGGGCAATAAAGGTACTATCACAGATGTTTACCAAACCTAATGCATATCCTGTTTGAACACTAGACAACCAGGTTCTGCATTAGGCATGGTATATGTTCTCTAACAGTGCACTTTACCATGCTTTCAAAGAATTTCTGGCACAAGTACATGGCAAAAGAAAGATCTTTGGAGTAAATCTTTACAGCAAGAGTCAATAGACTCATCAGGCAAAAAGTCCAGTTAGCTGCAGACCAGGCAAACTTTGGGCTAATCAGGAAACAGGAAGGAAAATCATCTGCAATACAGATATGCTTGCTAGAGCCAGTTGCCTTAGAAACCTGGTGGTTCTTCTGCAAGATGCCTGTTTTCCAACCCAGGCCACCCTGACTTGTGACAAAAAAGGGAAGAAAAACATAAAATTTGTCTTTTTCAGTGCCATGTTTTGGATTGAAATGATATGAAACAAAATAGAAACTTTCAATGATATTTCCATGTCATTTCAGAAGAATGCACATCCCAGTACACAAAGAAATACCCGACCAACCACCAATGGTGTTCACACTGAGACTGTTCTGGAAAATAAATAACATCTTAGACTGGGAAAAGAACCAAGTTTTATCATCAAATATAACCAACAAAGGCCCCAGAAAACCACTGGCCAATATGCTTGCACACTGCCTCATTCAGGCCTGCTACTGCTGCACTCATTGTGTCCCCTGATTCTGAATGAATGGATTGCAAACTGACGAGAATCCAATCCTAAATGCTCCAACAACATCCTCCAGATTGCTGAAAATTGGAAGCGTGTCAAAGGCAAAGAGCTTGCATGTACAGTATAAGAAGCAGCTCACTCACCAGAGGTTGAAGGGGTAAATAGATGTGCAGATTCTTCACAGGAAAAGTAACTAAACCCTCTAAACATGAAGTACTATCCATGTACCCTGGCCCTCCTGATCCATCTTAGACTTAGGAATAAGGACATGCAATTGTGTGGGCCCCAATTCCAGATAGTCCATCAATAATTCAGACCAGCTGACAGTTCATGCAGAATTCACCATCAACTCCCTAACTCTTAATGCCCTAAAGAATGTTAAGCAGAAAGCTGCTTTAAAGAGTGTCACCTTGAAAGTGGATGAAGCCACTGCAGGCAAAGCTTCCCACAACTACACCAGGAAGTCATGTGAGATCAGTTTCCGGTAATATTTTGGAATTGGGGCAGCTCTTTCCCATCTCATCAAAAACCTTTTCACTAAAAATCTCACTATCAGATTTCCCTAACACCAAGCCTTGGCAAAAAAAAAAAAAAGGAAAATCACAGCATGTCACAACCACCCCTAAATTATCATACCAAAAGGTAACTCTCCAGTTCCGAAGACAGTCAGGCCAGACTTGAACTAGTACCACTACTACTGCTAATCATTTGTATAGTGCAACAAGGCTGTACATATAGATGACAGTACCTGCTCATCAGAGCTTACAATCTAATCAAGACAAAAAGCATCACAAAACTGGAGACTAGAGTATGGTAAGATACTCTAAGTACATAAGTAGTGAACAAGAGAGTGAGGAGCATCAGGATCCAAAACAACCACTACAATTGGGAACAGCTTCAGAAAGGTGAAGGACTGAGATGGACCTCTTCTCAAGCCCCTGACCACACATTCCTTTGAAGTGACTGTTGTCCAAAAGGTCTGATTTGCCCAACCTGCAAAGGGAAAGGAGGAGGAATAGGCACCAAAGGCTACGTATGTGCTGACAGATGGTCCTGGTCACACTGCTCTTGAAGACCCTTGCCTATCTGCAGTCCATAATGCAGCCATCTGACCCCTATGCATGACTTGCAGAGGCCAACTTGGCCATAGGCCATCTCAACCCTTCAAGACTGTGAGGAAATTTCTCCTTGGGACTCCGTTAAAACTTCAGAAAGCAACACGTTCAAACCCCACTTCAAAGCTACTCTTAAATCGTTGCTCTTTGGAGTGGGATTTGAACGTACAGCTCTCTGAAGTTTCCACAGAGTCCCAAGGAGGAGTTTTGAAAGTGAGATCTATGGATCTCCAGAGAGTTGGGATTTAGAAGTGGAACTCCTTGGAGTAGGATTCGAATGAACAGCCCTTGAATTTTTCATGGAGTTCCGAGGAGGCATTCGGAAGTGAGGTCTTTGGATCTCCAGGGAATTCCAGAGGATTCAGAGGATTTGCAGATTTGCAGGGGCTGTTCTTTGGCTTTACCAACAGAAAGCACAGTTATTTTTGGCATGATACCTGCGTACCGCAGACTGCTTTGATTGAGACATTGTATAACGTTTGACATATGGAGAAGTTGGTGATAGTAAAAGATGTTTTGTGCAATTAGAGTGCAATATGAGTGGGTTTGTATGACATTACTCTGAGTGACAGGATGGATAATTTCTTTCTTGAGGTACATTACAATCTATATCAGTTCAGGAAGGCTCTCAAAACATACCTTTTCTGCCAATACTTCCCAGACAGCAACTGAACTAGATATCCCCTCCAAGAAATGACCCAATCTAGAAATGCCCTCACACTGCAGTGTAGATAGTTTATGTATATAGTTAACCCAGTTATCCAAGTTTGTACTCCTGTTCAATGTAAAACCTGACAGTTTGTCGTTATGGTCGTTTTGTTATGATGTAAACCGCGCTGATTCTAAATAGCGCGGTATATAAGAAACTGTAATAAATAAATAAATAAATAAATAAATATTTGGATGATATAATGTATATGATACAATGTATATGGATTAGAATGGGTAGATGATTTTTTTCTGTCATGTATGTTATGTTTTATGAAGTTATAGAGTATGTTTATAGTCATGTTACTTTGGAGAAGATTGTCTTATCAATGTCAGTGGGAGTGTGGGCTCTGTTTTCGTTGTCATAGTAATTATAAGTTATGATATATTTTTTTTCAATACAATGTTATAATGATGGGATTTTAATGTCCTTTTTATTTTTATATTAACTGAGATGAAATTAATAAATTAATTGTGATGAATATAATAAATTTATGTTTTTTTACAATATTGTAATGTTGTGACGTTGTTGATATAGGTTTTTATACTTTACACTGGTGCAATAATTAATTCACATAAACTATTGTCCAGAGTAAAGTTACATTATCTGTATGAAAGAGTGTTTTTAACCTTTTAAGATGCATAGGTTGCATTGTATATGAGGGTGTGTTGATTTTTGCAACCATTTTTGGTGTTTTTGTTTTAGTTACTTGTGTACTCTAGGCATGGATGATTATATCTGCTCAAGAGCAGGTATAATATCTGTACCTTCCAAGTAGGAGCTATTGTAGCTGGGTTTGCCCTAATATTTTATAAAGACACATAGGAGCCTATGGGACCCCTTTACTAAAGTGCGGTAGAACTTTGCACCTACCATGGGTTTATTTCTGGAAAAAACGCACAGTAGGTACAAAACCTATATAGTAAATATAGGAGCATGCCTTGCATCTTCCCTGCATTTAGCACACAGGGCAGCCAAATACCACAAGGGCCCACATGCCCTGCCTTGGCAGAGAGTACAGGAGCACTCGGTTTCCCTGCCAAGGCAGGGAACACAGACCCAGGACCAAGCAGACACTCCCTCACAGGCCCACGTTAGCTGTTAATATGCCAGATACCACAGCTAGATTGCATACACTAATAAATAACTCATGCAAAATGCAGAACACGTGTTATCAGTATTAGTTTGTGGGATAAAGGCAGAAAGTGGGCGTGTCTGCAACACGTGGTTACTGCGGGCCTCAACAGCACATGGTAACCACTGGATCTGCAGACAGTGCGTATGCTACTAATGCCACTTCAATGGATGGCATTAGCTGCATCCATAAAAACATAAGATATGCCATACTTGGTTAGACCAAGGTCCATCAAGCCCAGTATCCTGTTTCCAACAGTGGCCAATCTAGGTCACAAGTACCTAGCAGTCTCCTGAAAAGACACAGGCTCCACAATGCTTGTATTGGGACAAGCAGTGGATTAACCGGGTCCCCTTTAATAATGGTTTATGGACCTTTCCTCCAGAAACTTCTTCAAACCTTTTTTAAACCTAGCTACACTTACAGCTTTTACTGCATCCTTTGGTAAAGAATGCCAGAGTTTGATTATGCGTTGAATGAAAAAATATTTTCTCTTATTAGTTTTATATGGATTACACGATAGCTTCATTGCATGTCCTCTAGTCTTTCTACATTTTGATGGTGTAAACAATCAATCTACATTTACCCGTTCCACGCCATTCATTAATTTATAGACCTCTATCATATCTCCCCTCAGCTGTCTCTTCCAGGTTGAAGAGCCCTAACCTTTTTAGACTGTTTTCATAGGGGTATCCTTCCATCCCCTTTACCATTTTGGTGGCTCTTCTCTGTACCTTTTCTAATTCCACTATATCCTTTTTAAGATACGGTGACCAGAATTGCACACAATATTCGAGGTCTGGTTACACCATGGAATGATACAAAGGCATTATAATATCCTTTGTCATATTCTCAATTCCTTTCCTTATGATTCCTAGCATTCTATTTGCTTTCTTGGCTGCAGCTGCACACTGGGCAGAAGGTTTCAACGTGTTATTCATGATGACACCTAAATCTTTTTCCTGGGTGGTGATTCCTCATGTGGAACCTTGCATCATTTAACCATAGCTTGGGTTGTTCTTTCCTAGGTGCATAACTTTGCACTTGTCCACATTAAATTTCTTCTGCCATTTGAATGTCCAGTCTTCCAATTTATTTAGGCCCTCTTGCAATTTTTTACAATCCTGTTGTTCCATAGTGCTGTCTGCAAATTCAGTGCATTTTCTTCTGGGGAAATGCTGTGCACATCCCCAACAGACAACATACGACTTTTGCAGATAACACCATGCTATCTGCAGTTTTTTGCCAACTTAAATGCAGAAACCTAATGCACTTGAGTAAACAGACCCCTTAGTTTCAGACTTACTCCTACCTAGTAGAAATGTATTTAGGTTGAAGCTTCTAAGAGATAAAAGAAGATAAACGAGTATGGTAATGAAAATCCACTTATTGGCCTGTTCAGGAGTAAAAGGGAACAAAAGGAAGAAGGATGCACATTTGTTAGCATTGAATTCCTCAAAGTGCCTTAAAAATTTTAGTATTCAGAAAATTGATTTCATGAGCATCAAAGTATGAATTAAAATGTGTAAGACTAATTTCCATGCATTAAAAAGTTCCAATGCAAGGCAAAAAAACTTGCGGGTAACATGAAGGTGTGAAATAAACAAAAAACAATAAACAAAAATCAAGGAAAAAAATTCAAATTCTCCAAAGCGAGCCAACAATGTTTTGCCTCTTCCTTTCTTTAGAAAGAAGTATTTTACAGTGGTTCTAATGTTCATCTGCTCTAAATATCCCTCAAATATACTTTCATTTCTACTTGGAAAATCTGGTACTATCTTCGAAAGAGAGGCCTAAAAGAGCAGGGGCAAATCAACTCCTAAATGACTAATTCCAATTCAGTGTGCTTTTTTTTTTTTTACTTTACTTCAAAAACTGTGATCAAATTCAATTTTCCAGCAGCTATTTGATGCATAACCATACCGATGACCTGAACTTGTGTTCAACTTACAAATCTATTTTTCTTCAACCAGAAGGAATTACGGATTTATTCATAAAGAAATCCTTTAGCTCTGCTATATTTGTAAATATGTGCAACCACAGGCCAGATATCCTCTCATTTTTACTGATTGTAGATGGAATGCTTTTAACCAGAGACCTGAGTTACCTTCTGAGTTAGTCCTGACAAGAAATTTTAACCTCTCTATGAGGGTATTTACTTGAACAATACAAAGGGGCCGGTGCAGAAAGCTAGCGCTGAAGTCTCATACTATCGGCTATTTACGCCTCTATATAGCGCACCAATAATGCGCGACTTCAACACCAACATGCAGAAAAGGGTACATATGTAATTTAACCACACATTACACAGGGAGATCAAGCCAAAGACATGCACACAGAAGTTGGTGCAAGTTTGGCATGTTCTCCCAGAGAAACAGAGTCATCCGAGGAGAAGTTTGGCACTTCACCTCAGATGATCCAGGAATCAGGAAAAGCCCCCAGGGCCATCAAAATACTGTTGGGGGGCTGGTGCCCCTGACAGTCTTTTGATGGCATCAAGGGCTTTCCCCAATGCCTGTATCTGGTGACCGGTGCCCCCGACACTGATCCCGCAACAGAAACCAAATCCGTGGTGGCTCAGCAGCCCTGATCACCCCATCCACCCATCCAATAAAAGAAATCCCTGATGGCCCAGTGGCCCCAAGCCCCCAACCACCCATCCAATTAAAAAAAAAACTGGTGGCCCAGTAGTTCTGATCCCCACACTCACATAATAAAAAAACCCTCTGGTGGCCCAGCGTCCCCGATACCCCCACACATTTCATTTAAAAAAAAATCCCGATGGTCCAGCGGCCATGATCCTCCAGGGTTTTGTTTTTGTTGGGGGGGGTCGGTGTTGGGGGCACCGATCCCCTGACAGTATTTTGATGGAATTGGGGGCTTTCCCAATGCCTGGATCATTTGAGGGGAAGTTTGCAACTTCATCTCAGATGATACAGGCATCGGGGAAAACCCCTGATGCTGATGCCATCAAAATATTGTCTGGGGCATGCGCAAGACATTTAAGCCACCTGAGACCAGGTACAGTTTTTGGGGCTTCGGCTGGTTACATAATCCTCTACACGTTTCTTGCATCGGGTGCAGACAATATTAGCATGCCGTTTTAATATGTGCAGCTCATTTACATATAATACATGCAGCTCATTTTCCCAATTAGCTTCTTTCTGCTGCTGCTAACCCGGATATTCAATATCAGTGGCCAGATATGACCCCCAGCATTTATTATCTGGGCTAGGACTGGTAATGGGCTGATTGGGGGGCTAGGACTAGAGTGGGCTGATAAGGGGGATAGGACTGGAAATGGGCTGTGACTGGAAATGGGCTAATGGGGTGGGGAGGAGAGTACTGCTGGCCCTGGAAGAAAACTAGGGTCTAGGGCTACAAATGGGTTGATGCGGGAGGATGGTAGGATAGGACTGGAAGGGAGCGGATAATGAGAGGGTCTGCCAGGAGAAGGAGGGGACAGGAATGGAGCTGACATGGGGAAAGGAGGGGGCTGGAAAGGAGCTGACATCTAGGATGTACTGAAGGGGGACTGGAAGAGAGCTGACACTTGGGGATGGGAGTGGTAGGTGGTCGGGTAATGGGGAGGAGGCTGGAAGGGAGCTGACATGTAATTGGCACTGGAAGGGGGGTGGACAGAGGGTAGAGTGACTGGAAGGGAGTTGACTGGGGGTGGCACTGAGAGTGGACATGAGCTGATATCTGGGATGGTATTTGGACTAGAAGGGGCTGGACAGTGGGGAAGGAGGGGGACTGGAAGGGAATGGACACCAGTGGCAGTCGTGGGAATGCAAGGTGGTTGACATTGGAAGGTACTGGGAGGGAAGGACTGGAAAGGGGGCTGATACTGGAACTGGAAATGGGCTGATGGAAGGAAGCAAAGAAAACAAAAGAAGAGATAAGAAATGGCAGTTGGACCATGGACCATAGACCACAGAAAAAGAGCTAGGAGAAGACAGGAAAGCAGAAGCCTCAGATCGGGATCAGCATGATCAGAGAATAAAATGGTCAGACAACAAAGGTAGAAAAAATAATTTTATTTAATTTTAGTGATTGGACTTTGTGCTATTTTTATATTTTACACAGTATTGGGGAACTGCATCTCTTATTTATCTGATGTTGCACTGCATGTGGACTCTGGCTTCTTGGGGTTTCAATTTAAATTTTGTCTACATATTTTTATTTTTACTTTAGACTGTGGTTACCTATTCTGTACTTGGTGAGGGTCGATGTTGTGAGTGTGTGACTGAGATCAGGTGTTCTGTTAACATGGAGTTTGTACATAAAGATCTATACTGTACTGTAGTAATTTGACTTGTTCAGCTTTTCAAATAGGTGTATGGATGTTCCAGGGCCCACTGTAGTATTTACAGTGACACTTTTTTTGGATGGACTCCTTATGTGAGTTTTGGAAGTTTGTGCTGATATGGTATGGTATGGTAGGTTTGCACTTTATTGTAGGGTTTTGTATTAGTTCACAATATGCCTGGTACTGGAGAATAGTGGTTGTTGTTGTTGTTAGTGAGATGATCAGAATCAGATTTTATTTTTAAATATTGAGTTCTGTGGGTGAATGTCCTGGTTCTGCTCTGCACCTACTGTGGATGCAAAATATATGTTGAAAAAGAAAAAGCAAGAACCATAACGCAGTTTATAACAACAAAATAAAAATGTTTTCATTTAGTTTTATAAACTGTGCTGTTGGTTATCGCTGTCTTTTAGTTCCTTGGTATGCAAATGGGACCTACCTAGACCTGTACAAGTGGTGCAGCCGCACAGGGCGGAAAGGCATAGGGGGTGCATTTCGGCTGTCTGCTGTTGCCCTGCCGCCGCTGGCAGGACAAAAGCAGGTAGCTGAAATGCGCTCCCCAAGCCTTTTCGTAGTACTTTAAGCAGGTCTGGTCCCTCCCTCCTCCGACGCGATGTCAGAGTAGGGAGGGACAGATCTGCTTAAAGTGCCAGTGCCTTTCAGATCAGGCGCATGCCTCCCTCCTCCTCCCCATACCTCTGTCCAGCGCTGCTTGCTCTTTCCCTACTGCCGGCACCGCCATGAAAAAAAACAGAGGGTGGCAGCAGCAGGGAAAGAGCAGGCAGCGCTGGACGGAGGTATGGGGGGATAGGGGGGCATGTGTCTGAACTGCAAGTTGCACAGGGCGCGATTGCAGCTTGATACGGCCCTGTGTGCAAACATCTTGCATTTCCTCCATATAAACTAATCGGCTTTTTGGTTTGGTTCAGTCTCTGATTGGATTTCTGAAAAAGCCCCGCCCCCCTCCCCCCTCTAAGGTGGGGGGCGCCATTTCATACTTCGCCTCAGGCAGCAGATTGCCTTGAGCCGCCCCTGTCTACATACACTCTTAAAAATGCTCAGGATGGACCCTCATCATATCGCACAGAAACCAACATTAACATAAAAATTCCCCAAGGGATGCATATGATTTCTGAGCCACAAATGTATGCCCTGGGTATGGCATGCTGCATGGCACAACCTGGAGTCTGTTGCACTACATCAGTTACGTCTCCCAGTGCCTGTTTGTCCTTCCTGATATGCAGATCAGCACACCAGATCCTCCCGTGCAACCCTCAAACCACACACATGCACACACACACTCTCACTTGCAGTCATGATAGACACAATTCTGGGAAACAGATGCTCAGCACCTACAGTATAGATGAAAGCTGAAAAACCATAAAAGAATAGAACACCAGGACTACATATCTAATCCCCCTCCCTCACTCAAATAAACTCCTGTGGCAGAAAAAACAGGACTTTTACAGAACACAGGACTTCTCAGGGTCCCCCAGATTAGCTCATGTAGCAAAAACAGCAACTGTCAGCATAGCCACTATACGTACTATTGTTGGTTTTCAAATATCTTTGGGACAGTTATTAACGCCCTTAGCTTACAAGATTCTCTCACTCCTGCTTTCTGTCCATTATACATACATCTAGCTGTGTCTTTCAGACTGCAGTCACACCAGTTTGAAGCATACATGTCACAACCTCATTACAAGTACAACAGAACATAAGAACATTAGATATGCCATACTGGGTCAGATCAAGGTCTATCAAGCCCAGTATCCTGTTTCCAACAGTGGCCAATCTAGGTCATACGTACCTAGCAGTTTCCCCAAAAGACACAGGTTCCACAATGCTTGTACTGGGTCAAGCATTGATATCCTGGGTCCCTTCTTAATAATGGTTTATGGACCTTTCCTCCAGGAACTTGTCCAAACCTTCTTTAAACCCAGCTATACTAACAGCCTTTACTACATCCTCCGGTAACAAATTCCAGAGTTTGATTACACATTAAGGGGAAAAATAGTTTCTTTTATTAGTCTTAAATAGTTTACCCTGCAGCTTCATTGCATGTCCCCTAGTCTTTCTATATTCTGATAACGTAAACAATCGATCTACGTTTACCCGTTCCACTCTGTTCATTAATTTATAGACTTCTATCATATCTCCCCTCAGCCGTCTCTTTTCCAGGTTAAGGAGCCCTAACATTTTTAGCCTTTCTTCATAGGAGTATCCTTCCATCCCCTTTACCATTTTGGTGGCTCTTCTCTGAACCTTTTCTAATAACGCTATATCCTTTTTAAGATACGGCGACCAGAATTGCACACAATATTCAAGGTGCGGTCTCATCATGGAACAATATAGAGGCATTATAATATCTTTTGTTTTATTCTCCATTCCTTTACTTATGATACTTAGCATTCTATTTGCTCTCTTGGCCGCCGCTGCACACTGGGCCGAAGGTTTTAACATGTTATCCACAATGATGCTTAAATCTTTTCCTGGGTGGTGGTTTCTAATGTGGAACCTTGCATCTTATAACCATAGTTTGGGTTGTTCTTCCCTAGGTGCATAAATTTGCACTTGTCCACATTAAATTTCATCTGCCATTTTGATGCCCAGTCTTCCAATTTATCAAGATCCTCTTGCAATTTTCCACAATCCTCTTGGGTTTTAACAACTTTAAATAGTTTTGTGTCATCTGCAAATTTGATAACCTCACTTGTTATTCCCCTTTCCAGGTCATTTATGAATATGTCAAAAAGCAGCGGACCCAGCACAGATCCCTGGGGTACACCATTATTCAACTTTCTCCATTGGGAAAATTGGCCATTTAGCCCTACCCTCTGCTTTCTATCTTTTAACCAATTCCTGATCCACAATAGTACACTGCCTCCTATCCCATGACTCTTTATTTTTGCCAAAAGTCTCTGATGAGGGACCTTGTCAAAGGCTTTCTGAAAGTCCAGATATACTATATCAACCGACTCACCTTTGTCCACCTGTTTATTCACACCTTCAAAAAAACATAACAGATTAGTAAGACAAGATCTTCCTTGTCTAAAGCCATGTTGGCTGTCTCCCATTAGGCCATGACTATCTACATGCTGAGTAATTTTGTTCTTTATGGTGGTTTCTACCATTTTTCCTGGTACTGACATCAGGCTCACCGGTCTCTAGTTTCCCGGATCACCCCTGGAACCCTTTTTAAAAATTGGTGTTACATTGGCGATCCTCCAATCTTCAGATATTACAGATGATTTTAATGAAAATTCACAGATTACTAATAGCAGGTCTGCAATCTCATATTTCAGTTCTTTCAACACCCTTGGATGTATACCATCCGGCCCAGGTGATTTGCTACTCTTCAGTTTATCTAATAGTTGTAATACATCTTCCCAATGTATCGATATTTCCTTCAATTCTTCCGCACCTTTAAATACCACTTCAGTCATGGGTAACATCCCTACATCTTCCTCAGTAAAGACAGAATCAAAGAATTCATTCAGTCTCTCTGCTATCGCCTTGTCGCCTCTTAGTGCCCCTTTAACCCCTCTATCATCTAATGGACCAACTGACTCTCACAGGTTTTTTGCTATGAATGTACTTGAAAAAGTCTTTATTTTGGGTTTTTGCTTCTACAGCAAGCTTCTTCTCAAATTCTCCCGTTGCCTGCCTTATCAATGCCTTACATTTGACTTGCCAGTGCTTGTGCTGTTTCCAGGTTTTGTCGTTTGGCTCTTTTTTCCATTTCGTGAAAGATGATTTTTTGGCAACAACAACCTCTCTGAACTGACCTTTAAACCATGCTGGCTGTTTTTTGGACTTCCTTCCACTTTTCTTAAAGCTTGGAATACAGCTTGGTCTGGGCTTCCAAGATAGTAGTTTTCAACAACACCCAAGCTTGATGTAAGTCTTTAACCTTTGCAACTGCTCCTTTTAGTTTTTTCTTAACTATTTTCCTCATTTTATCATAGTCTCCCTTTCGAAAGTTTAAAAGGTAGTACTGTGGATTTCCTTACTATCCCTCCTCCACTAAATAAATCAAACGTGATCATGCTATGATCACTATTGCCAAGTGGCCCCAAAACCCTTATCTCTTGCACCAGATCTGGTGTTCCACTAAGGAATATTTCTAAGTACTGGCCTTATTCCACGTTTCCACAAGAATAATGAGCATGTCTGTGGGTAACACAGAAAATATACACAGACCTTCCCTTAATACGTTTTATACGTCTCTGTGGCAAACCATGCCCCCATTCTGCCCCTCCCAGGCATGTTCTGAGATCCCCATGCTAACAGCTTGGACATGCACGGTTTCAGAATACAGTTATAGACATTTTCGTGAGAAAAACCTCTCCCACGCATGTCCAAACAGCCTATGTGTGTTATGGAATGACCTCCTTAGTGAAACTGGGTTTAAAAAATGTTTGTACAAATTCCTGAAGGATAAATCCTGAAACCCTTATTAAGATAGATCTGAGCAAAAACAATACTTATCCCGGGGCTAAGTTTCATGGAATCTTGTTGTTTTCAGAAAATGTCAGGTACTTGTGACCTGGTTTGGCCACTATTGGAAACAAGATACTGGACTTGGCATAACCTTTTGGTTTGACCCAGTATGGCAAAAATGTAATGTGTGCCTTTGAGTCAGTGGTGACTCCTGGCAACCCAGCAACTTCTAGGTTTTCATGGCAGTGTAACCAGAGGTAGATTGTCAGGCCTTTCTTCTGAGGCAATAGAGGATTAAATGATTTTCACAAGGCCTCAAGGTGTGGAGGAGTAGCCTAGTGGTTGGGGCAAGGTACTTCAGGCCAGAAGGTCGGTGGTTCAAATCCCCCTAGAGGACAGCAACCTTGGGCCGGAAGGACTGGGGTTTCTAGTCCCATAGGTGCTCCTTGTGGTCTTGGGCAAGCCACTTAACCCTCCATAGCCCATGTTCCCTGTAAAATAGTTATCTCCAAGTTATAATGCCCTGTTCAATGTAATTTCAGTTTGTTCAATGTAAACCACACTGATGCAGAATAGCACGGTATATAAGAGAATGTAAATAAATAAATAAAATCCAACCCTGGTCTTTTAGTTACCAAGCCAGTGCTATAACCACTAGGCTACTCCTCTACATCACCAATAGGGCAGTTCTTATATTATTTGAATGTTGCTTGTGTCTTTAACAGGCATAGCTCAAAGTGAGTTACATTCAGGTGCAGTAGATACTGTATTTTTCCTTTCCCTTGGAGGGCTTACAATCTAAATTTGTTCCTGAGTTAATGGAGGGTTAAGTGACCTAAGATCACAAGAAGCAGTAGCAGGATTCAGAAGTCTTCCCTGGTTCTCAGCCACTACTCTAACCATTAAACTATTCTTCCATTCCAAACATAAAAGCAGCAATCTTTTCCTAATGACTACTGTACATACTCCTTACACTAATAAACCCAAGACATTCAATTTTTTTTAAATATACCTGGACTAGGTTTACTCACATTTGAGCATTAATATAATTAATGAATGTTGTTGGTAACTAGGCCCCATTGCATAAAATGTTATAAATAATGCATGATAATATATACTAGAATAGTACAAAACTATATTTGTTGATTTATTTATACTCACCCATCTAGCTGGGCTCATAGCAGTAAATCGAGCCCATTGTTATTTGTCTGTGTTAGTATCATATGAATATAAACTGGTAACTACTTTGATATCTGAAAAGATCCTGATTCAGGTATTCAGGTTTCCTAGCACGCTTCAAAAAGATCAATATTTATAAAAGATTCTTATTTTTATGGGGGATACTAAAATCAATAAAAATTAGATAGCAACATCTCTATTTGCAGAAAACATACTGAAAGAAGCATCTACTTCATTTTTAGAGTCTGAATGTATGCATGAATAAAAACCATGCAAAGCAAAATTCCCTAGTTCATAAGCCTGAAACCCCTGTACTGCTTCGGGGAATGAATACGTGATCAAACAGAAAGAAAGAGAATGACAGCCTAACAACTTTCTTTGTAATGATGCATACTGAGTCAGGCATCTGAGGCTGCTCCAATTGTAGTGCACATGCAGTGTGATAACAAGCATGTTTGGCAGCTATGAAATCTCCTCATCATCACTTTACTCATCTTTCATCTTTCCATTGCAGTTTTTTCTAGGTTTATTTCCATTTTTCTTTACTTAATACCATTAGATTTCATGATCTTGCTCGTCCATTCTTTAATTTATTCAAAATTTTTACCCCCAGGTTCAATAATTGCTGAATTCAGTTGTTACAGGAGTTCCAGTCCTAGTTTTGCACCTTTTGATGGTTTATGGTTTATTAAAACATTTGATATACCGCCTTTCAGTCATGCCAAAGCGGTGTACAATAAAAACATCATTTGGAAGAATAAAAGAACTCCATAAAAACTTGACAGGTCAGCATAAGAGAAGGAAAAGCAGGGGAAAGATAATAAGGAAGAGAGGGACCGAGGGTCAGAACACAAGGAGGTAGAGTCCTGAGAGCCGGAGACAGCAGGAGGTCCAAGGCATTAAGGAACAGTGGGAAGGTCCAAGGCAATGGAAAACAGATGTTTTCAAGGAGGTCTTAAATTTTGAATATAGGGGTTCCAGTTTAAGATCAGATGGCAAGGAATTCCATAATGATGGGCCTGAGAAGAAAAAGGCAGAATGTCGGGTCTGTTCTAACTGCGCCTGCGCAGAGGAAGGTAGGAATAGCCGATTTGCATGCATGGACCTAAGGACTCGAAAAGGTGCATATGGAGCTAATGGAACTAAGAAGGAGGAAAGAAATGAGGGGATACCAGAATGAAGAACTTTATGAATAATCATAAGCAGCTTGTACTAGGAGTGGTGAGACAGTGGAAGCCAATGTAATTGTATGAGAAGTGGGGTGACATGATCAAATCCGGATGTGTGATGAAGTAATCACATGGCCGTATTCTGCACTAACTGGAGATGTTTAGTTTGAGAATGAGGAAGACCGAGAAAGATGATGTTGCAATAGTCTAATTTAGCAATAACAAGAGTAAGCAGAAGTATTGTGATAGATGACAGAGAGAAAAGAATGAATGACGCGGATCTGTCGTAAAGCATTGTTTCACTAGGGCACTAATATGGAACTGAAAGGAAAGAGCTGAATCTAAGATAATACCAAGATATCTAAGCTGGTGAGAGTTGGAATGCATAGTGCATTAAGAGAGGGGCTGACAGAAAGTGGAGAGAAAGGACCCGAGAGCCATAATACAGATGTTTTTGTGGGGTTCAGTTTCAAACAAATGGTACGAAGCCAGGATGCAATAGCTGCCAAATCGGCATTAACAGTGGAAAGATCAGGAGAAGCAGCATTCATAGAGAACAGCAGCAGGATGTCATCAGCGTAAAAGTACACAGACACCCTATTGCTGCTGCTGAATCAGGATAGTGAGAGGTGACAGAAAAACATTAAAAAGTAGAGGGGCAAGAACAGCTCCCTGAGGGACACCACAGTGCAGAGTATGGTGCAAAGAATCAGAGCCCTAATAAGAGACATGAAATGGCTGGGAAAAAAGAACAGTGGAATCATTGAAGCACAGAATCACTCAAGCCTACCAAAGAGAGTCGAGTAAGCAGAAGAGAATGGTCCACAACATCAAATGCAGATGAGAGATCCAAGTAGACAGCCAGTGTAGCATTGTCCTTATCCAATGCCTTATGTGCCTCATTCAGAACAGAAAGAACAATGGTATCGGTACTGTGACCTGCTCTGAAGCCGGATTGGTGAGGATGAAAGAAGTTAGTGAGATGTGTTGATAGCTGGTTAAAAACAAGCCTTTCCAGAAGTTTTGAAAGAAAGGTAAGTTTGAAACAGGGTGAATGTTTGATGGCAGGGAGGAATCCAGGGAGGGGTTCTTTAGAAGAGAGCAGATGATGGCAAGCTAACAGCATTGCAGAAATATACCTGTGGCAAGACTTTTCTTGAAAATGAGGAGAATCTTGGATAATAAAGCCAAGGAAGGCTCAGGAACCCAGAGAGAGGGTATAGGATCCAAGATACACGTGGTCTTGGATGATGTGGTGATGGCTTTGGAGAGAGTAGAGGGAGTGATAGGGTTAAATGCAACCAGATGTGAGAAAGATTTGGTATCTGTGGTGTTGTAATAGAAGCAGAGGAGGGAGTGGAAAAGCCATCAGCAGAGGGTTGTAGAAATGCAGATTGGGGCGGACAAAGCTCTGCACAAAGGTCAGCTATCTTATCAGAAAAATAGGATGCTAAATCATCAGCTGTGGGCCCAAAAGAGAGGAGGGAGGATGCTGGGTGGTAATACAGATGTGACACCGTGGAGAAGAGTTTCTTGGGTTGATTACTAGCATAAGTAATAAGAGCATCGTAATACTTTGTTTTATGAGTAAGAATACGCTGCCTCTAAGTAGCGTGAGCCTGTTTGAATGCGATCGAGAAAGACTGAGTGCGCTGGCAGCACTACATATGTTCTGCCCTATGCTTCTGCTGTCGGGAGACATAGTGACCAGAGTAAAATGGAGTAGAGGCACAAGAAAATCAAGTGCCCCTGTTAGAGCGGTGTTCCAGGCAGCCGCTTGCTCATCCACTGATAAGGTGTCAAAATGTGAAGGAAACAGCTGGCCAGAGGAGGGGAAAGTATGTAATGTGTCAATAGAATATGTCTCTGAGGATGAAGGATAGAGCCAGTAGGATTAGTCATAGTAGACAGAGCAGAAAAGGGACTGGACACTTCAAAGCAGACAGTATAGTGATCAGTCCAGGAAAGAACCATGCTGGAAAAGCCAGGAAAGGATAGATGGAACGAGGAAAAGATCATAATAATGTCCAATGTATGACCAGCAGAATGGGTAGGGAAATGGACATGTAGGAGCAGAGACAGATCAGCAGCCAGAGCAAGGAACCCTTTGTCCTTAGGATGAACAGGGGCATAGGATCCCTAATATCCGCATAGGATTGGGAAATAACTGTAAGTGTTTCATCCCTTTTATTGTTGTCAGCCGTGCACACATTTTTTTAGGTTGTATTGTATTTTAAGTAGCACTTAATTATTGATGATTTCTTATTGTTTTATGATTTTATACCGTCATATGGGTTTAACTGTTTTTATCTTGTGTTTTATCTATTTATTTATTTATGTTATAATTACAGTAAACATTGCATCAATAATCCTGACTTTACCGCTCCTTTTGTGCCTCCTGTTCACCCATACTGTATAAAGTTCGTTATCATATTTGTTATATTTGTACTTGTAGATATAATACAGTATGTATATAGTTTGATGTAATGGATATGCACTTTTATGCATTTCATATTCTGTTTTTTGTAAACCGTGCCTGATCTTTGGAAGGCACGGTATAAAAATGTTTATTAAATAAATAAATAAATAAATAAACAAACAAACAAATAATTGTTTTGTTTAGAATGTACTTATTTATACATATTTATTACTGTAATTTTGTTCTTTGTTTCGAGGTTTGTACCCCCTAAAGAAGGCCTGTTTGGCCGAAATGTGTTGGTGTTGTTTGATAAATAAAGAGCCTTTAACACCTGTCAGTGCACCTGCTGTTTTTGTCTCTTTTCTCCCATGTGGGTGTGTTTCTCTCCATTTGACCTCTGGCTAGGGAAATAGATATGTTGGAGCAGAGACAGATCAGCAGCCACAGTGAGGAATGCTTTGTCCTTAGGACGAACCATGAGAAACCTTCACCCTCTATTAAACCCAGACTCCTTCTGTACCATTTGCCAAGCCTTAACTACCCCTACTCTCGACTACTGCAAACTCATATACCATGATCTCTCAAAGCAAAGTATCCATCTGCTCCAATTAGCCCAGAACACAATAGCACATCAAATCTCCAAGAACTCCAGAAGAGCTCACATTACCCCCATACTCCACTGGCTCCCTATCCTATCTAGAATAAAATTTAAAACGCTCACACTAATCCACAGTTATTCATTTTGAATCTGCTCCTTGCCTTCACTGACTCCTTTCCAAGCCTACTAGCTCCAGACCTCAGAGGTCTAACTCTGCAAACCTGCTACGCATCCCAGCCCCAAAATTAAAAAGCACACAAGCTACCTGCAATCATATTTTCTTCCTCTATGCCCCTACAGAATGGAACACCTTCCCACCTGACCTTCAAATTTGACCTGATCATGCAGAGTTCCGCAAAAAGCTTAAAACACTCCTTTTCCAAGAGTACTTTAACACCACCCTCCCAAAGCTCTATCCAGCCAAGTGCCTTCTAGATTTAGCTAACTTCCTACTCTATGTTCAATATCCCCCTTTCCCCTTGCTTCCTCCTCCCCCCCTCTCATCCCCATCTAATGTATATAGTTGCCTCATCTGGCATTATAACTGACTGTTATTTTTGTTTGACCTTAGATAAGTTCTCCCTAAGTTTTTGTTCTATGTAAAACAGCTGTATCTACACTGTTACTGTTGGGTTCCATGTAAACCATCTTGAATTGTAGAAAGACGGATATAAAAACCTTTAAGTAAATAAATACATTGAAATCACCAAGAATGAGTAAATCTGGGAAAGTCATGGAAGCTTCCATTACTGTAGTGAAGAGGGACTCACACGAATTGGAGGGCACAACAGGAAAGACATAGGTTAGTAGAAGACATTTGGAGTAAAGTAGGACGGAGGAAGAGTGAAGTTCTGTAATATGAAGGGAATCTTTGAAAATAAGAGCCACTCCATCACCGGACTGTGATGCTCGAGACATGAAAAATGCTGTATAACCCCAGGGAGAGGCAACGATAGAGTAGTGCCTCTTCACCATCATGCAGCCAGGTCTCGGTAAGGAACATTAGGTCAGGCAAGTGTTGTGAGACAAAATCATGAAAAAGTGTAGTCTTCGACCAAAGGGACTGGCAATTTAGAAGAACACAACTGAGAGCCAAAAGAGGAATGGCAGGGGCAGGAAAATGAGCAGGAGACAAACCACATGGTGCCAACATACGAGGTTGTGATTGAGAGGAGTGATAGGAGGGAAAGGAGGGGGGGATTACTCCACACTACTGGAATAGAGAATGTCATGAGAAGTAGCAGAAGGAGGAAAGAACATATCTGAATTGATGCGGGGAGGTAATTGATAGTGAATGACCGAGGCACTGGGACTTGCAAGATGCATGGGCTTACAGGAATGATGATGGTATTGACTTGTAATTTCGGTGTCTCTAGTGACTCCCTGGGGTATGTTTACTAAAGGTTAATGTGCATTAGGTAAAATAAATGAGTGTTAAGTGCTGCAAAGGTACATAGAAATGAATGGGCAGTGTCAGCACTTAACACACGTTAACTTTACTTAAGGCACATTAACCTTTAGTAAATTCCCCCCCCCCCCCCAACCCTTTTCCTAAGAAAAGAAGAAATATGTTCATGGAGTAAAATCTGGACTAAATCAGTCTTTCCTAAAAATATGGGACAAGTTGGCAGCTCTAAAAGCATTATTCCTGCCTATATTTCTTAGAACCAGCAAAAGGATCTGTGATTTCCCACTGTTGCCTTTCTACTGAAGATGCTAGCACTCTATGAAGCACTTCTGCCCACAAAAGAAGAGCGGGACCAGGGTTATGATTGTTTCTGATGATCTTAAAGTAGCTAAGCAGGTAGAAAAGGCGATGACGAAAGCCAGAAGAATGCTTGAGTACATAGGGAGAGGCATGGCCAGCAGATAAAAGGAGGTGATAGTGCCTCTGTAGAAGTCTCTGGTGCCACCTCATTTGGTGTATTGTGTGCAATTCTGGAGACCACACCTTCAAAGAGATATAAGTAGGATGGAGTCTGGGCAGTGAGTGGCTACTAAACTGGTCAGTGGTTGTTGCTGCAGAATAGTGTCAAAAGACTTTGGGAAGTCCAGATAGGAAACATTCATTGCACTTTTCTCACTTCATTAAGGAGCTCAATCTGGAAGGATTTTTCCCTTTCGGAAACCATGCTTTCTAGGATTGTGCACTCTGTTTCAAGGGGCGTGTTTACTTAAATGCAGCAAGTGTTTACCGTTACCACACCTTAATTAGCCCTATGTGGTAAATGCAGGGGCGTGTCTAGTGTCTCCCGTGTAGTAAATGCAGGGGGCGTATCTAGCATGTCCTGTGTGATAAATGCAGGGGGCATGTCTAGTATCTGCCCTGCATTTAGTACACAGGACTCATCTACCTCATGCAGAAGTCGTGTTCCCTTCCCCAATCCAATCCCTATGCAAAGGCATAATATCCCCCCTCCCCCGCCTAATTTCATCCCCATGAAAAGGCACAGTATCCCCTCTTGTCCAATACCATCACCCACATACAATTGCCCCCTGCCTCAATAGGCTCCTTCCATCCTTTCAGAACCTGCTCACTGGACAACCACACAGAATTTTAAGGAAGATCCCTCTTACAAATTCCCTGAACTGAAGATGCCCTCCCAAAAAGACCTCCTCCCAAGAGTAGCCTTACTGATTAGTCCTCACACCGGCCATCACCCCACCCATCCACCCCCAGGACTTACTCGGGGGGGGGAGGGATTTCCTGGTGTCTAGTGAAGCTAGAACAGGAGCTTTCACCCCTAGCATTAGTCTCACGGTAATGCCACTAAGGGTCAATCCCTAGTGAGAGTACCATGAGACTACCACTATGTTTATGTTTATTAAACTGCCTTAGACATTGGTTAGTAACAAAAAGGTTTACGATAAAACTTAGAAAGTGAAAATGAACTTCATTATATAAAAACAAAGGACAGAACAGATAGAAGAAAACAATCAAGTTGAAAAGTGCATCTTGGGCCATTCGAGCAGCTCAATTGTCATAGAAAGTGTTGAGGGCTGTGCACATGTGTGTGTCAGTGGGTATGTGCATTTGTGTCCTCCTGTGTATCATGGGGACTGTCAAGGACTACATGTGTCTATGTATGGGTGTGTCACAGGAACATGTGTGTACATGTAGCTCCCAATAGTCTCTGACACGTGTGTGTGTGTGTGTGTGTGTGTGTGTGTGTGTGTGTTATCGGCTGTCATGAGGAGTGTTGGGAGCTGCATACATGTCGAGGACTGTGTATGCATTTGATAGAAGTACACTTACAGTGTGAAAAAAACAAAACATTCCCCTTTCTTTCATTTTCAAAATTGTATATGTTGGGGGGATGAAGAGTTTGAAGAGACATGATAAACTGTGATTCATCACTTTTTCCAGGGACTGTATGATGAATCTTTATAACTGGTTTTCTCCATGGACAAGCAGGATGGGTCAGCCACACATGGGTGCTGTCATCCAATGGTGCCATTGATGGAATTGTTCTCCAAATTGTGCCAGTCACCTCACCACAGTGCCCACCTCATTCCTGTCTCAGTCTGTTTTATCTGCCCAGCTATGTGGACAAAATTTTCTGCTCTCCTCCATCTTTATTTTATTCTTTTCTCTATTAACATATACATATTTTCTTCTATGTTTTCCTTTATGCCTTACTTCTTAGTTCCAATGACTCTCAGAGGTACATGGGTTTGAGTCTCCTGGGAGGGATTTCTCCTCCCTTAATGGACTGGCTGCTGCATGGGGTTTGACTCTCCCCCGGAGAGATTTCAACTCCAAAAGTCAGTTGCTGTACAAACTTCTTTTCCCATCGTTGTGGACTTCATGAGGCCTTCTCCCCTGCTGATCCCACGACTTGATCGATCGTTCCCTGTGACGGAAGAGGCCTCCTTCTATCCTCAGATATCCTCGTTCTGCTGAAGTTGGATATCTGCCTGTGTGTATCTATGTGTGTGTGTGCGTGCACGCGTGCTGCAGGAATGTGGTGACTGAATTTGTGTGTGTATATTTGCGTGTGCATGGCACAAGGATGAGGTGCTTGTGTGTCTTCTGGAGGGCTGGGGGTTACATCCTTTGGAATATAAACATTGTGGCCTCAGGGGCGGGCCAAGGGTTTCTGCTGCCCTAGTCAGAAGCTCCTGCTGTGTCCACCCTCCCTCCCGCAGCCGTTATCACTGCCCATACCCACTCCTGCCTCCCGCTGCTGCTGTCACCGCTCTCCAAATCCATCTACTCATCTTGCAGCAGCGGTGACCAGACTCTGTTTTAAGCTGCCGCTACGTTCAAAATGGAGTCAGGCTGATGCTGTCACCACCGCTGCAAGATGAGAGATGGATTTGGGGAGCAGTGGTGACCCGACTCCATTTTAAAAGTGGTGGCTTTGTGCTGCCACTTTCAAAATGGAGTCAGGCCACCCATCAGTGGACGGGCCAGCCCTGTGTGGCCTTTTCTCCCTATAACATTTTTTTTTCCACCTTCAACACCTTATTCTCTTTCCTCCCCCTCTTGCCCCTCTTCTGCTGCCCTCCTACTCTCTGTACCCCTTCCCAGACTCTGTCCCTTTATCCCTCTGCCTTGCACACTCACCCTCTACCCCTCATCTTCTTTTCCTAAACCCTTTTAAATATTTACATGTTTATTCTCACCTCAGTGGTAACAATATTGGGCCGGTAGGGGCAACCAGTTCCTATGTTACATACACCTATTCCCTATTTTTTTGATTGACTTTACCACTTTTTATATGGGAAAGGATGTGTATATGTACCAATTACCTTTAATCTTTCCCAGCATTCGCAGCTTCACAGAAACAGCAGCCAGCGTGAGGGAAAAGGCTCTTCATGCTGGCGGCTGTGCAGAGGGAGCCAGGGCCTCTCACGGGCTTCCTCGGCTCCCTCTGAAGCCGCTTAGACAGCCGCGGGGCTATTCAGAGGAGGGGGGCTAGGACTGGATGGGCTGTGATCGGGGGGGGGGGAACGTGGACTGTAAATGGGCTGTGATGGTGGGGGGGGGAACCTGGACTGCAAATGGGCTGTGATGGTGAGGGTGGGACTAGGACTGCAAATGGGCTATGATGGGGGAAACCTGGACTGGAAATAGGCTGTGATGGGGGGGGGGACTTGGACTGGAAATGGGTTGTGATGGGGGAGCTAGATCTGGAAATGGGCTGTGATAGGAGGGCTAGCATTGGAAATGGGCTGATGAAGAGCTGGAATAGGAATGGAAGTGGGCTGATGAGGGGGCTAGGATTGGAAATTGGCTGATGGGGGAGCTTGGAGTGGAAATTGGTTGATGGGGGCTGGAATGGAACTGGAAAAGTGCATATGGGAGATAGGACTGGAAATGGGCTGATGTGGGGGAATGGGAGAATGGGACTAGAAGGGAGTGGATGCTGGGTGGGTCTAGAACTATAAGGGAACTGATTTTGGTGGACTAGAAGGGGATGGGGATGGGGAATGAGAATGAGAATGGAGAGGGGGAAAGATATTTTGTGTGGGAGGGAAGAAAAGTCTACGATGGGCCGGGTATTGAGAGAGTAAGTGGGGATTGAAAATGGAAGGGTGAAATTTGAGTGGATGATAAAGGAATAAGGAAAGAAATGGGGTAAAGAGCAAAAGGGAAACGATCAGTATGTTAAAGCAGATATAGAGAGAGAATAGAAAACATCTAAAAGAGAAGAAAGGACAAATGGATAGCTCGCAGAAGACAGAAGAAACCAGAAGAAAGTGACTGGAGCAATTGCAACTGGAAAATAAAATGCCCAAACAGAAGGTAGAAAAATACTTTTATTTTGAATTATTAACTGGAATATATCTGGTCTGGGAAGTGTGTATTGCTAACATCTTTGCATTTTTGTTTAGTGCAAGAGGAAATTACTTTATAGTTTTATTTCTCCACTGTTGTACATTTCATGTTTGGCTTTTGGGGTTCCCAGTTTAATTATTAACTTCCTATTTCTAAATTGTGATCCCTTGTTCTTTGTGCGGTGATGGTCTATGTTCTCCATGTGTAACTGAGCTGAGGTACTCTGTTCATGTAGTTTCTATTTGACAATCCCACTTGTTCTCTTTCCCCCATTGAGATGTATTGGTATTCTCTAAGATGTATTGGTTTAATATTTGCAGTGTTGCCTTTTGATAGGTAGGGTTTGGTGCTTTGTGAGTCCTGTCAGTGCTGTTATGATAGGGTGGATTTGCTATGGGTTCTAAATGGTCAGTACTTCCTAATGGGCCTGGTGGTTGTCACTGCAATATAGTAATGTAGAAAGCTGTTAGTCTTTCTTTATCCAGACACTTATTAAGAGGCACGTTTACTAAAAGCACATGTTAATATTATGCAAATATTTATGCAAATGAGGCCCCGCAATGAATCTCCACACATGGCCCTGCAACCCCCTTGGGCCGCCCCTGGCCAGTAGTACTCCCAAGTTCATCTTCTTCTGCTTATGGGAGACACGGCTCCTCTGGGCATATCGGAGCACTTCTGGCCATGATCGTGGCCTTCCCCTCCTCTTCAGTTACTGGGTTGGAGGGGGCAGCTACCATGCTCATGCATATGCAAACAAACATGCATACAGAAGACATTTTTGCTGCAGCTGAACCTTCAATAGGAGCTTTTGCCTTGAAGAAACATGCCTAACAATCAAAATCTGTGATACCACAGGTCAAATATTAGTCCTTATTCTGAATGCCAGGGAAATCTTCTTCAAAATAGTAAGTTTTAAATGCCATTTTACATTTTTTGAAGGACAACTCTAGCAGTATATATTCATGGAGATAATTCTAAAGATGGGGTGCAAGAAAAAGAAAGCCAAATTATATGTGATTTCAGATGGGCAAAGGATGCTGAGAAGAGCTCTAAGCGATTAGAATTTTGTGACTGAAGTGTCTGGGATGGGTAATAGGGAATCTAAGGAGATGATAAATATATTGGAAGGCCTGTATAATAGTCCTTGGGAGTAAACATAAGAAGTTTGAGATGAAAGTGATAGAATAAGGGCAGTCAGTGTTTTTGATAGAATAGTGAAGAAACGTGATTGTATTTTGATGCATTTGCCATAAAATAGATGGCTGCATTTTATACCAGTTGGAATTTCTTCAGATGGGAAGTTCAGAGATATGCAAGCCAAAATGTTGATTTTGCTTAGTTTCCCTTGTAATGTACACAATTTTTTTTATTATGCTTAGGTTTTTAATTATTTTTTTCTTTTTTGAAAACACTAAACCTTTGTCATCCAAAATATTTAGCCCTATCCCCCCAACAACCCCCTGACCTCCCAGAGCTGCCATTTTGAACCCAGGTAGCCAATGGAACAAGAATGACTGGAGATTGCTCCTGCTCCCTGTTAGATAGTTGGGGCCACTAATAAGAGCTAGGGATGTTGAGAGTAGGGGGGCTCTGAAGGGATGGGGATGTTTGATGCTTTGGATGTCCATAGGGTTGGGGGCAGGTGCTGGAGGGCTGGATGTTAGGGGATTTGGGAGGCTGAGGAGGTGCTGGGGGGTTGGGGTTAGATGTTTTGGATGTCAGGGAGCTGTGTAGTGTTGGGGGTGGGGGGGGGGTGATGCTTTTCCCTAAAGTAACCCGACAACACAAAATAAAACCTGAAAATTTAGATTTCAGATTAAAACCAATGTGAAACGATATGAGAAATGTTGGCATTTCCCTTGTTGTTTCAAATGAATTCACAACCCTAAAAAAAGCTCCAGTTTTCTTTTAAATATGATTTCCAAGAGAATTAATTTATTGTTACATTTACTAGGGGCCACTGAGGACGTGATATCACAAAACAATTGTAAGGAAGATTTTGCTGTGGTCAACACCATGTATTGAACTTTCTCCTCCAATAAATATAAAGACAAACCAAATCAGTTCCCTGCTATTGGTGCAACTATTAGGCTTTATCTATCTCCATCTAGTAGAATAGTGAGCATAGAGCTAAAACCAACAGGGACTATAAGAAACATTTAGATTCCTAGCTCTTAAACGTGTTTCATGGACTTAATCCATCATCAGAAGAAATATATGAGGAAGCACACAGAGGAAAAGTTATTGGTGAGCAAAGCACTAATCTATTAATAAATGCTTACTGAAAATAATAAAGGGGTAATGCCCTAGTTTAACACATCTCCTGAAGCCAGCTGTTTCATAACTGTGCTCAACTGTCGTCCCCACCCCAACACGATGTCGCTGCAAGCTAAGTTCCAATCTACTGTAAATAGTTCTATGTAATACTTGTTCTGTTTCACTGCAAGCCACTTTGATAAGACCGAAAAGCAGTATATAATAAATGTTAAATAAATAAACTGTTATAAATGCTAAATATACAGATAGGGGAAGAAACTTGCTGTTTTGTTGAAGAAAAACATGTTTTATAAATATTAACTTTGATGATGAAAACCTTTTTCATGAAAAATACAGCTTGCAATTTTTCTTTTTTGATGATTAACAGTTTGGCACTATCAAATTAAGACTACATATCTTAATTAAGGAGTTTCTTATTATTACTGAACAATATTGGTGGCTAGTATTCAACTATGTGTTTATACCATTAGGACCTGCTTACTAACTGAAAGGTTTAAGAGGCAATAACTGTAAAGTCTGTACGGTAAATGGCAGAGCATAACCAGCATCTCCCCTGCATATAACAAACAAGGCAGATATTTACCATATGACCCATGTGCTGCCAAGGAATGGAAGCCCTGGCATTCAGTAATTAAATTAAAAAAACAAACAAACTGTTGAGGCAAGTTCATTCTGAAACCCCACCCCCCTCCCCACCACCACCACCACAGCACATAACTGTTGAGGTTAAAGGCCAAGGCAGAGAGGCTCACATCCTGGAGATGAATGCATGGCTGCGTGGATGGTGTAATCGAGAGCGTTTTGGTTTCCTAGACCATGGGATGCTGTTCCAAGGGTTGCAGAGCAGAGATGGTATCCATCTGTCCAAGAAAGGTCAACGCATCTTCGGTAGTAGACTGGCTAATCTACTGAAGAGGGCTTTAAACTAGATTCGTTGGGGATAGGTGAAGAAAGCACCCAGGTAAGTGAAAGCCCCCAGGTAGGTGATACATTAAATACCTTTATGGAAATGGGTAACAGGGGTAACATATGGAAAGCAGTGTGTATAAATGTCCGTAGCATGGGAAATAAGATCCCTGATGTTGAAGCTTTGGTGGGAGTGGCTGACTTGGATTTAGTGGCAGTTACAGAAACATGGTTCACTGAAAACCATGACTGGGTTGTAACTATACCTGGCTATACTTTATTCAGAAAGGACAGGGTAGGAAGAAGGGGAGGAGGAGTGGCACTATATGTAAAAACTACTATTAAAGCTTTGGAATTACAGAGCTTAAAAGGGAGAGAGGAGGCATTGTGGGTTAAACTAGAAAGAGGGAAAGAGAAATCTATTTGCATTGGTGTGATATACAGACCTCCCTCACAAGAGGAAGAGGTGGACAGAGAGTTAATTGAAGACATACGCAGCATTGCTAGGAAAGGGGAAATGCTACTGATAGGAGATTTCAATATGCCAGATGTTGATTGGCACATTCCTGCTGCAGTATCATCTAGAAGTGGGGAGATCCTGGATTCTCTACAGGGAGAACTATTCAGGCAATTGGTAACAGACCCCACACGTGAAGGGACCATACTGGACTTGGTGCTTACCAATGGTGAAAGTGTTTCTGATGTTGTAGTGGGAGATCATTTTGCATCCAGTGATCACCAGATGGTGTGGTTCAGTATTAGGACTAGGGCTGTTAGAATCCATTCCAAGGTGAGGATCTTAGACTTTAGGAAGACTAACTTTGCGAAGCTGGGCCAATACCTCAGGGAGTCATTAGTGGGATGAGAACAGCTGGGGGATGTAGAAAAACAGTGGGCAAAACTGAAAGGGGATATTTTAAGGGCAACCAACCTTTTTGTTAAAATGGTAAATAAAGGCAAAAGGAAAAGGAGACCGCTATGGTTTTCTAAGGATGTAGCTGAAAAAGTGAAGAAAAAGAGGGAGGCCTTCATGAAATACAAGAGATCACAGAGAGAGGAAGACAGGCATCTGTATTTGGAAAAACTTAGAGAAGCTAGCAAAGTAGTCAAGAAGGCAAAGATTCAAAATGAGGAGGAGGAAATAGCCAATGCAATAAAATGGGGGGATAAGACATTTTTCAGATATATTAGTGAGAAGAGGAAGGGCAAAAGTGGTATTGTCAGACTCAAGGGTGCAGGGGGGGAATATGTCGAAGCTGATAAGGATAAAGCGGAATTGCTTAACAAATATTTTTGTTCTGTGTTCACAGATAAAGAACCAGGAGCAGGACCTCAGAAAACACCCACAAATAAGAACAGAAGCAAGGGACATCTTGAACAATTTTCAGAAGACTGTGTTCGTGAGAAACTAGCTCAACTTAAAGTAGACAAAGCGATGGGACCGGATGGGATACACCCTAGGATACTGAGGGAACTTGGGGACGTTCTAGCAACTCCACTGACTGACCTTTTCAATGCCTCGTTGGAGTCGGGAGTGGTGCCAAAGGACTGGAGAGAGGCTCATGTGATGCCTTTACACAAAAGCGGAAGTAAGGATGTGGTTGAAAACTACAGGCCGGTTAGTTTAACTTCGGTGGTGAGTAAATTATTGGAAACGCTGCTGAAAGAGAAAATAGTGAGGTTTCTGGAGTCCGGCGGATTACAGGATCCGAGGCAGCATGGATTCACCAGAGGCAGGTCTTGTCAGACAAATCTGATTGATTTCTTTGACTGGGTGACCAGGGAGTTGGACTGAGGGAGAGCTCTAGATGTGGTGTATTTAGATTTCAGTAAAGCCTTTCACACTGTTCCTCACAGGTGACTTATAAACAAACTGAGCACCCTAGGGATGGATCCTAAAGTTACTGCTTGGGTTAGAAATTGGTTGGGTGGGAGGCGACAAAGGGTACAAGTAAATGGAGCTCACTCTGAGGAGAAGGATGTTACCAGTGGTGTGCCCCAGGGATCTGTCCTTGGTCCGATTCTTTTTAACATCTTTGTTAGTGATATAGCGGAAGGGCTGTCGGGTAAGGTTTGCCTCTTTGCAGATGATACCAAAATCTGAATCGAGTAGACACCCAGGAAGGTGTAGATAACATGAGGAGGGATCTAGCTAAGCTTGAAGAATGGTCTAGAATTTGGCAGCTGGGATTTAATGTTAAAAAATGTAAGGTCATGCATTTGGGCTGCAGCAATCCAAGGGAGCAATACAGTATAGGAGGTGAAGTACTTTTGTCCACTAAAGAAGAGCGGGACCTAGGCATGGTTGTGTCTGATGATCTTAAAGTAGCTAAACAGGTAGAAAAGGCGACGGCAAAAGCTAGAAGGATGCTTGGGTGCATACGGAGAGGAATGGCTAGCAGAAAAAAGGAGGTGATAATGCCTCCGTATAAGTCTTTGGTGCGACCTCATTTGGAGTATAGTGTGCAATTCTGAAGACTGCACTTTCAAAAGGATGTGAACAGGATGGAGTCGGTGCAGAGGGTGGCTACTAAAATGATTAGTGGGCTTCATTATAAAGCATATGAGGACAGACATAAGGATCTTAATATGTACACCTTAGAGGAAAGGCGGGATAGAGGTGATATGATTGAGATGTTTAAATACCTCCGTGGCATAAATGTTCAGGGAGAGAGCCTCTTTCAATTGAAAGCAAGTTCTGCTACGAGGGGACATGGGATGAGGGTGAAGGGAGATAGATTCAGGAGTGTTATGCGGAAATATTTCTTTACGGAAAGAGTAGTGGATCCATGGAATAGTCTCCCAGTGGAGGTGGTAGAGATGAGGACAGTAACTGAATTCAAAAAAGCATGGGACCAACACAGAGGATCTCTAAAGGTAAAAAGTGGACTGCTGTAGTTGTTGATATGGAAGGGCAGACTAGATAGGCCATGTGGTCTTTTTCTGTCATCATGTTTCTATGTTTCTATAACTCTCCAATTGGGGCCCTTCCCAGGATCATCAATCATCCAATCCCCCTCCATCCCATGAGTTCCCCATCCCCCCATCCCCAGAGAATAATCCCTCTCCCAGACAAGGATCCTCTTGAACAAGGATATCCTAACAAACCTCTCCTCATTGTCCATTGTCCATACCCCCATCCTCCCTCACCCAAACCCCTCAGGACTCACCCCAGATTTCCCTACTGTTGAGGGTACCAGAGTAGATACAGTCCCTCTCTGCTCCTGCCCTGGAGCCGCCAGATTCCAAAATGGCAGCTATGACCCCTAGCGGTAGTCTTACAATTCTACTGCTAGCGATCAATGTTCAATATACCGCTAAATCCAATAAACCTATAAATGCAAAATGCTAATGCTGTACCTGTCTAATAAGATGCTATTTATTTTATTTATTTATTTCCGAGTTTTTCTATACTGCCCCTTCCTGAGATCAGGGGCAGTTTACAATGAACAAATTCTTTGCATTGAACAAATTTTTATAATCCAAACATTCAACATTGAACACAACTATTTATATAAGAAACTATTTACATGGATTTCAGAATTCCACTTTTCTTTTCTCTTGTAGATGTGTACAGTGGCCCAAGAAGAGTTTAATGAGGAGCTGGTTGTATGCCATTATTTCCACTGATTTCTCTTTAGTGTTCACTGAACAGCAGTGTTTTTAATTCTTTTCTAAATGTTTGTAAATCTTTGATGGATGGTAATGAGTCTGGAAGGGCATTCCACAAAAGGGGGCAACAAAAGAGAAGGCTCTGTTACTTGTGACTTGTTTTGTTTTGCAAATGGTTGGTGGGTTTACAAGTGTATTATGCGAGTGTCCCCTTTTGGGTCTTGTGTTTGTTGCACAGGTAATTAATGCTGAAAGGAATGATGGAGTGATATTGTTAGCTATCTTGAATGATATCATTAATGTTTTGTATCTTATTCTACTTAAAACTGGTAATAAGTGTAGATTGTGTAATATGGGTGTTATATGGTCAGTTAATTGGGCTTTGTATATGATTCTAGTCATAACATTCTGGGCAATTTGAAGTTGTTTCAGGTTCTTTTGGGTAGACTGTGGAGTAGGCTATTGCAGAAATCAAAGTGAGGGGTGATTAATGCTTGCACAACTGATCTGAAATCATGCATGTCAATCAGTGGTCTAAAATGTTGTATGGTTCTCAGTTTGAAGTATATGGTTCTAGTGATCTGTTTTATGCGTGATGTCATGGAGAGGAATTGATCAAGTTTCATATCTTGAATCTTGAATGTTGGTGGGGGAGTGAAATTCAGGTTCCTTGACATGTAAAGCACTTCAGGTTTTTTGAAGTTAATGTTCAGATTATTAGAAGCTAGCCAAGTCTCATCTTTCATGATACATGATGCCATTATGTTTTGGGAGGGGTTCAGCCTATTTATGGGGAGTTATAACATGATATCCCCTTCTCTAGAGTATCATTCAGCATCAAGGACTGATAGAAGCATAAGGGATGGGGTAGGTGGCAGAGCAGAGCCACTTGACAGGGTCAGAGCAGGGAGAAGGGATCCCACTGGCAGCAGGGTCAAATGTGCCTATTTTCCCAAAACCCAATTGCTGACAGGGTTAAAATACCAGAAAAACCTCAAGAGGTGAAACAAAAGGGAGTAGCTGGGGTGGAGAAGATAGCCACAGCTTCCTATACTACAGGACCTCTCAGAATCAGAGGAAGAATGTCACCTGACTGAGAGGGAGGAGCTCCACCAGAAAGTAGGTGAAGCAGAGTTCGCCCCTGCCTGGGTGTTGAAAACTGACATCCTCCATGAAGCCACAGCCTAAGATAGATCCAAAAGACACATATGAAATGCCTCTGACAACTGAAGAATCAGAAGACATGAACTGTTATTGCACCAGGAAGACATATCTGTATTGAGTTATATCAGAAACCTGACTGCACTTTATTATGGCATTGGAAGGAGTATATCAATTGCTTTATTGCTGTAAGCATTGATCTGCAAGGGAGCGTCTGTCAGCCCTTGTTCTCTCCAGAGGAACTGGAGGAAACAAAGATGGCAGAAAAAGCTGGGTTTAAAGGAACCGTAGAAAGAACTTTGTTTTAAAATTGCTTTATTGGACTAATATTACTGAACTGCTAAAAAGTACACAGGAACAGAGGAAGGGAACTGTTTTACCCTCTCTATGGATACATTGAGGAATGTTTGCAGATAACTAATTAACGTGCAGCTAGGACTGGCTTTATTCCAGCCAGCAAACCAAGGAACCTCAGACAGAGGTATAAGAACTGTGTTAACAGTGTTTGCAGCTTTGGGAACAGAAACCAGAGCTGAATAGAACTGGGGTAAAGCACTACTGTAAAGAAAGACAGTTAAGACGGAATGGTTGTATTGAGAGGTAAATGCTACTTGTAATGTGGAGAAGCCAGGGAAGAAGCAGCTGACTGTTAATATGGATCCCTGGACCATTGTAAGTGGGTACAGCTTTAGTGAGTGCCCAGAAAAAGGTATTTCACCAGAGCTGCAGTTAACTGAAACTGGAGGGCTGTAGTAAAATGTGTATAAGAACTGATAAGCTTAAAAAGGTGTCTTTTTCTTTTCTTTTTTTACTGAACTCTGCAGGGGAACAGAACTCTTTTGACTTGGTTTGTTTTAAATGACACTTTATTGAACTCTATCTCCCAGACTGCACATTACTGCAGAGTGAGAGCTAAAAGGATTACTCCTAATTCAAGGGTTTGGACAGCACTCATTGTGAGATTGGAGAACCTGGGTATCCTTGTTGACGCAGCTGGAGTGATCCTGATTGGATGGGTTTTCTTCTGTCTCTGCTTTGCGGGTGCCTTAGAACTGCTGTCAATGATTTGGGTTGTGTTGGAGTGGTGCTGTAGCAATTCTTGCTCTGTGGGCTCTCTATGGGCCACGCCAGAGGGCACTTTGACATGCCCCCCTCCCCCCCAGGTGCAGGCTCACCAGATGATGTTGGGCTATGACACCATGATCCGGAGGTATGGCATCGCTGGCTGTGCACTGGCGCCGGGGAGGTTTTTCTCTTTTGTGCAAATCTGTGCAATATTGTATGTATTGTCTGGTAGTGATATTGCTGGATCTTGTCAGAGCTTTCTCGTCCTCCCATGTAGTCCTTGCCTAAGACACACTGCTTTAAAATGCCTTGTGCTGCTGCAGTGGGCCCGATCGGCCTTGTGGAGGGGGGGCAGGGAGCGTTTGTCCATAGGGTTCCCTTCCCCGATACCAATCATTTCATGTCTTCTTCTCCTTCTCCCTCCCGTTTCCGGTCTAGTATTTCCTCGTAGCTCTCCAACCCATGTACAGCATCTTCTCTCTCTCACCCCCTGTGTCCACCACCTCTCCTATCTCTCCCCCTCCCCTTGTCCACTATTTCTTTCTTTCTTCCTCCCCCTGTATCCTGCATCTCTCCTTCACCCCCCCCCCCCCATGTCCAGCATCTCTCCTCTCTCTCTTCTTTCCCATGTACAGCATCTGCCCTTTCTCCCCTATCTCCGCCCCCCCCCCCCTGCCATGCCCAGCATCTGCCCTCTATCCCCTCAGTGGTTACCATCCGCCCTCTGCCTCCTCACCCCATGGCCAGCATCTTCATTCCACTTTCCTCTGGCCACCATCTGCTCTCTCTCCCCTCTCTCTCCCCTTTGCCAGCATCTCTCCGCTGCCTCCCTGTAGCCAC
This sequence comes from Ichthyophis bannanicus, assembly GCA_033557465.1. NCBI lineage: Eukaryota > Metazoa > Chordata > Amphibia > Gymnophiona > Ichthyophiidae > Ichthyophis > Ichthyophis bannanicus. Next base: position 56,469,976 of record CM066035.1, read on the forward strand.
CATCTAACCCCTGCCCCCTATCCCCATGGCCAGCATCAGCTCCCAACCTCTAGCCTCCGGTCCCCATGTCCAGCATCTTCTGTCCTTGTCTGCAGCTCCCTCCACTATCCAGCACAGCCTCTCTTTCTATCTCTCCTCCTCACTATGGCATCTGTGGCAGGTTTGAAAAAATAAAACAAGAACAAAGTGCAGGGTCTTTGTGACTCCAACGTGCTTGCAGGCCCTGCCAATTCTGCCCCCCTCTGATACAAGAGCATGTGTCAGAAGGAGGCAGAACTAGCAGGGGTTTGCAAGCGCATTGGAGTCATGAAGACCCCATGCTTTGTTGTTTTGTTTGTTTGCTTGTTTTAAAGCTGATATCCTCCTGCTGCTGCTTTAGCCAGATTTGGGACACTGGCAGCAGACAGGAGGGAGAAGGAGTGATACGTTGCAGCAGCAGCAGCAGCCAAATTTGAGTTGGAGGTGTCGACGGATGGGAAGAGTGATACCACCACTGCTTGCACAGTGAGTTATGCCAGCTCTAGGAGTGAGAGAGAGAGAGATTGGGGCAGAGGCAGCCCAAGGGAGGTGTGGAGACTCATTGTGGGGCCTCATTTTGCATAAATATTTACATACCACATTTATTTGGTCAATGCTATGACCAAATTAATGATCAGGAGAGAAGATATAAAATGCAAAAACAAAAATTCTGGAAGCAAAGCAATGTGCTTACCTTACCATATCAGCACTCAAATTGTACCAGTTCTTTCTGTAAAAAGTCAGGACTGCAAATATGAGGTGTGATCACAAAGTATCAAGACTTGTGTAGCTACAATACATTGCACCACAATGCTCTTAAGCCTGCAGTGACCTAGTTATGTGCTCTGCATGTGGTTGCAGCACACTTGTACTTTTTTTAATCACATGATGTTTGGTATCATGTAAAAGCAGTTTGTCAGATTTACAAAGAGTGAAAAAATTGAACAGCGAATTTGCATTAAATTTTGCTAGAAACTTGGAGGTTCATGCAAAGAGACTTATGACAAGTTACAGTAAGTGTATGGCAATGAATGCAGAAGTCATACTCGAGATTATGACTGATACAAACATTTTCAAGAGGGCCAACAAAGTATTGACAGTGACGAATGTTCTGGAAGGCCATCCACGAGCAGAAATGAAGACAAAGTTGAAGCAGTGCGTGCCGCAGTATCCTCAAATAGTCGATTGACTATCAGGGTGCTTGCTGAGGACTTGGACATCAGTTTCGGGTTGGTACAGTCCATTTTTACCGTTGATTTGGGGATGAGATGTATGTCTGCAAAATTCATGCTGAAACTCCTGTCCCCTGACCAAAATGAAGATCGCCTGTCTGCAGCCAGGAAGTTTTGGAAATGCGTTGAAAATGACTCCGATTTCATCAAAAAGATTATTACTGGTGATGAATCATGATTATGACCTGGAAACTAAGGCTCATTCCTCACAATGGAAGACTCCAAACTCTCCCACACCCAAGAAAGCCCATCAGGTGAGGAGCAATGTCAAGGTCATGCGCACAGTTTTCTTTAATTATCAGGGTATTATTCTTCATGAATATGCTCCAAAAGGCCATACCATCAATAAGGAGTACTGCGTCAAATTTCTGACTCGTTTGAGAGATGCATTTCATCATAAGAGGCCAGAGTTGCACAGGAATGGTGAATGGTTGTTTTATCACAATAATGCCCCAGTTCACGCATCTCATCTTGTCCAACAGTTCTTGGCCAAACACCAAATCGATCAAGTCCGTCGTCAGCCTCTGTACTCACCTGACCTCACATTCTGTGACTTTTTATTGTTTCCAAAACTGAAATTACAAATGAAAGAAAGGAGATTAGATGACCTGGAGACCATTTAGCAAAATTCAACTTAGCAGTCTCATAGCATAACAAAAAAGGCATTTCAAAATTATTTCCAGCAGTGGCAGGAATGCTGGAGGAAGTGTGTTCTATCAGAAGGGGACTGAGTGCAGTAAATGTCAGTGTTATACTTCTTGTGTTATTGTGTGCGTCTTGATACTTTTTTATTGCACCTCATATGCAAGAACACTAATACACCTTCAGTTGGAAAAGTGAACAAGCCAGACTGGTTTCGATGCCTACACAGAACCTACATGTTAAAAAAAATCCCTCACTGTGGTTACACAAGGAAAACATAGACCATCACATAGTAATAAATAAGAGACAACAGATTAGAAACATCTGAACAAAAAACGAAATGGAAAACCCAAGAAACAAGACTGTGAGCAACCAAACAGGGAATAAAGAGAAAAAGAAATGCCTTCTCTCCTGTAGAGTACAAAAAATCCAAATTCTCAATGCTGACATATTCATTCTCTAAAAACTGACAATAACATTAGTTTGTACCTTTGTTGTCCGGGTTGATCCTGATCTCTCTTTAATATTTCCTCTTGTTGGTTTTCTCCAAAGTCTTTTTCCAGGATATCATTTCTGTTTTCTGTTTCTTTACTCTCTCTGTCTTCTCCCATTCCCAACTTATATCTGTCTCTGACTTTGATCCTTCTGTTTCATATTTTTTGTTGATTTCTCTCTTCTGCCTTTTTATTTACATATAGGTACTGTATATTTCATTTTTCATCCCCTTCCCCACCCTCATTCTTCCTCTTTCCACCTTCTGTCTATTTACCAGATTTCCACTTCTTACACTTACCTCCTTAGCCCTCCCATTCCCATCTGTGTCTTTTATTCCGTTCCCAGCCTCACTCATCTCCAGCACCCATTCTTCTGCCTCATCTCCCATACTTCCTTCTCCCCTCCCCTCCCCTGTATCCACACATCTACCTCATCCTCTAGTATTCATTTACCCTGCCTTTCCTCCACCTTAATGTCAGCAACTATTCCTCTGCCCTTCCATCCACATCTTTCCCTGCAGATTCCCTTGCTTCTCCCTCCCCTACAGTATATGTCCTCACTTCCCCAGCATCCCCTTTCTACCATCTCCAGCCCCTACATCAGCCCCAGCTTCCTTCTCCCATCCTCAGCCCTTCTGTTAAACCTCAGCTCCAACATATGACTTTACCCCAGCTCCCTTCTCCCAGTCCTAGCATCAGACTCCTTCCCTTAGCATATTCCCTCTTCTCCCATTTCCCATCTCCAGCCCCCATGTCAGCCATCAGTCCCATTCTCCAGTTCAAGACTCTATATTTTACCCAAGACCCCTTCTCCCAGTATTATTTATTTGGCAATGCTTATATACCGCTTTTCACTGGGTCAAAGCAGTGTACATTCAGGTATGGTATATATTTCCTTTGTCTCTGAAGGGCTCACAATTTATGGGGGGGGGGGGTTAACCTGAGGTAACAGAGGATAAAGTGGCTTGCCCAAGGTCACAAGGAGTGTCTGTGGGACTAGAAACCCCAGTCCCTCCTGCCCAAGGTTGCTGTCCTCCAATGGAATTTGAACCCCTGGTCCTCTGGCCTTAGGAAACTTGCCCCTTCCACTAGGTCACTCCTTCCTCAGTCCCCACCTCCCCACATCATTAGCCCTCAACCCCACCTCTCAGTCCCTGCATTAGTCCCAGCCCCTTATTTCCAGCTCCTGCATTAGCTCCCAGCCCCAGCCCAGGCGTTATCTCTATTTCTGGAGTTGGTTGTCAATCCCCAGCCCCCTTGAAGCATCGGCATCCCTTAGCATCTACCCTCTTCTCCCAGTCCTGTATCCAGCATATCGTCCACCTCTCCCATCCAGCACAATGCATCCCTTTTCTTTCTCTCTCTCTCAGCCATCATCCAGCATTTCCCTCCCTATGTTTCCCTTGCCAGCACCTCACCTCTCCTCAAACCTTATTTTTCCATCGCAGCAATGACAATTTAAAACAAAACAAAACCCATGAATGATAAAGCATGGCTGCAGTGTCCGCAGAGCCTCCCAGCTCATTCGATCTTGAAACCTCTTCCACATTCCACCTCCTCTGACAAACACTTCCTGCTGCTGATGGGGCAGGACGCCAAAGAGGTTTCAAGATCACATGGGCTGGGATGCCCCACTGACGGTGCAGCCATGCTTTATCATTCGTAGGTTGGGGTTTTTTTCTGTGATTGGCCCTGCCACAGCAAAATAAGGTTGAGGAGAAGAGAGGTGCTTATAAGGGAGTAATGGGAGAGGGGTTAAATGCTGGAAGGAGGTTGGGGAAATGTAATGCGGTGAAAGGCAGCAGTAAGAGAAAAAGCAGTGGAGGGAGGATTCAGCTTGACACAAGTGTGAGGAGTCGGGATGGAATGAGCCTAGCTAGAGTGGGGCCTTGTACAAAAGATATGATGGGGGGGGGGGAGGCAGAGAGAGAGAAAAAGAGATTGGTGGGGCGGGGCAAGGAGAGAGAGAAAGAAATCAAGTGATGGCTGTGGGGGGGACAAAGAGAGAGCAAAGAGAGATCAGGCAAAAAACCCCGGCTTTTCCACTGTCAGTTTTAACTCTCTGCTGGCAGCTGGCCTAACCATATTAAAAAAAATCGACCAGGCTGGCTGAAAATCGGCTGGTTAGCAAACCTAGTATTTAGGGTCTATTCTATAAAGTAAAGGACACATGGGCTTTACTTTATAGAACAGGGGCATAGGAATGCATCAGAGTCTGCTGCTTCTTTCTCAATAACATCGGCAAAATTTGTCCCTTCCTTTCTACTCTCACTACTAAGACCCTTATCCATTCACTAGTCACCTCCCACCTTGACTATTGTAACCTGTCCTCACTGGTCTCCGTCTGAATCAACTCTCACCCCTTCAATCTGTTCAAAACTCAGCTGCACGGCTTATGTTCCACCAGTGCCGCTATGCTCATGTAACCCCTCTTCTCAAGTCACTTCACTGCCTTCCTATCAGTTTCCATATCCAGTTCCAACTTCTCCCACCGACCTACAAGTGCATTCATTCTGTGGCTCCTCATTACCTTTTCCTTCTTCTCACTCTACACTCTTCCTCAGCAACTCCACTGCTCTGGCAGATCCCTTTTATCTGTGCCCTTCTCTTCCACTGTCAACTCCAGACTTTGTTCTTTCCACCTTGCTGCTCCATATGCCTGGAACAAACTACCTGAGTCTGTGCGTTGGGCCCCTTCTCTAGCCCTGTAGAAATCCAGGCTAAAACCCCTCCTCTTTGAAGCTGCTTTTGGATCCTGATGCTCCTCACTCTCTTGTCCACTACTTATGTGTATCTTACCATACTCTAGTCTCGAGTTTCACTATGGGGGGTCATTCCAGAACATGAATAAGGGGTTTGTACATGCATCAGGGACATTTATGTGCTGAAAACATCCCAGACTCTATTCTGAAACACTGCTGACATGCACATCCACAGCGCTAGCACAGGGATCTCAAAACATGCCCAGAAGAGGCAGAATGGGGGCGTGGTCAGTTGCGAAGACGTAGAAAGCATATTCAGGAAAGGCTGGTGTAGATATTAAATGTTTCCTGGAAATGTCCACATTATTCCTGCTGAAATGTGGAATAAGGCCAAGACTTAGAAAAAATTATGCTCTTCTCTGCCATGCATCCCATATTGAAGAATGGTTAAAAACATAAGAACATAAGATATGCCATACTGGGTCACATCAAGGTCCATCCTGTTTCCAGCAGTGGCCAATCTAGGTCACAAGTAATAGCAGTTTCCCCAAAAGACACAGGTTCCACAATGACAAGCATGTTTTGAATTGGTGTGACTGCAGTCTGGAAAAACACAAGATGCGGTATTAAGGTACAGAGTGAGGTAAGGAAATGTTGTAAGGTCTAGATACATTAATAACCACACAGAAATATTAAGAAGAACAAGAGTGTTTATTCAGGCTGTGCACTAATGTACTGTTTTTTGTATAATAATTTTATTAGGCATATATCAAAACAGTCATACAAATATCCAACCACTACAGTACAGTAACAAACAGAAAACCTTTTATGGAACCTTGAGAAGCCCATTATAGGTGGGGGCTAACATCCTCCACACACAAAAAGACATCCCTCTTAGTACAGCCTTAACATGAATGCAACCCCCTGCCCCACCAAAAACATTTTACCCTCCCCCCCTCCCATCCTTCCCCGCCCCCTCCCCCCCACCCCCCCCACCCCCCACCTGCACGCAGACCCAGCTCACAAAAGCCTGGTCTCAGGAAAACCCAGTAACCAGCATACACATAGACTTAGGTCCAGTACCTGAATTAGTGACGATAGGAACCAACCGCCCGTACACCTCCACCCTGAAACTTCCCTAAAGAACTAAAAAACCAAAGGGGGAGCAATCCCATCAAGAGGCAAGAACAACTCCCATAGGGGTGACACACAATCTGTCCGACCTCTAACAATAGAGGTGAGTCTTTCCATCCGGTAAATGTCCCATACCTTTATCCTCCATTCCAATAAAGTAGGAGCACACGAACGCTTCCAAAAGCGACCGATTACCGAACGAGCCGCTAACAGCAAACTATTAATCACTCTACTCTTATCCAAAGGGAATATCCGCTCCGGCAGATATCCCAGAAGACAAATTTCGGGCTTACCAGGAATCACCACCTCCAACTTATCTGCAATTTGTGAGAAAACTGCCGCCCAAAAAGCCTGAATAAATCTACACCCCCACCACATGTGGAGAAACGTGCCCCTCTGACCGCAGAAACGCCAACAAAAGGGATCCTCCGCCCTGCCCCACCGATACAAATGCTCCGGTGTGATAGCCATCCGAAAGAATATCCGCAGCTGTGTGTTGATCAACGACAAAGAGATGGAGCACCTATAGGTATATTCCATAATATCATCCCAAATGGTCGCCCAGTCGGCCATCAATTCCCTACTCCATTGTGCCTGAGAACTAGGAGGAGAAGAGGCCATAGCAATATCCCAAGAGAGGGCCCTATATACTCTAGCCAATAGAGCCTTGGAATTACCGCAGTTAAACAAAATACTTTCCCATTGTCTGGGAGATCTCGTTCCCGCAGAGGAGAACTGCACTTCCGATAAACAATGCCGAAATTGGAGATACTGAAAAACAGACATCCCTCTGCCCAAGAGCTGTTCCAATTGCTGCTGGGACATAAATTTTCCCTTATCATACAGAGAGGCAACCGAAAGCTGAGCACTCCATGTCCTCAGATCTTGTCCCACGAACTGCAGAAAGGAAAGGGATCCTAATACCGTAAAAGGAGAAAACTTGGAGGGTAACGCAGACAAGGAACACATCTTCCCCCAACTGCTCCACACCGGATCCAACAGGTCATGATGTAACAGTAACCGATGGCGAGACTTTGCATCCAGGAACGGACTCGCCACCAGAGGCGTAGGAGAGATCCACGCGGCTTCCGCTTGCACCCAGGAAGAATCGGAACGATGTGTCCAGTAATGAAGAATGCGTAGACAAGAACAATGATAATATATTTCCAAATTAGGAAGTCCCATCCCCCCCAAAGACTTCGGTCGGACCATAGTCTGCCAATTCAGCCGCGGACGCTTTCCTTGCCAGATAAAGTTGGTGAGCATCTTGCGCACTTCCGCAAAAAAGGTTTTAGGCACCGAAATTGGTAGTTGTTGAAACAAAAATAAAAACTTGGGTAAGACCAACATCTTAATCACATTAATTCTACCTAACCAGGATACCGTGGAAGAGGACCAGTGACGAAGCTCCTCTCGCACCGTCTTCAGCAATGGAGGATAATTTAAAACATACAGGTCCTCCAATTTCCCCGGAATATTAATTCCTAGATACCGGAATTGTGAGACTGTGGGAAAAAGATCAGCAGATCCCCCCCTAACCCCATGCTTACCAATAGAACACGGCAGCATTACTGATTTAGCATAATTGACCCTGAACCCAGACAAAGACGAAAATTGCTGAAGCAGACCAACCACTAACGGTAAGGAACTATCCGGATCTTTAATAAAAATCAAGGTATCATCGGCATATAAAGAGACAATATGATCCGAACGCCCCATGGTAATGCCCAGAGCTGCCGCCTGAGCTCTCAAGCGTATCGCCAGGGGCTCGAGTGCCAGAGCAAAAAGTAAGGGGGAAAGTGGGCAGCCTTGCCTAGTCCCTCTACCTAAGATGAAAGGAGACGACTGAAACCCATTAACCATAACTACCGCTTGCGGATCTTGGTATAGAGCCTCCATCCACCCCCGAAAATTGGGCCCAAATCCAAAATGCTGCAACGTGGCAAATAAATACGGCCACTCCACTCGATCGAAAGCCTTTTTGGCATCTAGGGATAACACCGCATAATTTCCCGTACATTCTTTCAACCCCAATAAGATATTGATGAGTCTCCGAACATTTTCAAAGCCATGTCTACCTTTAATAAACCCGGTCTGGTCCGGGTGTACAATTTCTTGAATATGGGAATCGAGCCTCAGTGCAAATACTTTAGTCAGAATTTTGTAATCTATGTTCAATAAGGATATAGGTCTATAATTAGTACAAAGTGTCGGATCTTTCCCTTCTTTGGGAATCACTACAATGGAAGCCTGATACATTGATTGTGGTAATTTCCATAGGGTCAAAATCTCATTATAAACCCTAACCAGAACTGGCGCAATCTGATCCAAAAGAACTTTATACAGCTCAGCCGGTAGCATATCCGGTCCCGCAGCCTTGGCAGTTTTCAACCTTCGAATAGCATACTGCACCTCTGCCAACTGAATAGGTCTCTCTAAATACCGAAAAGCATCAGTGGATATCTGAGGCAAGCCAGTCTCTCATAACCAATCATGCAAGGTCCGTTCATCCACCGCAAACTGCGAAGAATATAGAGTCTTGTAGAACGCTGCCAAACAGCCATTTCTAAAGATTTTGTAAGTACATTGCCAGAGTCATCAGCAATAGCAGCGATTTTCTTTTTCACCCTTTGACGTTTCAGTTGCCATAAAAGCATCTTACCTGCCTTGTTGCCGTGTTCATAAAAATTACGCTTGGTTCGCTGCATCTGCGATGCAATCGTAGAGATTTCCATGGCATCCAATTGACCTCTCAGATCTACTAATTTCCGCCAAACTTTCTTATTCTGAGTGCGTTTGTGTATCACCTCTAATTCTCGTATCTGAACTCGTACCTGATCTTGCTGTCGCCGCTGTTGTGTTCGAAACGCATTAGAGAGGGAAATCAAGGACCCTCGCATCACTGCTTTTCCTGCATCCCACAACAAGGAACCCGAAATTTCCGAAGAGTTATTAAATCGTAAATATTCCTTCCAGTGTGTTTGTATTTGCTCCACAAATTTTCTATTCTTCAAAAGCTGTCTGTTCAGAGACCACGTCCTAGGAGGAGTCTCCTGATCAACTACCACCCAGTCTAATGTCACTAAATGATGATCGGATGGACCCTTATCCCCAATGTGCACTATAGGGATAGCAGAACATAGCAATTGTGACACCAACCAAGAATCAATGCGAGAGTGTGAATTATGGCTGGGTGAGAAAAACATGTAATCTCTTTCTCCTGGATGTAGATCTCTCCACACATCCCGTAGGCCCGAATTATCCAGAAAATTCCGTAATGCTTTAGACCCGCCCTTTTCTCTTCCCCCAGAGACAGATCTGTCTAGCTCTGAAGGCACACTATTTAGGTCTCCCCCCATCAGTATTTCACCGGCAGCATGTATCCTAAGAACCTCAAGCAGATCATGCAACGTCAATGGAACCTCCGCAGGAGGGACATACACATTAAGTAAAGTAATCGGCAAGTTGTTGCAGGATCCGGTGATAAGAAGATAATGCCCCAACGGATCCGAAACGCACGAGGAAACCACCAAAGGACAATCCTTAGAAATTAAAATTGCTACTCCCCGTCTATGGGCAGTAAAGTTAGAATAATAAACCTGCGGAAATGCCTTAAAAGATAATCCATACGACGCATTTGGGCCCAGATGAGTCTCCTGCAAAAACACCACATCCGCTTTTTCCCTATTAATTTGTGCTTGCACCCTTTGCCTCTTGATGGGATTATGCAATCCCCTAATGTTCCAAGTGAGTAATTTAAGCATCCCCAACCCTACCAAACCTCTTACCTGATACATCCAGTTGGTTCCACATCATCTCTTGAACAACATTGAATCCATACAGCTTATGATTAGTAATCCTCCGAGGACCTAACATTTCCCAGACCTAATCCAATACCCATCCCCCCACCCATATACCCCTCCCCAAACCCCCCCCCCATAACCTCCCCAGCACCCTCCCCCCCTTCTGTCCCCTTCATCAGTCCTAAAATGCAAGGACTGCTCCTAGTCACCTCACTAATTCCAAAACTAAGGTGACAACCAAGTCACCCAAGGGGTGACCCAAACCCTAGTCAAAACCCCGCCATCAGCATCCCTTCCTTGCCCCATGATCCACCTGTTATACACTTGCCAACCCTCCCCCCAACCATAAAAGTATTAGCCGTATTAGAACCCTTACCATTACTCCCATCCTTACATACCCCCCACCATATGCACCATGAACTCCCCCCTGCATTATTTAAGAGAACCTCTACACACCCCCTCCCAATAGTCCTGTCCCATTCTGAGATACAGAAATATCAACAAAAACACTAAAACGTTACAAAGGAGCTACAGTGTCCGAGCGTGGAACCTTTCTTCGTTTTGGAGTCGAGACTTCCCAATCCAATCTCAGGTTACGTTGCCGAGACAGATGAGCTCCTCCACCTTGAATCTGGTCCACAAAGTCCATACATACTGACAGGTCTTTGATTTTGTGGGTTTTATTATGCCACTCAAAAATTAGAGCAAAAGGAAAGTTCCAGCGATATCTGATTTGCTTTTGTTGCAGAAGCTGCATTAGTGGTTTGAAGCTATGACGCCTCTCCAAGGTGTAGGCAGATAAATCTTGATAAATTTGAAGCTCCCATTCTCGGAAGGATAGAGATCGTTTCCCACGAATTACTCTCATTAACGCAGCTTTATCTTCATAACATTGGAAGCAAGCTATGATGGGACGTGTTCGAATATCAGCCCCCACCTTCCCACTACCGCTTCGGTGCGCCCTTTCAATTTTTACTGGAGCACCACTGGTAGGGACACAGAAAGCATAAATCTCTTGAACTAAAGCCACGAGAGAACCACCTGTAGTGGGGGATTCAGGCACTCCCCAAATTCTGATGTTGTTCCTCCTCTGTCTATTTTCAAAATCATCCTGCCGCTCCTTCAAATCTGCCGTGAGCTGCTCCACCTTATACATCTTTGATTGAAGCTCCAATGTAGAATCCATCTGTTCTCCAATATTCACCTCTGTTTGGGTAACATGATCATCTAGAGATTTATAGTCTGCACGCAGATCTGCAATAGCTTTAGAAAATTCCAGCCTGAAAGAGCGGAGCTCTTGTAAGATTTCCATCAAGTCACCCTTAGAAACTGGTTGAGCCCCCATGTCCTGAGAAGCACCAGGTGTAGATGATAAGGAAGAAGACCCAGCCGCACCCGCCGTATTAGTAGGGGTGACTTGGTCACTCTTCCTAGAATATTTAGAAAGAGCCGTGGCATAAGTATTCTTCGTGGACATGTTTAGCAGACCAACACTCTCCACAGTAAGTGCCAAACTCACTGAGTCCCCTCTTTAGCACTCAGATGCCTCTACGGATCCCCAAATAGAATCTGACAACTCAGACACAGAAAAGTTCTCTGATGAGGACTCCCCAATGCAGAGATTGAACAGTCCTTTCTCTGGTGCAACAGAGCACTTTCTCATTAAAAAATGAATTTTACCTTGCCTTACCAGCTACCACCACTAGATGGTGCGACAAGCTCACAAACGTCCGTTGTAGTAAAGTGACTTGAGGACTGCAGCTCCGAATTCCGTTATCCGCTGTCACACAAGATCACCCTATACCTCCCTACCAGTCACTTATTTTTAATGTAGAATACAGCTTCTCAGGCAGGAATACATCCATATCAGAAAGTTTCGCAGGGTCACTCAATCGTGCTGATACTTCCCTAAATTTATTTCTTAGATCCAGGAGATATATGATCAAGAGCTGAGACGTTCAAAAAAGTAAATCCCCCTTACTGCTGAAGGATTCTGCAAGTGTCACGAGCAAAACATTCAAATTTCATAGACTCCACACTCCCGATCCACAGAGCACTGTTCCTCACTGGATTTCTCGCCGAAAGAGCTCCATTTCATAGTACAGGGGCTGTCATAATAGCAGGGACACGAGATGGCCGCTGACAACTCTCACTGTCACATACCGAGGCTGCCTGACGGGACCATGTGGCAATGGCCGCCCCGACAGACTTTCCCGCCTCTGATCTTCAGTCTCCTGCCCCCATTCCGTAATCTCATATCTATGACAATTAGAGCCGTCGTGGCATAAAGAAGAAAGTGAAACCCTCAGCGATCGCTATTTGGAGCCGTGCAGCCAGCCCTTTAACTTTATCTCATTTGCACATAGCGATCGCTGTCAGACTAGAAGCAAAAACTGAAGAACAGCACTCACAGTAGTTAACGTGGGGTCCGAGGAGGGAGAAGCACACACTGTCCTTATTGCATCGGGCTGATCGCTCTCTGGCTTGCCGCCATCCTGGCCAATGGCTCCCAGAGATAAATATCACCAGAGCTACTCCAGGCACAGGGAGGATTCCTATTTCACCACCACCTCCAAACCCTCAAATGCGATCCAAATTGCTCATCGCGACCAGGGCTCTTTTTCGCTACCAAATCCGTCGAAGGGAGGCTTAATAATTCACATGATTAGCCAATTTGCACTGAAATAGGATGCCCATGGCACGGAGCTTCAGGGAAACCCAGCCATTCCTCACTGGGCTCACGAGCGCCCCCACTAATGTACTGTTTGTGTTAAAGGAGTTAATCTTTGAGACCCTTAACAATTCCCATGTTCTGAAAAATGGGACTGCTGATGCAGGGATAGTATGGGCCTTAGCAGGGAAAGGATTCTGTTTTGGGTGAGAAACAGATCTTATTTGTAGTCCTGGTACCCCATGCTATTATGTTATGTCATAGCTGTTATGTATAGGTTGTGGTGAACAGCGCCCTCCTGAGCCTATGGAGATAGTAGAAAATCCTGAGGGTCAGCAGGATTTATACCAAAATGACAGGGCAAGGAAAAAAGAGAGACTCTATTCCTCAGAGCTGAGTAGGGAGACCAGCCCAGGGGAGGAGCCCTGCAGTTCTGATTGGGCACACCCAGCCCTAGGAAGGGGCGTGTCCAAAAGAGAATGTACATTTAAACCAGAGCATGGCTCTGAAGAGGGAGGACGGATAAGAGACCCGAGTAAGGGAAGGACGAGAGACCCGAGTAGAGGAAGCACGAGTGGAGGTGGTACAAGGAGTACAAGAAGTACAAGGAATACAGGAGGTAAAGGAAGGAAGGAATATTGGAAGAAGAAACAAGGGGATGGTTGGAAAGCCAGTGGAGTGATTAATGATACTTTGGAACCTGGCATAAGAAGAAAACCTGCACAATCCTATTCCAGGGAAATAAGCAGAAGTCCCACGCAGAGAGGATTTAACCTTGAAGTGGATAGCCCTTCGAAGGCATCGCCTTGGGGGAGAAAGACTTCAGGACAAGCACAGGTGAAAGAGCAATCATTCCCTGAAACGTCGTTTGTGCCGGAGAGCAACAAACAGATCAGCTGGAGAGCCTGGGAGCCGTCTGCAGGCAGAAGTGCTGCACAAACAGTGAGTAATTGGCCACCCGGCTGCCAAGCTGAATATAGAGATAATTCTTCCTCCTATGAGTCAATTGCTAAAGAAACTAGCAATTATCCTAATACCTTTATCTTAAAGGAAGAGAAGACAAACAGCCTTGAGCAAAAGGGAAAAGCTATAGCAGATAGTAGTGCCCTCTCTCATAAGGAACAGGCTGAATTGCTACTTCAGAGCTTCCAACAGTTTTTAGACTTACAGGCTAGAAAACAGCTAGTATCACAAGAGGCAAATAATTCAGCACAGCTTGAAGGAGTAACCCAGGGAAATACAAGCATACCTGAGTGTGAATAAATGGACTGTACATTTTGTTGTATAGGAAAGCCAAGCTGAAGGGAACTGCCTTTATCGTGTGTGAGCTGAGTTCTGTAAAGCTGTTGTATTGCCGTGAAAATGGAAGTTCTAATTACCTCCACCTGATTATCAGCATAGTGAAAGTAACTGTGGCTGTAAGAGGTGCAGTGAAGCCAACTGACCTCTGGAGGCAAAAGAGAGCAATTTGCTGGAAAGTGAAAAAGCAGCATTTGTATTTTGAGTTGCATTTAACCTGAAGTTTCTGTTTGCCTTTTGAAGCACCCTTGTTTGCATTATTATATGCCATGTGATGGAACATTTACCTTTTGCTTTAATAAAATACTTATTATAAAGAAACCACAACTACAGTTTCTTTAATTCGGAGTGAGAAGAACTGGAACTACAACTCCCAGCATTCCTGGGGGCAAAGGTTTCCTCCTTCCCTCACGAAGTACAGCGGCTGCTCATGTCCTTAACCCCTTGAGCCGGGCAGGGTCGCCGCAAGGTTCAGGGCATCTTTTTGACAAAATCATGTTTTTGTGACAGAAAGTCAGAGTGTATGTGTGTGTGGTTTGAGGAGTACATGGGGGGATCTGGTGTGCTCCTCTGCAATTCAGGATGGACATGGAAACCCAGCCAGTACCTGGCCATATGGATGACCGCAGAATCATCTCGTCCCATGTGGTTAGGCAGTCAAAGAGCATTCACTATAGCTAAATGTCAAACATATCCTATCAATAATAAGGGACCCTCAGAATAAGGGCACTCAACAGTGAAAACAGAACTAATGTATGCCCATAATGCACATTCTGTGGGACCAATGGTGTTGTTGTTGAGCATGTATTAGTGCTGTTTGCACTACTGAATGCCCTTATTCTGAGGGTCTCTTATTATTGACAGCGATATATTTTGACATTTAGCCATATCGTTTATCAGGTGCTTAATATACCGCCCTTTGCCAGGCAGACAGAGCTGTTTACATTCATCCAAAACAACAAAGCAAGGAGGGGATGTAGTAGTAAAGAAAAACAATTGAGGCAAGATAGATAAAAGCAAACTTGAGACTGCAGCTCAGCCAGGTGGATTCACACCAAAAGCTTGAACAAACAGGTGTGTCTTAAGAAGCCGCTTAAAGGCAGTGAAGGAGAGTTCTAACCGAATCTGGAAAGGCAGGGCATTCCAAAGGCAGGGGTCACATACAAGAACGATAAGGAGCAGGTTGTGATTGACAAGATCAAAGGCAGCAGTGAAATTGAGTGAAATCAAAAAATCATAAAACCCCGATCCAAGTAGCTATAAATGTCATTAAGCAATGAGGTAATGACAGTTTCAGTGCAATGATATTGTCTAAAATCGGATTGACGCAGATGTAATTTAAGAGTGTTTTTGAGGTGATTAGACAGTTGATTAAGCACCTGGCGCTCTGCCAATTTGGCCAAAAATGGTGTGTTAGAGACGAGTCAGTAGTGGGCAGTATTGTCTGGGTCAAATTTAGGACCTTTCAGCAGAGGGCAAATGGTGGCCCATTTCCAAGCAGGAAAAAACGTGCCTGTAGAGAAGGAGTTATTGAACATGGAGCAAATGTACAGAATGAATCCCAGAGAAGTTCTGAATACCAATTTGAGGGCACAGGGTCCAGTGGACCAAAGAAATACTTAATCGATGGTATTGTGTACGTTGGGGACGACTCGTCCAATGGTCGACAATGAATATCGAAGGTGTGTGTTGGTATGTGGGGGAGAGGAAGGAGAAGGAGGGGGAATGAATGCCTTAAGGAGACTTTGAATATGAAGGCATCAGCTAAAGCATCAGGAGTAGGGCCCACAGGAACTAAAGAAGCTGCTAAGGTAAAGAGGCAAGTGGCCAGCAAAAACATGGTCCTCGAATTATGCAAAGAGGTAGAAACAGGGAATAGTAGAAGTTCTGCTTGGCAGTTAATACCGCGGCATGGTAATGGTGATTGTGAGTTTGAAAAATGGTATGGAGCATAGGATCCATCCTTTTCTGCCAAGCTCTCTCTGAAGCATGAACCTGTCATTTAAGGAGGCACAGCCCTGGATGAAACCAGGGGACAGGCGATGAGAAGAAGGCCGAATTGGGGATGGGGGGCAATATGATCCATCTGGGTTTGTAATACAGAATTCCAGAGGTCAGACTGAAGCTTAATAGGGAGGGTGTGGAAACCTGGTGGAATACATCCGACAAGGCTGGGAAATATGTTTTAAATCAGGGGTGCAGCACCTGCAAGAAGGGGGAAGGAGGGGAACTTCCTTAGAGTGACCCAAATGGATAAGGAGAGAGAAGCAGATAAAGGAATGATTGATCCAAAGAAGAGCATGAACTGAAAACCAAGATGGAAGAGGAAGGGTGTCAAGATGCATGAAAAACAAATCGAGCGTTTGCCTGGCTGAATGGGTGGGGCCCTGAATAAATTGAACAAAGTCATGATCAGCTATGATGGAACGAGATGTCCCGTGGGTGGGAGGGGGAGTGGAAATGGACACCAAGACATTAGGGAGATACCATGATATCCAGAATAGTTTGATAGATGATTCCCTAATGGAAACCAAGGAGAGAAGGGGGCACAATAAAGTAGCAGGACATGGAAGGGACAGGTGGTACCAAATTTAAGGAGGAGCTTCTCAGGGCCAGCCCAGACCTTCACCACAAGCTCTGTGATAGGGAGGGAGTCTCGGTACAAAATAGCCACTCTCCCACCTACCCTTGTCGGGTATGGAATGGACACAGCAGTATAACGCAGAGGAAGACAGAATAAGATGTAAGGGTCATCATCAGGCTTGAGCCAAGTTTCTGTTAAATAAAGGATAAATAAATTGTGACAGAGTAAGGTATCAGTAATGAGGTCAGTTTTGTTTTTTAAGGATCTACAATTGAGCAGGGCAACGGAAAGTTGTGGGGCTGGGGGATGGGGGAGGAGGAGACACAGAAGACACACAGGGAGAAAGATCTCACCTTAGGAGACAAATGAAAGGAAGGATGCCTCAAAAGCGGAGGGAGGTGTGCGGACCAGATCTCCAGGATAGCAGACATGTAAGTCCCTAAGGGAGATGACGCCATACAGAGCAGAGCTGAGGTTGACATCAGCAGAGTATAACATTGCTAATCCTGGAATAGAGGTGACAAGCACAAAGAATAGCAGGGCAATGCTGGAGGTGAATGGAAAATGGGGAAATGAATGAGAAATAGGCCAGAAGCAAAAGGAGCAATAGCATAGTAGCCACAGGGAACCTATGATGAGTTATTCTGGATTACTTTACATAGGGTACTCTAATAAGATCATATATTGTTGACAGCGAGATAGGGCAGCCATACATCTGCTGTTCCAGGCACTGGGAGACACGACTGATGTAGTACCAACATTCCCCAGTTTGTCTCATGTGTCCTATATCCCTACCCAGGCCAGGATCAATGAGAGATGCAAGAATGGTGATATATCTGGATTCTGGCTACTTGGTGTAAGGGTACAGGGATCTCCTCTCCTTTTCCCACACAGCCCAGACCAGGGGAGCAGCACTACAATGCTGACTGTGAACAGGCAAACTGATAGTAAATGTATACAGATCAATATATGCCACAATAGGACAGGTGTAACTGCTGTTAGAAATGCCAGAACTCAATAGGCTGGCCTCAGATGCCATAGCCCTACTACTACTACTACTAATCACAGACACACGTAAAAGATGGTCCCTGCTCAGTGAAGCTTACAATCTAATCTATACAGACAATACATCAGCTGTGGACAAGATACATTCAGGGGGAATGGACTGGAAACACAAGGGAGCTTAGGCAGTTGAGATCCAACAGAATCAATAATAAGGTGAGCACTCAGCCTGGATTTGGGAGGGGCCAGAGATGAAGCCTGATGTACAGACTCAGGTAGTTTGTTCCAGGCATAAGAAGCAGCAAGATGACAGGAGCGCTGTCTGGATTTGGCAGTAGAAGAGAAGGGCACAGACAGGAGCAACTTGACGTAAGAGCGGAGTTCCCAGGGAGCGGTATAGGGAGAGATAAGAGGAGAATGGTAGTGCAGAGCAGCAGAATGAGTGCACTTATGGGCCATAAGGTTTTGTCCATTTGGGGAGGGTCCATCCCTACCAGTTTAAGGCGTGTTTGTAGAGATGACTAGGAATCACTGAGGCCAATTCCTAATGGGGCCATGTACCATTTGATGCAAGGTGTCCTGACATACGTGTTCAAAGTTACATTCTCACATACCATATTGGGCTGCACTGGGCTTACCCAGCACTTTTCAGGGTATGATGGGAACTGGTATATGGTCTAGGTTTCAGCAGCTATCATTTCTTATTGGCATTTATGTCTAGTGCACATCAGCAAACTACTGTCTGTGATGAGCAGCTTAGGAGATGCACGTTATTCCCAAGGGGTATGGTGTCTGCCAGTATATTGCGGGGATGGGCAGGATCCGAAATGTGTAACTTTTCAGAATACGGTTAGTGTGGAGATGTCCACAACATTTACCCACATCCAAGGTCTGTGCAGGCCCAGCTAAATAGTGCTTTAATGTGCCGTGCCAAACATGTCTATCTCCCCAATTCTGGACCCATGGGCACGTCCAGACACGCAGATGTGGAATTAGGTTCTAAGGGGGCCCATTTTTGACTTAGACATGCTTGCGGGCCAGACATGGACATTATGGAATCACAGTCCACGTATTTTATCTTGATTAGATTGTAAGTTCTGATGAGCAGGGATTGTATCTTACATCTAGATGTGCAGTGCTGCATATGCCTTGTAACGGTATACAAATGATTATTAGTAGTAGTAATAGTAGTCCAGTCAGTGCATTTACACTGCACTAGAATAGATTGGTGCAGTGACGCATGTAAGTCAGAGTATTCTGTAACTTACACATGTGGATGTAGACCCCACCTATGTTCCACACAGGCTCTGTCCCTGGTACACCCCAACTCAACATGTGTATGATGGGACTTGTGCATGCGCTTGCAGAACAGCAACTGTCCAAAGCATGCACATAGGTGCTCATTCATGTGTGTAAGTCCTTCAGACTAGGCACACATTTCAAGCACAAACTTTTGTATGTGCTATATAGAATCAGCCCCATAATATGCACCTAAAAAACAAATAGATGAAATAAACATGAAAAATGTATGAAAATTGGAAAATTTGGTTTTAAATTAATGAAGCAAAACATTTTGGCAGTCCCTCAGCCTTTCATGTCCTTGAAATTTCTTTCCTGGTGATCATTTTACCTTTCTGTAATTTACTAAAATCTATCAATTATTTGAATGTTTCTATTATATCCACCTTTTCCTTTCTTTCCTCCAGAGGGTAAATTTTGAGTGTGCGAATCTTTCTTTGTAGGCTTTGTGCTGAATTTCAGTGCAACTTCTCTGAACTGTTTCTATCTCCTCAATGCTTTTATGAACATATGGCCTCCAGAACTAGACAGAGCTCACTAGTGACCAACATAAAGATGGTGTTGCTTCCTTTTTCTGGTTGATCTTTCTACCAAGCCTGCTGTTAGCTTTCCCTGATGCTTTATTACATTGGCTGGATGTCCTCAGGTCATCTGTGATAACGGCTTCTAGATCTCTTTCTTGTTTTATAGTTTCCAGTTCTTGTCCTTCTAAATTATATGTAGCAATTGGACCTTTCCTCAACAAATGCATGATTTTCCACTTTTTAACACTGAAGTCAGTGTCACCTCATTGATCATTCTTCCATTTTTTCAAATCCACTTTCATTATTTTCCTTCCTTGAAATGTATCTACTTTGTTATGGTTGTATCATCTGAAAACATACATATGTCCCTTTTGGACCCTTTGTGATGTCACTAAATAAGATTACTCAAAGAATCAGGTCTAGCTTTGATCTATAGCAAACATCACTGATCACTTTACCATTGCTTGAGAACTCCGTGGATTTTCACTTTGCATTAATTTGCTCAGCTAGTTCCTTATCCATTTACATTTGCTCTTCCTAGTTCTATACCGTCCAGCTTCTTTATCAGTCTTTTATGCTGATAATACAAAAAGCTTTACTGAAGTTCAGATAGGCAATATTTACTACACCTCCTTAATCCACTACTTTTGTCACTTCATTAAAGAATTCAATCAGAAGGCGGAGCTAGCCGCACAGCAAGATTGAGGTGTAGGTTCTGTGCTCCAGAGGAATCCTATCAGACTCAGCTGCCCTGCTTGTCAAAAATCCTGTCTGAAGAAAAGTCTATCTGTGAATCGACTTTGAATTATGTCGGCATCCAAACAGGCACGTTTAGACTTCCAGAATAATGTTACATTGGGTGTAAATCACTCCAAGCAAGAGCCCCCCTCGCTGCAAAAGATGGCGCCGTCAAAAGACCAACAAGAAGGCCTGCCGGAGCTGCTAGTGGAGATAAGAGCCGTAAAAGAGTTGGTACAGCTCAATGCTAACTCTTTAGGATCACTGCAAATAGATCTCTCGGATATGAAAGACCAGTTGGCTTCCTTACCATTTGGTTGGATAAAGCAGATGCAATTATTGCGGCCCACGAAGACCGTTTCTGCATAGCTGATCAAAACGCCAGGCGGATTTTACAACTTGAACGGAACTTGGAAGACCTGAAAAATAGGGCCCGAAGGAACATCGTTCGAGTTCTAGGTATCCCAGAAGGTGCGGAGGGAGCGAACCCCATGAAATTTGTGGAAACGCTCCTGCCTAAACTCTTGGGTCTTCAATTGACTTACCCACTGGAAATTGACCAGGCTCATCATATCCCTTCGCACTCCAAAGTAACCGATATATACCCTCGGCCCATGAGCAGAGATGGCATCCATCTGTCCAAGAAAGGTCAACGCATCTTTGGTAGTAGACTGGCTAATCTACTGAAGAGGGCTTTAAACTGGATTCGTTGGGGATGGGTGAAGAAAGCCCCCAGGTAAGTGAAAGCCCCCAGGTAGGTGATACATTAAATACTTTTATGGAAATGGGTAACAGGGGTAATATATGGAAAGCAGTGTGTATTAATGCCCGTAGCATGGGAAATAAGATCCCTGAAGTTGAAGCTTTGGTGGGAGTGGCTGACTTGGATTTAGTGGCAGTTACAGAAACATGGTTCACAGAAAACCATGACTGGGATGTAACTATACCTGGCTATACTTTATTCAAAAAGGACAGGGTAGGAAGAAGAGGAGGAGGAGTGGCACTATATGTAAAAACTACTATTAAAGCTTTGGAATTACAGAGCTTAAAAGGGAGAGAGGAGGCATTGTGGGTTAAACTAGAAAGAGGGAAAGAGAAATCAATTTGCATTGGTGTGATATACAGACCTCCCTCACAAGAGGAAGAGGTGGACAGAGAGTTAATTGAAGACATACGCAGCATTGCTAGGAAAGGGGAAGTGCTACTGCTAGGAGATTTCAATATGCCAGATGTTGTTTGGCACATTCCTGCTGCAGTATCATCTAGAAGTAAGGAGATCCTGGATTCTCTACAGGGAGAACTATTCAGGCAATTGGTAACAGACCCCACACGTGAAGGGGCCATACTGGACTTGGTGCTTACCAATGGTGAAAGTGTTTCTGATGTTGTAGTGGGAGATCATTTTGCATCCAGTGATCACCAGATGGTGTGGTTCAGTATTAGGACTAGGGCTGTTAGAATCCATTCCAAAGTGAAGATCTTAGACTTTAGGAAAACTAACTTTGCAAAGATGGGCCAATACCTCAGGGAGTCGTTAGTGGGATGGGAACAGCTGGGGGATGTAGAAAAACAGTGGGCAAAACTGAAAGGGGGTATTTTAAAGGCAACCAACCTTTTTGTTAAAATGGTAAATAAAGGCAAAAGGAACAGGAGACCGCTATGATTTTCGAAGGAAGTAGCTGAAAAAGTGAAGAAAAAGAGGGAGGCCTTCATGAAATACAAGAGATCACAGAGAGAGGAAGACAGGCATCTGTATTTGGAAAAACTTAGAGAAGCTAGCAAAGTAGTCAAGAAGGCAAAGATTCAAAAGGAGGAGGAAATAGCCAATGCAATAAAATGGGGGGATAAGACATTTTTCAGATATATTAGTGAGATGAGGAAGGGCAAAAGTGGTATTGTCAGACTCAAGGGTGCAGGGGGGGAATATGTAGAAGCTGATAAGGATAAAGCGGAATTGCTTAACAAATATTTTTGTTCTGTGTTCACAGATGAAGAACCAGGAGCAGGACCTCAGAAAACACCCACAAATAGGAACAGAAGCGAGGGACATCTTGAACAATTTTCAAAAGACTGTGTTCGTGAGAAACTAGCTCAACTTAAAGTAGACAAAGCGATGGGACCGGATGGGATACACCCTAGAATACTGAGGGAATTTGGGGACGTTCTAGCAACTCCACTGACTGACCTTTTCAATGCCTCGTTGGAGTCGGGAGTGGTGCCAAAGGACTGGAGAGAGGCTCATGTGGTGCCTTTACACAAAAGCAGAAGTAAGGATGTGGTTGAAAACTACAGGCCGGTTAGTTTAACTTCAGTGGTGAGTAAATTATTGGAAACGCTGCTGAAAGAGAAAATAGTGAGGTTTCTGGAGTCCGGCGGATTACAGGATCCGAGGCAGCATGGATTCACCAGAGGCAGGTCTTGTCAGACAAATCTGATTGATTTCTTTGACTGGGTGACCAGGGAGTTGGACCGAGGGAGAGCTCTAGATGTGGTGTATTTAGATTTCAGTAAAGCCTTTGACACTGTTCCTCACAGGCGACTTATAAACAAACTGAGCACCCTAGGGATGGACCCTAAAGTTACTGCTTGTGTTAGAAATTGGTTGGGTGGGAGGCGACAAAGAGTACAAGTAAATGGAGCTCACTCTGAGGAGAAGGATGTTACCAGTGGTGTGCCCCAGGGATCTGTCCTTGGTCCGATTCTTTTTAACATCTTTGTTAGTGATATAGCGGAAGGGCTGTCGGGTAAGGTTTGCCTCTTTGCGGATGATACCAAAATCTGCAATAGAGTAGACACCCAGGAAGGTGTAGATAACATGAGGAGGGATCTAGCTAAGCTTGAAGAATGGTCTAGAATTTGGCAGCTGGGATTTAATGTTAAAAAATGTAAGGTCATGCATTTGGGCTGCAGCAATCCAAGGGAGCAATACAGTATAGGAGGTGAAGTACTTTTGTCCACTAAAGAAGAGCGGGACCTAGGCGTGGTTGTGTCTGATGATCTTAAAGTAGCTAAACAGGTAGAAAAGGTGACGGCAAAAGCTAGAAGGATGCTTGGGTGCATACGGAGAGGAATGGCTAGCAGAAAAAAGGAGGTGATAATGCCTCTGTATAAGTCTTTGGTGCGACCTCATTTGGAGTATGGTGTGCAATTCTGGAGACCGCACCTTCAAAAGGATGTGAACAGGATGGAGTCGGTGCAGAGGGTTGCTACTAAAATGATTAATGGGCTTCATTATAAAGCATATGAGGACAGACTTAAGGATCTTAATATGTACACCTTAGAGGAAAGGCGGGATAGAGGTGATATGATTGAGATGTTTAAATACCTCCGTGGCATAAATGTTCAGGGAGAGAGCCTCTTTCAATTGAAAGCAAGTTCTGCTACGAGGGGACATGGCATGAGGGTGAAGGGAGATAGATTCAGGAGTGATATGCGGAAATATTTCTTTACAGAAAGAGTAGTGGATCCGTGGAATAGTCTCCCAGTGGAGGTGGTGGAGATGAGGACAGTGACTGAATTCAAAAAAGCATGGGACCAACACAGAGGATCTCTAAAGGTAAAAAGTGGACTGTTGTAGTTGTTGTTATGGAAGGACAGACTAGATGGGCCTTGTGATCTTTTTCTGTCGTCATGTTTCTATGTTTCTATGTTTCTATGATCTTCAGAGTATTAAAGCATCAGCAGGCAGTAGAGATTATGAGTGCTGCCAAAACACATGCTCCAGTGGAGTTTGAAGGCCATAAACTCATGTTTTTCCCCGATCTTGCTAGAACCACTCTGGAAAGATGAAAGCAGTTGTTGGAATGCCGTCCACGATTATTGAAACTGCAGGCCAGATATGGGATGTATTATCCAGCACGGCTGCGAGTTACAGTTCATGATCAAACACATTCTTTTGAAGACCCCAGCGCTTTAAAAGCCTTTTTGGAAGAAAAGGAATTGATGCAAATGCGCTGAAACAATATGATGTCTATCTCTTTATAACCAGATACTAAGTTGATAGAAGTCAATTGGTTTGGACAAGGCTGTTTTAGTCAGGTTTAAAAGACATAAAACTTTGTTCTTAAGAATTCAATCATGTTTCCTTTGCAAATCCACACTCTGTACTGTGCTATAATCTACTTGTTTCTATGTGCTATATTGTAAAATTGTTTTCCATTGTTTACACCTGTGATGAAGCTGAAGCCATTGAAGCTATAGACTTAGGAAAAAACACTGTTTATTATAAAGCAGCTGACTCACAGAGGGTGCTGTTACCTAAAAGTGCAGCCAGAGGGAGCAGGCACGAGGCTGCAGAAGCTAAGCTGACACACCCAGGTTTTGAGAATGCAGGAGCTAATCAGGTACACCTGAGTAGAGAGCCAGGAAGATCAGTGGAGAAACGGCTTTATAAACAGTGCTCAGAATGAAGAATGCAGAGAGGATCTCGAGTTCAGAAAGGAACTGAGAGAGGACTACAAGCTGAGAGAGGAGCTGAGAGAGGACCTCAAGCTCAGAGAGGACCACAAGTTTGGAGAGGAACACAAGTTCAGAGAGGAACTGAGAGGGGACCTGAGAGAGGGACCTCACATACTGAAAGGCAGAGAAGCTTGGAGTACTTACAAGGAAGAGCTAAGTTCCAGGGAGGACAAGCCCATTCCAGAAAGCTCCAGGAGCCAGTCTTCAGGGAAGACGGTGATAGAAGGAGACTGCCGGGTAGAGCAAATACCAGCAGAGCACGTCTCAAAGATCCAAGGTACAGTTATATTTCCTTTCCAAGATGTGAGCCAGCTCCTAGAAAAGCTTATAACCCAGAGAACCGTACTGATAGGAAACAACGCTGGGAAAGGCTTGTGAAACCTTTACAGATAGGCATAGTAAAAAGCCATAACAGTTATTTGCCAAACCAAGACCAGCAAGGCTGGGGAATATTGGAGAGATCTATTGAACTACAACCTGCCTTATCCAGGGAAAGCTCAGGACTAGCTGACAACACGGTTGAACAGGAACCTATGCAAATAGAGGTGATAGACCCAGAGCTGTTGAAATTAGAGCACCCGATGGACTGCTCATTCTGTGTTACCAGGAGTCTAGAGTCTCTCACAGAATTGTAACCGGCAGGACATGCTTTAACATATCTTTTTGCTTTTGCTAAGCTGAAAGAAAAGTTTTGTATTTGTTTTTCCTCTTGGTGTTGAAAACCTGTTTGAATGCAAAGAACTGTGAAGCGCCTGTAACAGTTACTGACTTTGTAAATATTTTGGCATAAACCCTGAAGTAAGGTGCATTCTGTTTTTGTCTTCCTGGAGAACCTTTGCGCAACAAAGGGAATAAAAGCCATTTAAGTTTAACCCTGCACAAGGCTCACAACTATTTCTTTATGAAGTGGGACTACAAAGACCATGATGCACCTGGTCTAGAAAAGTTTTTCCTTCTTCAACCAACAATAAGTGTCCGCCCTCTCCTTTCTGCATGCTGCCACTAGGAGGGACTGTGACACACCACAGAGCAGAGCACAGCGTAAGTAAGCACCATTTTGATGATAAAAATACCTTGATATATGTGCATACTTGCAAACTTTATGCACTTTAATTGATACCTTGTATAGAGCAGTGCTTCTCAACCAGTGTGTCAGGGCACAATGGTGTGCCTTGATGGTGACATTTAGGGCTAGGCAGCCCTATCTTCTCTCAAACAGAACACAGAGCAGATAGAGCAAAGAACTAGTCTGACTCTTATTCCACCCTTCCCCTCCTGTCATTCCAGAACAGCAGGAGGAGCCTGACTGACTGGAACACACACTCCAGAAGAGCCCCTACTCTCTAGGCTCCAGTCCCTTTCTCTTCTATCCTAGATATAGGAAAGCAACTTTTATCTGCAGATTAGTGACTGTAATGTGTGATCTGTTGTTCTTGTTGTTGTTATTAAGTGCCGTCAAGTCAGTGTCGACTCATAATTGTCCTAAATTGTGTTCGGTCTTCAGTCAGGTGGCTCATTGTTGGCAGACTGCTAGCTGTAGCTGCTGTTATTATATTGATCCATCTCACTGCTGGCCTTCCTCTTGTACATTGACCTTCTATCTTTCCAAGCATGATGTCTTTCTCTAATGATCTCTCTCTCTTCGCATGATGTGTCCAAAATATGAAAGTCGAAGTCTTGTCATCTGAGCTTCTAAAGAAAGCTTAGGTTTGATCTCCTCTAGTACTGACTGGTTTGTTCTTCGGGCAGTCCATGGTATACGCAGTATTCCCGCCAACACAATAATTCAAAGGCATCAATTTTCTTCCTGTCTATCTTTTTCACTGTCCAGCTTTCGCATCCATATGATGTTATTGAAAATACCATGGCTTGAACGAGTCAAATCTTTGTATGGAGAGAGACATCTCTGCTCTTGAGAATCTTGTCTAGGTCTTTCATAGCCATTCTGCCAAGAGCAATGCGTCGTCGGATTTCTTGACTTCTTGTTGCTTCTTTATTGATAGTTGATCCAAGTAAGTTAAAGTTGTCCACAATTTCAATTTCTTCTCCTTCAACGATGAACTTGTTGATTTTGCCAGTTGTCATGATCTTTGTCTTCTTTACATTAAGGTGCAGGCCCATTTTAAGACTATGTTCCTTGATCGTGAGAAGCAAATGTTTCAGATCATCTTCATGTTCAGCCAGTAATGTGGTATCATCAGCATAGTGAAGGTTATTGATGACTCTTCCATCAATCTTCACACGTCTGTTGTCTTCGTACAATCCTGCTTCTCTAATGATTTGTTCTGCATATAAATTAAACAGGTAGGGGGAAAGTATGCAGCCTTGTCGTACACCTTTGCTTATTTTAAAGCATTCTGTTTCTCCTTGTTCCGTTCAAACTGTTGCTTCTTGATCAATGTACAGATTGTGCAAGAGAATGATCAGGTGTTCTGGTATGCCCATGCTTCTTAATGTGGCCCAGAGTTTCTCATGGTTTACACAGTCAAAAGCCTTGCTGTAGTCGATAAAGCACAAATAGATATCCTTTTGGTATTCTTTAGTCTTTTCAAGGATCCATCTCACATCCGCGATGATGCCTCTCGTTCCTCACCCTTTCATGAATCCTGCTTGCACTTCAGGTAGTTCTTGTTCTAGGTATAGTTGTAGTCTCTGTTGAATAATCTTCAGTAGAATCTTGCTGGCATGTGGGATCAGAGCAATTGTGCGATAATTTCCACAGTCAGTTGAATCACCTTTCTTTAATATTGATATAAACACAGATCTTTTCCAGTCATTTGGCCATGATGTTGTCTTCCAAATTTCTTGGAAAAGCCTTGCTAAGGTACAGGTTGAAACAGCTGTTGGTCCACTTGATCTTTATCATATAAAACTTTGTATATTCTTTCTACCTTTTCTTGATCTTCTCAGCATCATTCGACATAGAACCTTGAGCATCTTGTAACATTCCAATTCGAGGCTGGGATTTTTTCTTTAACTCTCGTAGCTTTAGGAAAGCCGATCTTGTTTTTCCTCTAATTATTTCTGCTTCTATTTCCTTGCATGTGTCATTGTAGTATGTTTCTTTATCCTATCTTGCTGCACTTTGGAAATCTCTGTTGAGTTCTGTGAATGTCTTTCTTTCTCCTCTGGCTTTAGCTTCTCTGCGTTTCTGGGCAATTTTCAGAGTTACTTCCATCATCCATTTTGGCCATTTTTGCTTTTTCACCTTTTGTAGAGACTTCTCACTTTCTTCCAACACAACCTTCTTGATGTCATTCCATAACTCTTCTGGAGCTCTGTCATTTGTATCTAAAGCAGTAAATCAATTTTGCAGGCAGTCTTTAAATTCCAGTGGTATATTCTCAAGGTCATATTTTGCTCTTTTTCAACTTTAGCTTGAGTTTGCATACTAGTAGTTGGTGATCTGTATTACAGTCAGCTTCAGGTTTTGTCTTTGTTGATGTCATAGAGTTTTTCCATCGTTGACTTCCACAGATGGAGTCAATTTGATTTTTGTACAATACATTGGGTGAAGTCCATGTGTACAGCTGCTGCTTGTGTTGCTGGAAGAATGTGTTTGAGATGAATAGATCGTTGATCTTGCAGAATTCTATCAGTCTTTCTCGAGCTTCGTGTCTGTTGCCAAGTCCATATTTTCCAACCACTTTGTCTTCTTCTTTGTTGCCAACTTTTGTGTTCCATTCACCCATGACTATCAGGATATCCTGTTTGCATGTTCTGTCAATTTCAGCTTGTACTTGTTCATAGAACTCATCAATTTCACCCTCTTCTGCAGCTATTGTTGGGGCATATACTTGAATTATAGTTGTTTTGATAGGCGTTCCTCATAGACGAATAGAGATTAAGCATTCACTCACTGCATTGTATTCCATTACAGTTCTTGCAAGTTTCTTCTTTATTATAAATGCAACACCGTTTCTTCTTTGTCTTTCATTTCCAGTATAGTAGACCATGTGATCATCTGATGCAAAGTGCCCGATGCCAGTCCATTTCAGTTCACTGACACCCAACAGATCCAGTTGTACCCATTCCATTTCATTCTTGACCATCTCCAACTTCCCTTGGTTCATGCTTTGTACATTCCATGTCCACATATGTAAGACATCTTTACAGCTTCTGACTCTCATTTCATTCACAGCTACATCAGCAGTCAGACATCCCGAGGGCTTTGATCCAACCACATCATAAATGCTGGCTTTACTCTGAAAAGTCTTCAGCTCTTCCCCAGTAGCTAGTTGAGTGCCTTCCGACCTGGGGGTCTCATCTTCTAACACTATAATGCAATTTTATGTGTGATCTAGTAGCTGTAAACTCTATGGACTAAACTGGATGATCTGAAACTCAGTGCAAAATCTGACTTTAACCTATCTCCTGCACAGAATTTGGGAATACAGTGGAACCTCGGTTTTCGTGATTAATCTGTTTGAAAAAGTCTGACTAAAACCGAATGTATGAAAACTGAAGCATTATTTCCCATAAGAAATAATGTAAATCCAATTAATCTGTTCCAGACACCCAAAAATATTAACAATAAATACATTTTATAGATAACTATATTTTTACATACAGAAAACAATGAGAAATAAATATAAATGACTAATGAAATGGATAATTGAACATTTAACATCACTTTTACCTTTATTGAAGACTCTTGTTGGCATACGGAAGACAGTCAATCAGCAAGAGAATCAAAATAAAGAAAATCCCACTTCTGGCTACAAGATGGTGCTCCATTTTCAACTGTACAAAAACTGAGACAATGTACAAAAACTGGGACAAAATCTTGATGAAAAAAGTCAAAGAAAACCGAATCGTACAAAAACTAGGGCATACGAAAACCGAGGTTTGACTGTAGTTTGATGGTGTTAGCTAATCTGATTTTTCTCTGGTGCATAATTAATTGGCTTGTAGGCAGGACATAACCACCTGCTCTGAGGCTTTCATATTGAACCCAAAAATATTTTTGTAGTAGCAAAACTGAAAGAATGTGCTTTTAGCTATAGCTTGAGAGTTGATTACTACAATTTTTCATGGAAAGAGTCCACTGGACTCCCTTCATCCTCCCCACCAAACTGAATTGATAGCTTACTACTAGCATCCCCCTCACATCAGTAGTGCATCAGAATTTCTTATAGGGACAGGCCAGAGTATGTGGATGAGTCGTACCTGTGTGCGTCCTCTCCTGACTTCAATCTGGTATCTGAATGCATGAAGCCCTGCCATCTCACATGACCTGCTGGCCTCATATGTCCAGATGTGAGATTGATTCCAACAAAATGAGGCACTCACAGGTGAAAGATTGCTGCTCTCCTGTTAGTGGAAGGGTCAGAGCAGTGAGGATCATGCAAACGAGGATGGCCCAGCTACTAGGCAAACCAGGCAGTTGCTTAGGGCAGCAGCTTTGGGCAGGGATGGGCAGGGCAGCAAAGAGCAGCTACCATCAAGCAAAACAATGGCTCCTAGCGGCCATACATGTCCAGGTCATTAGTGTGTACTTTGCTCTTGCAAGTAGCTTTTTGAAATCTCCCTCACTATACATATATTTACAAAACAAAACAAAATATTTAAAAATGTGATCTTCAAATATGTATTTTGATAGGATTGTTCTAGGAGATATGGTGTTGAGATGATTGCAATTGAGTTTGATAATCAAAATCTTGGGGGGGGGCATGCTAAGGGTCTAAAGCTAATTGTGAGGGGGGGTTCAAGACTGGAGTTTTTTCTAGGATGCCTAATACCGTAGACAAAACTTCACTCTTACATTACATATACATTAATATTTTATAAAGTCTTGTAGGCACCTACCTGTCTTTAAAAAATAGGCTTATAATAGTAGGTGCATTTTGACTGCCTTTATCTAGGTACTCTGTTACAAATGTACCTCTTAGGGCAGTGATGGCTAACCTTTTTGAGCCCGAGTGCCCAAACTGCCGCACAAAACCAAAGAATTTCCTCAAAGTGCCAGCACGTCAATTAAACCTTAACAAGATTTTAGTATCTAAAAACTCTTTATAAAGTTGCCTGAACTATGTAACATCATTTGTAAAGTTTGGAATCTTTGTATTGTCAGAGAATCAATTTGATTCACAATCCTTTGGTTTTCATTTCAATTTATTGGCAATTTATAATGTTTTAATGATTTCATTCAATTTAGAAACAGGAAGGCAATAATTAAACTGGGAACCCCAAAAGCCAAACTTGGAATGTACAACACTGTAGAAATAAAACTATAAATTAATTTCCTCTTGTACTAAACAAAGCACAGACACTAATGATGCACATTTCCCAGAGCTGACATATTCCAGTTAATAAATTCAAAATAAAGAGATATCTTTGTACCTTTTGTGCATTTTTTTCAGTTGCAATTGTTCCAGTCACTTTCTTCTGGTTTATTTGTGTCTTCTGCTATCTCTCCATCGTCTGCTGTCCATTTCTCCTTTCTTCTCTTCTAGTTTTTTTCCATTCTCTCTCTTCATCTGCTTTAACATAATAATCTTTCTCCTTTTTTAGTCTCCCAATACCCGGCCAATTGTACATTTTTCTTCCCTCCCACACAAAATATTTTTCCCCTCTCCATTTCACTCTCCCAGCCCCATCCCCTTCTAATCTCCCCCAACATCAGCTCCCTTTTAATTCCAGCCCCACCCAGTATCCGCTCCCTTCTAGTCCCCACATCAGCCCATTTCCAGTCCTGGCCCCCCATCAGTCCATTTCCAATCCTATCCGAGTCCCTTCATCAGCTCATTTCCAATACCAGCCTCCCATCAGCCCATTTCTAGTCCTTTCCTAGCCCCACCATCACTCAGCCCATTTCTAATCCAAGCCCCCCATGAGCCTACTTCCAGTTCTAGCCCCTCCATGAGTTCATTTCAATCCAAGCCCCCACCACAGCCCATTTCCAAACTTAGCTCCCCCAACACCCAATTCCCAGTCCTATCCTAGCCCCTCCATCAGCCCATTTCCTGTCCTAGCTCCCTCCCCTAAGAGCCCATTCCAAGCCCCCCTTCCCATCAGCTATTTGCAGTTCAAGCCCCCTTCCACTCAGCCCATTTCCATTCCAAGTCCCCCTCCCCATCAGCTATTTGCAGTTCAAGCCCCCCACTTCCCTTCAGCCCATTTCCATTCCAAGCCCCGTCCCCCATCAGCTATTTGCAATTCAAGCCCCCTTCCACTCAGCCCATTTCCAGTCCTAGCAACCCCCCAACCCATTACCAGTCCTAGCCCCCCATAGCCCACTCCCAGTCCTAATCCCACCAGCCCATTTCCAGTCCTAATCCCCATCACCCCATTTTCAGTTTAAGCCCCCACATAGCCCATTACCAGTCCTAACCTCCCCATCAGCCCACTCCCAGTCCTAATCCCACCAGCCCATTTCCAGTCCTAATCCCCCATCACCCAATTTTTAGTTTAAGCCCCCCATAGCCCATTACCAGTCCTAACCTCCCCATCAGCCCACTCCCAGTCCTAATCCCACCAGCCCATTTCCAGTCCTAATCCCCCATCACCCAATTTTTAGTTTAAGCCCCCCATAGCCCATTATCAGTCCTAACCCCCATCA
This sequence comes from Ichthyophis bannanicus, assembly GCA_033557465.1. Classification (NCBI taxonomy): domain Eukaryota; kingdom Metazoa; phylum Chordata; class Amphibia; order Gymnophiona; family Ichthyophiidae; genus Ichthyophis; species Ichthyophis bannanicus. The sequence goes on from CM066035.1 coordinate 56,502,137, forward strand.
ACCCACTTCCAGTCCTAATCCCACCAGCCCATTTCCAGTCCTAATCCATCACCCAATTTTTAGTTTAAGCCCCCCCCACATAGCCCTTCACCACTACTAAACCCCCCCAGTGCCCATCACCACTCCTAACCCCCCCCAGTGCCCATCACCACTCCTAACCCCCCAGCGCCCATCACCACTCCTAATCCCCCCGCAGCGCCCATCACCACTCCTAACCCCCCCAGCCCAGCCCAGCCCAGCCCAGCCAAAATTTAAAATTAAAAAAAGCTGTCTTCTGCCGCTTCCGGGGCCGCTGCGGCAGAATCGAGTGTGCCGCGGGGCCCCCCCTGTGCCTGGCAGAGCCTGCCCTCCAGATCCTGCCTTCCCCGGTATCAGTCCCTGTTTCCAGCTTGTCACACGCGCCGGCTTTCAGAGCGCGAAGGGAACTAGTTTCCCTTTCGCGGCTCTGTTAAGCCCGCGACTTCCCATCAGCCCCCGCGGGCTTAACAGAGCAGCGAGGGAGAAACTCTCCCCTCGCGCTCTGAAAGCCGGCGCGTGTGAGAAGCTAGAAACAGGGACTGATACCGGGGAAGGCAGGATCTGGAGGGCAGGCTCTGCCAGGCACAGGGGGGGCCCCGCGGCACACTCGATTCTGCCGCGGCGGCCCCGGAAGCGGCAGAAGACAGCTTTTTTTTTATTTTTTTTAAATGCGGACCTTCCCGCGTGCCAGCTGCAAGGCCTTTGCGTGCCACAGTTGGCACGCGTGCCATAGGTTCGCCATCGCTGTCTTAGGGGATGTTTGCTAAACTGGGTCAATGGTTAGCATGGGCTATATGTAAGTAGGTCCCATTGAAAAACATGGGATCTAGACTCAAATAAGCCATGCTAACCATTAATCCAGCCTAATAAACATGCCCCTTAGTGTGGATATTACATTGATCTATATCGTAGCTTTAGAAGGATAAAATATTGTTTTGTTAATTTTTTTACAATTGGCAAAGAGTTATGTTTTTCTCTATAGCAGCAACCTTCAGAGGAATGTCTACATTAATGTAGCATGGTGACCAGACAAGTGCAGAAGAGAGAGGGCATCTAAAGCTATGAGTGGTTGTGATATGCGGAGGAGAGTAAAGGAGGCAGGGCTGCCTGTGGCACACAACGACGCCTTCTCAATCTTTTTTTTTCTTTTAATTTATACTTTATTAATTTTCAAATACACCAGAGTAAAACTATGGGGTATGTTTACTAAACTCCGTTGCTGTGCGGGTCCCCGTTAGTGTGCGTGTGCCATATAAGGAGTGGGCGGTTCAGGCAGAAAAAAGAAAAAAACCCGACCGTACGTGTGTGCGTCGCGCTAATGTGCGGGGCCCTCATTAGCGCGTGGGAAGGCTAAGTGGGGCGATGCTGCGTAACCACACAACAGAGCCGTAGTACAACGGTGAAGACACTGACCTGTGGTGCAGGGGCCATGGGTTCAAACCCCCATTGCGCTCAACAAAAAAGACCAGCTGAGGCATCAACTTTTATGGGCAAAAGTGGTGTAGGAGGCATATTGATTATGGGCGGCAGAAGGCGGCGCACTCTTTTTTTATACGGCATGAGGCGGCGCACTGTTCATTGTGGGCGGCAGATGGCGGCGCGCTGTTAAGGTTTGGCGGCAGAGGGCGGCGCGCTGATAAAATTGGGCAACAGAAGGCGGCGAGCCAGTGGGCAGAAAGTGGCGCGCTGATGTGTGAGGGGGCAGCCCAATAGTGGGTGGGATAAGTGGCGCGCTGATGTGCAAATAACAGGAATGGAGCCATAGCACAATGGTTAAGACACTGACCACTCGTGCAGGCATCATGGGTTCCATTCCCCACAGTGCCCATTGAAGACAGCTGGCTGAGGCATTATTTTAAGGGGCATGCCCATGTTGGGTGGCATAAGGCGGCGTGCTGTTAATTTTGTGCGCCACAAGACGGCGCGCCGATGGCTACAAGGCTGCGCGCTGCTGCTCAAACACAGGCCCAGAGCCACAGCACAATGGTGAAGACACTGAGCAATGGTGTAGGGACCAGGGGTTCAATCCCTCACAATGGCCAGTGAAAAAGGCTAGCTGAGGCAGTATGTTATATGTTGTGGAGTGCTGTAGGAGGCTTTTTTATTTTATTTTGTGATAACTACAAGCAAACGCACTCTCACAGCATATTAATATAAGGCGGCCCATAAGGCACATGTTACAGTGCACCGTCCACCAAGGCACCCTAGAATGTCCCCTATAGGGCAGCATGTATGTTGCAACACAGGAGAATGTATAGTGCACTCTATATGGCTGGCAACCGTAACGTGCCCTATAGGGCGCCCCATAAAGCACCCTCAGAGGCACCATATGGGTACAGTACGTTGAGGGTGTCATTGCTGGCAGCAACATATGTACAGTAAATTAAAATAACTCTTTGGACACCCCTATTACAGAACCCCACTGTGGGTTTGAACCTATGACATCAGGCTGCACAGGCAGTGATGTAACCATTGGGCTACAGCTCTATAGCTGTAAGCAACCCCTGGCTGGCTGCAGATAGCCTGTACGTCACCTCACTGACAGTCTGCTGTTGTGAACCACCCGTACCCATGATGCACTGCACATGCAAATCAGCTGTCCACGATTGAACACAGGATGGGAAATGCACCCCTAAAGCTCCCCGGCCTGGTAGGGGGAAGTGTCCGTGTGCACCCACACAGCACCTCGGCCTGGTAGGGTGTCCTGAGTGGGTGGACAAACGTCAAAGAGTAGCTAAACACCATCACATTGTGTGGTTACTGTGCTCACCCTGGGTGTGAGTGTGAGATGATGCGCCCAGGACCAGGTCCACAACACCAGCCATGGCTGAATGCGGCCATGTCAGAGCTCCAAAGCAGCAATAACCTGTGGAATAGGTAGGTACTGCATAAACATTTTGGAGAACTCTGTCTGGCTCAGTTTGTGGGCGCGCCCCCCCCCCCCCCCCCATGTGGATAAAACAGGGCTTCCCCTCCCCACCCCACTCTCCCCATGTGGATAAAACAGGGCTTCCCCTCCCCTGCACCAATGGCAGTACAGTGGACCATCAACCCCAGTTCTACTAGGAAACAGACACCCCTACAGGGCAGTCCAAGCAGCTCCACACACATCCATAAACACAATATCAGACCGACATTAGGCCGGGATATTCACCTACAGCAAGCTATCAGCCACTGCACCCTGCAATGCACTCCATCACAACACATACCAGCTGTGAACAGTCTGCTGGCTGGTCCTGATGGACATGCATGCACCCACAACTGGGGTGGCAGCACACACAGTCAGATATGTCCATGAAGAGGCCCCCACAGGACATCCATACATATCACATGGGAGAATCACAATATAGCACTATGGGGGTGCCTAGCCATGCTGCCATCACTGCACACTCAGGGTGAGAGTGATCTCCCAGCAGCACATACAGAGGTCACCCTGTCTGTGTAGGTGTTGGCCTGGCACTACCATGCCCCTGCCAGTGCCCTATGCCCTGTGCAGCTGCATCCTGGTCAGTCCACTCTGTCTGAGATATACCCATGGTCCCTTGCTACTCATTATGCACATTGGCAGGCCAATACTGGCAACAGTGCTGGCAGTGTGGGCTGTGGAAAGGGCTTGCAGCCAACACCCACTGTATAGACAGACACACATGTCCACACCTATGCCATCATGGTGCTACTATTGAGGAGGTAATTAGCCTTGCCCACCAAACCGGTGCTGGGCACGGCAAGGCATGGATATGTTACGCAGTGCTGCTGGGGATCACTCCCCAGGGTGGTAAACACTGTCAGAGGCAAGGGCTGGAGCACGCACTGCAAACACCGAACAGATTGTTCGAATGGGGTCAATTAGCAGTACAGTCAAACCTCGGTTTTCATGATTAATCCGTTCGAAAAAGTCTGACTAAAACCGAAACGTATGAAAACTGAAGCAATATTTCCCATAAGAAATAATGTAAATCCAATTAATCCGTTCCAGACACCCAAAAATATTCACAAAAAATACATTTTATAGAGAATAACTATATTTTTACATACAGAAAACAATGAGAAATAAATATAAATGACTAATGAAATGGATAAATGAACATTTAACATCACTGAAAGCAAGCTAAGTACAGTACTGTACAGTACAGTATGTTAACATCTGGCCTTAGCCACCCCTGACAAGCTGCTGTGCCCAGCTCTCTTCGGAATCACATTGAATTCAGTCCATTAAAATACCTTTACATTATCTGCTCAATGCTTCAGAATGGCAGAAAATCTTAATGATATAGCTTCAGACGTACCCTGCAAGAGAAAGAACTGCCTCCCACATTCATGCAACATCTCCTGCTTACGTTGACAGCTTTTCTTCCCTGCTACCGGGACAAAATCTCAGTCAAAAGACGTTGAAAACCGAAGCAATGCATGAAAACCGGGACAAAATCTCAGTCAGAAAAGACGTTGAAAACCGAAGCGTATGAAAACCGGGGCAAATGAAAACCGAGGTTTGACTGTATGTGCGTAACGTATGGATATCTATCTGCCAGTACTCCTAGCAAGCGTCTCAGAGCTGTGTACCGTATACCTCAGGTGTAGGGTGACATTGCTAAGGTATACAGGTGCTAGTATTGGGAGATGCACGCAGGGTCTAATGTTCTGCCTCTCCAGGAGACATTGGCCAATGGGGCCTGTGGGTGTGTGTGTGGGTGTGTCTGGCCCTGTTGGCTGCTGCTTTACGGCAGAGATTCCCAACTCCAATCCAGGTTTCCATCACACTGTTCGGGTTTTCCTGCTGTTCCTCATGAATATGCATGAGCTACATCTACATGCCATGGGGGTGGTGCATAGATATACAGCACAGGCATTTGTATGAGTGGCAGCATGGAACCTGACTGGTGTGTGGCCCACCAGGACTGCATTTGGGGGATTCTGCTCTAGGTACTGCCCCTGTACATGGTGTCTGTGCTCAGTGGGGTAAATGATAGACGTAGTACCATTGCATATGTCCTCGCCATGAAAGGTTTGTCCTTACTATCACTGTGTAGTTGTGGGAAAAATATGTGGGCAGGATTGGTGGTAGCCCCAGCTGGGCTTTGAACCTGTGACCCTCTGTTCTTGCATGCACTGTCTGTGTGCACTGCACCACCATGTAGCCACAGATTGGCTGGATTCCCTGGAACGTCCATGTCTGTGGATCCGGCAGGGCCTGTCTGTTGCAGTGGACTGTGCCAGCCTGCACATGGCTAGGCCTCTGTCTTCTGTGGCTAGCAGCCACTGCCCCCTGCAGCACATGTACTGGTCTGCCAACATGCTGGCATGAGCTTCTCTCAGAAAAAGCAGATGACCTGATTGCAATGTGGCAGTACAGGACTGCATTTGGGGGACTTGGCTGTAGGTAATGCCCATTGTTGTGGTGTGTGCGGTGTTGGGTAAAATATGGGTGTTTCCCCCATGCTTATGTTCCCTGCAATACAGGGGTGTCTGCGCTATCTTTGTTTAGTGGTGGGTAAAATATAGGGACTGGGCTGGCAAGTGCACCAGCTGCGATTTGAACGTCTGGCCCTCTAGTCCTAGAGGTAATGGCTCTGTCTGCTGCACCACACTATGGCCACAGAGATGGTGCAGCCCCTGGAGGTAGTAAACCTGGCAGGATGGAGTCACAAACCCTGCTCTATGCATTTTTACTGTGGGCACATGCACCCTGTCTGGTGACAAACGTGCACATAAACCCCGGAAATGACCACGGCAAATGGGGGACACAATATCACCACGCTGGGCAACAGTGATATTAATGGGCAGCCATAGAAGACACTCCCAGGAAAGCTCCAACAAAAAGGAAATGTTTTTGGAAGAGTCTCCGCTCCGTACACCTTTCCAAAAAACATTTCTCTTTTGCTGTAGGTTTCCTGGGTGTGTTTGTTGGTTTTGCCCATTACTATAACTGTTCCCCAGCTGAATTACTATTTTTACAAGTTTTGTTGTGGCCCTTTTCTATTTTTATTTCCACTTTTGGGCTGTGCACATGTATTACACTGCTCACGTTTTTCAGGTTTCCCCGGTTTTGCTGTACATTGCTGACGGAAATGGTTTCTCTTCCCTTTAAATGCATTCTACTGCGAGTGATTCACTCGCGCTATTTTTTTTTTGGAGATTCAGCACCGATAATGTGCGGGGCGCCTCTCCCCTCCCCTTCCCCGCCCATTAACCCCTTCTCTCCGCCCCTCTGGGGCCTTCCTCCGCCCTCCGTTAGCCTTTCCACGCCTCTATCGGACATTTGCGGGCCCGTACTTGTGCGGCACCCGTTACTGTGACGCGCAAGTGTGCGGGGCTTCATTGCACGTTTGCGGGGTGTTTAAGCGCTCTTCAGTACTGCTTTTAGTGTGCTATTTTGCGGCGTGCAAATTAGCGGTTTTTAGTAAACATGCCCCTATGTGTAATTAGAATACAGACATCAAAAAGGAATATATAATCATCAAAAATATCCCAAACTTGGTATAGACCTCAATATACCCCTCTATAAGGTTCCAAGACAAAATAAATTTTCCAAAGGTAACAACCAATAGGCTAACAAAATAGAGCTTAGATAGAACTGGTGGCAGCTGGTACGGGTTCCAAACCCTCCCCTTCCTTACTCTCAAGAAACATTTTCAATTGAGGGGGTTCAAAGAAAAGAAACTGCTTGGTATTATAAACTATTATACATTTACATGGGTATTTCAACTTAAACTGTACCCCCAGGTTAAGAGAGCGCTGACGCAAGGCCAGAAACTCCCTCCTCCTCTTCTGGGTATCTCTCGCTAAATCATGGAAAATCAAAATCTTAGACCCCATAAATTGGGAAACATTCATCTTAAGAAAATATAAGCGCAGAACAGAGTTCCGATCCGACTCAAAGGCAAAGGACACCAGTAAGGTCGCTCTACTAGTTACCACTTCAAGCGAGCTTTCAAGGAATCCCGTCAGATCCATCTGAGCCGGAACACCAGGCTCCCCCGAGGCTTTCCCACCCAAAACCTCTGTTGAGGAAATAGAAACATATTGAACACGAATAATGGGGGGTAAATTCGCAGAAGGCATGAGCAGGACCTCAGTAAAGAACCTCCGAACCAGCTCCAGAGGGTCCAACAAGGGAGACCTGGGAAAGTTCAGCAGACGCAAATTATTTCTCCTTGCTTGGTTGTCCAAAAATTCCAACCGCCGTCCCATGATTGAAGCTCCTCTTGCCTGGATGGCACCCAGGTCCTGTAGTACAACAGCCTGAGTCTCCAAGTGTGAGAGCCTCACAGCGTGATCATCCACTCTTGAGCGTTCAGCCTCAGCCTGCACCTTCACCAAACTCAAATCCTTAGTAAGAGCAGCCACGACAGGTATGAGAGTCTTTTGAAGGGAAGATATGGCGTCCCATAAGCTGTCCAAAGTAACTGTTGCCGGTCTATCCAGAGCCGATAACTCAGAAGACACCAGAAAAAGAGAGGAAGCCTGAGATGAACTCTCCATACCTCCGCTTGCCCGAGCTATCAATGATAACTCTCCTCCTCCCAACGCAGCAGCAGGAACCCTCTTACTCTGGGACGGGGCAGCACCCTCCACTGCAGGCAAACTCCCGTCATCCGGGGATACGCCGGCAGGCAAACCAGCCCCGAAAACTCTTCCGGGTTGCGGCGGCAACTGCTGTTGGGGACTCAAAACTACCCCATTGCTCGAATCAGACAAAGACTGCGTCTGATCCGCCGAAGCCATAACAGGAACCATCGGGGGAAAGAAGCCAGGAATCACCGACTGTGATGCCGAAACGGTAGGGGTAGAGGTTCCGGGGGGCTTCTGTGTATTTTGCTTCCTCTTTCTCCCCATAACGGCATCTCAGGCGGAGCCCGCTACCAGCCTCCCGATAGACCATAAAGCTCATCCGCCATCTTGGAACCAGAACTCCTTGGCTATTGCCTTCTCAATCTTAAAGACTGCTAACACCATTGGGTGATTAGGGCAACCTGCAATAAGTTTAAGTGTGAACCTTTAAATGTACTGTATGCATTATCAGTGATGGCGTGAACACCATAGCAACATATTACTCCGTGCCATAAAGAAACCAAGAGAACTCTTTCAACTCATCAGAAGTCTCACAAACGACCCATCTCAGCCCCTCCAGAAAGACATCATCCACCCCCAAGTGATGGCAGATTTTGTTAATTCCCTGTTTGTTTGTTTTAATCATTTCCCTCAAAGAATTACCCTAGTCCCCTGTTTGTTCTATTTGTCTTGAACAGATTGTAAGCTCTTTTGAACAGGGACTGTCTCTTACATATGCCTTGTGTCATTCTACATATAAGTGATAGTAACAGTAGCATCTGCTTCTGGCTATGCCCTTCTAAATACTTTAAAGTCAAAATAAGGGGGTAGGCAGTTTCCGATTCATAATTTTGAAGTGGAGCTTAAGAGGCAGGGGAATCAATATGTGACTGCACATTTAACAGGAAATTGGAGTGAAAGTCGCTCAGATTAAATCTCAGTATGATTCTATTAGCACTAAATAAGCAGAACATCTATTGCTTAGAGCCAAAGTATGGAAGAAAGGTGATAAGGACAAAAAGATGCATGCCAGACTCAAAAAGAAAAAGTATGCAACTAAAATTATTCTGGCAGCAAGGCTTGCCAAGGGGAAGACGACATGCTTTGCAAAGAATTAATGAAAAGTTGCTGAGGTTTATACAATTTTCTATCAATCTCGCACAGAAAAAGAAAAATTAAAAAGTAACATCAAACCTTTCGGAAAAGGTTAATCTCAGTAAGTTAACTGAAAAGGAAAAATCATTTCTGGAGGAGAAAAAATCATTAATATAAATGAACTATTACAAGGTAATGGGGCCCTTGGGCCAGCCTGACCAAAAAAAATAGAATTTTAAAAGCAAATACTTTAAATAAAACATGTCACTTTAATATAAGGTCATTTCCAGGAAATATTCATGAATTTATATTAAAGTAATACAGTTTAGTTTTGTTATTTCAACAGCCATGCACCCAAGTCTATCTTTCAGTTACTCAATTATATTCAAGATCTTTTCATAGTTACTGTAGGACTAGGCACTTGCTTTATGTAACCTAAAGAGTTACTGCCATTCTAATTCAGACCACTGAAATTGCCTTCTAAAGTGTCATAGCTATCTCCTTTGGCTATGTAGATAACCATTGTTATCCATGCCCAACATAAAGACCAATGCATGTTAGTGCATGTTAAACATCTATATTATTTTCCCTCCTTGCAGCTTCCTTGGCATCAGTCTCAGATGCAACCAAGTCCAGACCAGGCACAGGCAACCTAGTCAACTGACCAGAGTGCCAAATTTAGAAGGCTTCAAATATCCAGGCCAATGAAGAGACTGCTCCCACTTTCTTTAGGGCTATGTAGAAATGCTGCCTCAAAGGGGTGTTACTGTGGCACTATGACCTTCATCTGCTTCTCTTTTGAATCTCTAATCGTTGGAATCACTGGCACAGCTCCCTCCCCCACTCTCCGAGATCTGCTGTCTGGCCTTACCTTTAAACACCAAAATCTTAAATCTGGCCCTAGAAGCATCAGGTTGCAGCTATACAGTAGATCTGGCTCTAACACTAGTTCCTTTGTGGTGAGACCTATAAAAGGACGCAGATGTTTACCTTTTATCTCTGTAACTGTGTACAGGGCTTTGTGCCGAACCTTGCACACCACCTCATGATCCAAGGTATCATGTATCCACTGTTGCATGGGGGTAAAAGTGATGGGGCAAGACTGTCCTCTCCTGTTGCCTCATTAGTATGTCATTATCGTGCTTTTTTTAGCTCATGCCTCCAGTTTTGCCTTAATGTTCCAATAGTGATGAGTACAATGCTCCATCGGTCTCCATGGGAAGTCCATGTTACCGATGGATCATACAATTTTGCACCAGATACTGCTTTAGATGTTTTCTGTGATTCTTTAAAGAGTGCTGTAGTTGTTATTCAATGAATAGTTCATTCTACTCCATTTGAAAGGCATTGCCCATACCTGTCCTCCCGCATGCTGCTCCCTCTTGTACGTTTGTAGTACTGCATTTATTCAGGTCACCAAAGAGTCCCTCCTTTCCTCCCACTTGCTGTACCTCCATTTACTTTCCCTCCTCTGGCCACATGCCCTTCATAACCAGCCTATGCATCTATACCTTACATCGACAGTACCCGCCCCCCCCCCCTCCCCTGGTTTGGGAAGGCTTAAACATAGATGTAGATTCCCCATTTTACATAGGGAATTCATGTCTCTAGGGAAAACTATAAATGTTAGCATTTACAGCTGTTTTGAGGCATCTATGAGTGCCTGCTGGAAGGAGCAGTTCTCAATGCCTCTCCTGATTCCCCCAGCCTCGTTTCTTCCCCAATCACCCCACCAACTTTGATTTCTCATCTCATTAACTATGAAGTTAAGCTCCTCCCATCCCCTTCAACTGATGATCCCTCAATATATCGAATACCTTCTACACTGCAAAAGCATCTGATTTACGCAGCACAAAAATCCCCCACCTGACCTCTCTTGGCAACAAGGCCTCCCTGGAAGACACTTCCACCCCTCATCCTCCCAATAAGCATCCCTTGCCTTATTTGGGGTTCCTGGTGTCTAATGGATCAGGACAGACCCCATTCACTCCTCCGTTGGCCATGGATAGCAAAATGGAACTCTCAGGGGGATTTTTGTTGCCAGGGAGTGCTCAGATGAGGGGGGGGGATCTTTGTGCTGGGGGGGGGGGGGGTAATTCCTTAGATGCTTTGGCAGAATGAGAATTGGATGTATTGGGGAGATCAGCTGTTGGGGGAGGAGAATTTGGAAGGGGATCAGATGGCTTCACAATTAATTAGCGATAGAGTGAGGTCATGGGAGTGATTGGGGGAGGGGTATAGGAATAGCAATTTTAGAAAGCTGCTCCCATACACCTGTGGGGATTATTTATACATTTTTCTCCTACATGGAGAGACATGCACGTGCAGTCTTCTAATAGTTTTACAAGAGGCTCTACATTTTGCAAAGCCTATCAGAATTCTTTATGTCCTAACTTAAACATGTGAATTTCCCTCTCCGTGCCCTATCTAAAATCTGCCTTTTAATCCTCTGTTTTCCTTGCTAATTTGAATTCTGAAGTGTCAGGATGGAGTGAAGACATTTGGTTTTAAGCCTCTTGTGCCTCTATCTCATGCTATCCCCTTTGGAGGTTCACAGCAATTTTCTAAAGTAACATGATCTTACTACTCTGGAGGTTTGTGGTAGATTATGGCACATACCAAGTCATCCTTGGCAGAATGTGTATCTCAATTGTGTATATTTACCTGGGAAGATGAAGCTATGTTTACCTCATTAGATTCAGTACTGGAACGGTATTATGTACATTCAGATAACTGTGAAAAACAGGTTGCTAGTTTGAAAAAAAGCCTAGAGATGTGTCAGTTAAAGATAATACAATTCTGGCTGTAAATCTGGAATCTGTGGAGAATGCTTTGAGGCATCTCGACCTGAGGTTTACTAGTTTTCCTTATGTTAAATCTATAATGCCTTATGATATGCTGAAGAAATATTTAACAGAAAATTTGTAGCTACCTGGGGATGTTTTGCCTCTTACTTCTAGAACTTTTTAGATTCCTGCTGGGCAGGATATTTATTCACAGGTGGGGGGGAGAGAGACTGGGGGGGGGGGGGGTAATGTCCTGGTTGTTATGGGCATTTCAACCCTCACTGCCTTTTTTGCAGATAGTGCAGGGAATGTCTGTGAGACAGGGCCTTCTGATGACCTTTGCTTTGGACCTGGATAGGGACTTGGTATTACAATCTTTATTTTAATTTAGTAAGGTACCTTTCCTGGACCACATTGTGAGAGTTTATCCTAATCTATCCAGGCCAACTCAAAGGAAGGGAGAAATAGATCATTAAGAAGATGCAGTAGTCAGCAAGGTTTTTCGAACGCTGGCTAAAGTGTTTAAAAAACACATATATTCAGTGTCACTATCCAGGAAGTCAGCAGTGCTGAATGCAAATGTATAAATATAAACTGCTGACCACAGGTAGCTAGGCATATAATGAAAATATTCAGCTGTTCTATGTATAGCCAGGTAAAAGGCTCTCGCTCCATCCTGGCCCTATCCCAAAAGTGCCGGAGTACTTACAGGGAATTTTTAGCAGCACTATCCATATAACGCTATTGAAAATTCATGAATAGGGGACTTAAGCATATAAATCCCTTTGAATATTGGCCAAAAAGTTTCTTACAGTTACACTATGCCAGTGGGTACTGCAAAGTGGGGCAATATTTTTTCTCAGGTACCTATGTAAATGTTAGTGCATTTTTGTAGATGCCAACAGTTGATTTCTTTCTGAGTGGGAAGGAACCTTCCCTACCCTTCAGGACTAGATGAATGCAAGATGTGTGGGCCAGAATAAATTTTAGGTGAGCAAAGACTGAGTTTTGGTCTCCTCCATCTTGGGCAGATTATTTTTCATTCTTGGATATTTCCTTCCTTGCACTTTGTTTTAGGAACTATTCCCCCTACTGTATTTTCTTTTGAATATAAAAATAATTCAATAAAAAGGGTATCACATTATTTTTTCTGTTTATTATTATTTATTGATTAACCTTTATTTCTGTGCAGTCAAGTGGACTAACACAGCAGCCTTAAAACCTATGAAAATCATATTCTTCTTCTTTTAAAAAAGGAATTAGGAACCCATTATCTATCTGGTAAAGAATAAATGAAACCGGAAGGGTAGATTTTTCAGCAGAAAGACTTACTGAGTTCTCAAACACCTGAATTAAATTTACAAATACTCCCGTAGTTTGGGAGAGTTTTCCTAGGTCTGATGGTATGCCAGGCAGATAATAAACTTGTCCTAAGGGAGGCATTCCTTTCTAAGAACCTGAAGACATTCAGAGAAATATTTCTTAAAGTGTTCAGCAACAGACATATTACTCATTTCAAGAAAATAAACAGCCCTCCAGTTTTTAACCTTGAGAGTGTTCTAAATGTTTTCCAACTTTTTCCTTAAAGAAACATTGAGGCTGATTCACCAATGTCACATTAAAAATGTTTTCTACTGAGGCACTACATTTTTTAGCATGCATACTAAAATTGCCTTTACTGTATCATCCAATTCACTAAGCTGAAATGCAGAGTATGTGATTGCAAAAAACAAAAAAAGGTACAATGTATAACCTTGGTAGATCGGACCCGGCCTCCTATCCCCCCTGCGCCACCTATCTTTACTACCCCCCCTACCCCCCCACACCTTTTTCCCCCCTTTACAAATCACTCATAGCCTTCTTAACGTGGAAGAACCAACTGGTCACAGCTTTATTATATTCATAAACAATTAACATTCCAAAACATAACAATCTTAACAATCCCCCAAAGCGGAGCCAAACCTCACCCACCATATGACTAGCAAGGTGACCTTGCCTCCGCTTCGGCCGTGCCCTGGCACCGGCCAACTTGCTACCGCCCTTTCCCCGACCTCGCCATGTGACTAGCAAAGGCCAGCAGGGCTTATCCGGGTCGGGGGCACCCCCACCCCCGCCCAAGTATGACCTAAAGGCTCCGGACCCCGGAGACCTCCGGGATCCCGCCTCGCCCCCCAGCTGCGACACCCCAAACCGCCCTCACCTCCACCACATAACCAAAGGGAGGGAGGGAGGGAAGCTGTCCTTCTGCACGCCCGACGCTGGAGAGGAGGGAGCCGCCAGACTCCCCCGCCTTTTAAAGCCTCGGGCGTGCAGGGGCCGCTTCATTGGCTCCGCTCCTCACACTTGCGGAGCCAATGAATTCAAATGATGCCGCCGCGTCCATCACGTCCTCCCCTGGGCCCATGACGTACCCCCCCCCCCCCCCAGCCACGCCGCAGGACGCCGGACCCGGGCCGATCCCCAGGTTACCGGCGTCCATCGGGACCTTGCCCGTGTCCTTCCCATAACCTTGGTAGATCGGACCCGGCCTCCTATCCCCCCTGCGCCACCTATCTTTACTACCCCCCCTCCCCCCCCACCTTTTTCCCCCCTTTACAAATCACTCATAGCCTTCTTAACGTGGAAGAACCAACTGGTCGCAGCTTTATTATATTCATAAACAATTAACATTCCAAAACATAACAATCTTAACAATCCCCCAAAGCGGAGCCAAACCTCACCCGCCATATGACTAGCAAGGTGACCTTGCCTCCGCTTCGGCCGTGCCCTGGCACAGGCCAACTTGCTACCGCCCTTTCCCCGACTTCGCCATGTGACTAGCAAAGGCCAGCAGGGCTTATCCGGGTCGGGGGCACCCCCACCCCCGCCCAAGTATGACCTAAAGGCTCCGGACCCCGGAGACCTCCGGGATCCCGCCACCGGCACATGTGACATTCATGTCAACGTGCCGTCCCACCATTGCCAAGCTGCGACCCGTTGTCCTCCCGCCTCGCTAATCCCTCCAGGGCCTCCTGCCAATCATTTAACAGCAAGTCGACCCCCACAGGGTTCGAGGACGACGACGTAGACGACAAGTCAGAAGATGACGACGACGACCCCGATGAGCTGGACCTCCTGTGCCTCCGACCCAAATGTCTCCGTCTTTTACCCCCCTTCAGTCAACTCTTTCCCCGCCCCCTACCCTTCGCACCCTCAGCATCACGCGCCTCAGGTAACTCACCCACTACCGCTGTCGCTGACACCACCTCAGTTGACGGGGTACTGGTCGCCCGTCCAGGTCCCCCATCCTCGTCTCGGGACGCGACCACGACAGGCAGCGTTCGCATGCCTTCATCCTGCGCCTCCTGGTGGTCTACATACTGCTGTCCGCGTGCTCCCTCATAGCCACCCCCATCTCGCGCCGCAGCCGGCGACAACATCACTGGAACCTGTGGAGACATAAAAGACAAAGAAGGGGGGGGGGACAGCAGAGGGCCACACCGGACGCCACGCCTCCAGCCAGTTAGCCCTAGAGGAACCCTGGCCGCCACCCAACCAGTGTGACCAAGCTGGGGTTCCAGCCCACGCCCCACCCCCTCCTTGACCGGACAGCCCGCTCCCGGGCAACGGCAAAAGCCCCCTGGTCCAATCCGGTGCCTCCGCTACCTCCTGCACAACTCCCATACCTCGGCCCACTCCCCCCCCCCTCTCCCTGAGCCAGCTCCCCCGGCCCCTGGACCCCTCCCCCGACCCTAGTCACCCCTCTCCCCCTCCCCGCAGCGCTGCCCACACTGCTACCCCCTGCTGCTGCCCTCGCAACCCCCCTGGCCCCAATCTGGTGCTGCCCTCACCCTCTGGGCCCCCGTCCCCGTGAGCCAGCAGACCCCGAACCGCGGCCTATTGAAGGCCCACCCTTGCACCTCACAGCGCCCCTTGCCCTCGCTGGACTCGCCGAGCTAGGCCCCCCGCGCCCCCCACCCCCCTGCCTGCCCTCACCCCATCCTTGGCCTGGCCCCTCAGCCCTAGTAGGCCTCTGCGCATTCCTCCCGCGCGCCCCACCCTTCCGGTTGCCCGTGCCACGTGCTCCAGGCCTATCCCCCCCTCGAGCCATCCCCGCAGCTCAGCAGGCCAGGAGAAAAAAGGAACCCAAAAAATAAACCCAACACAAAACAAAACAAGGCCTTGCAATGCTTGCCCACGCAAATTGCACTAACCGGATACTAAACGGGAGATGGGATGGGGAGGGGGAAGCCCCCGGGCTCCTCGCTCCGGGCAAGCCGTGATCGCCCGAATGGTGGGGGTAGGGGGGGGCAGATAAAACACCAGGCCCCGCACTCACCCACACCGGCCGCAAATACCGCCGCTGGAGCACAACCGCCGACGCCTCTTCCCCTTCGCTCTGACGTCCCGCCGGCCAACCTGCTCCACACCGCCGGAGGTGCCTCGCCGTCCAGAAGCCTGCACCGGTCAGCCGACACGCTGTCCAAGCTGTCCTTCTGCACGCCCGCCAGGCCAGTCTTGACCAGTGGGAATATACCCCTCCCCCTCCTCTATTATTTATTTATTTAGCATTTCTTATATACCGCCTTTCATGATATCAAGGCGGTTTACATTGAACAAACTGAAATTACAGGGAACATGGGCAATGTTATTAAGCTAATGTAGCAGGTAGCCTTTCATCATCTCCCTCTCTCTCAGTCCCAGTATCCCCAGATTCTTAAGGTAGGTTCCTGGACTGATCTGGCAGGGCTCGAGGAGTGTCAGTAATTAGGAAAGGCATAATTGCACTTTCTCTTCATTTATTTAAAACCAGTACAGAGCAGTGGGATGTAAAAAAAAAACACTCTATCTGAGGTGGGAAGAATCCACTGAGGTTGCCAGCACTGCTGCTCCAAACGTGGCTTGATTTCTGGTCATCAGGACCAGTCTATAGTGCTGCGAAAGGGGATGGAGAGATGTCTATGTCACCTCCCTACAGATATCTTCAGATGGAGCCAACATATATTAAAGACAACATGGTCTCTAGTCAATTGCACTTCCAAGTCTTCGGAGCTTCACATCCATCAAACCCTATGTCACAGTGATGGTCCTTCTTATCCATCTAACCAAATTGGCTTTAAGCCACCCCACCAAGGACCACCGAAAAGGTGAAATGTTCCATTGATCAATCAGAAAGATTCATTCATCTTTAGTTATCTGCAGAATGTGCTCCTAACATCCAGAAGATGTAGTACCCTGTTAGTGTGCATGACCTCATGCCTCATAAGAGTAGGAAACTCGATTGTCTGGCATTTCCTTACCCATGGGGGCATCATTATCCTCTTTATCTTCCTCCTGTATCTGCTCTTACTCACCCTGCCTCTGATGAGATTGCATCTTCTACCCTGATGTTCCCTCCATCTTCCTCCCTCCTGTTAGCATTTTCTTTTCCCTTTTCTATCTCTCCAGCTGCCTCATTGCTCCTTCTCTTGATACTCTCTTCCACTCTTACCCAAATTGTGCATGAGCAGTTTTCAAACTGTCCGCATTGATGCAACATCCACATGTACTTATTACCCATCAGCTTTGGACAGTGATGATGCAAAAGTATGAGGCACCCTAGCCAAACCTCATTCCCAGTGCAATCCCTAATCCACCTTCATGTCCTCTCCGGGACATGCAGAGTTCCCTTCTGTTCTAGCACCATTGCACCATTCTCACGTGTCCCCTCTGATTCTACTTCCTTTCTGCTAAAGGAGGTAGACTCGGAGGGTGATCAGAAGCATGAATGGAACAGCGGTGCCAGAACAGAAGGCAATTCCGGTGCTGCAGTGCCTTTTAAATGTATTGCCAATGTTGATATGTCCTGGAGAGGGGCGGCATCAGCAGTAATGGGCGCCCCTGACCATAGTTGCTCTAGGCAGCTGCCTAGTTCTCCAGATGGTCGCGTATCCCTGGCTTTGCACTGATTTTGCCCAAGGGAAAATGAGCCAATGGACATTTGTCCATTTATTTTCTGTGGGTGCTGTTTCTCCAGAAGATGAAGCATATTTCTTCAAAACTGTAATCTATACTCATTCTATTCCTCCTCCAAGCAATAGAAGCCCACTGGGGAACATCCTCCTCTCTTTGCAGGTAAACATGTGTATATAGTGGTACAGCAATTTTCACACAACCCCTGCCCAGGCAAATTGCTCTTCACCAGATAAACGACATTTGAAAATTATCCTCACCAGGGCTATAAAACACTTCCTGGCAGTGAAAGCACTTGGAAGTTCTCATGATTTACAATTTACTCTCAGAGATCACATCAAACTTCTTTGAAGCAATGCTGGCATGTGCTCCTGCCTGCATATAAATATATACGATAAAATCTAAGGTAGTGAGCAGTTATTTTTGTATCTTATAGTAACTGTCCCAATCATGTTTTAAATTATATGAATTAAATTGTAATATCATTTCTAATCTCACAAGTAAGCATAACCACATTTATGTCAGTATGATTACTGTTAGTGGAATAAAATTTGCAGACATATTACTGTATATTAATACTGAGAATTTCACTTACTATTTTTGAGCTGGGCTTGTAATTGGAAGGGAATACATGCTTCCATAAATTGTGCATTTAAAATTTGTCTTTTATTGAATAAATTTGCAACTGCATTGTGTTCTTTTTAGTGTCTCTTGGGAGTATTTTCAAACGATGCATTTTGGCGTGAACTTTGCACATGCATTTTAGCAGTGGACTTTATAGACTTTGTCCCATGTTTCAAGGCAAATGTACATATGTACTTCCACTGAAACGTAACTTTTTCGTAGGGGTTTTTTTTCATGGTCATGCTGTCCATGAGGGAACTTTGTATAGGCTGGAGAATAGGTATTTAGTTCCAGACATTCACAAAAAACCTTGGAGCCCTTTTACTAAAGTGCATTAAGCATTTAACGCATGCAGTAACTGTCAGTGCAGGCCATGGCAACTGTTACTGTGCTAGCTTGGCAGTTAACTCACAGTAATTCCTGGGTTAACTGCGTATGGGTTATGGGCAGAGAGCACATTGCAATTAATGCATGGTACTTACTGTGCAACGTCAATGCTATCATTAGTGCAGGTGCATTAAATGCCATCTCAGTAGGGTAATTAAGGGACTTTCCCCATGATACGTGCAGGGGACATGCTCCCAACAATTATTTATTTATTTAACAGTTTTTTTATTCTGCTTTATCATTTCAGTCAAAGCTGTTTACATTGTAACTTCAACATGGTAATGCACATTAAACAGGGATATTGATAACTTGGATTTTTCTGAGGCAATGGAGAGTAATGTGACTTGCCCAAGGTCACAAGGAGTACCAGTGGGAATTGAACCCTTGATCTTCTGGGTACTACACAGTTGCTCTAACCACTAAGTTACTCCTCCACTCCATGGCTTTTGCACTTACACGTGTTAAATTTTGCTCCTAATGTGCATTAAGTGCAAAAACGTTCTGCACTTTATTAAAGAGCCCCTTAGCATTTTAGAAATGGCTATGTGCATATAAAGCCTTTTCTAAAATAGAATAATGGGGTAATTGTATTATAAATTGTCTAGGTTATGATGGTGTGGTAGATGTGGCCAGCGTGAGGCATGACAGGACTCCATAGCTAAGAGACCTAAAGAAAATATATTTTATTTGAGGACAGGCATCCAGACAATGGCCCTGGCCATTCTTCGAACCCGTAGAGTTAAAGCCTCTGTTACCCAAGGCTTTTCCCTAGCTGTATCAAGTCCTTGCCCTCAGCCGGGCTACTCTGCTAAATAGCTGAACACTGCTCCAGCACAGACAGCATTTCCAAAACAAATAAAACTGGCTCCTCAGTTTCCTCACTTCAGGGAGCACAGCACAGCACAGCACAGCAAAAAGTCTCTCCAACTGAGAAGAACTCCAGCAGCAAGGCTGAGCAGGCAGTAATAAATTCAAATGCCTTCTACCTCCACAGCAGGCTCGCTTTACAGGTAAGTAGTCTTCAGGTATGCTCCAGAACCCCTGGCTCCTCTCTCTCCCTCCAGGTCTCCTGCTTCCTGGCTTAAACCCTGGGGTCAGGCCACACCCTCCCCAGGCATTTTCCAGCCTAGTTTCATCACAACATCTGATGATTTTGCACCCCCTAATGAAGCGATCGACAAATGCTCAGCCGGCATCATGAGTGGCGTTGGGGAGCCAGATGGTGAAATTGCATAAATAATTGCATGGCAGCATAGAGCTACATAGAGCTAAGTAAAGCTTTCATAAATAACCCTATGGTTCTGCATGCTCTGAAAGAATATCATAAAAGTATTTGATAAGATAGGCATAAACAGTGGAGGAAGGTTTTTTTAGGGCCATTGATGTGCTGAGGATGAGTTAAGGCTTGTGTATAAATTTACCTATTGCCTATGCTCTGGCCTCATGTGGTTCTGACGCCCTTTTTTCTCCTTCCATTAGGAATAAGGAAAGTTCTGATATGGAAGTTTGCAAAGGTGGTGGAGTGAATTTTCCTAAGTATGAGGTAGTTTCTTAAAGGGGCAGGGGTTTAGACTCCTGCAGAGAAAATACCTAACCAGTTCTGAGCTTGGCTGGGGAGTATCTCTGCAGGGGATGGGGAGTTTCCTATATACTCCATCATAGAGGGCAAGAAGACGCCTATTATTAACTTATTTTATAAAGACACATAGGCACCAATGGGCTTTCACTGCTGGAGAGTGAAAAAGATAGGAAGAAAATTGATGTCTTTCAATTATGGTGCTGGCGGTGAATACTGTGTATACCATGGACTGCCCAAAGAACAAACCAGTCGGTACTAGAGGAGATCAAACCTAAGCTTTCTTTAGAAGCTCAGATGACAAGCCTTCGACTTTCATACTTTGGACACATCATGCGAAGCGAGAGATCATTAGAGAAAGACATCATGCTTGGCAAGATAGAAGGTCAACGCAAAAGAGGAAGGCCAGCAGTGAGATGGATCAATACAATAGCAGCAGCTACGGGTACCAGTCGGTCAACAATGAGCCGCCTGACTGAAGACCGAACACAATTTAGGATAGCTATCCAGAGGGTCGCCATGAGTCGACTCCGACTCGATGGCACTTAACAACAACAACAACAACAACAACAGGCACCAATGAGATAATTTTAGAAGCATCTCCACATGTTAATAGTGGAATCTGCACATGAATGGTTTATGGTTTATTGAAAGCTTGATATACTGCCTCTCAAACAGTGAAGCCGTATACAATTAAAATCACAATTTATCACAAAAAGAAAAGAATGCCATAAAATGATAGGACAGTAAAAGAGTAGGGATCAAACAATAGGGGGGGGGGGGGGAAGGGGAACAGAAAAACTAGCCAGTTGCTAAGGAAAGGGAGAAGGCCTATTAGAAGAGAAATGTACTTAAAGCAACCTTAAAGTGGGGGTTAGAGGATTCTAAATGAAGCTCAGTAGGAATAGAGTTCCAAAGAGAGGGACCGAGAAAGAAAAGTGTGGTGCAACAAGTACTTTCTAAATGAGCCTGAGATGGAGCAGGAAGATGCAGTCAATTAGCGTGAGTTGATAATTGGGAAGACCTGAATAAATGATATTACAGTAATTGAGTTTTGACATAACCAGTGATAATAGAAGTGTGATAATGGCAGAGGAGGGGAGGATAGATCAAACAGAACGGATTTGTCATAAAGCAAAGAAGCAATGCCTAACAATAATACTGAAGTGTGAATCAAAGGATAGCTCCAAGTCAAGTGTGACACCAAGATTTTTAAGAATAAACACAATGGGCCGATTCCATCCTGGACATCCGGACCTTCTGTCGGAACCAGACACACAGAGTTAGACGGAATTGGCCCTGTACGTCTGGGGCTGCAGACCGCCCACTGCCCGCCCTAACTCCAACCCCGCACCGCCCCTTTCCCACCCCCATCTAACCTCCCCCATACAACGTATGGGGAAGTTAGTTGGGATCAGCAGAGAGACCGAATAGCGGGGATGGACATCCCAATGGAATGACCCCAAATGGGCATCCGAAAGCCATCAAGAGAAGGTGAAGCTTCTGGTGGGGAAAGAGAATCTGAGAGACAAAGTGGCTGAATTAAAACTCAAATGGTTGGAATGTAACCAAGAGACTACAGAGGTCAGACAAGAGTTAACAGAGAGAAGATCAGGGGACAGAGGGGAAGGATGTCATCTGCATAGAAATACGCGGAGACACCCTGCTGGTGGATCAGAGGCCAAAGGGACCATGAAGACGTTAAAGAGAATGGGTGCCAAGACAGAACCCCGAGGAACACCACAAGAGAGTGGGAAAAGAGATGAGGAAGAGCCCTGAAAAGAGATATAATAGGAATGGGAAGAAAGAAAAGGCTGGAACCATTGCAATACAGTGGCACTAAGGCCAACTGAAGAAAGATAAGACAAAAGAAGAGTGTGGTCTACAGGATCAAAAGCATTAGAAAGATCAAGCGAAGCAGCGAGAGTGATATTACCTTGTTCCCAAGAGATCCGTGTTTCATTGAAGACAGAGAGAAGAATAGTTTTGGTGATATGACCTGGCCTAGAATGGAAGGCAAGTGTAAATGCAATATCAAAAAGTCGCTATTTACAAGCAGCGATTGACCCAATGCAGAGATTTCAAGGGGGCATAATGGAAGCATGCCTAAGACAGGCCAAAACTCTGCACATGTATTTCCAGTTTTAACAAAGGGAATCTACATATATGACAAAACACTTGGGTATCAGGTTTTATACCAGCTCTGAGGAACAAATAGGGGCATGTTTACTAAACTGTCTTAACGTGTGCTCTGTGACGTTATCGCGCGATAAGGTACCTTATCGCACGATAATGGAGCTTTATCAGGCACACAGGTACCTTAGCGCACGATAACGCGCGCAGCGGCGCAAACGAGCGCTGAAGGCGGGGAAAGGCTCCCGGAGGGCGGAGGAAGGCTCCCCAGGGGCGGAGAGAAGGGGTCAATGGGTGGAGAGTGGGAGGGGAGAGGCTCCCCACACACTAACGATGTGAAATCCGAGGCTGAAAACTAATGCCAGTGAAACCCTAGCGTTAGAGCTGATTTAAAGGGAAGAGAAACCATTTCTGTCAGCAATGTACAACAAAACCAGGGAAACCTACAAAAAGTGATAAGTGTGATAAATGTGCACGGAACAAAAGGGCAAATAAACATTGAAAATGACCCCAACAAAATATTAAAAAAACATAACCAAGCTGGGCAATAGTGATATTAATGGGAAACATCAAAAAACACTCCCAAGAAAGCTCCAAAAAAAAGATATGAATTTTGGAAGGGTCTACGCTCTGTCCCCATACAAGGTGAATAATCCCACAGTGAAATTGCGCTGATCAGGGTTTCCCTCACCATTGGACAGGTTTCCTATGGCATGAACATGTTCCACAACAGCAGGGCGGGCATGTCGGAATGGGCAATTGGACAGATGCTGGGAAAGGGGACACAGAGGGCTGCAGACGGCACATGCTGTACTGCAGCTGGGCCACAGTGCGGACTAGGGTGATGCCTAGGTGGCCCATAGGAATGCTGAAACAGTAGAGCAGCCAGACAGCAAATGATGAGGGCCCAGCATGGGCACGAGTGTGCTTCCCACAGTGTCACAGGGGATAGTACCCAGCAGGTACCCCCAAGGGCACAGAACAGTGGCAGGCGGTGCTGGGGGGAAGCGTGGACATCTATGCAGGCACCCCAGAACGCGCACCATAGACAGCCGCCTACCCGCACACTGGATGGCCTGAGACTGCGCTCCACCAGCACCACCAGCAAAAGGGCATGTCAGCAGGGTGGCAGAGGGGTACTGGTGGTGGAGGGGGCAGTGGCAGCTGCTCAGAGCAGACCGTGGCCTAGCCCTGTTTAGGTGGGTGCCATGCACTGCAACAGACAGGCCCTGTCTGACGAACAGTCATGGTACCCCCAGGGAATGCACTGTCCCTGTGGCAACACAGTGGTGCAGTGCACACAGCCAGTGTGTTCAGGAGCAGAAGGTCACAGGTTCAAGTCCCAGCTGTGGTTCCTGCCAACCCAACCCCCATATTTTACCCACTACTAAACGTGTTAATACAGACAGAACCTTTAGTGCAGATGACGTAGACATGCCCAAAACACATACATTTTACCCTACAGAGCACAGACACCATAAACATGCACATTACCTAAAGCAGAGTCTCCCAAATGCAGTTCTGGAGGGCCAAACACCATTCAGGTTCCATGCTGCCTCTAATAAATGTGGCTGTGCTGCATTGCTATGCACTGCCCCCATGGTATGCAAATGTATCTCATGCATATTCATTACGGACAGCATGAAAACCCGAACAGTGTTTGGCCTTCCAGGACTGGAGTTGGGAACCTCTGCCCTAGAGCAGCGGCCAACAGGGGCAGACACACCTGCACCCACAGGCTCCATTATCCGAAGCCTCCTGGAGAGGCAGGATGTTGGGCCCTGCGTGCATCTCCCCATACTAGCACTTGCATACCTTAGCAATGCCACCCTAAACATGGGAAAACTGTACACAGCTATCAAAAGGTTGCTATGATAACTGGCAGATAGCAATTCCTACGTTAAGCACAATTGGCTGATTGAGCTGCATCATAGCAACCTTTCTGATGTCTGTGGAGTGTGCCTCAGGTCTGGTGTCTGACAGAGTGACCCCAACAGTATTGCGTACCATAGCCATGCCTGCACTGTGCCCAGGACTGGTGTGGTGGCCAGGGCTGCCAAACACCTCTATAGTTGCACAATGCTGGCATAGGTGTGTGGAGTGTGTGTCTGTCTATCCGGTGTGTGGTGGCTGCCAACACCCTCCACAGCCCACACTGCTAGCACTGTTGCCAGTATTGGCCTGCCAATGTGCATAATGAGGAGCAAGGTACTGTGGGAATAGCCTGGATAGGGTGGCCTGGCCTGGCTGCATCTGCACAGGGCATAGGGCAATTTATTTATTTATCCACCTGCACGGACAGCATGGTCACAGCATGTCCTGCTGGGAGGTCACTCTCACCCTGACTGAGCAGTGACCACGGCATGGCTAGGTTCCCCCATAGTGCTATATAGTATTTCTTGCATGTGATATTTATGGGTTATCTTTTGGGGCCCAATCACTGACTTATCTGCTTGGTGTGTATGCTGACATCCAAGTTCTGGGTACATGCATCTTCTCCAGGACCATGCACTATGGACTAGCTAGCAGACTGTCTGCAGCTAGTATGTGTCTTGCTGGAACTCCTTGTAGGGTGCAGCGGCTGGAGGCTGTCAGACGGCTGCCTGGGTGAGAATGTTCACAGTCTTGGCAAGTGCATATATCAATATGATTTGCAAGGGATTGTGGGAAATGCAGTCCATTCACACCAGACACAGCTGCTCACAATAATTAGTTGTGCTTGAGTGTAAAGCCAATAAGATATTTATTTATGGGGTTATTTCTCCCAACACAGATATGCTTGGTAGCACATAAAACAGGATACTTGCTTTCAGAGTTAAACTTAGAAAAACAAAATCAGGAAAACAACAGCTGAACTTGTCAGGCAATCAAATGAAAAGAATAAAGACCTGGCTGGTAACAAACTGGTCTTTTCTGTAGGCTTTAGCTAATATTTTCTTAGCAGTGTTTCAAACAACAAGCAAAACCCACAAAGAAGGGAAAAACTGTTCTTTTCAGGTTAACTTCTTATATCTTCACACATAGATTCAGAAGTGATTCCCTCAGAGCTCACAAGCAATTAGGTAAGGCTCAATTGCTAGCAGTTACCCAGCTGAAACCCCTTAGCTGGCTTGCTTTCTACTGCGTGGCTCAAATCCTACTTCAGGAGCTTTTCTGAGTAGATTAAAGAACAAGTTTGTATTTCTTTGTGATGGTGGTTGTACTTTGTAACAGAAAATTACCAAAGGAGTTTAGACAGAGAGCAATCCATGTATTCACAGCCTGTATCTAAGACTTCTCCCCCTTCTTCAACAATCATGGGTTCAATATCATGGATTGGCACAGAGGAATTTCTCAATGGAGCACTTTCAGGAGAATACTTGTTTCCCTGCTGTCTTTCAAGGTTATAGCTAGGGCATAGATCAGTGTTCATACCTGAGCTTCCATTGTTGTTAGAGTTCCTCTCTAAATAGCCTGGCCAGTATGTAGTCCAGTTCTTATGTCCAGCCTTCCAATCCAGATCCATGGACACTGGATCTCTCTTCACATACCTTCTGGCACGGGTCCTAGGGTCCCTTCCACGTGCAGCCGTCTCCCTCACAGGTACCGTCTGGAGATTCCTAGCTCTGCAGCACCATTCCTCTGGCTTTCCCCAGTCCAATGGTGTATGCTGGCCTTTTGAATGTCTCCCAGTATACGTACTGCTCGGGACTCCTTTAGACCTCCCAAATGCTTTTCTCTTCTTTCTTCCAAAGGGTTTCTTGCCCTTTCTGTCCATCCGCTCTGGCTTCTGCTTCTGATGATCCTCCAGATGATGAAGACGTCCAAGCTGAGGATATCCAAGCTGATTCTGAGGATCTCCCAGATGAAACTGAGGATGAGGATAATTCTCTGCAGAATAAACTCTACCTTTATTCTGCTTTGATGAGTGCTCCACCCTAGCACAGCACAGCTGTGCTGAATCAGGCCCTGCCCTTTGAGATGAGTGCTTGGGGATTACCTCATAGCCCTCCTGATTGAACACACGTTTCCCCACTTCAGCTCCTCTAATGGCTGTTGGAAACCTGGTGCATTCTGGGACTGGTAGTCATTTATGGGAAAATTCTGTTTTCTTATTTCTACCAGAACTGACAGGTTGCTTGTTCAGAGTCACTTCACCTTTTCTATAGCTCCTTCCTGAGCTATGATAAGCTTCCTTATCACAAGGCTTGCTGCTGGGGAATGTCAGATAGTGGTGGGGGGCAGCTGAGCATTTTCAGGCCTACTGTCTGTCTGCTTTTGCTTTATGGATGTGTACAGATCTGCATTGACTGTCCTGTAGGGTGTCTGTTCCCCAGCAGGACTGGGGTTCCCTCTACTGCCACCATTGCAGGGAGGTAGAATGTGGATCTGTTGGTGGGAGACCCTGTTTCCCACCCTCAGCCCCAGAGGGTAGTCATCAGATATGAATGTAGAAGAAACACCAACATTAAACACATAGGGAATCATTCCAGACAATGTTTAGCGGGGATGTACTTCCAGTTTGGATGTATATCCCCCGCTAAATGCTTGGGGTCGATTCTGTCCCCAACGCTCGCCACACATACAGAGAAGATGTGCATGGAGCTCTGGATGGGGGTGGGAGGGGGAGGGCCAGAGGTGGAACATGGGCAAGGCAGAGGCGGACCGATGACCCCAGGGGTACAGGGCTGATTCTGGTCGTGGATCTGCACATCCGGGGTGGCAAGGATGGATGGGGAACTTATTCCACCTCGGAGGTTCCCCCGACATTGGTGTCAAGTGACGGAGGGACCCACCAAGGAGGTGAGCAGGAGCAGGGGGTTCCCCGCAGCCCGACCGCAGCCTTGGCAGGCCCCTTTGGGGGTCTGGCAGCAGGGAAAAGCATGTTGGATGTGCACTGGGGTATCATGGCTCCTTCGTGGTGTGCCAGTGCCATGGCGACGGGATACCATGGCACTGAGGCTTCATGCAGGAGCATTGGGTGGGTTAGATGGGGCCATGGCTGGACGTTCAGGGCAGCTGAATCAGGGCACATCTGGCCCATCTGAAAGCCCAATTCTGCTCCCATGGGGACATCTGGTTCCCACGGGTGCTAAATTGGGGTATAATCCGGCCCATCCAGAGTTTGGACATCCAGATAGGCCAGACGTTCCCCATGTGGAACTGGCTTCATAAGGAATGACAACGTTTAATTTATTAAAAAAAGAACTGGTATGGCTAGTGCTCTTTTTTTATGCAGTTCTGACTACACATTTTCCATTTTCCAGTGCTTTCACCATCATTGTGTATTCACATGTTTGTCAGTCACATGCTGAACCCAGAAGCAGATTTCTGCTGAAACACAACCATGTCAGGTCTTTTAGTTTTTTAATAAATTGAACTTGCTCCTTCCTTATGTAGAAACATAGAAACATGATGGCAGAAAAAGACCAAATGGCCTATCTAGTCTGCCCTTCCACTACAACAGTCCCCTTTTTTCCTTAGAGATTCTCTGTGTTTGTCCCATGCTTTTTTGAATTCAGATACTGTCCTCATCTCTACCACCTCCACTGGGAGACTATTCCACGCATCTACAACTCTTTCTGTAAAGAAATATTTCCTTATATTATTCCTGAGTCTGTCCCCTTTCACCCAAATCCTATGTCCCCTCATAGCAGAGTTTGCTTTCCATCGAAAGAGGCTCTCCTCCTGTACATTTATGCCACAGAAATATTTAAATGTCTCAGTCATATCACCTCTATCCTGCCTTTCCTCTAAAATATACATATTAATCTCCTTAAGTCTGTCCTCATATGCTTTATAACTAAGACCACTAACCATTTTAGTAGCAACGCTCTGCACCAACTCCAACCTATTTATATCCTTTTGAAGGTGCGGTCTCCAGAATTGCACACAATACTCCAAATGAGGTCGCACCAAAGACTTATATAGAGGCACTATCACCTCCTTTTTTCTGCTGGCCATTCCTCTCCCTATGCACCCAAGCATTCTTCTAGCTTTCGCCATCGCCTTTTCTACCTGTTTAACTACTTTAAGGTCAGCAGACACAATCACATTGAGGCCCCGCTCTTCTTTTGTGGACAGAAGTACTTCACCCCCTATAGCATATCGCTCCCTCGGATTGCTGCAGCCCATGCATGACCTTGCATTTTTTAACATTAAATCTCAGCTGCCAAATTTTAGACCATTCTTCAAGCTTAGTCTACTCTATTGCAGATTTTGGTATCATCTGCAAAGAGGCAAACCTTACCCGACAGCTCTTCTGAAATATCACTAACAATGATGTTAAAAAGAATCGGACCAAGGACAGATCCCTGGGGCATACCACTGGTAACCTCCTTCTCCTCAGAGTGAGCTCCATTTACCTGTACTCTTTGCCGCCTCCCACTCAACCAATTACTAACCCAAGCAGTAACTTTAGGGTCCATCCCTAGGGTGCTCAGTTTGTTTATAAGTCACTTGTGCGGAACAGTGTCAAAGGCTTTACTGAAATCTAAATACACCACTTCTAAGGCTCTCCAACTCCCTGGACACCCAGTCAAAGAAATGAATCAGATTTGTCTGACAAGACCTGCCTCTGTTGAATCTATGCTGCCTCGGATCTGGTAATCCGTTGGACTCCAGAAACCTCACTATTTTTTTTTTCAGCAGCATTTCCAATAATTTACTCACCACAGAGGTTAGACTTCTGCTTTTGTGTAAAAGGACCACATGAACCTCTCTCCAGTCCTCTGGCACCACTCTCGACTCTAAAAAGGCATTGAAGAGGTCAGTCAGTGGAGCTGCTAGAATGTCCCCAAGTTCCTTCAGTATCCCATCTGGTCCCATTGCTTTGTCTACTTTAAGTTTAGCTAGTTCCTCTTGAACACATTCTGAAAATCGTTCAAGATGCCCCTCACTTCAATTCCTGTTTATAGGTGTTTTCTGAGGTCCTGCTCCTGGCCCTTCATCTGTGAACACAGAACAAAAACATTTGATAAGCAATTCTGTTTTATCCTCATCAGCTTCTACATATTCCTCCCCATCACCCTTCAGTCTGACAATACCACTTTTGCCCTTCCTCTTCTCACTAGCATATCACAAAAATGTCTTATCCCTCCATTTTATTGCATTGGCAATTTCTTCTTCTTTTTGAATCTTTGCTTTCCTGTCTACTTTGTTAGCTTTTCTTTTTCAAATATAAATGCCTGTCTTCCGCTCTCTGTGATCTCTTATATTTCATGAAGGCCTCCCTCTTATTCTTAACCTTTTCAGCTACTTTTTTCGAAAACCATAGTGTTCTCCTTTTCCTTTTACCTATATTTACTATTTTAACAAAAAGGTTGGTTGACATTGGTGTTTATTCCCTGTTCAGATCTGACAACTATATCTTACCAGTGGCATTTTTCCTTCTCTGTTTGATGTAAATATACAGTGCATGTCTACAATTTGCTTGACCATACATATTTTGTAAAGGATGCACATACTTCATCGTTCTCCTATACGTTGCCCAAGAAAACAGCTACACGCAGATTGAGTGCAAATATGTGCATTCTTGTGGGTGTGCATACATGTACACAATTCCCCATGCAGTAGTTTCATAAAAGCCCTTTTACATGTGAGAAAATCTTATAAAATTACCTCCAGAATGTAACCAAGGAGGCTTTTACATCTTTCACCACATGCAACAGAAAAAGCCATTGGAGAAAAGAATACATTCAAATAAGAAAAGCATCACTGGAGGGTTTGAAAGTGTAAGCAGTGTTACATGCATGTATAAATAACAATTTTGCTACATGTAAGAATAATTTTATAGTAGGTCACTTAGGTTAGGAGGCTAAATAGGGGCTTATTATAAGCCTGTTTTATAAAAACAGATAGGCATCTATGTGTCTTTATGAAATTGACCCATGTAAAGCAGGTAACCATAGATCTGCAAACTCATTTTGAAGGCAAACTCCCTGCAAAGTTTCCTTATGAAAATGCACTGGTATGAACAAGTCGGCTACAAAAATATGTGCTAGAAAGTGCACGCAGTGATTTCAATGTGACATCACTGAGCATAATTCTTTTCTCCCCTGACTCTGCCCCTTGGTTTTGTGGGAAATCAGGTGCAGTTTGCTTTCATACACATACACGGCAGCAAGCTCATTTGGTATAATGGAACTTTTCAGATACAGAACATATGGAACATTTGAATATCTAGAAGCTCCACAGAACAGGAGCCATCTTTTATGTGCATATTGTCACGCCCTCACCACCCGCCTCTAGCCTAGAGGGGCTTGGTATTGGAGGAACTTCTCTCGATTGGCTTGGGCAAACTAACTTTCCCCAGGCGTATCTTGGGATATGTAGTTTGCCTTCAAAAATGGCTTCAAGAAGAAGTTGTAGTCATGGTCTGGAGGTAAGGCAAAGTGACAGAATTTTATTTCTTACACAAAAGTTCAAGTACCCTGTACACAGGACTCCTTCTTATGCAGGATTATTGGTGATACAGCACTAGAACAGCATAACTGCTTCACAAGCTTCAAACACACACAGCTGCTTCAAACGTTTCTCAGCCCTGAAAAACAGCACTTCTTTAGCAAGGGTAAAAATGCCTCTTTTTAGCCTTGCCTTGTAAAACAATTAATGGCAACAATAAAACTTAGTCCCACTGGAACAAAAGCTTCTTCTTAACTCCCTTCCCGGATTAAGATTAAACCAAAATATGGGAGACACGGGCGGCAAACATTCACCAAGCTTTTTAGCTTCCCTGCAAGTTTTCCTGGCTGCGTCACAAACCTCTGGGTGCTAGCAAAAGTATCCCCGGCCTCCTGTCGGTTCTCTGGGTCTTGTTATTTCCAGCTTTAGGAGACCTTCCCAGAAAGTGTTAGCCCCTTCAGCATAACGGTTCAACGCACTTGGCTTGGCATAAAGTACAGTCCATAGGAATATCCATAGCCCTCAAGTCATCCTCAGCAGTATCGACTTGCATATCTTCAATTGTTGGAGCAGTGTCCCGTTCTGAGTTCTCAAAGCAGTGCTCAGTAAACAGCTCCCGCTTGGGTCCTAGAGTCACTCCTGTTCCCAGCTCTACCTGAGACAGCCAGTCAGTACCTTCAGCCTTCGGCCCGTCTCCTTGGCTGTGTTCCCTGTGGTTCAGCTCCTCCCAGGGCTCTCATCTATGGCTCCGCTGCGTCTCCAGCTTCTCTTGGCTCTCCTGAGCCTCTTGTTTCTCCAGCCTCCCTTCTCTTTGCCTTAGCAGGGGTTTATATTTCCACCTCCAGGGTTCCAGCCCCTCCTCCTCCCTTCCGGCCCATCCCAGGTGATAATAATCTCGTCTCATGCCTACAGGGACCTCATAGGAGTCTGGGTGTGGCACCCTGGACTTCCTCTCTCTCTCTTCTTTCTCTCCCTTCACGGGGCCTGAGATCCAGGCCAGGCAGGAGTTCCGTGGGTATCGGTGTATGCAGGATTCAGGCTACCCTTGAAATACACAACTGGGCTCTCCCCTAAGTCCAATTCCATGTCCTTTTCTATTCTCATGGGTTCAAGACGGGCGTCTCTTTCACATACCCCCCTATCTAAGACATTACAGGCTGGCGGAGCTTGTTGGAGGTCCTCCGCACAGTCCGTAATCCTTGAGAAGGCATCTGAATTCTGATGTAGATTTCCTGCACAATGCTCTACTTTGGACAGACTCTCTCCCACCGATCTTTCCTGCTAGGGCCTGAAGACGTTTTTAAATTTACCTGCGACCCATGCTACTCTCTACCTCATAGGACACTGGACCTACTTGTCTGACCACCTTCCATGGTCCCTTCCATTGGACCTCAAATTTTGGGGTGGCGCCTGCCACCATTACTAAGACTCTCTCCCCCAGGGCTAACTGACGGGGCTTCGCATTCTGATCATATCGCTTCTTTTGGCGCATTTGACTAGCCTGTAAATGCTCTTCGGCCACCTGGGAGGCCCTACTTAACCACCCTCTTAAGTCTCGGAGAAAGTGAGGTACTCCCATAGCCTCCTTCTCAGGCTCTACCCACTGCTCTCGTAATATGTCCAGGAGGCCCCGAGAGGCTCGACCATACATTAACTCGTAGGGGGATGCCCCTAAGGAGCCCTGTATCCGCTCCCAGCAGGCGTAAAGAACAAAAGGAAGCAAAACATCCCATTCTGTCATGCTCCCATCTAGGCCCCGTCTTAGCATCTGTTTCAAAGTTTGGTTCAGCCTTTCTACCAGGCCATTAGACTGGGGGTGATAGGTGGCTGTTTTCACATGTTACACCCCAAAAACGTCACAAACCTGGGCTAGGTATTTGGACAGAAAATTGGTCCCGCGGTCCGTTAATACTTCCCGGGGAAAACCTACTTCACAAAACAGTTTTACTACCTCTAACGCTACTGTTTTGGCTGAGATGTTGCACAGGGGGACGGCCCATGGGAATCTGGTGGCTTGATCAACCATGACTAATATACATTGGAATCCCCGGGGTGTTTTTACCAGGGGTCCTATTATGTCCATCGCGATTCGTCCGACCGGGTCAGATATTATGGGTGTCAGGATCATGGGCACCACTGGCAGTCGGGCCGCGGTGACCCATTGACATGAAGGGCACGTCGCACAAAACTGGGCGGTTTCCTTAAAGACGCCGGGCCAGTAGAAACGTACAAGGATCTGGTCCAGAGTCCCCTGCACCCCTTTGTGACCGCCTACCGGATGGTCATGGGCGAGTCTTAAGACCAACGCTTTGAAGGCTGCGGGTACCACAAGCTGTTTCCTAACCATCCCTGCCCAGGGATCGCGACTTTCCCTGTATAATATCTCTTTGTCTAAAAGAAATCTCGGGAGCATATCCTGCACGGCCTGCACGTACTCAAATGCACGGGTAAGTGCAGGATCGGCCCGTTGTTCATTTGGAAAGGACGGGACCTTTTCTACCAATTCTGCAGGTACCCAGGGTAGCCCTTGGCCAGTTACAATCGCAGCCCTCCTCTGAGTCCTACATCGCCTCTCGCGGCGTTTCTCAGCTCTCCCCTTCTTAATCTTCGAAGACGGGGGAGTCACCAGGTCATCATGTGAGGGTAAAGCTCTCAGGGAATTCTCTGGGGACCTGTCCCATTGATCTCGGGCCTCTGTCTGGGACCGGGTAGACACAAACCCAACCTTCTTTTGTAGTCTCTTCATTAGCCCCCGCCTGAACTGCAGCCAATCTCTTCCCAATACCAGGTCGTGGGGGAGTTTTGGAACCACTGCTATGAGGATTTCTTTCTGTACCCCCAACCCTTTTATCACCACCTTGTAGAGGGAGTAGAAAGAGGCAGCCCTATGGATGCACCTAATTTTGACTCCACCTTCCGGCCTCCTCTGGGCAGACTCATTCTGAGCCTCAATTGCCCTCCAAAGCTTCTGTGACATCATGCTTTGGTCGGCCCCTGAGTCGAGCAGAGCATTGGTAATGACCCCTTGCACGTTAATGCTTAAGAGGAACCCTTCTCCTAGATGTTTCACATTTTCGCCCATCAGCCCCATGCGGGCTTGGCATCCCCTCCATAGGTGTTCCATCTTCCCACAATGATAGCATTTCTTTCCAGCCCATTTTCCCTCCTGAGCCGGTACAGAGGTATTCCCAAACTCTGCATTATTTCCCTGTCCCTTTTCTGAGGGAGCAAAACTGGCATCTGCCTCTATTTTGGGAGTATGCCCTCTTGGATGACGAGCTAATTCAGCTTCTAGGTAGCGCTCAGTCAAAAGGGTGGCCTCCCCTGTGCTCTGGCAGTTTTGCTGTATCAGAAAAGACTGTATCTCTTTTGGTACGAAAGCCATGAACTGCTCCAATACCACCATATCCACCACCGTATCAACGGTTTTCCCCTCTGGGGCTAGCCACTTTAAGGCTAAACCTCTAATTCTTTGGCTTAAGGCCTTAGGTGTTTCTCCGGTCTTCAGGGCCGTGGCTCTAAACATACGGTGATACAACATTTTTGTCAAGCCTAATCGGTCTCTAATTGCATTTTTCACCTCAGTATAATCAGTGGCAAGGGCTGCTGGCATGGCCCTGTAGGCAGCCAACGCTTCCCCTGTTAAAGAGGTGGCTAGCCTTACAGCCCATTGACCAACTGGCCATCCTACCGCATTAGACACCCTTTCAAAGGACTCTAAATAGTCATCAATGTCATCTTCTGTAGACAGTTTGCCAAAAGAGAGTGTCCCAGTTGTCTGGGGTCCTACCAGACTGTCATTCTGAGGCACAACTAGTCCTGGCTGGACTGGTACTCCTCCAACCCCCGACCGCTGGCTGGCAATCAGCGCCTCAACCAAGTCCAACACTGCCTTTTGCTGCACTTGTATAGCGGCTGTTGCGTGCTCTTGCGCTTGTTGGGCCATCTCCTGCTCTCTCTGGAACTGTGTGGCCATCCACTGGACCAGCTCCTTTGGATCCATCTCGCCAAGTACCTGTAAGAGAGAGAGCAAAAACACCAAGGGCGGTACCACCCAACAGCCCTAATGTCCCTTCTTTATCTGGAAGTATTCACGTTTTCCTCCCTTTTTCCCTCTGACCCAGGTTAGCCCATGCCTCGGTACCCTTTACCTGGCTCAAGCGTTGACTCTTGCCTTACAAGAGGTGTCTATATGGACCGCTCCACCATCCTGGCCAACCTTGCCAACCTTGCCAGCGAACTCCCGCCGCAGCTTCCACCAACCTTCTGGCATCATTTCCCGGATCTCCACACTTGTGCTGAAAATCCTGTAGGTTGTATATCCTGGCACAGGCAAAAATCCTCACAACTACGCCACTGTCACACCCTCACCACCCGCCTCTAGCCTAGAGGGGCGTGGTATCGGAGGAACTTCTCTCGATTGGCTTGGGCAAACTAACTTTCCCCAGGCATATCTTGGGATATGTAGTTTTCCTTCAAAAATGGCTTCAAGAAGAAGTTGTAGTCATGGTCCGGAGGTAAGGTAAAGTGACAGAATTTTATTTCTTACGCAAAAGTTCAAGTACCCTGTACACAGGACTCCTTCTTATGCAGGATTATTGGTGATACAGCACTAGAATAGCATAACTGCTTCACAAGCTTCAAACACACACAGCTGCTTCAAACGTTTCTCAGCCCTGAAAAACAGCACTTCTTTAGCAAGGGTAAAAATGCCTCTTTTTAGCCTTGCCTTGTAAAACAATTAATGGCAACAATAAAACTTAGTCCCACTGGAACAAAAGCTTCTTCTTAACTCCCTTCCCGGATTAAGATTAAACCAAAATATGGGAGACACGGGCGGCAAACATTCACCAAGCTTTTTAGCTTCCCTGCAAGTTTTCCTGGCTGCGTCACAGACCTCTGGGTGCTAGCAAAAGTATCCCCAGCCTCCTGTCGTTTCTCTGGGTCTTGTTATTTCCAGCTTTAGGAGACCTTCTCAGAAAGTGTTAGCCCCCTCAGCATAACGGTTCAACGCACTTGGCTTGGCATATAGTACAGTCCATAGGAATATCCATAGCCCTCAAGTCATCCTCAGCAGTATCGACTTGCATATCTTCAATTGTTGGAGCAGTGTCCCGTTCTGAGTTCTCAAAGCAGTGCTCAGTAGACAGCTCCCCTTTGGGTCCTAGAGTCACTCCTGTTCCCAGCTCTACCTGAGACAGTCAGTCAGTACCTTCAGCCTTCGGCCCGTCTCCTTGGCTGTGTTCCCTGTGGTTCAGCTCCTCCCAGGGCTCTCCTCTATGGCTCCGCTGCGTCTCCAGTTTCTCTTGGCTCTCCAGCTCCCCTTGTTTCTCCAGCTCCCCTTGTTTCTCCAGCCTCCCCTTGTTTCTCCAGCCTCCCTTCTCTTTGCCTTAGCAGGGGTTTATATTTCCACCTCCAGGGTTCCAGCCCCTCCTCCTCCCTTCCGGCCCATCCAAGGTGATAATAATCTCTTCTCATGCCTGCAGGGACCTCATAGGAGTCTGGGTGTGGCACCCTGGACTTTCTCTCTCTCTTCTTTCTCTCCCTTCGTGGGGCCTGAGATCCAGGCCAGGCAGGGATTCCATGGGTATCGGTGTGCGCAGGATTCAGGTTACCCTTGAAATACACAACTGGGCTCTACCCTAAGTCCAATTCCATGTCCTTTTCTATTCTCATGGGTTCAAGACGAGCGTCTCTGTCACAATATATAGTGGGCAGTGGCTTTGTTAGCTTCGGCACTATGCGACTGACTTAACATTGAATAACCTAGTTTAGGATTCAGCGGCGGCAGCTAGCCACTTTATCAGCTCTAGTTGTCACTGCTGAAATGAAATGCACCAAAGGGTTTTTTTGTTTGTATCATAATTGCACACCCACTATGCACATTACAGCTTTTTTGAATGTGCAAATCGATTGTACGCATGTTAATTCGTTGGTATACCGCGTACTCATGCACAAGCAATTTGCATGCATGCTTAATTCTTAGCTACCCAAATGAATGTCCAAATGAGCCCATAATGCACATATCTACAAGGCACAATAAGGAATATGTTTACGAAAGTATGGTAAGCTTCGGCAGCTAATGCTGTTTGTTAGTTACAAAAGTTCTGTGTTTGCTGCAAAAGACCCATAGCATCTGTTAGGGGTGTGCACAGCATTTCCCCAGCAGATACTGCAGAGGAAATGCAGGAATTGTGATTGGCCATCACTGCAGATGCAGCTGTCGTCACCAATTGAAGTGGTGCTAGGTGCATCCGTGGGGTCTGCAACTTTGGTGATTACTGTGCAATGTTTTCATCTGTGGCAATCATGCGTTGAAAGCATGGCAATTCTCTTCCCCACTTCCACCTATTTCCCACCCAAGCCTGCTGCTACTGCACAAAATGATCTACATTAGCTGCATCTATGGCACAGTCGCCCAGAGTTATCACCGCGGAGGCAGCTAATGCACGTTTCCTAGATGGCATCTAAATGGCCCTTCTGAAATATGCCTTTATATATACATGAGAGGAAGGAGAGAGTGTATGGATTATTAGCTACTCTTAAGCATGGTACTACAAATGCCATTGCTATTGCTGATATCGATAGCAAATTGCAAAAGCTGTTTACCTGGGTAAACAACTCTTTCAACAGATATGCCCATCTGAAAATTGCCCATTCTTTCCCAGAATAAAAATACATTTATTTATTTATTTAACTAGGCTTATATACTGTTTTTCTACCAGTCAAAACAGTCTACATTCAGGTACTGTGTAAATATATTCTTCTCTTGTCCCCAAAGGGCTCACAATCTCTGTTTTTGTACCTAAGGCAACAGAGGGTTAAATGGCTTGTCTGAAGCCACAAGGAGCACCTGTGGGACTAGAAACCTCAATCCTTCTGACCCAAGGTTGCTGTCCTCTAGCAGGATTTGAACCCCTGGTCCTTGATAACTTGTCCCACTCCTCCACTGCAAGGATTAACAGCATATGTACCTTTAGCCACCCAAAAAAAGAAAAGGCTGCGAAGGTGGGGTTAGTTAGGAGGCAACATAAGTAGGTTTAGGCATTTTCAGAACTACATGGATTGATATATAGGGTAAAAGTACCTGCAGAAAATAGAGGTGCAAACTACTGTGGATACTTTGTCCCTAAGCAGTTTCAAATGGAAGGTTTGTGCATGCTTTTCTTTGAGAAATGCTGCAAATACTGTTGCAGACTTTGCAACTATCTGCAGATATTTGAAAATCACCCTCATACGTGGTATTGTGAGTCCTGTCACCAAGTATTGCATGAATAGCTGTGTTGTTCTTCCAGATGCTGTGAGTGTGATGTCAGTGATGGCAGCTATTCTGCTACTTTCACCATGGGCCAAGCAAAGGGAATTACCAGGGCTGCTTTGCATGCAGTTCTTGCCGCTAATGAGTACTGGCACCTTTTCCATTGCCTACTAAAAGTGACTCATGGTCCCCAAGTATTAATTTAAAAATTCATGTCCTGTATACTTCAAACACATACATAGAGGATGTCTCCCTATCTCATGGAAGAAGCAGTGTTTTTAGTCATTCCCCACATGCTTATAGGAGAACATCATGAATCTACACCTACCTGCAGGAGAATGGAAACACCTGTTTGCAGCCCAGCTCTTGCAAAACATGGGAGACATAGGCTACTGAGGATGAGCTGTCCAGGACACTTTGCACAGGACAGAAGGAAATGATTTGCCCTTTCTATTTGTTCAGTATTGCACTGCATACAGATTCAGACTTCTTGGGGGTTCCAGTTCAGTTCTTGTCTGCGCATTTCTGTTTCTTATATGTGGTCCTTTATTCTGTATTTGGTGAGGTTCTCTCCATATTCTGCATATATAACTAAGATGAGATATTTTGCAAGCATGTAGTTTCTGTGCAGGGATTTGAGGCAGCCCTGTTTTTCCCAGTAAGAGATAAATTAAAGGGATTGGTGTAATATTTGCAAAGCTGTCATTTCATAGACTCTTATGGCTGGTTGCAGGGGGTGTAGTTATTTTTTAAGGTCATGTCCCTGGGTCACCCCAATCCTTAAGGACCACCCTGCACATGAATATCAGCAGCGTATTTCTAGAAAATAGCACTGGGGAATACTAGTGCTTTGCCCGTCCATGCTGGTGCCAACAGAGGAACATAATAGATATTGCTGCCTACTCTGAGATGCAGCCTTGAAGGAGGAGAAATATTGTTTTATGGATGCCTCTTAAAAACTTGACAAGAACTAAAATAGAAAACAGAAGAAATTATATAAATCTTGAAGAATAGCTGCTGAAGAAATTGGAGGCACCTAGAAAAACAAGGTAGCAAATGTTGGCAGAAACTGAGCAACAACCTGTTGTTAGGGTGCAGCAAGTCTAGACAGCAGCCGTAGGTCAGTTGGAACTGAAAGAACTAATATATTCTGATTAAGGAGGAAAGTGCCAGCGGGCAGTGAAAAAGCATGCTATAGCCACATCCATTAAGTTCTTGGCCTGACAGTATTTTTATTTGATGCCAGAAGGGTCTGTGCAAAGCTCATGTGCTGTCTGTTGCATGAGGGATAACCTAGTGCCTATAAATTTTAATCAGAGGTCCCAAAGAACTTGGTTTATTGATAGCTAGTTCTAAAGCCCAGTTTAAAAAGAGTTCTGTGAGAAAATAATTTCTGCCATTTTTTTTCAAGTGTTTTAGATGCAGGAGGTATATGAACAATATAATACACCATGGAGGAAACTGAAGTAAAAAGATTTCTCAAAAGCCAGCCATGCTTCTAGGAGAGTGGAGTGAGTACTTCCAGGACCAGCAGACAATGAAGTCAAACGTTAAGCCCAACATGGTCCATGGTTTGACAATATCTGCATCAAGACCTGTTGTTTGAAATATCCAAGTTTTCACTAGCATCCATTCATTTCTTTGTTGATATGGTTTACAATGATGACCGTTATGTGGACAAAAGAATAGATGCCGATAAACACTTTGATATTTCAAATGACATCCACAGTGGCAGACCTGGTTGATGCATGGCCTGCGCCAAGCTTAATCTACGATGTTATATCCAGGTCCCATGTGTGTTCCACTTCTCCAGAAGTCTGCACAACAGATTTTCAGATGCTTTTCCATTTCATTTTTCTTTAAAGTCTTGATGCTCCAACAACATTGCAAGAGATTTTAGCAGTTTTTATTTTATGGTTGAGCATTGTTGATATATAAGTAGCATAGCTTACTGTCTATATTTAGGTAAAGTAGATGTAACTTTATTTTCTGAAAAATAATAGATGTATGTATGTCATTGCAAGGGACATTGTTCAGATGCAGACATTTGGACTCATATTGGTGTCCTTTTATTTTATCTGCATTCAAGGAAGACATCATTTTCTCTGACTGAGCAATAGGAGAACTCTTGGCAAACTGATTTGTTTAGGACATGGGATGAAATTTTATGAACACTCAATTTTTTCATATATGGCCTTCAGATTTTACCAGCATCCCTTTCTGCATTTTTACTTTATACATTGGTGCTGCTCTTATTTTTGTATAATCCTGCAGTAGCCATCTTCTGTGCAATGTATCAAATATAGGAACGCTATCTGCAAATAGAAAGAATAACTTGCACATGAGGTCATCAATCCTGAGAAGCCACTTGAATAGTTATTGCTAGTAAAGCCAAAGAAGAGGGGCAAATGGCAGTCTTCACCTATAAAGTTGTTGGATGGTACTAC
Source organism: Ichthyophis bannanicus (assembly GCA_033557465.1). Taxonomy (NCBI): domain Eukaryota; kingdom Metazoa; phylum Chordata; class Amphibia; order Gymnophiona; family Ichthyophiidae; genus Ichthyophis; species Ichthyophis bannanicus. The sequence goes on from CM066035.1 coordinate 56,542,322, forward strand.
AGCTGTGGTTTTCTCCTCTTCCGTTTCTTCTTTTCTATATATATCTTTCAGCTCCTAGATATATGTAAACTACTGCCCACAAATATCAGCACATGCCTAGGACCATAATATGGGACATGGGATGAGTGTGATAGGGGATAGATTCAGAAGTGATATGCAAAAATATTTTTTTACGGAAAGAGTGGTGGATCTGTGGAATAGTCTCCCAGTGAAGGTGGTAGAGACGAGGACAGTAACTGAATTAAAAAAGCATGGGAAAAACACAGAGGATCTCTAAAGGAAAAAAGGAGACTATTCTAGTTGTTGATATGGAAGGGCAGACTAGATAGGCCATGTAGTCTTTTTCTGTCTTCATTTTTCTATGTTTCTGTGTTTCTATATGCTCAATAATATGCCAACACAGTGCTATGATTTAAAACGATTGTTTTGCATCAGGGGCTAGCTTTTCACTAATCTGGTCCCGTTGGATACTTTAAAACATTAGCTTCTTACCACTTCTAATACCCATATCAACCATCCTTTATTTGAAATACACACCTGACCCAGAAGCACCAATCAGCTAGCAGTCCATGCTCTATACTCATGTTAGATTATTGACAGCCATTCCTCTTCGGCGTTCATACCATTCAGAACTACGGTATCCAATGTGTAAATCCAATATTGCTGTCTGTTAAAATAGTTCATGGTGTCCTCCTCTCCAATCAGCTTTAATTTGTGCTATAATGCACCATTTTAAATCAGGAAAATTATGTTCTGCTTTTACTCAATGATCTACTATTGGAACAATCATGATCTTTGTGTTGAGTCAACTCTGATGCTGAATCATCCTGAGTTTAAATGCTCTCAGCACATGCCACATAGATCTTGGGAAATGAAAAATTAAATAAATGGCATATGTAGATTCATATGTTGTATGACAAAGAATACTTGTCTATCCTTAGGGTGCCCATTTCAACTTTGCCAGCTAATGTTGTATCCACCACACTGATAATGAACCTTCTATAAATTTTTGACTTCTTGAAATGCATACAGTAATGCTGATTTAATAATCTGATTCCCTATATTCCTTCCCCTTGTGTACAATATCAAAGATAGTTGATGAAAGACTTCATATAATATAAGGACATGCCAGTGTTGTTGAATTATTGCTGCCAGTAATGCGGCTTTAGTAGAATATGGAAGAACATACATCAGTCTTGATTTCTCCATATTTGATTTGTATCGCAACAATAAATCCCTTTGTGCAAATAAAACTTGCTTATATCCAGCTTTTTCTACTCGTGAAGAATATCACCATTCAATCTTCAGCTATAATTCCAGCACTTGTCTTTAAACTCCTTCAAGGTTGACTGATGGGTAAATTGGTCTTCAGTTCCACTGGATGATGGCAATGGTATTGTAATAAATTGTTAAGCTCCACTGATTTTCTATATAATGTGGTATAAGCAATCCACATGCTTTTCTATTCTAATGTCCAAAAAATCAGTGCTTTATGGATGGCAAGTCATCTTAAATTTCAAATTTCAATTTCTTATTTGAATCCTACCAGGAATGAAGCCCAGGGATGTAAAGTCTGTCCAAGCAGCCCCTGCAGTGCGAGGGGGTAGAGGGAGTAAGGGGGCACACTTGTAACCTCTCCCAGATCTTTTAAAAAGGTCTCTTCCAGTTTTGAGGGCCCAGCCTTTAATTTGAATCTCTGGCATTGATGAATCCATTTCTATTCTTGATCCTGCCTACTCCTACATATCAAGGCTGAACAGGATTTTTGATATATTAAGGGCTGTAGTAACTAAGATACACCAACATAAACACACATTAATTCACCAATAATGTGCATTATTATAACTAGATTCCATTAAATCACACGGGACCTTTGTTAAATCACATTGTTTTAATGGTGGATTAATGCTGAATTAATGCACGTGGTTAGCATACCTTTGTAACTAGATGACTAAGTCAGTTGGTTAAAATATTAAGATACATAGTAAAAGGAAGAGTCAGTAGTTCATGGATCCATAGGAGATTCAGCTAAGTAGTGAGATAAATTTATATGGTGAAGGCCATTGATACATATCATGCATATTATTACAAAGGAAGTTTAAAAAAAAATTCTGTTGTGGACCTTGGTGTGAGGATTTGTGAGTAGGTTCTACAGCCCCTCAGCAACATTGTGGTCCTACAAAAAGCAATAACTAAGTAATAATGAGTTTATGGATTTATTTTATACAAGATTTAATTTAGCAATACCACACCATACAAAAATATATTGGGCTCAATATTTGATTATTTTCAGTTTGTAGACTCAAAAGAGTGTCAACATCTGAATCTACAAGCCCAGCAACATGACAATGGACAATGCAGCAGCATATTCCATTTGCAATATGTTGCTTTGAGTACAATTGTATTACACCATCTGCAAGCCAAGCACGCACTACAAAGTATATGCAAAATTAATGAAAAAGTCATTAAAGGGAAATAGCTCTTATTAATTGATAATGAACTTTGGTTTTCACTCTTTCATGTTCAGTGCTTGAAGTTCTAAATACTTCTAACACTAGTCTGCAGCCACTCTTCACCTGACTAAGGGAAGGAATGCAGGTTGAAATAGTTATATCACATATTTGATTTTATGTTATGTGTTGTATTGAAATACTTTAATTAATGGTGTTTCTTGCTTAGGGTATTTTGGTAAATGGGCAAATTCATATAAAATTTACACTGCTTTAGTTTGTGGGGTGTCTGTGGTCTCAAGCAACAGGACCTGGCACTAGCCTGAACTTTGTGACTCTACAGGTTGATTGCTATCTATAACTAGAGGGGATTGAGTGAACATCAGACAGCAGGTTATTGAAACAGGTTATTTCAGAAGCCCTATTCAAGTTTTAAACTTGGATATGGTGGCAGAAAGCCATGGAAGCCGCATCCATGAAGAAAAACAATTTTACAAAGACTACAAGATCCAGGATTTCATACTGGGAATGTTGTTTTTTGCATGTCTCTATCAGAGGCATTCCAAGGGTATGTTGGGGCATGGCATGGTCAACACCAGCATGTGCACATCCATGAAGTATTTCAAATACGCTGAGTACATGCGGGGTGGAATTTTTTAAAGTTCCAATTTACATCTGCTATGAATCATGAATAAGCACCAGATTTTGCTGTCTTTTGGGATTTGCTGTCTTTTGGGGTGTTGTTGACTGGAAGAGCTTTGCTTGCAATTCCCTGGTCTGAGTAACGTCAATGACCATGTAGGCATGTTTTATACAAATCTCTGTTTCCCTGCACTCCTTCCTGTTCCTTTCCAAACCTAACTCCCACACCTTTTCCTAGTGACTTCATACTTCCTGACCCCCCCCCCCCCCCCCAGCCATGCAATACTGACTCCTAGTGACCCAGAAGCTCCTGGGTTTTCTTGGCAGTGTGACTGGAAGGAGATTGCCAGACTTTTCTTCCCAAGCAATGGAGAGTTAAAGAACTTGCCCAAGACCACAATGAGTGCCAGCAGGAAATGAACCCCGGTCTCCTGGTTACCAAGCCAGTGTGCTAATCACTAGACTACTCCCACTCACTCTCCCTTCCCCATCTCTGCCAATATCATATTCCCAGTGTCTCTCTCCATTAGAGTGTCAGTCCTTCTATTACCCAGCTGCCTGGTGCCTGTTGTTTGTATGTGCAGGTATTCCCAGCTACATCTGTTTTCCTGTATGGGTCCCTGCTCTGTCTGTCTGTGTCTATGAGAGTGTGTGTAGGTGCTGTAAATGTTGAAAGGAGTCACAGGGTGTTGGTGGAAGGAGGCAGAGCCATGGATCAGCTGAAGATTTGGATGGTGCAGGCTGAGCTGCACAAGGCTCCCAGGAAACACAGGAGAACCACCAAGATGCATCCTATCGGAGGGTCTATAGACCCAGGACCCAATTCTTAGGCTTCACTAATGAGCAATGCTTCCCCAGGTTCTGTTTTGACAAGGCAGCCATCCATCATCTCTTCCAGGAACTAAGATGCTTCTCCGCTCCAACACACAGAGGGCCCAGTCCATGCATGTCCACTTCTGTTGGCCATCACAGTGTATCTCAGCCAGTCAACCGTCTCATGGTGCATCTCACAGTCTGAGGGCCTTTCCAAACTACACTGCAAAATATATCCTTCCCCCAGACAATGCAGCAGAGAGAGAGCTTACCATGACCCAGTTATAAGTGATAGCCAGATTCCCATCTGTTCCAAGGGACTTCATTTGCACACTTGGGGCTATCAGGCCCCCCACAAGGAGGAAAGCAACCTACTGCAACAGGAAACATGCAGCTGATCTGTAATGTATAGGGGAAGATTAATGATGTCTTTCCAAGACTTCCAGGTTCCTGCCATGACCCATACATCCTGACTCACTCTGGCATCTATGAAAGACTCAATAGAGGAATCACCAGTGGATGGCTTCTAGTTAAACTCTTCATCAGGCCATGCCATCAGACAGACATACTGTATTTTCCAGATTATAAGTCACCCCTGTGTATAAGTCACAGTGCCTCAATTCAGCGTTTTCACATGTAAATTACTAGTATAAGTCTCCCCTGTGTATAAGTTGCAATTACAAAAAATAAAGCGCAAGACAACATTGCTGTTTCTTAAAACCAGATTTATTCTGTTTCACTTTAACTTTACAATAACACTCGTTCATATCAGATTTGTTCTATATCACTCTCAGGAAAGCCGTTAAAGTCCACATCAGAATTTCACGTGGCATTGTCTTCCTTTTGAATATAATCATAGGTGGCAGCTTCTTTCCACTTTCACAGCAGGCCAGCACACTGTAAAATATGTCTATTTGTGTCCAGTAGTTCTAATATGTATTGTTTTAACCCCCTTTTGACTGACCATTCTCCCTAATGGGATGTCGAAGGTTAAGGGAACCTCATCTATGTAAGATTATGAAGTCCGGTGTCACTGTTTATGTGATGATTTCTTTGTTTACAAATTCCCTGAAATTCTGAACTTTATCCAAGAAATCAGCAGGGAGCTGCTGAAACATGGTTGTTCTTTGTCTAATGCTTAATTTGTTTTGTATCATAAATCGGTAGCACCACGAATGACCAGCCTTGAATCCCTTGATATCATTTCCTTGGCGATATGAACTGCTTTGAATCACACCTGTACAGTGGACAGTCCATGGCCCTGGGCCCTCCACTCTACAATGAATTGCAGCAGATGTGCTTGTAATTCAGGCCACCGTATTTTGTGACCGCAATTTGCCTTCTTGCTGCGTTTCATCAAGGTTTGTTTTCCCTGCATCTTCCTCCAGTCTAACTAATTTCTCAGTTATCCCAAAAGTTTGCTTGGTGGCTCTGTTACCATATTCTTCTGTGTAATGAATAACTTTCAATTTAAATTCCATGGTGTATGAGTTCCGCGTCACCATTTTCTGTGGGGTTAAAGATAACATTTTTTTGAAAACTGAAATTTGTCCAGTATGCTATTCTGTATGCTATTTGGTATGCTATTTGCGAGTATAGTAAAAGTACATACTAGTCTGCTGATCGGAAGGTCTGTTTGCAAGTGTTGGATGTAGAGAGGAGGGCCCAGAGAGAAAGACCATTCACTGTGCAGTTGCAAGTATTTATATCCGTTTTGAGGAGCGGGGGTCCACTGTGTTAATTTATTAGATAAGTCGCTCCTGTGTATAGGTCACCCCATGGTTTCTGAATGTAAAAATCCATGACTTATAGTCTGGGAAATAGGGTACACATGCTAAAAGAGTCCAGTAATCAATGGTAGCTGCAACAATGGGAAAACAGAGCTCATGGTTTCAAGGCTTACCCAGTCCATCAAATATCCTAACACTACACTCTAATATGTGCCCACACTCTCTCACCCACACAGGTGATAGAGGCTACTCTCTGAGGAGGTGGCTCGTGACCCCCTTGTAACACCGCACACAGATGCTGAAGAACACTACAACAGAGCCCCCAGACACACTTGCTCCATCATTAAGAGGACCTTTGGCCAGATCAAGAGCCAATTATGTTTCCTAGATCCATCCAAAGTCTTCCAGATATTTATGGCTTGCTTCATGCCCCACAATCTTGCTATGAGGCAGTAACAATCCCTGCCTTGAGAACAGAAAATGGCAGATCCAGACATAGAAGAAGATGCAGGAGCCAGGAGGATGCATGTCATCCACACCAGCTGGAAGTGACTGTTAGGGATGGGTTCATATTCAGGTAATTTTTGTGATGATATGTATTTTATTGATCAAAATTCAAGCATATACATGGAAGCATCTTATCCACTTATGCCCATCTCTGACACATCCATCCCCCATGCCCCATCACCAGCCTAGTGAAACACCCCCAACTACCCCATCACCATTCCAAAGGCACAATCCTTTACCCCCACAATGGCTTCCTTTCACAATCTCCCTCCCCCCCCCCCAATCAGCAGTCCTCTACCCTTTCCCTTTCTACACATGGCAGAAATCACCTGGCCCTCCCCATCTTAGGATGCACAGAGTTTGAAGACACTGTCAATTTTTACCATATCCCTCCCTTGCTGCCTCCTCCCACCCATCCTCTGCTACTGAGCCAGAATAGGTTGCTGTGATTATGAGCTGGATGATGTCTTATTCCTCTCAGAGGAACTTTTGGAGACATAACTAGGCTACCAGAGCAATAGATAAACTTCTGGAAGGGGAGGAATTAAAGGAGCTCCACCTTCTATGGGGCACAGGTCTCCAGATGTGGAAAGAGGGGGCAGTGTCCTGAAAAGGTAGCTTCTCTGAAACACCGTAGCCTATAGTAATGGCAAAGAGTGGTGGTGTTCTCCTTTTCCTTGACAGATTTGAAAGCTAGGAAAAATAGAAGTTCAAATAGTGCTGCAGAAGGTTGTAGAATTGTTGGGAGGCCATGGCACGATGGTTGATGAAGCAGCAGAAGTTCCTGCACAGCCCTTGTATTTCATCTATGAAAGCTTCTGATGCCTCAAGCTGTCTTTCTTCCAATTGTATGACACTCCTCGAAAGACTGCAATCCCCTCAACAGATTGACCTTCTCTGCTCACCGTGCCTAGAGCTGTTGATTCTTCTATAGAAGGCATTCTCCACACTGCAATAGCTGATGACTCTGTTAATGTGTCTGGCTCTTCTGGTGCATCCTCCATAGAGTCCTGAGCATCATTAAGGGGAGATGTCAGTGGAAGCTGAATAACACCCCCTTCTAGTTCCTCATCATTCAATGCTTAATCAAACTCTGGAATTCGTTAGTGGAGGATGTAGTAAAAGCTGTTAATATAGCTGGGGTTAAAAGAGGTTTGGACAAGTTTCTGGAGGAACAGTCCATAAATCATTATTAAAATGATCCAGGGAAATGCACTTCTTACCTCTGGAATAAGCAGCATGGAATCTGTGTACCTTTTTGGAAACCAGACTGGTACTTGTGACCTGGGTTGGCCACCTTTTGAAACAGGATAATGGGCTTGATGGACCCTTGGTCTGACCCAGTATGGCATATCTTATGTTCTTATGTACCTTCTATCTGATCATGGGTCTGGGTCTCCATCTTTTCATCTTGATGTTCTTCCGGTCCAGAAACCTTACCTCTTGTGCTTCCCTCTTCCCTGGCTGCCCAGACTATGCTGGGAGGCCCCATCTCTAGGATCTGTTGCCCAATATCAGTGATACAGCCCTCTAGTGGATCTCCAGCTATAGTCTACCTGACACTCTAAGAGCGAACAAGGACCTACAATCCTTCCGTAAAAATCTAAAAACCTACTTATTCCAGGAATACTACAATACAACTTAATAAATCAGCCCCTCACCCATCCCATAACTAGCCCATTAAAAGCAATGATCTGTCACCCAAATGACATCCTTCAAACACCTATACAAATACACATCACTCATCAGACCAAAACTAACCTCGCATGACATTGTAAATAGACCAAGTTTGCTCCTACGGCAACCAATGCTATGTATATAGTTTTAAAACAGTTATAAACATGCATATAATTATTAATCCTGTTAAATGTATATAATTCTAAACCTGTTATATGTAACTGTTGCTTTGCTGTGCTCAAGTTATAATGTAAACCGCTACTGATCGCTTGAAGAAGCGGTATAAAAATGTAACCAAATAAATAAAATAAATAAATAAATAGTCTCACCTGTAGATAGGACATAAAATATATTCATTCACTATGGGCCCGATTCCATCCCAAACGTAGATCCCCTCTGTGCGTCCAGTCTGAACCAGCACATGCAGGCCAGGACTGAAATTCAGTCCGGCCTGCACGTGCAGGACTGCCCCTGGCTAACTCAATCACAGCTCCTCAATGGAGCCACAGCTCCATGGCTTCATGTTGCCATGGCACCGCGGCTCCATTGAAGAGCTGTGATGCCGGCAGCCTGAAAAAGGGGTTTATTCCCCACAGCCCAACCCCTGGCCCCTCCTGCCCCATCCGCCCACTGCCCACCCAGACTCCGCCCCCAGGCCTCCCATTAACCCCCCCCCCCCCCATTTAACTTCCCCGCACAACCCGCGGGGTTGTTAGTTGGGGCATAAGCTGGCACAAATCAAAAGCATATGGGACTAACGCTATTGGTGGTATGCGAGAGGCCAACTTCTGTTGAATCAAGGATACACTGGTCTGAAGTCCTGTAAGATAAGCAGAAAACAAATCCAGCAAATTTTGGGTACCTGACTTCATAACTGGGCACATGCTCCTTCTTCCAGTTATGATTTCATGAGGAGTTAGACCTAACCGCTTGATAGGATTATTTCTCAATAGATAAAAAGAGGTAATGCTCGCAGCCAGGTCTGGCCACTCCCAATCATTAGCTTTCTTAACTGTGTTTTAATAAGACGATTGCACCTTTCTACAAGGCCATTTGAGGTTGGAGAATAGACAGCAACATAGCGCCATCTAATGGGCAATTTTTCAGAAAATTCTTTGACTAATTGATTTTTAAAATGGGACCCATTATCTGATAAGATTTGGGCAGGGATCCCATACCGGGGAATTATATGTTCCATTTATACTTTTAGGACTTCAGCAGCGGTCTCTTTCTTACATGGAAATGCTTCAACCCATTGTGAGTAAGGACAAACCAGAACCAATAGGTATCGTCTGCCCTGACATTTCACCTGCATATCAGTGAAATCAATGTGCCAATGCAGAAAAGGTCCTTGTGGTCTTGGTATTGCTCCTCCACTTGGTTTAAGACGTGCATGGGGAGTGCTAGTGATACAGGTGTGGCAGCCACTAACTACTGCCTAAACCAACTTATGCATATCAGAACACCACAATGTATCCCCAAGATGAGAGACAATGGCTGTCACACTGCAATGATCTGCATAGTGCAGCATAGTTGACAAATTTATCAAAGCAGCAGAGGAAATGCACATCTTCCCCGAAGGGTGCATCCATACTTTGTGGATCTTAGCATTCCCCCATCGCTGTACTTCATTCTGTAACACATTTTCCTGTAAATCCTCCAGTTTGCAAAGGTCATGCTGGCTACTCTGCTGATGGGTTACTACCATAGTCTCAGGGACTTCAGGACAGGTGGTTTCTTGTGCTAGACTGTCAGCTACCGAGTTTCCGTACTGCTCCCATGTCTTGACTTCCTGATGTACTGCATCCCACTCACATGCTGTCAAATAGCCCTGCTCTGCTCTTTCTCTGAGCATTTCAAAAACTTCCATTAGGATCTCAGCTTGTTGGAGAGGCTGGTCTTTAGCTGACAAATATCCCCTCTTGGCCCAAATGGTACTATATATGTGTACTGAGCTGCTTACAAACTGAGAATCGGTGTAAATTACTAGATGTTTATTTTCATTTTCTCTCAGAACTTGTGCTAGTGCTGCAATTTCTTCACTCTGTGCTGTATCCTAGAGGCATCTCATACTGTGATGTGGAAGTAACTACTCCCTGTGGGGTTACTCTACAGATAGCAAAACCTGCTCTGCCTTCTCTCTGGGATCCATCTATGAACCAACATTCAGCCTCTTGAGACACATCTGAATGTGGCACTATCCCTAACGTGGGTCTGACATCTTCTCCTACTTGCTGCAGGCAGTCATGTGTGATAGTAGATACCTGGAGGAGATCGTGTAAATCCCTAAAAGGATTCTGCTTTGGTACCAATTGGTATCTAATATGGCTGTGTAGCAGCACAGCTACACACTTACCTACCCTGGTGGGTAAGAAATGAAAGGTACTGGACTTTAAAAGCGCATGCAGTGTTGCAGTGTGTGGTTAGTATATAAGTTTACCTGTAAGGGAGTCATATAACCATACAATTTTTCAACTGCGGCACTGGCGGCCACTAATCCCTGCTCACAATTTGTGAATCCTTGCTCTACTAGAGAAAAAGATCTAACAAATGTCCCACTACTTTACTGTCTCCCTGCGTGGCAACTGCTACCCAGGCAGTGGAGCTGTGAAACACATAGACATCATAGAGTGATGTCAAATCATTCAGATCCTTCAATAATGTTTGCAAACATAACGTTTCTTCCTCACTGAGAGTTATAGGCTGGAACCCTTTCTGGTTCCCTTTCAAATGTCTCCTGAATGTCTGAGTCCTCACACTATATCCTGGCACCCAGAGACGGCTATAGTTTAACAGTCCCAAGAGTGCCCGTAACTCTTTCACAGTGCGAGGTTCAGTGACTTTGAGCACAGCTTCCTGAAATATGGGTCCTAATAGTTTTTCCTTTTCACTGAGTGTCATTCCAAGGAATGTCACCTGCAATTGACAGTACTGAAGTTTCTCCCTGTTCACTCTGTAACCACCCTTAGCCAATAACACTAACAATTCTCGGGTATATTGTTTACAGAATTCCTCAGTGTCTGCTGTCAAAAGTAAATCATCTACATACTGGACAAGTGAATCTGAGCCAGGCAGCTGGTGTTTGAAAGGAGCTAGATCTTTGTCTAAACATCAAGTGAAAATTGAGGGACTATCTGTATATACCAGAGGTAATCTAGTCCACTGAAAATGTTGTCCATTATATTGAAATGCCAGCAATGGCCTACTATCAGGATGGACTGGGACCCCAAAAAATGCATTTGATAAATCTAAGACAGTACTATATTTCCTTGGTGGGTTTTGCTGTAACAATGTAGCTGGGTTAGCTACAAGAGGGAACTCTGCCTCCACCACTGAATTAAGACCTTTCAAATCATGGACCACTCTCCACTTACCATTGGGCTTTTCAATAGGAAACAGGGGTGTATTAAATTGAGACGTGCTGGGTTCTATAATACCATTTTGCAATAACATAAATCTCCTCACTTGCTCCTACTACAGCTTCTGGCTGTAGTGGATATTGAGCAACTTTTGGACCCTGACAATTTTCTTTTAATGTAATTCGGACAGGTGATGCAGACATTATTAGGCCAAAAGGGTTTCCTGGGGTAGCCCAAACTTCAGGTGGGATATTAGTAAAATTTGGCTGACTCTCTGTCTGCAGGAGCAAAACAGATGGTGTGCTGATAAAGGTCATCTGTACCTCAAAGGCGGATAGTAGATCACGTCCCATCAAATTAACTGGACAGTGTGGAACATACAATAGGGGTTTACAAATATGTTGCCCCATGAGTTCTATCTCAATGGGTACTGTCATTTTGGTAGTAATTGGGTCTCCATTAAACCCTGTTGTCACAGTAGTTTGATGAAAGAGGCTTACACCTGGGGGAAGGGAATTCAGTACTGATGTTGTAGTTCCGGAATCCAACAACATCTGCACTTTATACCCATTTAGACGGACTTCATTTATCGGCTCACGCTCATTGAGCATGGCCCGCATCACCATAGAGAGTCATTGTGGTCCCCCTTGAGGAGGCTGCCACTGGGGAAACCTGCTCTGAGGACCCTGGTAGGCATTGGGTGGCCCTTGTGGTTTTGCTGATCCTCGGGCTGGGGAGCTTCAGCATTAACGCTGAAGATGTCCCCTTCTACCACAGTTCCAGCAACTAAAGGCGCTTCTCTGAAAATGCTGTGACTGAGGTGGTCTTGCCCGTCCCCCTTTCCAAGTACCCCCACTGTTTGGTCCTGTCTGGTTCCAAGCCTGAGCATGTCATACTGTTCCAAATCTCTAATAATTTCATTCTTATGTTTTATAATGGCCCTAAGTTTTTGCTTTTCTGCCTCATGCTGCTTTTCTGTTTTATTTGAACCTTCTCTTTCTTTTTCCTTCTCATCGTCCTTTTCCTTGTCCTTCTCTTTAACCTTACTTTTATCAAGATCCTCCTGCAACTCTGTCAGTTGTAATGCCATTAATTTTGTCTGCAAACTTTTCATATCCTTCTCAGGTTTTATCTGTTCTTCTTCAGCTAATTTGACAAAATGGTGTATATGTGACTGCTGTCTTGCCCAGGACTCATCTTCTAACCCCACAATTGTGTCAAGTCTTGATTGAACTGATTTAGGCAAAGTATTGCTAAGTGTTTGGAAAAATAGGGGCAGGAAACCTGGGTCAGAATAAACCATCCCAGTCTGGGTTTCCCAGAAATCTTGAAATCGGGAAATATATGCACTAATATCTTCTCCTATCTTAAAACGCATTTTCAGTAGTGACCCTAAATTCTTCTGGGTGGAGTATCGTTATTTTATAGAATTCCAAACTCTGGGTCAGTGCTCAATAAACTCAGACCCATCATATCGTGTTTCTGCTACAGTAACTTGGGGTAAATTAGCTCTGGCAAAAACTGATTTGTTGCATGAGTTCCCAGGATTTTTGCTAACAGTGCTTTAACATCCCCTAGCCCTAAAGTATACCCTGCTGTAACCCGCTCAAACTTTTGAATCCAGGAAGCCCCCCTCCCCTACTAAGAGGAGGTAAGGCACTAGCTATATTATCCATATCAGTAAAATTCCAAGGGACATATCGAATAGTTCCTCCTCTTGAATGCAAGAGGGGCAAGTACAGTTTTTCTTCATATTTTTCCCATATTTCTAATCCTGTCTTCATGTAATCTAAATCCCATTGTGGGTCTCCTGCTCCCCCATGAATGAAAAGTCTAGCAGTATTCAAATGTGCAGTGTCAAGTGCTCCCTCGGGAAGCCATTGCAACATTTGCGGCTGGTTCTCTAACGTCCAGTCATACATATTGTCATTCCATCGGTCGATGAAGTAACGATTTCCCTCACCCTCAGCTACTGCTTCCTTAGGCATTAGTGAGGCTCCAGCCTGACTGTTATTTCTTGCAATCCCAATGTGCTTTCTATTACTTTCCTTGTTTTCATAGCTGAATCTCAAAGAGTCCAGACTTTCTTGAGCTGAGTTTAATTTGTCCCACTCCTCTTTCATCCTGTCTGTCTCCTTTTTGTTATGCTGTTTCCACTTCTCCAGTGCTGACTTCCGCTCCTCCCAATCTTTAATTCGTGACTCTTCTAATTTCTTTTGTTTTTGTTCTTTATATTTATCCTGTTCTTCCTTCTTCTTAACTTTCTCTTCCCACTCAGCCTGCTGATTTTCTAGGCTTATTCTAAATTGTTCCTCTTGTTCTTGACGAGCCCTTTTCCATTCCTCAGTACTGGCTTCTAACTCTGCTTTCCATTGTGCTAATTTGTTCTCACAAATTGGCTGCTTACAAAGTTTTAATTTAACTGTCCCTGATATTTCTGCCCACTATTCTTTCTCTCTCCCTATATCCTCACAAGGTGCCCTCATCTCAGGATCTTCTATTGGGCCTGGGAGCATTTGGTCTTTATTTATTTATTTATTTATTTAGTATACATTTGTATACCGCTACTTCCAGCGATCAGTAGCGGTTTGATTACAGATTGTAGGTTGTCAATCATGACAGAAAATTTGGAGTATAAACACATTGATTTGTAGGGAAAAGCACAGCACACAGGAAGATGGTTTAAAGGCGCAGATTCAGAATTTACATATCTACATTTTTACATAACAGTTCCCATGTTTCGTAGTGAGGCAGCTTGGAGTCCCCTGGGATTTACATCAAATTGTAACATTGCCACATCTTAGTTTAAATATATCAGCAACACTGCAGAAACAGCATGCTTTCAAGGAAAGTGTAATTAAAATCTCAAAGGAGATGGAAACCTCATGTTTCTTTGTATTGGCACTGTTTCTTCTCACTCATACAGATCCTTTTTTTTCACTCTAGAAACGAAGGCATGAATATTGCACAAGCATAAATGGTTTCTATGCTTCAGATGGATTGTAATTCTTAATGCCAAGGGGAAGAAAAAATACCCCTCATCTATTTTAAAATCTTCTTTTGGGTGAGGTCTCCTTTTTGTTACTGTGGAGGATATAGGGTCCCCTTGGATTGTTTAGGATATCTTATTTATTTATTTTCTCTAATATACTGTGCTTTTCTGCATCAGTGTGGTTTACATTGAACAAACTGAAATTACATTGAATAGGGCATTATAGCTTGGAGATAACTATTTTACAGGGAACATGGGCTATGGAGGGTTAAGTGGCTTGCCCAAGACTACAAGGAGCACCTGTTGGATTAGAAACCCCAGTCCTTCCAGCCCAAGGTTGCTGTCCTCTAGTGGGATTTGAACCCCTGACCTTTCAGCCTGAAGTACCTTGCCCCAACCACTAGGCCACTCCTCCTCTCCAGGTTCCTGATCTATAGGAATAGGGTCTTGGTATCCTATAGCTGGAGCTGCAGTTAAGGTAGGATATAGTCCTGTTTCTCCCAGATTATGTGTGGGGTTATAAGGAGGGGGCTCCTCACCACATTCTCTTGCTACCTCCTTCCATAATGTGACATGTGGTAAGTGTTCCACTAATTTCTGTCCTGTTTTGTCCTTCTCTATCTTAGTTTGCAAGTCATGTAGTGAACGTGGGTCTAGGGCAGGAGTACTCAAATCCAGTCCTGGAAAGCCACAAACCAGTTAGGTTTTCGGGATGCATGAGATGATTTCAAATACAATGGAGGCAGTGCATGCAAATATATCTCATGCATATTCATTAGGGATATCCCGAAAACCTGACTGGTTTGCGGCCCTCCAGGACTGGATTTTAGTACCTCTGGTCTAGGGTACCGCTTGCTGGCTAAGCAAAAGCGGAGTCCTGTAGTGCCCAGTTACGCCACTTCTTGCAGAACTGTTCTAAAGTTTTAGCAGCAAGTGGATATCTCTTAATAACTTTCTGTAATGCAGTCTGCTCTTGTACATCCACTTTTCTAGTGTCAGAATCTGTTTCAGAATCAGGAGTGGAGGAGTGGCCTAGTGGTTGGGACAAGGTACTTCAGGCCAAAAGGTTGGGGGTTCAAATCCCACTAAAGGACAGCAACCTTGGGCCAGAAGGACTGGGGTTTCTAGTCCCACAGGTGCTCCTTGTGGCCTTGGGCAAGCCACTTAACCCTCCATAGCCCATGTTCCCTGTAAAATAGTTATCTCCAAGTTATAATGCCCTGTTCAATGTAATTTCAGTTTGTTCAATGTAAACCACACTGATGCAGAATAGCACAGTACATAAGAGAATGTAAATAAATTCTTTTGTCTTTTTCTTAAACATCCTAACTAGTCTACAATATCCTATTTATGCAAAATTTCCCACCTATGCAAAGTGAAAACCAACAATGTATATATATATATATATATATATATAAGAAAGACGTCTCCTGCCCTCTCGATGTTTCTTCTTCAGGAATTCAAAATCACGCTTACCTCCTTCTCGACCTGTGCTTCATCCAGCGAACACGGGAGAACACTTCCCGGTGACATCACTGCGCTGTGAGTCACCAAAATGGCGTCGGGGTCACCAAGATGTTGGGGTTTTTCTGGGCTTCCCCTAAGATTATTTGAGGATTTTCTATTTTTGTTTGACCGTTTGTGGTCAACCCCACCATACATACAGGACTTGCTTTAAACAAATTGCTCATGCCATCATAAAAGCATGGAAACATTTTTTTTATTTTATCTTGTCAGGTCTGTAACATCACAAGCTTTATTTTTGATTTATAAGGTACAAATTTCAATATCAATCCATAGCATCAATACATCTATAACAAGCAAAGCACCTGACTTAATTGTAAAAAGGTCCTGGAGACAGACAGCCTCACTCCAATGAGATCAGCTAATGTCTGTCTGCTTATTAGAATTTCTTCTCTATATTTATATTCAATTTTAGGCTCAAATTGCTGATGAATAGATTTCCTTTCTGTTTCTTATTCTCTATTATTTCAAGCAAATCTACTTCCCAATCTTTTACCCTCTGTTTTCTCTGTAGCATCCTGTCTCTCCATTCTCATTCGCCTTGTGCTAGTCATGTTTCCTGCAGATAAACTATAGATACTGATGTTTGTCTTCCTTGATTATGTTCCCCTTTGTTCATTCAAGGGGCCCAGGTGACAGCTTTTCACTAGCTGTGTAGTTTTCAGAGCCTCTCATTGTGTCAGCTCTCTGGGACAGGATATTAACTCATTTCATTGCTCAATCTTGCTGATTTTGCAGTTTCAGTGTGAAAAAGTCAGAGCAGACTGTTTCTTAGACCTGCGCTATAGACGTTAGCACAAGATGGCTTCAACCTGTAACAAAGGTACCTGAAGGAGGATTCATTTTTCCCCTTCAGGGGGAAATATGATAGAGGTCTATAAATTAATGAATGGAGTGGAACAGGTTAAGACAGTCTGATAGTGTACACCACCCTGTACAAACAACCATACTTTCAGTAAACATAGATCAGTTGTTTATGCCTTCAAAAAGTAGAAAGACTAAAGGACACCCAATGAAGCACAATGCAACCTATTTAAGACTAATAAGAGAAATATTTTTTTACTCGACACATAATCAAACTCTGGAATTTGTTAAAAGAAGATGTAGTAAAAGCTGTTAGGGTAACTGGATTTAAAAATGGTTTGGACAAGTTCCTGGAGGAAAGATCCATAAACTATTATTAAAGAAGACCGAAAAAATCCATTGCTTACCCTGGGTCGAGCATTGTCGAACCTATGTGCCTTTTTGGGAACCTGCCAGGTACTTGTGACCTAGATTGGCCACTGTTGGAAACAGGATACTGGGCTTGATAGGCCTTGGTGTGACCCAATATGGCATTTCTTATGTTCTTATGTACTACTATGAATTTAAGATTAAAAAATGACCAAAAAAGAGGTATTTCCAAAAACAATTGCATGGAGAAACTTGTTCTGTGTTCACATTTTTGCTTTTGAAGTGAAAGCTGTCACATATCCTTATGCCATGACTATCACAGAAACGTGCTGATCCATCTGGCAAATCATTCCCCGTATAATGCTATGAAGCAGAAGACAAAAGCAGACGGCATTGTGGACATGTTAATTGCTGCCAACTTCATGGTGTGTAATTAGCTGCCATATGGAATCAGAAAAAAAAACTCTGCAGGCTGCTAAACTTAATACTTTTATACAGTGAATTTTGGCAAGCCTATTACAATGGGAGGGAAAGAGAACTGAGAAAAAAAAGATAATGCAAGTCAAAGAGGAAGATTCTGATCATAAAAGATTTCATGCAAGAGTGGTGGAGAGAAGTAGGAACATAAAACACAATCGATTATGACAAATTACAGTTCTAAAGATCCCTCTGTGATGAAGGAAAGAATCAGTAGGGATTATGCTGATTAAAGTTCAAGCAGAACAAATAATTGTCATAGGACTGCAGTCCCTGGAATATGATTAAAACTTCAGCCAAGAGAGTAAAAGCAGCCTTCTAAAGAGAAGAGCAACTTAGAAGGAACAATAAAAACAAGACAACAAAAGATGCAGTAGGAAAAGAACATATAAGTTGGAAATGTCTAGGAGATTACATATAACTTCAGAATAGACTTTCCCATTATTAAAAGTAATAGCTCTGACAAAAATTACATCGTTTTGTAGCAGGATGCCAAAAATGTCCCTACCTTAGACAAAACAACAGGAGCATTGTGTGTCCCTGCTAGAGAAGCGTCAGTGCAAGTAATGAGGAGTAGGATAATCGATTAGAACACAGCAGTAGGTGTTCTTTCAAATTGGAGGGACGTATAAAGGTATACGGGAGGAGTGGTCTAGTGGTTAGGACAAGGTACTTCAGGCCGGAGGGCCGGGAGTTCAAGTCCCACCTGTGGACGGCAATCTCAGGCTGGAGGGACTGGGATTTCTAGTCCTATAGGCACCCCTTGCGGTCTTGGGCAAGCCACTTAACCCTCAATTGCCCATGTTCCCTGTAAGTATTAGCGTATGTGTCTCTCATCCCCTCATGTTAAATGTATCCCCCAATTGACTGCTTTGACCCAGTGAAAAGTGGGATATAAATACAGCTAAATAAATAAATAAATGTTTCGGGAGGAAGTGACATCATTGCTCTTAATGGCAGCAAGGGGTTAGAGCTCCGCTGAGCAGTTGAAGTGTGATACTCCCATGCTTGCCCTGAATATAGCTTGAAAAGGCAGGCGATTGGTGTGACAATCCCTTGGAAGTAAATGGCAGACAAAAAGCAGCTCCCTGACCTGCAGGAGTTTGCTTTCGACCACTCTTCCATGCAGAAAAAAGACACAGCCAAGATGGTGACCCCAGAGTCAGTGCGATGCCATGAGAAATCAGGCACACATGGATGGGAGAGTGAGATGGACACCAAAGTAGAGGAGCAGGTGTCCCCAGCAGAACTAAGAAGCTGATTTTGGGACCTAAAAAAAGAAATGACCTCAGTGTGGGGGGACATAGCAGCTCTAGCAGCGGAGTTGCACAGCAAGCTGCAGGAGTTCGCTATACATGTTCAGAACATGGAGGTTCAATTGGACTCACAGAATGATGTGGTGGGGATCTTGGAAAAAATGGTATTGGCAAAATACAGAGATGAAGATACTGAAAAATGCAGCTGCTGCAGTAATTTGCGGTTCCGGGGGATACCAGAGGAGTCGCAATACACTGTTTGTGTGGCTGTGATCAAGAGCATTATCACTGCATTATGGGAGAGAGATTGAGACTGTACTAAGATTATTCTGGACCATACACATCATGCCCTGGGCCCTGCTTGAGCTAACTTGCCAAGGTACTTAATAGTGTGTTTCCATAATTACACCCTTAAAGAGCAAGTAATGGCCAAAGCCCGGCGTAAAGGGCAGTTTGTCTGGGATTCACACAAGGTTGAAATCTTTGAGGACTGGGGGGCGGAGCTAACCGCGAAAGGAGATGGCTGCCTGAATCTTCTGCTCTCACCCAAGCGACAGAATCCTGACTTTCCTCTCCCCCAAATAGTACCACAGGAGACAGTACTTAAAAGTGAAGTGATGTCGGAAAAGCCTGCATTAAAACCGGCGAAGTTAGATTTTGTTCAAGGAGCGGGACACGCATCGAAGCGCTTAAAGCCTGAAGCCGGGTCTCCGCAGAAAATGGCGGCGGGGAAAGACTCGACGGAGGGAGTCTGTGAAATATTGCAAGAGCTCAGGTTGGTTAAGAGCATGATTGCCTCCAGTAATGAAACGCTAGCGCAGTTGCAGGAAGATGTGAGTGAAGTTAAAGAACAGCTGAAAGGAGTCGGCGAACATGTGCGTAATGCAGAAATGGTGATCGAACGCCATGAGCAGCTTCTGCAGCAAATAGGCCCTCTTCAGAAAAGAATAGTGGTGCTAGAGGATCTTAGCGAGGACCAGAATAACCGCGCCAGGAGAAACAACTTAAGGCTTCTCGGCATACCGGAGGGCAGGGAAGGCACTGATCCTCTGGGATACTTACAGAGACTGATTCCTGAGCTGCTGCAGATAACGTTTAATCACCCCTTTGAGATTGAACGGGCCCACCGCGTGCCATCGCAAATCAAGGAACGGCAGAAGCACCCACGGCCTTTCATTATAAAATTGCTTCGATACCCACAAGTATTGCAAATTTTGCAATCCGCAAAACAGAAATCTGAGCTCCGTCTAGAGGGCAACAAGATCCTTATCTTTCCGGACCTCTGTAAGAAAACAACAGACAGACGCAAAGCCCTACTTGACTGTCGGCCATTGCTGCAGAAGTTAAATGTGCGCTATGGCTTGTACTATCCAGCTCGGATGCGCGTTACACTGGGGAGCAGTGCACGAATTTTTGACAACGCGGCGAACCTGCGCTCCTATCTAGCGGAATGCACACATATGGAGATCGGGACCTGAAGGATTTCTCATTGTCTGATTACTGTTTAACAGTGTTTAAAATGCTCGACATAGTAACTGACCAGGGATTCCGATGTGCCCTATGGGCAGCTGGTATAGAGTAACAATAATACCAACGGATTTCTCTTAATATATGAAACTACTGTCTTAGTTAGATTAGTATTGTGAATTCAAAGGGGGATAGGAATAGTTATCAGATATAAATTGTACCTATGTTAGAAGGAGGGGGTGGGAACTTTAGGTAGGGGTATGCTAAGTGGGAGGTTGGGCTTCACCATACAAGGGCTGCAGTTAGGTTGTAGTCGTAGGATGCTTAAGTTAAATGTTAATGAGAATCTTGTTTTTTACTTGTATGTGACTCTAGATGTGACGGACACCACCATGCAGGCGGACAATGGCTACCGCATTGGGTAGTGGATGTCTTCGAGTGGTATCCCTTAATGTTCAAGGGATTCACAACCCAGCCAAATGCACTAAGATACTGAATTATTGTAAAAAGCGGCGGGCAGATGTTATCTATCTCCAGGAGACGCACTTAACACGATCGGAATCACTGAAGGTAGCAGGGGCAGGCTACCAAAATATATTGTCGGCGCCAACAAGTAACCGTAAAGGAGGTGTTGCCATACTTGTCCGAGCGGCACTGATGCCAGTGATCGAGAGTACGGCAGTAGACCCAATGGGAAGATGGGGTAGAGCCAATGTCCGAATCCTTGCCACGGCGTATACTCTCATGACGATCTATGGCCCAAGCCAAGATGAGCCCCAATTCTTTGAAGAAGTGGCCCATACCCTTCTGGATTCGGGTGCCTCCAATGTTATCCTGGGCGGTGACTTCAATCTCATATTAGACCCCTTAATCGATCGTACTCCCTATAAGAGGCAACAGAAACCACGATCCAGTAGTCTGCTAATAGAGATGGCCAGAACGCTAGGCTTACTCGACCCTTGGAGGCTCCTACACCCGTCTGAGAGGGACTACACGTTCCACTCTATCCCACATAATACTCATACTCGAATCGACTTCTTTCTCATCTCTAAAACACTACTGCCATTAGTAATTTCCACAGACATACTGGCGCAGACGGTATCGGACCATGCGGGGGTACTGGTGGAATTTAACACAGGCTTAACTGGAAAGGTGGCCCCTCGGTGGCACTTTGACCGAACATGGCTGAAAGACAGCGAATTCCTAACAGAAACTCGCCAGGTGGTGACAGATTACTTTCTCCATAACCAACTGCATGACACGCCAACCTGGGCGTGGTGGGAAGCGTTCAAGGCCACAGTCCGAGGTAGCATGACAACCTATAAAATCCGAAAGAAAAAGAAGATGGATCAACACCTAGTAGAATTGGAAAATGAGATTCGTACAGGGGAACGTCTCCTCTCCAAGAGACCCGACACGACTGTCCTGGCACGCTTGCAAAAACTGCGCTATCAGTACAACACAATACTCAATGAAGAAGCGAACACGCAAATAGAGACTCGGCAGGGAGTGTATTACCACGACAACAATAGAGCCAGTGCATTGTTGGCCCGCACTCTCCGAGCCAAGAGAGTAAACTCGCGGATAGCCGGGCTGATAGACCCCCAGGGAGACTTGCACATTGATGATAAAACGATACTTCAACTCTGTGAAACGTTCTACTCCCAGTTATATAGTTCAGAAGCAACGTACAGCGAAGATGGATTCTCTGATCTTACCGCGGAGCTGATAGGTCCCACGCTCTCGGAATCTCAGCAGCGACTATTATCGGAAGACATTACCTGCTCGGAGATACAACTGGCAATACAGCAAATGGCGAAGGGGAAAGCCAGCGGGCCGGATGGCTTGCCCATTGAATTCTATCTGGCCTTCCAGCAGGAGTTGCTACCGGAGTTATATTCATACTATACCGAACTCAAAACTGAATCACCAGCAGTGGGGTCCCTAGCAGCGGCCACAATAGTAATACACCCCAAGCCGGGCAGGGACGCCCAAAGGCTGGAAAACTACCGACCAATATCACTTCTAAACGCCGACTATAAAATCTATGCCAAGATTCTAGCTAATCGCCTTAACAAAGTCCTCAGCACACTAGTGCAAGCCAACCAATGTGGCTTTATGCTCGGTAGGACGACGGCTGATAACGGACGGCTACTTCTACATATACTTCGGGGAGCACAAGCTTCGTCACGGCCGGTGATAGGCCTGGCACTTGATGCGGAGAAAGCTTTCGACAGAGTTGAGCTGCCCTACCTCTTTCGAGTGATGCAATGGATGGCGATACCAGAGCCCTTTCTTGATAGCGTAAGAATGTTGTATACGCGCCCACTTGCACGAGTTGCTGCTAATGAGGGTCTCTCTTCGGAATTTACTCTAACCAGAGGTACGCGACAGGGCTGCCCTCTATCACCTTTGCTATTTAATCTAGCGCTGGAGCCTTTGCTTCTACGACTGCGACAACAGCGGAATATAGAAGGAGTGCACATGGGGGGGCAACAGATCAAATTGTCGGCATATGCAGACGATCTGATATTGTTCCTAAACCCGTCGGCGCTGGATGCAGCGATGGATGTTATCTCTACCTACTCTGGAGTTTCGGGATATAAACTCAACATGTCCAAAACGGTTCTGATACCCATCAATGGACATCTCGATAACTCATTCACCCAAAAATATCCATTCAAGATAGAGACCGCGTCCTTTAAATATCTGGGAGTTAATTATGGACCTACTGTTAAGGACACGATACGGCTTTGTCAAGCACAATGTGTCAGCATCGTGCAAGAATCCATTGCTACATGGACCCCCTTAAACTTGACGTGGTGGGGTCGCCTGGAGACCATCAAGATGGTAGCCATGCCGCGTGTTACTTATATACTTACCATGATACCGCTGCTGTTTGAACGCCAGTTCTATAAGAAAATAGAGAACCTGCTGGTATCCTTTCTATGGAGAAGGAAAACACCCCGAATAGCACTTTGGAAGCTTAAGTCTCCTAAACTGAGAGGTGGTATACACTTTCCGGACTTCTATCACTACCACCTTGCAGCTCTGATGAAGCAGGGAGCGCTGTGGGGTGAGGAGTTGCTTACGTCTACAGATCCCATATGGCTAAAGTTAGAAGCTAGCCAGAGTGGACCCATCCCACTTTGGATGCGATTGGGCGTAAGCAATAACGGTGACGGCTCAGACAATGAGATCCTGCGTGATACCCAAAGGGCATTCCACATGCTGAAGCCTTATATGCAGACCGAACAAGATTATGCTGATATCACAGTTCTGTGGGGCAATGATGACTTCAAGATAGCCAACCGCAACTTTGTATGGCTACCTTGGCTGGCCAGAGGGATCTACTGCCTAGGGCAATTGACGGCTGCGGGCGCATATAAGTCTTTTCAAACCCTACAGGAAGAATATGATTTGCCCCCTAGCTGCATGTACCAGTGGTGCCAGCTGCGACACTGCTTAAGCCGAGCCGGAGTACTGCCAGCAGTTCTACGTACCGGACGCCCTTTCCACCAGGAGGTCCAAGTCTTCCAATCGGAACCTCGGCTTATATCCAAATTTGCAGCATTACTGAGAGACGGGAACCAGAAACACTGCATCGGGCTACAGAAGGTTTGGGAATCAGAAGTTGGAGACTTGACAGATGAAGGAGACTGGACGGAACTTTGGAGAATGCAACGGAAAATAACAAGAGCGGCCTCTCTAAATCAGATGCTTTATTTCATGCTACATCGAGCGTACTTGACGCCAGTTAGGACGGCTAAGTGGAGTGCTAACAAAGATGCAAGATGCTGGACTTGTGGAGAGGCCACCGGTACTCTTGCCCACATGATATACTATTGCCCCTATCTGCGAGAATATTGGCAGGGTGTCTGGAAGCGAATATCACGGCTGCTTAACTTGCAAACAGCGATTTCATATCGCACTGTCGTCTATAAATCCTTGGCAGAAGAGACTCCCTTGGAGAAAGACGACGCACTCATTTTTGACTTACTAGTGAGTCTCGCATTGAAAGCTATCCTAAGCCATTGGAAGGACTTCCGGATGCTACGTGTTGCCCATTGGTGGAGTCTAGTTTTTTACCATCAAAAGTGTGAGCGTGCGTATGCATCCTGAGACTCTGTTTTTCGGCCACGATTGGCTAAATGGGATGCCCTCGATTTGATAAACGTTCAGCACAGAATGGATTAGCACAGTGTCTGGTTTTGGAGGTGTCCGTCACAGAGTCTTTTCTTTCTCTCTTTTCCTTATTTCTTTTCAGTGTTGATAGATGTTAATTAATGCTAGTGTTACTGAATAAGAGCTACAGTTTGTAGCGACAAGGGTTTAGAACCGCTAGGTACAAGAAGCTGCGACTGTAGCTATGTGTTAATCACAATGTATAAATGTTGATAGTTTTGCCTAGAATCTATGAAAATTCCTGTCTGTAAATAAGATATATAAAAGCAAAATAAAGAATTCAAAAAAAAAAAAGAAATCTTTGAGGACTTGTCACCTACTACACTGCGGCGACAAAGGGATCTGCAGGACATCACCTGGAAACTGCGTGACATGGGCATCCGATATCGCTGGCAGTTTCTCTTCACTCTAACCATTATCAAGGAGGGCCGCACTATCCAAACCCAGGCATGGGCAGAAATATTAGCCTATCTAAAAGACTTGGAGATAGCGAGGATTTCGGATTTGGCTGGACCCCCATTCACATCGAACCAGCATAAGGTGAAGTGGCAAAGAGTGGAGAGGGGCAAACGATTTCTTAGCACCTGGAGGGACAACAGTCAGCTGCTACCCTGGATTCAAATGATTGATTGAGGACTGGGGGGTCTCTTCAATGGAGGCTTTAATGTGTGGTATTATGGGAAGAGGACCTTGGGGTAGTGGGGGGTTCGCATGTGAGTGGAATGATCATGAGTATATTGAGGAATTGTGGTGCATGCTGTGGGGGCTGAGGGGTAATGTAGAAGGGAATTGGGGGTGGGAGGGGGAGAGAGGCAATCCTTGCTTTGCTAAGCAAGAGTTTAGTGGGGAGTAGGATCTTATGGAGGAGGGGAGGGAGCAAGAGGGGTAGTAACAGGTGGGGATGGAAGAAGCTCAGGGGAGTAGTGTATCTAATAGGTTTCGCTTGGTGGGGAAGGTGGAGGGCTTGGGAGAGTTGGAGCAGTCACTTTCCTCCGGTTGATAGCCTGCCTTGTTGAGTGGGCAGCATGGTAGAGGGAGGTGGGGTTTGAGGAGGATAGGGGGAGGGGAACGTGAGTAGAGGGGATAGGGGGAGCGAAGGAAAGGGAGGGGGTGGTTTTGATGGGGTCTTTGCGGATTGGATCCATAAATGCCAAGGGGCTTAATTTACCAAGGAAGTGCCAACTGTTTTTTAAGGAGGCACAATGGGATATAATTTATGTTTAGGAAATGCACCTCCGGGATAGAGATCAGTCACTCCTGAAAGCTAGAAACTATCAGCGGGGATATGTCGCATCTAGGAGTGGGGTGGCTAATTTATTGCAGAACTCCCTTCTTGTGAGGTGAATATTGTGATTCTCCCTAAGTTATTGTACTATTTTCAGATGCTGCCTGTGACAATCCTCAGGGAGGAATTTAGAGAGGGTACAATGGAAGCTGTTCCACTATATTTGGAAGAGGCAACTGCCAAGGGTGGCATGTTCAGTTCTTCGCTGCCCTAAGGTGAGGGGAAAACTAGCTGCCCCCAATTTATACTGGCACCCTCACTTGGTTTGCAGCTTGTCATGCTGTGAGGGCTTGTGTGAATCAGTGATGCAGAGGGCTAAGCTATTGGTAGTTTAACTACTGGCAGGGTCTCCCAAGATGGACAGGTCTCAGCTGAGGTGCCAGACCAAGACAAACCACCATCTGGGCAGCAGCTGAATGGGACAGTGTTGGCGGCAGAGGATCACATTTCTGTGACAACGGCAACAACACTAAACTTAAACTGCATGGAGGAAAGGCCTCACAATCTACTTCTGTATTTTGCCATGAAAACCCATCTGGGCAGCAGCAGAATGGGATGGTGTTGGCAGCGGAGGATGGCATTTCTGTGTCAACGGCAACAACACTAAACTTAAACTGTGCGGAGGAAAGGCCTGGCAATCTACTTCTGTATCTTGCCATGAAATCCAATGGATAGTCACAATAAAAAAAATTGCACTATAGTGCTGGAAGATGAGACCTCCAGGTCAGAAGGCACTGAACTAGCTACTGGGGAAGAGCCGAAGACTTTTCAGAGTAAAGTTAGCATTTATGATGTGGTTGGATCAAAGCCCTCGGGACGCCTGACTGCTGATATAGATGCATATGAAATTAGAGTCAGAAGCTGTAAAGATGTCTTACATATTGGGACATGGAACATACGAAGCATGAACCAAGGGAAGATGGAGGTGGTCAAGAATGAAATGAAACATGTACAACTTGATCTGCTAGGTGTCAGCGAACCAAAATGGACTGGCATCGGGCACATTGCATCAGATGATCACATGGTCTACTATGCTGGAAATGGAAGACAAAAACGAAATGGTGTTGCATTTGTAATAAAGAAGAAACTTGCAAGAACTGTAATGAAATATAATGCAATCAATGAATGCTCAATCTCTATTCGTCTACGAGGAATGCCTATTAACACAACTATAATTCAATTATATGCCCCAACAAAAGCTGCAGAAGAGGATGAAATTGATGAGTTCTATGAATAACTACAAGCTAAAATTGACAAAACATGCAAACAGGATATGTCATGGGTGACCAGAACACAAAGGTTGGCAACAAAGAAGAAGGCAAAGTGTTTGAAAAATATGGACTTGGCAAGAGAAATGAAGCTGGAGAAAGATTGATTGAATTCTGCAAGGCCATTGATCTATTCATCTCAAACACCTTCTTCCAGCAACACAAGCAGCAACTGTACATATGGACTTCATCCAATGGACTGTACAAAAATCAAATTGACTACATCTGTGGAAGTCAATGATGGAAAAGCTCTATAACATCAACAAAGACAAAACCTGGAGCTGACTGTGGTACAGATCACCAATTACTAGTATGCCAACTCAAGCTAAAGTTGAAAAAGAGCAAGCCACTCATTAATGTAGCAAAATATGATACTGAGAATATACCACTGGAATTTAAAAACTACCAACAAAATAGATTTTGATACAAATGACAAAGCTCCAGAAGAGTTATGGAATGACATCAAGAAGATTGTGTAGGAAGAAAGCAAGAAGTCTCTATAAAAGATAAAAAAGCAAAAACAGGAGGAGTGGCCTAGTGGTTGGGGCAAGTTACCTCAGGCTGCAGGGTAAGGCGTTCAAATCCCACTAGAGGACAGCAACCTTGGGCTGGAAGGACTGGGGTTTCTTGTCAAACAGGTGCTCCTTGTGGTCTTGGGCAAGCCACTTAACCCTCCATTGCCCATGTTCCCTCTAAGTATTAGTGTATGTGTCTCATATCCCCTTGTGTTAAATGTATCCCCCAATTGTGTTATGACCACCTTGATTGAAGGATAAGGTGGTATACAAAACTGTCTAAATAAATAAAATGGATGACAGAAGAAACTCTGAAAATTGCCAAGAAATGCAGAGAAGCTAAAGCCAGAGGAGAAAGAAAGACATCTGCAGAACTCAACATGCAGTAAGACAGGAGAAGGAAAAATACTACAATGACACATGCAAGGAAATAGAAGCAGCAAACTATTAGAGGAAGAACAAGATTGACTTTCCTAAAGCTATGAGAGTTAAAGAAAAAAATTCCAGCCTCAAATTGGAATGTTACAAGATGCTCAAGGTTCTCTGTTGAATGATGCTGAGAAGATCAAGAAAAGGTGGAAAGAATATACAGAGCTTTTACATGATAAAGTGCAAGTGGACCAACAGCCGTTTTAACCTGTGCCTTATGATCTGGAACCATTGGTGATGAAAGAATAAGTGGAAGCAGCATTGAAAGCCTTATCAAAGAACAAAGCACCAGGCATTGATGGCATTCACATAGAAGTATTACAGCAATCTGATGCAGCTGTTACCATACTTACAAGGTTCTGCCAAGAAATTTGGAAGACAGCATCATGGCCAACTGACTGGAAAAGATCTGTGTTTATACCAATACTAAAGAGAGATGATCCAACTGACCGTGAAAATTATTGCACAATCACTCTAATCCCACATGCCAGCAAGATTCTACTGAAGATTATTCAACAGAGACTACAACCATACCTGGAACAAGAACTAAATGAAGTGTAAGCAGGTTTCAGGAAAGGGCGAGGAACAAGAGACATCAACGTGGATGCGAGATGGATCCTTAAAAAGACTAAAGAATACCAAAAGGATTTCTATTTGTGCTTTATCAACTACACAAAGGCTTTTGATTGTGTAAACCATGAGAAACTCTGGGTCACCTTAAGAAACATGGGTATACCAGAACACCTGATCGCTCTCTTGCACAATCTTCACACTGATGAAGAAGCAATAGTTTGAACGGAACAAGGAGAAACAGAATGGTTTAAAATAAGCAAAGGTGTACAACAAGGCTGCATACTTTCCCCCTACCTGTTTAATTTATATATAGAACAAATCATCAGAGAAGCAAGATTGTATGAAGACAACAGAGGTGTGAAGATTGGTGGAAGACTCATCAACAACCTTCGCTATGCTGATGATAACTATCATTAAAATCATCTGTAATACCTGAAGATTGAAGGATGGCCAACATAATGCCAATTTTTAAAAAGGGTTCCAGGGGTGATCCGGAAAACTACAGACCGGTGAGCCTGACGTCAGTACCGGGAAAAATGGTAGAAACCATCATAAAGAACAAAATTACTGAACATGTAGATAGTTATGGCTTTAGACAAGGAAGATCTTGTCTCACTAATCTGTTATGTTTTTTGAAGGTGTGAATAAACAGGTAGACAAAGGTGAGTCGGTTGATAGAGTGTATCTGGACTTTCAGAAAGCCTTTGACAAAGTCCCACTTCAGAGACTTTTGGCAAAACTAAAAAGTCATGGGATAGGAGGCAGTGTACTAATGTGGATCAGGAATTGGTTAAAAGATAGAAAGCAGAGGGTAGGACTAAATGGACAATTTTTACAATGGAGAAAGGTAAATAGTGGAGTACCATGGGGATCTGTACTGGGTCCGCTGCTTTTTGACATATTCATAAATGACCTAGAAAAGGGAATAACGAGTGAAGTTATCAAATATGTAGATGACACAAATCTTTTTAAAGTTGTTAAAACTCATGACGATTGTGGAAAATTGCAAGGAGATCTTGATAAATTGGAAGACTGGGCATCCAAATGGCAGATGAACTTTAATGTGGATAAGTGCAAAGTTATTCACCTAGGAAAGAACAACCCAAACTATGTTTACATGATGCAAGGTTCCACATTAGGAACCACTGCCCAGGAAAAAGATTTAGGCGTCATCGTGGATAACATGTTAAAACCCACCACCCAGTATGCAGCGGCAGCCAAGAGAGCAAATAGAATGGTAGGAGGAATGGAAAATAAAACAAAGGATATTATAATGCCTCTGTATAGTTCCATGGTGCGACTGCACCTTGAATATTGTGTGCAATTCTGGTCGCCATATCTTAAAAAGGATATAGCGTTACTAGAAAAGGTTCAGAGAAGAGACACTAAAATGGTAAAGGGGATGGAAGGATACCCTTATGAAGAGAGGCTAAAAATGTTAGAGCTCTTTAACCTGGAAAAGAGACGGCTGAGGGGAGATATGATAGAGGTCTATAAATTAATGAACGGAGTGGAATGGGTAAACGTATATTGATTGTTTATGTCATCACAATATAAAAAGACTAGGGGATATGCAATGAAGCTATAGCGTAAATTATTTAAGACTAATAAGAGAAAATATTTTTTCACTCAACGTGTAATCAAACTCTGGAATTTGTTACCAGAGGATGTAGTAAAAGCTATTAGTGTAGCTGGGTTTAAAAAAAAATTGGACAAGTTCCTGGAGGAAAGGTCCATAAACCATTAATAAAAGGGACCCAGGATATCACTGCTTGACCCAATACAAGCATTGAGGAACCTGTGTCTTTTGGGGAGACTTCTAGGTATTTATGACCTAGATTGGCCACTGCTGGAAACAGGATACTGGGCTTGATGGACCTTGGTCTGACCCAGTATGGCTTATCTTATGCTCTTATGTTCTTATACCGCATTACTGGCTGAAAGTGAAGATGATCTGAAACATTTGCTTCTCACAATCAAGGAACATAGTTTTAATGCAAAGAAGACAAAGATCATGACAACTGGCAAAATCAATAAGTTCATCATTGAAGGAGAAGAAATTGAAATCGTGGTCAACTTTAACCTGCTTGGATCAACTATCAATGAAGAAACAACAACTAGTCAAGAAATCCGATGACACATTGCTCTTGGCAGAATGGCTATGAAAGACCTAGACAAGCTTCTCAAGAGCAGAGATATCTCTCTCCATACAAAGATTTGACTCGTTCAAGCCATGGTATTTTCAATAACATCATATGGATGTGAAAGCTGGACAGTGAAAAAGATAGACAGGAAGAAAATTGATGCCTTTGAATTATGGTGCTGGCAGCTCAATACTGCGTATACCATGGACTTCCTGAAGAACAAACCAGTCAGTACTAGAGGAGATCAAACCTAAGCTTTCTTTAGAAGCTCAGATGACAAGATTTCGACTTTCATACTTTGGTCACATCAAGCGAAGAGAGAGATCATTAGAGAAAGACATCATGCTTGGCAAGATAGAAGGTCAATGCAAAAGAGGAAGGCCAGTAATGAGATGAATCGATACAATAACAGCAGGTACGGGTACCAGTCTGTCAACAATGAGCCACCTAACTGAAGACCAAACACAATTTAGGACAACTATCCAGAGGGTTGCGATGAATTGACACCGACTCGACGGCACTTAACAACAACAACAGCTCGTATAGGGGCACAGCTAGCAAATGTGGTGGGCTGGCAGGAGGGGGTGGGATGTAAATGGGTGCAAATTGAGGGCCATTATGTCTGGGAGGTCCTCTTGGAACATTTGCTTGGGGTAATTGGGAAAGGGGACAGAGGTACTCAGCCCGTTTGTCCGTCAGGTGGAACAGCTGTAGCAGAGGTCCCCATGCTGCAAACAGCTGCAGGGGGAGTTGTCCCTACTGCAGTCAATTTGTTATAATAGAGACTTCCAGCCATGCTTGGTTGATCCATTGTTTCAACGGTGGGAAAAACTGGGTCTCACCACTTTGGTTCAGTTGTGTACTGATGGGGAACTCGAATCCTTCAACAATTTGTGGGAAAGGTATGGGTTGGGTCCCTGGGACTTGTATGGATATTTACAACTTCAGCATTGGTTGCAGGGTAAGCATTGGGGCCAGGCTATGGAAAAAGGTTTGACTGATTTTGAGAGTCTTTGCTAGTACCTGGCTGCTAGGCAACGGGCTATCTCAAAAATCTACAAGTTGGTGGGAAACCCAGGGGAGGGGAGGGTGAAATTCCAAGTCCAGTGGGAGGAGGATTTGGGGAGGGAACCTGATAACTGAAGCTAGGGTAAGATTTTTAAATGAATGGGAAAAAAAACTATTGCAGCTCGACATGTGGAGAATGGGTACAAAGTGTTATACCGATGGTACTTAACCCTGGTTAGGTTATGTAAAATAGTAAATGGTTATCCTGACACATGCTGGCAGGATGTGGGCTAGTGGGAACTTATAAATATATGTGGTGGGAGTATCCTTGTTTGAAGAGTTTTTGGGAGGGGCTGCGAGAGGAGGTGTGGGAGTTAGTGTGGGGTAGAGGTGGCGTGGGAAATGGCAGGGATTTTGTTGTGGGTTGGGGTTTAGGTTGGCAAGGTGATATGGGGCAGCTGGTACAAATATGTGTGCTGGCTGAGAGATGTGAGGTGGCCTTATATTGGCAGGCAGTGCAGGTACCTATTGTCACCTCTTGGCAAGCTCGAATGCACAATGTCTATATCATGGAAAGATTAACAGCTGTCCGGCTTAACAAGCTTCCAAAATTTGAAAAGATATGGGAACCTCTCTTGAAAAAAATTTGTGGGGATTGTGGGAGGGATGCTCTGCTGCTGTATTTCATGTATGTATGATGGGGGGGGGAGGGGGTAAGAGTTGTGGGAAAAAATGTCTTTGTTCAAGAAACAAACTTTAAAAAGAAGGTGTTTGGGAGGATCTCAAGGCTTCTTTCACCAGAGGAGAGACTTCCTCCAAAGGAAATCAAAAACGACTGGGAAGTCAGGAGGATAAGCTTCCCCCAGCAGAAGGAGATGAAGGGCTTAAACTAACCCAGCTACAATATCAGCCTCAAGGTACTTGAAGAAGTGGCACAAGGAGTGGGGGGGGGGGGGGGGATCCCGATGTTGGCGTTCCATATATTGAGAGTGAGAGTAAAAGGATCAGCCTGCTGAGTTTCAGTTCTTAGGTCCCGCCTTGTGGAATTCACTTCCCCTATCTCTTCGTACCGAACTATCCTATCCCCGCTTTAAGACTCTCCTCAAAACCCATCTCTTTTGTCAGGCTTTTGACCTCCCTACCCCTGTCGATGGTGCCTCGACCCCAGTCGCGCCCCCCACCCTCCATGATATCTCCCCATACGTCCTCTTTTACCTTCCTCTCTCCCTCCCTTCCCCCATCCTCCTGTCCCTCTCTGGGCCTTTTCTGTTCTCTACCTGACTCTGACTGTCTCTCCCTGTCCTATTATCATTTGGCGTTCTTTTCTGACTTTGTTTTTCAGTAGCCTACCCCTTTTGCATTGTACACCGCCCTGACGCTTCGGCCTGGGCAGTTTATCAAATGATGTGAATAAAGATAAAGATAAAAATAAAGTGGGAGTCCAGGTGGAGGACCCATGTGGAAAAAGGAGCAAGAAATGAGTTCCAGGTGCATTCGGCTAGCACTGCTGCAGGGATCTGGAGTAACTGTGAAGTGAAGGAGTCCCTGAGAGAGAAAGAGAAAGGGACTGTTTGCTTGTGGCTGTTGTGTAAGTGTACAAAGAATCAAGATCCTTTTCAAGTCTCAAAAACTTGACTGCACCAAGAAAGTAGAGGCAAAGGGGGTTCTTTCTGGGTCCTAAGGACTTAACTGCACTGAGAAGGATAGAAACTGGTTAGGCAGCTGACTCGAGAGAAACGAGGAGCCAAGTGTCTGAGGAGGGTCAAGCAGCTTATGCCAGAGAGTCAGTGGGAGAATCTATGGACCATGAGCAGATCTGAAGGGTGGTTAGAAGGGATATTCAGTAGCACTGTCTGGTTAGTACCTCTTAGTATCTCTCTCAGCAGGGTTTGCCTAGTTAGCATGTCCTACTAACCAGATAAACCCTTTTGAAGATCAGGCCCTTGAAGTCACTTGATAATATGTTGAAATTTTCAGCCCAGTAAGCTGCAGCTGTCAAAAAAGCAAATAGTTCTAGTGATTTGCTACTCTTTAGTTTGTCAATTTGTTCTATTACAGCTTCTAAATTTACATTCATTAGCTCTAGTTACTTCAAATCTTCACCATCAATAAAGGTTCTGTTATGAGTATGACTCCAATATCCTCCTCAGTAAAGGCTGAGCCAAAGAAGTAATTTAGGGGGTATGTTTACTAAACTGCTGTAACGTTCCCCACGTTAGGTTCCCTGGATTCCCATAAAAGAGAATGGGCGGTGCATCATTATGGCAAACTGTGTCAGTTAACGCGCGTTACAAGGCGCCTTAGGCTAACGCGCATTATAAGGCACATTACAAGGCACCTTATGTAATGGGGAAAAGATATCCTGTGATAGGAAAGCAGAGGAACCTATGAGTAATAGGGCTGTTTCTAGCAGGAAGGAAGATATCAGGACACCCAGTTGCCAAGAGCAACATAAACATTCCCAGCCACGAGGGAAGGAACCCTGCACAGCTGATAGGCATTCCCCAGCTCTTAGCTCTAATAGCTTTCACCTGGGAGGGGGAAGGGCTGGAGTAGAGCCTCAGAAAACGTATAAGGGACGTTCATTAGAGAATAGGGGTAGTAATAGTGGTAGTAGGAGCAGCAATAGCAGGAGCTGGAGAAGGAGTTCTGACTTTGGCTTTGGTAGCTCCGGTAACTCCAGAGAAAGCAGTTTGGAAGATTCAGTGAAACCAGTAACTGGAAGCAGGAGAGACGTGCTGAATGAGAACCAGCTGGATACTGAGTGCAAGCTGAGGTTTGAATCTGGGAAGCAACGTCTGCTTTGGGCTGGTAGGAAAACTGATGTGAGTGACTTTAATTCTGAATGTGAAAGAGAAAGGCAGATAACAGCTGATAGTCTTAATTGGAGGAGAAAGGCTCAAAAACCTTTTAACCAAGCCTCCAAACATATACCTTATGGTGAAGGCATTTATAAGGAGAAAGTACCAGTCAGAATAACTGGAAAGCAATTACAAGCCTCAAGAAAGAAAGAATATACGGTGCCAGACATCTGTATGTTGGAAGAGGGTGACAAACAGCCTAAGCATAGAGAAAAGCCTCTGAGGTTTAAACCCCTACTGAATGAAGCTGTGCATAGCTTTTCTCCTGCCTCAAACCAAGAAGGTGGGCTAATTAACCAAGGTAAAGCTGCTTACAAGTCTTTTTCACCTAGAAGTTATATAAGTCTTATTGGAATTGCATGCCAAGATATGGTGACTCTGACCCTTACCTGCTGGAGGAAATAGTAGGGAGGTCAAGGGAGCTGGCAGAGGAGAATAATCTGCCAACACACTATAGGCAACAATGTTATGCAGATGATAGTCAGATTGAATCAATGATAATTGATCCGCCAGAGCCTGAATTATCTGACTACCAGATGGACTGTACATTGGCTGTGATAAACAATAGGTTTTCATTGTGCTGAAGATATACGATGCTGGAAGTGATTTAACTGCCTGTTTAAAAGCACAAGACTTTACTTTATCCTTTTTGCCAGAGTGTATGGCTTTTGTTCTTTTGTTACCTGTGTTATAATCCAAACCCCGGGAGGGGAAATAAAACCTTGATTTGACCTTACCACTCGGGTCTCAACTATCTTATTGCAAAGGAGCCCAACTACAATCCTTTCAATAAAAGGTCCCCCTGTAGCCCAACCAGTATACTACACTGCTGGCCGAGCAGGGTGTGACACTTATCAAGCACAATACAAGGCACGTCATAAGACACGTTACAAGGCACCTTAGTAGGCACAGTACAAGGCACGTGCCTTGTAACGTGCCTTGTACTGTGCCTAGTAAGGTGCCCTGTAATGTGCCTTGTAACATGCCTTGTACTGTGCCTAATAAGGTGCCTTATAACACCCTATAGGAAGTGATGGCAACTGTGGTGAGGGTATTATGGGCTGGCAGTACGGATCTGCAAAGATATGACTGTCACAGGCATGCAAAACATCAGACATGGACAGGAAGGAACAACGAGGAATCGAACCCCATGACCACTGCCTAGAACAGAGCTACTCAAATCCAGTTCTGGAGGTCCACAACCCTGCAGGTCTTCAGGATATCCCTAATGAATCTGCATGAGCTATATATGCATTAGAGATATCCTGCCAACCTGACTGGTTTGTGGCCCTCCAGGGCTGGATTTGGAGACCCCTGCCTTACACCTCTGTCATTTACGATTGTGAGTGGGCAAGGTGCAGATGTCCAAGACATCAAAAAGGTTAGATAGAATGTGTCACATTCCTCCTCGATTCTCACCACCACCATAAAGTTGTCTAATAGACAATATTTTGGTGGTGGTAAGAAGCGAGGAGGAATGTGACACTGTATTCCGATGGCTCCAGCAAACTGGGGGAGGGGTAATCAGTGGTTAGGTGATTTTTGGGAGTTATCAGAGGGGCTGACTTTTTATGTTTGGTTGTCTTCAGGGAAGGAAAGGACTTGTCTCTGCCTCAGGAAAGCTACAGGAGGGGAGAGATAAGATACCTGCTTTGGTTGGGGGCGGGGGGGGGGGGTGGGAATGGGCTGCCAAGGGTGTCCTTTGAGTTAGGGTTGTGGATTGGACAGAGGGCTCAGACCACTAGTGCTGCACCAGTATTCCTCTGTGCTGGTGCAGCAATTTTAGGAGGCTGCTGCCATGTCTAGGATTTCCATTACCTTCCCTACCCACATGCAGTCTCCTAAAATCGCTGCTCCTGCCTGACATGCAGAGGCATACCCCTGCAGTTCTGCAGCTATTTTTAAGGGGCTCTATGTTTAGGAGAACCTTTTGCAAAATATTGATCTAATTCTCCAAGTGCTGAGATGGGCATGAGAATTCCACTCTCCATGTCCTTTCTAAAATTCTAAAGTTTTATAGCAACAGTTTCTTTAGTACCATCCTTGTAGTAATAATGACAAATTTGATCATTTTATGATCATGCTTATCCATTTCAATTAATAAAAAGTGGATACAAAAAAAGTAAAGACAAATTATTTATTCACAATATCCATATGATTGCACACTGCAGTCTCAAGTGGAATGAGCCAGTAGAATTGCAACTTGTAATCCCCATTGACCTTATTTATTGAATTTTTCAATTATGAAGTAGCCAGAGAAGAACTAACAGTGCTGGATTCAAGTACATGTAAACTAAGTCAATATGTAAGTCCCTAGTGAATGAGATCAATGTCAGATCAGTAAAATATATAAGCTTTGTGCTGAATGGCCTGCCTTGTTAGAAAACCAAAGCTCTCTGTAGACAAGGAATGCAAGAGTCAACTTGCATGGATCAGAATAATTAATAATGACATCCTCAATGAAGCAACACATTTCCTGCTGTTTTTCTCTGCTATCCTACCTCTCATTTAAAAGATGTTTCTAATAATTTACCGAAAAGGAGGAAAGGGAGGGGAAAATTGGGATAACAGTTGCACCTCTAAGTTTTACCTTGTACTAGTACATATTTTTGAAAATACTGATTGACTCTAAAGAAGGACATTATAGGACCTGCAATTCTTAGTTTATAGATTTGCAGGTTACAGTGCAAGTATAGTTTAGTATCTCTGATCAGTTATGATAAAGTGCTGTCTTCTTCTTTTTTTCCTGTCGACTTCTCTGATGGTCTTCAATCTGTGTCACTGGACCTTAGATTCAGGTTGGCAATGGGTCTGAATGCTGATTCCATCGCTAACATCTACAGGAATGGTGTAATATGAGCAGACCATCTATAGTGCCAGATAACAAAGTGATTATACAATGCCTCCTTTGTTCTAGACAGTTTTCAATTGGGAATATGTAGTAGCTTCCTAGCTTAGCTCTTTTCCAAGTCTAACACCAGGATCCACCTAGCTGACCCTAAGACTGACTCCCTGATTCTCTTCCCACAATATATAGTCTCCCCCACCTTCTCTAGACTCTGAAACCACTGTTCTGTTTTCTTCTGGTACTAGGGGATTTTCAGTGAGTTTTATTCACAAGATATCCAAATTCCTGCACTATTCCAATTTTAACTGAGAGGACAGCATGAGAGTTCAGACATAACATGGCTCAAACTCACTGAAAGCCAAGTGACATCAAAGGAAAACCGAATAGCTGTTTCATAACTAGGTCTGGAAACAAGCCTCTGGAGAAATTGAAAGGAGATTAATAAACAGAAGGAGTTCCAGCTTGGAGTGAATGGAGATGGGGATAGAATAATTCGCTGGTTCCCAACCCAGTCCTCGGATACCCCCAGGCCAGTCAGGTTTTCAGTGTATCCACAATGAATAGGCATGAGATAGAGCTGCATACAATGGCAGTAGAGCAAGCAGATCTATCGCATGCCTATTCATTGTGGATATCCTGAAAACCTGACTGGCCTGGGGGTATCCGAGGACTGGGTTGGAACCCACTGGAATAATGGAAGCTAAGTTGTGGGAGCTGAGATTGGCTGGGGTGAGGTTGATGAAGAATGTGTTTTAGGGGCAGAGTATGGTGAGAGAGGAACTGGGGCGAGAAACAGCTCTGGGATAATGTCTGAGAGAAATGCGCTGGGTGAAAAGAAGAAAGAGTGGAATGGAGAGCGTATTCAAGGAGAGAATTTGGGCTATGGAAAAGAGAGTAAATGTGGGGGGAATAGACCTCATTTTAATTACATGAGTTGCTCTGAATGTATCTAAGCAGCCAGATGAGCCGCATTACAGGAGAATACCCCTGGACCAATTGCCTCATAGTAGGGCAGACCACCCTTGGCCGTGGCACTAGTCTCTGTTCAGTAATTGTTGTGGCTCTCACATTGAAGGGTTTTTTTTGCCAACATGGCCTAGCTGCTTTACTTAGGAAAAGTGGTACCGAATATAATATGGCATAAACAAAGGTAACTAACTTGCTTTTATTTGTTATATATACTAGCATGCCTTATGCCCTCTGGGTCTTTTTAGATTGTACAGAATTGAATATAATGCAGCAATATCGGGATTGTTACTAAAACTTACAAAGCAAGCTTATAAACTTACTTTCCAGACCCTTTATCCTGCAACAAAAGAGAAAGGCATTAATGCTAGAGACTGCATCTTTCCTTTCACCTGCTTAGCTATAGTTGGTCATTGTTGCTAGTGAGTTAAAAAGCTTTCTCATCTGCTGTGCTGTTTCCAACAACGTTAGTTCCTGCTCCTCCCTTGAGGGCAAAATAGTAATAACTCTCGGTCTGCTGTATTTTCCAAGTGTTAGACTCTGTCTGGTCTGGAGAATTATAGGCTAGTTGATCTAAAACTTTTTTGTAATCAATCACACATCTTAATAGATCTTTCCTTTATAAGCAAAGGCTCTATCTGTCCGCTAGCAGCTGGTTGCAGGCTTTCTCCTAACTCCTTCTGCAAACTCAGGCAGACTGAATAGTCTGCCAAGATTCCTTGAACCTGGTAGCAGAGACTCCTCGAATCCCCATCCTTCCCAGTAAAGGAGGGCTTATAGAGGGGAACTTTAGAAGGGACATCCAAGTGCAATCTGGGTCGTCTAAACCAGAATATCTGAAAAAGAAAATGCAGGCACGTCCAGGTGTGGACGTGATTTCAGAAACCTGGACATTCCTGATAGGGACTTCTGCAGGGGCGTCTACATAGACATCCTCAGAACCTGGATATCTAGGATAGCTAGGAACAGGACAGCCAGGGTTTAAACCCTACTGCTGCTGCTGTCGTTGTTGAGATGGTGCGAGTACTGAGGACGAGAAAGTGCATTCTCCTCTACATCCTTGGGATGTTTTTCAGCTAACTAAAGCCCTTTTCAGATGCTTTGTTGTTATTTGTTCATGCCTTAAAGCAAGTCTAAAGTTAGATGTGACACTGGATATCCATGACATTTATGTGATTAAGCAGGGTCATCCAGGTACCTGGGTACAACCTGGCCATGCCTCCAGGTTCCTGGGAATGCCCCCATTTAGATTTGGACATCATGTTGGGGACATCCCCAGAGTCAGCTTCTAAAATGGCTCTGGAGATGTCTCTGTGCTGTGGACTTCTCTTTGTCCCTTTTCAGACGTCCAAAGCTTCTAATACTGTCTGTCTATCTTGTCTATATGTCTCCCTAATGAGAACCAGCAGACATATAGTAGACCTTTCTAATTCCATGTTTCGGAACCTGCCTTATTTATTTATGTGTTCCATTGTTATCCCCAAAACTCCTCTTTGAAACTTTTTGGTCTACCTTCCATGGGGAAAATGGGCAGTGGAAAGCTAGTGACCAGGCAATTTTTGAAAGGAAATTAGGTGGTAATTTCATAGTCATTAAACACAACTATGTTGTAGTTAATGACCTCTTCAAAATATTGTCCAACATAAAATTACACATGTCAACATGAAGGTGCATACTTTGCTGGTGGGTGTAGCCAGGGACTCAGTCTAGGCAGCCTCACAGCTGGCATTTGCAAGTACTCGGATTGATTATAACATACCTTAATCTATATGCGTACTTGGGCACTTTACATGCATTCATTTGCTTCACTTATAAAGTGTAAGGGCCTATGCCTGAATTTAAAGCAGGATCTCGGCCACTTACATTAGCTTAGAATAAATGCATTTTGCTTGCCTTAACCTACTGTGTGTGGCCTGTTATAAAATTTTCATCCACAAGTTCACTTACAGGCCTATGGACGCCAAATGCTCTTGGGCCCATTCAGCAGCAGTGTGCCTTTGAGTCAGTCCTGACTCCTGGCGACCCATTAGCCTGCTAAAATTGTTCTTCTTGAATATTTCATAAAACAAAGACAATTCTTTCACTTTTTAGCTGTGAAAGTGGTATGACTAAATTTGTGGATGTTGTAATGTGAATATTGTATAGCAGTGTGGTATAGTGCTCAAAATCTTCATGAAGCTACATAAACTCATTGGGGGCATGTTTAAAGCGGTTTTATTATTTAGCACATCTGCTAACCATTTAAACATCAGTCAGAGGGATATTAATGGGCACTAAAGCATTTACTGACACTGATTATTCCCTGCTACTAGCTTTGAAAGCCATGATGCTAAGTGCTTAGCACTGGGATGTTCCGGGGGTGGCACCAGACTTAACTGGGCAGTGGCGATATTCATCCATTGGTCAGTTAACTTATACCTGCTAGTTAGGTGAAATAAAAGCAGGCCTAACTTTAGTCAGTTTAACTTGCTGCTGACCAGAGAGCTAAGATGCTGTCCGTGCAACCTGTGCAGGTGGCTGGATATGGCCCTGGCATTGAATATCCAGGTATAAATTAAAGTGTCAATAGCCAGTTTCTGGGGGAAATATTATCAATAATGCACCCTATTGCTCAAGCAGTACATCTTATTGTTCTATAGTGCACACTATAACACAATCATGTGCTCTGTTGACAGCCTGGGAAAAAGCCGGAAATTTTCTTTTTTTTTCCTGTTGTTTCAGATTAAAACCAGCATGAAATAATATGGGAAATATCTTTGGCATTTCCCATGTCATTTCAAATGAATGCACATCCGGCAGATGTGAGGGCACATTGTGTATAGTACGTGGAGATCAAAATTGAGATGCTAAGGTTGGCATGGACACAATTAAGACAGTATTTTAGAAAAGGCACTGCCAAATATGGAGCCTTTTCTAAAATGCAAATAAGTAGGTGCAGGAGTATAGGTGTATGTGCCGATATATGGAGGAGCCGTTCTACAAATCCAGATGTGGTAACATCAGCAACTTATACATGCAAGTGCTGACACACGTAGAAGTTGGTATTTCACAACTGCCACATGGGCATAAGAACATAAGACCATAAGAACACTTGCATGTGGGCCATTTTGCTAACATCTATTGTAAATGCCACCAATTAATTAGAGAGATTGAT
The DNA here is from genome assembly GCA_033557465.1 of Ichthyophis bannanicus. NCBI lineage: Eukaryota > Metazoa > Chordata > Amphibia > Gymnophiona > Ichthyophiidae > Ichthyophis > Ichthyophis bannanicus. Next base: position 56,583,625 of record CM066035.1, read on the forward strand.
ATCTTCATTCAATTTGAATTTGGGAAGGAAAATATAAGATGAGGGATTAAGGATGATAAGCCCTTATGATAAGCCCTTCATCCCTCCAGTTATGGGCTGGCTCAACCAAGCACTTTCAAAATACTTATGTGTGCAGGGCAATGCAATGTGTGCCTTTGAGTCAATGCTGACTCCTGGTGACCCAGCAGCCCCTGGGTTTTCTTGGCAGTGTGACCAGAAGGAGATTGCCAGACCTTTCTTCCAAGGTAATGGAGGGTTAAGTGATTTGCCCAAGGCCACAAGGAGTGCTAGTAGGAATCAAACCCTGGTTGCTTGGTTCCCAAGCCAGTGCTCTAACCATTAGGCTACTATATATGCAGGGGACCAACTGTAAATCATGATGTGGACAATTATGACCAAACACATGCATTCACTTTATGAAATGGGAATTACAAGTGTAGATTTTGGATCTCCCTGGACCCCTCCTAACCATACCCCTGACACACCCCCTTGCAATTTCTATGTATTGCAAAATGTATTTTAACACTATGAATGCTGCCAATTAACTACAGATGCATCTAGATTTACTTAATTTCAATTTGGAGAGGGAAATTAACAACAGATGATTAAGAAGAATAACTGCCTTAATCCCTCCTATAAAGGACTGGCCAAAATAAAGCACTTTTTCAAATCTAGATGTGTCAAGGAGCAACTGTAAATCTGCTATGAACAATTTTGGTTATACGGGTTCATTCCCATAGAAACAAAGAAACACGATAGCAGAAAAAAACCACATGGTCTGTCTAGTCTGCACTTCCATACCAACAACCATAGTCCCTTTTTTTCCTTTTGAGATCTTCTGTGTTGGTCCCATACTTTCTAGAAATATTGTCCTGGTCTCTACTACCTCCACTGGGAGACTCTTCCATGCATCTACCACTCTTTCCATAAAGAAATATTTCCACATATTACTCCTGAGTCTATCCCCTTTCACCTTCATCCTATGTCCCTTCATTGCAGAGCTTTCTTTCAATTGAAAGAGGCTCTCCCCCTGTGCATTTATGCCATGGAAATACTTAAACACCTCTATCATATCTCCTCTCTCCTGCCTTTCCTCCAAAGCATACATATCAAGATCTTTAAATTGGTCTCCATATGCCTTACAACAAAACCCACTGACTATTTTAGCAGCCACCCTCTGTACAGACTACATCTTGTTTATATCCTTTTGAAGGTGTGGTCTCCAGAATTGCACATAATACTCCAAATGAGGTTTCACTAAAGACTTATACAGAGTCCTATAACCGCCTTCTTCCTGCTGGCCATTCCTCTCCCTATGCACCCAAGCATCCTTCTGCCTTTTGCTGTTACCTTTTCTACCTGTTTAGCCACCTTAAAATCATCACAATCACACCCAAGTTCTGCTCTTTTTTTTGTGGACAAAAGAACTTCACCCCCTATAACTGTACTGCTCCCTTGTAATTTTGCAGCCCAAATGACCTTGCATTTTTTAGCGTTAAATCTCAGCTGCCAAATTCTCGATCATTCTTCAAGCTTAGCTAGATCCCTCCTCATGTTATCTATTCCTTCCTGGGTGTCTACTCTATTGCAGATTTTGGTATCATCTGCAAAGAAGCAAACCTTACCTGACAGCCATTCTGCAATATCAATGACAAAATGTTTAAAAGAATCGGACCAAGGACAGATCCTTGCAGCACATCACTGGTAACTTTCTTCTCCTCAGAGTGAGCTCCATTTACCTGTACCCTTTGCGGCCTTCCCCTTAACCAATTTCTAACCCAGTCACTCACTTTAGGGTCTATTCCAAGGATGCTCAATTTATTTATAAGTTGTTTGTGTAGAATGGTGTCAAAGGCTTTACTGAAATCTAAGTACGCCACATCTAGGGCTTTCCCTCAATTCAACTTTCTAGTCACTCAGTCAAAGAAATTAATTAGATTTGACTGTCAAGACCTGCCCCTAGTAAAACCATGCTGCCCCGGATCGTGCAATCCATTGTACTGTAGACACCTCACTATCCTTTGTTTTAGCAGCATTTTCATTAATTTACTCACCGCAGAGGTCAGACTAACCAGCCTGTAGTTTTCAACCTTATCCTTATTTTCACTTTTATGTAACATATGTGACTTTCTCAAGTTCTCTCGGACAACTCCTGACTCTGAAGAAGCATTAAAAAGGTCAGACCGTGGAGCAGCTGGAACTTCCCCGAGTTCTTTCAGTACTCTGGGATGTATCTCATCCAGCTCCATCGCTTTGTCTACTTTTAGTTTAGCTAGATCCTCATCAACACAATATTCTGAAAACTGTTCAAGATCCCCGTCACTACTGTTCCTATTTGTGGAGGTGTTTTGAGGTCCTGCTCCTGGCCCTTCATCTGTGCACACAGAACAAAACATTTGTTAAGCAATTCTGCTTTATCCTCATCAGCTTCTTCATATCCCTCCCCTTCACTTTTGAGTCTGACAATACCACTTTTATTTATTTTATTTATTTAGGTTTATACCGCACTATTCATGATCAGCACGGTTTACAATACTACAACATTATACATAGAATCCATGTGTCCATAGGTAGACCTTTCTAAAAATCACCATTTATATGGATGTCATTTCCATATGTAAATGCCAGGTTTAACACTTGGAAATTGTGAATAAAGATTCTAAAAAAACACTCATATTCTTTGATCCAAGGGATTCTCACTGGAGTTTTACAAAAGAGTTTGCCAAATTAGATGAACCCTCAGGTTGCTTCCAGATTTGGCAAACTAGTTTGTTAACAGGTCTGTGTATTTCTGAAGAGGATACAAATTTTAGAATTATGCATGAAGCACATACGATGGTAATATTCCAGCTCAAAATGACCATTTTCAATGCTAAGAAATGAAAAAAAAAATAAGTAGCCTGCCAAAAATATAATTTATGAGAAGGATATTAACCAAATGAAAAAAAAAATCAAGTTTTATTTTATTTTTTTCTTTACAAGTTGATTTCTTCTTTTTTCTTCATTATCCTGTCATTACATGACTTGTAGTCTTTTGAAAATAAATGTCTCTCAATTTTCTGTTTCCTTTTCAGGTTATATTAGATCTCTTTTATATTCCTACATTTAGTGCTTTCATTCTTTTATGGCTTTCAGCTGTCTTGCCTGTGTTTTTATTGCGCTGTTTCATTTTTTCTCATAGGGCACGCTTCTGGTTTGGTTATTTTACCGTTCTTCAAATGTAAGTGCATAGAGGGATGACGTTTTCCCTCTATTTCAGTCCCTCTTTATATACTTGGTTTACTTCTCTTTGAAACAGAGCAGTGGAATGATTGAGTGCTGCAACTTTTTAAATTACATATTTTTCCAACTTGTAAAATTTATTTACCGTTTTTTGTGAACTTAGTGCTAATGGTGGCAGATTAAGAACATTGGATGCTGCAGCCATATTAGTATCCAGACAACACATGCTCTGTTGTAAGAGTAGAATTAGCTTTCATACATGCCTGGATACTATTCTGTACTATTCTGTACTATTATACTATTCACTATACTATACTATACTATTCACCTTTATGGATGGTCATTCAGTTCCTGCCCCCATTAAGATCTGACCTATCACCTGAAACTGCCAAATGCAGCGTTGATTAGTATCAATTATGGTGGTGTTTTTTATGATGTGGACAACTGTCAGCAGGGAGGCCTCCATTTCATTTCAAATATATTTAGGCTCCATAAGCTGCTTTCCTAATGCTGGTGATAATAACTTTCCTTCACTATTGACTTGTGCTAAATTAAAACTGCTGCCCCAGAAGCTGAAGGCTATGCATCATTTTACCAATACACCGAGACATCAAGATCCCCTTTATTGTGTACTTTAATATCATTTTAATATTGTGTTCTAATTTGCTTAACTTTCTTCTTATAATCAATCAGACATAATAAAAAAGTCATTCAGATTACCAGCTTTAGACGAATGTCTGTCTCTTATATGGATTAATACAGCTAGTGCAGAATCAATCTTATCGATTTAAGAATGGTACCTTTTAATCAGAATGAGAATAGGAAATGTAAAACTGAGCGATTCTAGTCCTGCTCATGGCATGAGTTATTCATTTAAGCCCTCCAAACAACTGCTATAATTCAAACTGTGGTTTAAAAGAGCTAGACACATATCTACATTCATAAAAACTTTTGAAAAAGAATAGTGCTCACCACAAATGTTGCAAGTGTAAGGGTATTGGGTGTCGTAGGCAACCCTTCAGCGTTATGACCCCCCTCCATCTCTGAGATTTTGATAGTGTACTTAGACATGGTTTCACAGAATTTCTGGCAAAAACAAATTTTTGGTGTGAATCTCTACAGCAAGAGTCGATAAATTCACAAGGCAAAAAATCCAGTTAGCATTTCTGTAGAGCTGCAGACCAGACAACCTTTGGGTTAGTCAGGAAACAGGAAGGAAGATCATCAGCAATACATGAGGTAAGAGCAGGATGGCTAAAACCAACCCCCATGGCAACATGATGGCTCTTCTGAAAGTTGCTTGCCTTCTAACCCTTCACTGCATTATTATTCTATAATTTCATTAGGTGTTTCACATACATGTTTTTAGTTTTGATATGCTCTGGGGACATATAGCCCATGGGTAGAAACTGCTTTATATTTGCTGTTTAGCTATTTTAATGGTAAGGCTGGTATCATATGGTCCTCCAGGTCACAATTTTTGTTTGTTTTTATAATGACCATGTCTCCTTGTTTTTTCGTCCCACATTAATCTTTGACAGGTGCTGGAGAATTTTGATTCCAGCGCCTTACAGGTAAAATTATTTGGGTATATTTTACTCACATATCAGAGTTTTTTTCCCACCTTGAAATCTTAGGGGCATGTTTACTAAAGTGCATTAACTGTTAACATGCCGATAACATGGGAAAAGAATGTCCTGGTAACAGCTAACATGGGCTAAATGCAGACAGCACAGCAAATTCCCAGTGCTATCTGCATACCACAAATTAGCAGTGTGCATGGGCAGGGTATGGACGGACAGTGGGTGTGTCTATAACAAGTGGTTACCGTTAGTATCAGCAGTATGCGGTAACTGCAGATTTTGCAGACATCGCGGGTGCAACTAACACCTCAATGAGTGGCGTTAGCTGCATCCACTGTGCTTGTGCCAAGCTGTGTCCCTGCGGCTTGATGTATGTAGGTAAAACTCTTCGGTCTCTACGTGTTCGAGTAAGAGAACATCGTAGTCGTTTAAAATGCCGCAAATCAGAGGCTCCTATCGTGGCGCATTGCCTTTCTCAGGGACATTCGAGCAGCTAAGATGTTTTGTTATAGAACAGATAGCACATCCATATGGGGGCCGAACATTGGATGAAACCCTCCTTTTGCATGAACAGCGTTGGATCTATAGGTTAGACACAGTTGCCCCGAATGGGCTTAACCTTACTATAGATTGGCAGGTTTGTACATAAATCCATGTTTAACACATAGGAAGACAGAGAATCGTATTAATTAGACAAGGGAACCAGTTCTGAATTCAGAAACAAGATTGCAGAAATTTGGTTTACCCAAGTGTCAGAGTGAGTATCCAATAGAAAGCAAGTTACCTGAGCCGGTAGATATTACCAGGGGTTTAAATAGGGGAGGAGAGGTCCACCCCGCATGCGCGGCGTCTCTTAGAGCCATTTTTTGGAAGAGAGATACAAGAGAGAGCGCGGGCAGCATCACTCATAGTAAGTTAATATGCGAATGTGGTTTTAATAGAATAAGTCACAGTAATTTGGAGGAAAGGGTAGGTTTTTAGGATGTTGTTTGTGTTTTTAGGTTTGGGGCAGGATCTCCTGAAGAAAGCAGTTGTTTGAAACGCCGATACGGCGCCATAGCAGAGCGTCGGGATCCAGTTCACCTAAGCTGCATAAAAAAAAGGGCTGCGGTTTTAAGTTAAGTCACGTTGTATTTATTAATAAACTCAGCATCGTTAGCACACCTTAAAATTAAAAGAAACACTGAGGTCATTGATGTTATTGACAGCACCGCTAGAAAGGACGCGAGTCCATAAAGAGTGCTAGTCGAATCTGAGACCTAACATCAGTGTTAATATAGTGAAAATTGAGCTTATTCTAGAAGTGAAGATTGGACGAACTTTTTCTAGCACAACAGCATCCACTGTGCTGCCAAGACACAATCTCTGCATGTTAACTGCGTTATCTGCTAGGGAAATGCAACCCCAACAGATAACCTACAGCTTTTGCAGCTAATGCAGCACTATTTGCACTAACCTGCCATGTTAGCTGCAAAAGTATATCGCGCCTTAGTAAACCTGCCCCTTAGTATTATATCTACAATAGTGTTCCTAGAACAACAGGTTTTCTGGCACAAAGTGAATTTCTGTGACTGTTTGGTCTTCTTGTTCTCCTTTCTTTTTTCTTCTTCTCTCTCCTTTGTGGTTTTAGGTTCTTTGTTTGCTTTTGTGTCTACTGCTTTTTTTTTTTGTAAGTTAGATTTTTTTTTTGTTTGGTTGTTTTTGTTGTTTTTTGACTCCCAGGTTGCTCTCTGCAGTAAAAACAGCACTGTTTAGAGTCTGGGAGTTAGTTTTCTAAGATCCTTGCCCCTAACACAGGCATAACATTACCAAACATGTCAGATTACTCCTGAAAGGATGAATATAACAAACTCAGAACTATGATCATTTTATAATTGTTATTTTTATAATTTTTATTATATTAAATTTTATCTGACTGTTCCTGCTGGTTTGTTTTCTATCTGCTTGGTTTGCTCGATTGGTTGCAGTTGGTATTTGGCCTCTCCTTTTATAGTCCATTTTCCCTTGCTAGCTTTCTAAAAGTTGAGTTTGGAATCACCCTAGGGCCATTTTTACTTATGGGTTAAACCGGCAGCTACCCTGGGAATAGGGTTGCCAACTGGCTCCAGATGCACACAACAGGCTTGATCCAGTCCTGGGCTTATCCGATTCCATGCAGTGACTTGTAGTTGTCCTTTTCTTATGGAGTGCAATGGGGGAATCAGAACTACATGTCCCGGCATGCAATGGGATAAACCGAGGACTGTATCAAGCCTGTCAGGCACATCTATATTTATTTAACAGGTTTATTTATTTAACATCTGGAGCCATTTGGCAATCCTACCCAGGCCCAGCTACCCTGCTGTTCATAGTTAAAAGTGGCTCTGGTCATGGGCAGACAGCTTGCATCTCGGCTGCGATCGTGGCTTCTTCCCATGGAATCCTTGAGCAGAAGAGATTGGGATAGCTGCAATCGTGGCAAAGATCCCTCCTGCCCACAGGAGAGAGGATCCCCATGGCCAGAGAGTTCGCTTTTGGACCGCAATCGCAACCATGTCTTTCTCTTACGCTGGTGGAGGGGGCCGCAAATGGGGGTGGCCTGTGAATGGAAGGGGGCCATTCTACAAAGTTTGCCCAGGGTCCCGTAAGGAGTTAAAGCTGCCCTGGTTTCCTCTAGGATATTTTGTGGCAATTGATTAAATTGGGACACTGCTTCAGTTTTGCTCTGTGCCATGTAAGTGTGTGTGTTTGTGTGTGTGTGTGTGTGTGTGTAGCAGATGTGGGTGCTGTAGCAAAGTGCAATCAATGAATAAGTCCAGGAGTCCAAGTCAGTTTATTGTGCACAAGGCCCAGTCAGTCAAAGCTTCAAAAGGAACAGAGCAAAAGTTTATACAGAGACATAACTTTTTATACCTCTTTTTCAGTTTGATACATGAGAATTTTCTATTGGTTCTAGCTCGATACATGCAAACTTCTCATTGGTTATACATTCCCTGCACCTGTCCAATTAGAAATCCCTCTGGAGCCTAGCAACTACAGTTCTTAATTCTACTTCAAGGCTAACCTTGGCTTCAGGAATGCGTATTCTGAAACATTTCTGTTCTTTCATACACAAGAGAATAATAGAAGACTTCTGAATTCATGAAAACTTCTTATTAAGCATTTTAAAACAATTTTCTTACTTTTCACAGATTTTTGGTTCTTTTCTAGCTATAATGGGAGTTAGGATCCAGGCCTAACTTACAGGCCTTTCATAGTAGCAGGCCATGCTAGGCCATAGCCTACCTCATTCCCCCCTTTGATTATTCTCACCCGCAAGTGAGGAAGGGTGAGAATTAAATCACTCATTAGTCAATCAACACATTATACTGGTGTAATAGCATCATCATCTTGGGGTATAGGGTAATATCGCCACATAGCTAATACTTTCGCAGCTGCCTTCCGCTCTATAGTGTTATCAATTGATGATGTTATCATGCGTAAGCAAAGGGGTAGGAGACAAGGGAGCAATAAGCACATGGCTAATTTGAATAGTATGATCAACATAAGGGATTTCAGACCACCTATCCAAGAAAACAATGAACCAAACCACCCATCCATCTTTAAACTGCGCCAGGTCTGGACAGGCACAAATGTCTGCTCTCGCATCTGGATGGCTAAATCTTCAACTACATGCCCATTATTATCAATCTGTAAACAACAATTACTTAAGTTCAACTTCCCACATGCCCCACCTTCAGCTGCTAACAAATAATCTAAAGCTAAACGATTTTGATAAATGGCTGTGAGCATTTGCGTACTTTGCTTTGCCAGAAGGGTTAGTGCTTTACTAGTTTCATTGGTTATTATTTCAACAACAGCTTGCAAACGTATTATTTGATTAATCATATAAACAGGGGTATGATATCCCCAAGTCCCATCCTGCTCCCAAGTAGCAGGTCCATATTATGAGATGATTCTTTCTGGTGGCCATTCTTCACCATCCCATTTGTCCCATTGGCCTATTTTCAAGGCCTCCTTCAGCTGTTGACTTCTGTACACAGGATATCCCAGCTGTTCTCCCTGGGATGTTGGTAGAAGGAAAAAGGAAGGTCGTATGGTTCCCAATACACATGCGCCTCCCCAGTAATGAGGAACTCTGGCATATGCTCGGGTTCCGCAAATCCAGTACAGTCCAGGTGGTGCTTGCCAGGAGTTATATGCTGCTAAGTTAGTCCAGATGCTGGCAAGTCTGGGGAACTGGACTAGAGGATTGGAAGGTTCAGTAGCGTTGGCTCCTGACCACCAAGATGTTTTCTTAGTGGTACTGTTGTAAAACCTCTGATTGAGACAGACCAGCTGCCCCACTTCCATATTAAACATTGGTCCATAGCGAGAAAAACATAAATTACCCACGATGGAGTGGGCCAATACCCATTCATTTGTGGTATTGCGTATATTAGTCTGATTATATGGAACAGAATAATTCAGTTCTTGTGCTTCCCAAGGCCATTGGTCTCCCATTTTTGTTCCTCCACAAAACAAACAGTCTGAAACATGGAGACTAGAAGCAACTGCTCCCGCTAATTCGAGAAATAAGTTCTGGGAGGCAGGAGGGATTTCAAACTCTGATTTCATGGCTTCATAGAAAGAGTGATGTATACGATAGGGTGAGGATACATGGGTTTTAGTGTTCAATTGCAGCTATAAGATAGTCCCAGGATCTACTCCTCCTCCTGCAATATGCAACCCAAACTTGTATCCTTGTTTCCAGTGACTGGGGTTGGCTATGAAGAGTTGTAGAGGATTACAGGCACCTTTCTGGCATTTCTTAGGTTCTGGTAAGCTGATCTTCGTTAAGCTGCCTTTGCGATGATCGCCGTCTTGTCCCGTCGTTGCATTTTTCCAGGTAGCAAAATATACACATTCCCATTTTGGGCAAAAGTAATCATTTTTAGATGCGGTGGTGTAACTAGTGGCTGCAGTACTCTTTCCTGTACATTTTCCCCATCCATAGGCTCCTTCTGGACACATGTATTTATCGTCATGGTAGTAGGCTCACTCCCATGACCCACATCTGTGGTAAGCATTTCTGTTAATGGCATCACAAGCGTCAAAGTTCAAGGTGATAGGTTTGGTGGAGTCGGTAAGGGGTTTTGTCGTATTCAGGATGGCTCCATCTTCATCATTCCAGCGTATCTCAAATGTATAGTATGATGGGTTTTGTCGAGGGGTATAACAAGTCTTACTTCTTCCCTTTGTGCAAACGTTCAGTTCGGTGCCCTTATAAACACACCGGCTGACTGTTCCAGTGCAAGTATAGTAGGAATGATAGAGCAAAGTCTGAGTAATCTTTTGTCCTGTTTTCGGGTGGTGGTTATGCAAGCTATACAAGGGGGTAGAGCAAAAGTATTTTCCAGGATTCCCAGGATCACCACTCCCACAAGACAATAGTGGAAGAGCATGGTGATTACAGCCTCTGGAGGTTAGCTGGAAAATTGAGGATAATGAACTGTTCTGAGTTTTCTTCTGTTTCTGTAGTGATGATCACTTTCGCGTGACGTAGGTGGATTCTGAAGATTCTCTATAAAGCTGGCTGTCTCCTCAAGGTTAGTCGCAATGGAGTCTCGGGATCATTCACTGATGTCCATTGGCCAGGATCAGGAGCAGCTGCCGGCTTTACTCGACTGTGGTGGATCCAGGGTTCGAACTCTGCAACTTTTACTGCAGTGGGGGTTGACAGGATGACGACGTAGGGTCCCTTCCAATGCGGCGCCAGCGGGGTTTTTCTCCACTCTTTCACCCACACAGACGTTCCTGGCTTGAAGGGATGCAGAGGCTCGGTCAAGTTGATGGGCAGTCGGTCTTGCACCCATGTTTGGAGTTTCTGCAAAACAGAACCTAAAGCTAATAGTTCTTGTCTAGTTATTTCAGATCCTATCTGCCTCATGTCTCCCTTTATTCCCTGCACTATGGGTGGAGGTCGCCCATACAAAATCTCAAAAGGGGAGACACCTAAGGATCTGGTGGGAGCTGAACATATCCTAAGAAGGGCTATGGGAAGGACTTGGAGCCACTTCAGGTGTGTTTCTTGGCAGAGCTTGGATAACTGAGTTTTCAAGGTTCTATTCATAAGCTCTACTTTCCCTGAGCTCTGGGGTCTGTAAGCAGTGTGCAACTTCCATTTTATTCACAGAGCTTGAGCTAACTGTTGGGTCACTTGAGATACAAATGATGGACCATTGTCTGACCCTATAGTTGATGGTATTCCAAATCGGGGAATGATCTCATGGAGCAATACCCTAGTGACTTCTCGGGCCTTCTCAGTTCGGGTGGGGTAGGCTTCTACCCACCCTGAAAATGTGCAAACACTAACATATAGTGATATCCATTTACACGGGGCATTTCAGCAAAGTCTATCTGTATATCACTCATGGGGGTCACCCCTACTGACTGAACTCTTGGGGGTGGAACAGGACCTTGCTTGGCATTATTTTTGGCACATATCAGACATTGCTGTGCCACTGAGGTGGTCAGGGATCCTAGCAATGAAATACAGAAATGGGGTCTCAGGGCTTTCTCCATGGCTGTTTTTCCATAATGTGTGGCTTGATGAAAAGCTTGGACAAAGGCTGGCCCTAATGCTTCAGGGATGACTGTAGGACCTGGAGGTGGACTACCTTCTGGGGGTGGTAGCACTATCCAACCTTGTTCTGTTAAGACTCCTCCCTCCTTTTCACAGTAATAGTCTAATTCTCTCGTAGTATATCGGGGTTCCCAGGAACTAAGGGGCACAGGGAATAGGGCTGCTTGCATTGCAATATCTTGGGTCCTGACATGTCCTGTGGTGGCTGCCTTTCGGGCTGTGGCATCTGCAAATCTATTCCCTCGGGCAACTTCTCCTGCTCCTGCCTGATGACCTCGGCAGTGCATGAATGCCACTTGTTTGGGGGCCCATACAGCATCTAGTAACATCAATATCTCGGGCCCATACCTAATGTCCTTACCCCCTGAGGTGATTAACCCTCGTTCTTTATACAAGGCTCCATGTGCGTGCAAAGTAGTGAAAGCATATTTGGAATCTGTGTACACATTTATGCGGAGTCCTTCTCCTAATGTCAGGGCTCTGGTGAGGGCTATCAATTCAGCTTTCTGTGCAGAAGTTCCTGGGGTCAGGGCTGAGGACTCAACTACCAGATCAAGGGTCACCACTGCATATCCAGCACAACAATGTCCATTGATGACCAAACTGCTTCCGTCTACAAAGAAAGTCCGTTCTGGGTCCTCTAGAGGGACATCGGTCAAATCAGGGCGACTTGAAAATACAGTGTCCATGGTTTCTAAGCAATTATGATCAGGTGGCCCAGGACCAATTGGAAACAATGTAGCAGGGTTCAGAGCTTGACTAACTTTCAACTGTATCCGAGGGTTTTCACACAACATGCTCTGATACTTCAACATTCGTGCATTGGTTAGCCAGAAGTTTCCTTTGTGTTCCATGAGAGTCAGAACAGAGTGTGGCACTGTAACTTGAAGAGTTTGTCCTAGTGTGAGTTTGTCGGCTTCGCCCACTAGAAGGGCTGTTGCTGCGACAGCTCTCAGGCAAGGGGGCCATCCTTTTGCAACTACTTCCAATTGTTTTGACAGATAAGCTACTGGTCGTTGCCAGGATCCAAGAGATTGGGTCAATACTCCCAATGCGTTTCCTTGTGACTCATGGACAAAAAGATGGAAAGGCTTCTGAACATCTGGAAGACCTAAAGCTGGGGATGACATCAGGGCCTTTTTCAAAGTTTGGAATGCTACATCTTGTTCGGGTCCCCAGTCTAGTGGGGATTTCTCCATTCCTTTGGTGGCTTGGTATAGTGGTTTTGCAATCAGGGCAAAGTTGGGGATCCATATGCGACAATATCCCGCGGCCCCCAGGAAGGCTCTTACTTGCCTCCTAGTGGTTGAAATGGGGATATTACATACAGCTTCCTTGCGTTCTGGTCCTAAACGTCGGATCCCACTGGATAACTGAAATCCTAAAGACTTGACTTCAGTTTGGCATAGTTGTGCTTTGGCTCTTGAGACTTTGTATCCAGCATCTTTGAGAAGGTACAAACGTTCACTAGTAGCTTGTAGGCATTCACTTTCTGAGTTGGTGGCTATGAGCAAATCATCTACGTACTGAAGAAGAACCCTCTTTCCTGGGTCCACTGGGTAACTTGAGAGATCTTGATTTAGGGCAGCACTGAAGAGAGTAGGTGAATTCTTGAATCCTTGGGGTAATCTGGTCCAGGTGAGCTGACCCCACCTTCCTGTTGTGGGGTTTTGCCATTCAAAAGCAAATAAAAGTTGACTGGTGGGTGCTAGGCGCACACAGAAAAAGGCATCTTTCAGGTCCAGGACAGTGAAGTGAGTAGCCTCAGCGGGGATCAGTCCCAAGAGAGTATAAGGGTTTGGTACTACTGGGTGTATAGTTTCAACTGCATCATTTACTCGCCTTAGATCTTGTAATGGGCGGTAGTCCCCTGTCCCAGGCTTCTTTACTGGGAGAAGGGGGGTGTTCCAAGGTGACTGGCATTCCTTGAGAAGTCTGTACTTCAGTAGTTTCATTAAATGGCAGTGAATTCCTTTTATGGCTGATCGAGGGAGAGGATACTGCTTCACATGCACTGGTTCCACTCCTGGTTTGAGGACAACAATGACAGGGGCTATGTTCTTCGCTAGGCCAGGTGGATTATCTTGTGCCCATACTTCAGGTGGGGCTATAAGGTTGGTAGGTATACAGGGACTGGTTGACTTTATTGAAGGGGCACTATAGAACCACCACTCTTCTTCTCGGGGAACAGTAAGCACCATTAATCCAGCAGGCTTTGGGTTCACAGTCATTTTCATTTCTCCCCCTTCAGCAAAGGATATTTGGGCCTGGAGTTTGGCAAGCATGTCTCGGCCCAGTAGTGGGATAGGGCACTCAGGCATATACAAGAACTGGTGTGTTATCTTCTGTCCCCCTAGTTCACACATGCGGTTCGGCAAAAATGGTTTTGTGGCTTTATTTCCAGTGGCTCCTATAATGGTGACAGATCGTGAGGACAGTGGAGCTACTGGCTTGGCTACTACTGAATGTTCTGCTCCTGTATCTACCATGAATTCCATGTATTGGTCCCCTATCTTTAAATTGACCATAGGCTCCGGGGGACCCAGGGTGAACTTGGAGCCCGGTCTGGCCTAGTCTTCATCTATGTCGTCCAGGTCATAGCCCGTTGTTACTGCCACTCCCTCAACCTCTCCCTCCTACCTCTCCTGCTGGAACTGTGTTTGATTCATTCCTCCTCTCTTTTGAAATCTTCCTCCGGTCCTCCAGGGACTCCCTCCTCCCCTTGCAGGGGCGGAGTCCAGATGTGGGCACTCATTTCTCCAATGTCCTTCTTCCTTGCAGTAGGCGCACTGATTTGCACCTAATGGAGGCCTCTCGCTTTCGCGGCCTCTTCCACGTCCTCTGGTCCTTTGATTAGGAATACCTCCTCCACGTCGTTCGGTTATAGCAGCAGCAAGAAGATCTGCCTTCTTCTTCATCTTTCGTTCACTTTCTCTGTCTCGTTCATTTTAACGATTCCCAAATACTTTCTGAGCGACTTCCATTAACTGAGCTGTGTTCATGCCCGCAAATCCATCCAATTTCTGTAATTTTCGCTTTATGTCTCTCTGGGACTGACTAACAAAGGCCGCATTTACCATGCGTAAATTTTCCTGAGCGGCGGGATCATATGGGGTATACATAGAAACATAGAAACATAGGGGCATGTTTACTAAACACCGTTGCTGTGCGGGTTCCCGTTAGTGTGCGGGTGCCATATAAGGAGTGGGCGGGCCAGCCAGAAAAAAGGAAAAAACGGACCGTACCTGTGCGCATCGCGCTAATGTGCGGGTCCCACATTAGCGTGTGGGAAGGCTAAGCGGGGCGCTGCCAGGCACATAGAAGAATACAGCCGTAGCACAATGTTGAAGACAAAAATCAATGGTGCAGGGGCCATGGGTTCAATCCCCCAGTGTGCGCAACCAAAGAAGGCAGGGTGAGGCATGAATATTAATGGTAAAATATCATTTTAGGAGGTATACCACATTAGGGCGGCTGTCGGTGTTGCGCTGTTACGTTTTTGCGGCAGTAATTAATATGTTGCGTTATGAATTTCGCTGTAAAATCTGTGGTGCATTAGGCGGCGCGCTGTACGTCGCTTGCGTTACGTGCGTCGTTAGGCTGTGCGCGGGACATCTTTTGCGTATTGTGAGGCAGTAGGTGGTGCTGTGTGAGTTGTTGACGGCATGAAGCGGTGGGAAAATATCCAAACACAGGACCCGAGATGTAGCACAATGGGGAAGACACCAACGCGCTGTTACGCTTGTGCGGGTCTGGCAGCAGTAGGCGTCGCGCTGTTAGTTGTGAACGGCATAAGGCTGTGCGCAAATGTCCATACACAGGAACTGAGCCGTAGCACAATGGCAAAGACATTAACCAATGGTGCAGGGGCTATGGGTGCAATCACCCAGTGTGTGCAAGCCAACAATTCTGGCTGAACCATGCCTAGTAATGTTTTAAAAAATATATTTAGGAGGCATACCACATTAGGGCGGCTGTCGGTGTTACGTTGTTGCGCCAGTAATTAATATGTTGCGTTATGAATTTCGCTGTAAAATCTGTGGTGCAGTAGGCGGCGCGCTGTACGTCGCTTGCGTTTCGTGCGTCGTTAGGCTGTGCGCGGGACATCTTTTGCGTATTGTGAGGCAGTAGGTGGTGCTGTGTGAGTTGTTGACGGCATGAAGCGTTGGGAAAATATCTAAACACAGGACTCGAGACGTAGCACAATGGGGAAGACACCAACCAATGGTGCAGGGCCCATGGGTTCAATACCCCATTTTGTGCAATACAGAAAGGCTGGCCGAGGCATAACTAGTACTGCTGGACAAGAAAGTTGATGGAGGCACACTAATTTTGGGCGTCGCGCGGGTAAGTTTTTGCGGCAGTAACTAATATTGATCCGCATTATGCGTCTCGCTGGCAGATGTGGGGGTCGTGAGTTGATGCGGTGGAAATGTGGGCGGCATCAGGCGTCGCGCTGTTACTCTTGTGCGGGTCTGGCAGCAGTAGGCGTCGCGCTGTTAATTGTGAACGGCATAAGGCTGTGCGCACATGTCCATACACAGGAACTGAGCCATAGCACAATGGCGAAGACATTAACCAATAGTGTAGGGAGCATGTCCCCAATCACCCACAGTGTTAGTCCACAACGAGGCATATGTTTAGGGGTGAGAGAACCAATGTTCAGCATAAGGCGTTGCGTTGATGGGCATGAGGCGGTGAAAAATATCCTTTTGGAGGCACTGTAATAGTAGCCTGCAGAAGTGGCGCATTGATGGGTATGCACAGGAACAGACCCACAGCACAATGATGATGACACTGACCAATGGTGCATTGATCAGGGGTTGTATACACGGCTGTGCAGAAATAGAAAAAGGCTGGGTGATGCATCACCTGTCCTAGGTAATATTGCCACATGAGGGGCATGAAGTTATTGCCCACATAATGTGTAAGAGGCAAAAGGCGCTGTGCTTATATCAGAGCCAAATGAACAGAGCCACAGCAGAAGGGTTAGCACACTGCCCAATGGTGCTGGCATCATGGGTCCAATCCCCTGCTGTGTTCAATGAATAAGGCTGGTTGAGCCATCACCTGTCATGAACTAGGAGCCATGTAACCCTCAATTGTATGTACTACTGATAGCAAATGAACTATGGAAGTACTGTAATAGCAGGTAATGCATAAGGTGCCCATCAAGGTACCTCAGAGGTCAAATTGTAGCGTACATTCTCCACAAACGAAACACACAATGATGTGTATAGGGTGCGTTTTTGTGTGCCGTAGGAGGCAGGGCATTGACCAAACACAGTCAGTGCTAGTACCATTGTGTATTGTAATGTATGGAAATCCAAAGTAGGTGAGCAGACATGCAAGATGGAACAGCAGTGTAGCAGAATGGTCATGGCACTGACTGAACGTGAAGGGGTCATGTGTCAAATTGAGCAGTGACTAAGCCTGGGTTACCTACATCTGCGTACAGCATGCAATTGGACAGCGATCTGTGTTGCCAGCTAAACACAAGCCCACCCCAGTGCACAGGAGTATGTCACCCTTTAGGGTGTCACTGAATGCACATCATAAACCACCATTTCAGTGATGGCGAGTTCACATATAACCCAAACACTGCACAGAGCTGAAAGGAAACGTCAAGCAGAACGACAAGAACCACAGACAGCACATGTGCTGCAGTACAATAATGACATCCAGGACATGTGGCATCTACATAAATACACACACAAATTGGGTCTAGCTGGAGCTATGTACAGAGTGATGCAAATGTAACATCCAATCATGATCGTGTGCGACAGACAACGTGAAGATGTGTCCAGCAGATGCGCCTGAAATAGCACAACAGGTGAAATCTCATGATGATAGTGGACCAGCGGTTATAGGCAGAGCACACACACACGAGCCAACCATGGAGAGATGAAATGCAGGAAGGTGTAGGAGTGCAGGATGGCTTGTAGCAGCATGCACATCAGGGCAGGATGACACAAGAGCTGGGAGTCAGAAGATGGACAGAACCATGGGTCAAAACTCAGATGAGGGTACAATGTGCTTACATCACAAACCTGCCAACATCTGGCCGCCAAAAAATGGAAACGACATCTGCACGACAAGCAGACACAGCCAACAGAACAGAGATTAATCACACCGAGGACCACTCCCAAAAAACAAAAAGCAACCAAAGGTAGCACAGAACAACAACTTCCACGTCATAGCAAAGGCTGCATTCACAAGCAGTCAAGCCACACACACAGCACGCGTGCTGGTTGTAAGGACAGGCAAACCCACAGGAGAAAGCGGGAATAAATGCACCTGGTGATCTGCTGTGATCAGATCACATCACATATTGTATATGGTACCAGCGACACATGCACACACACACAAGGATATGTTATGCAGTGGATACAGCATGCAAAAGGAACAGAACACATCACCCCAATTGTAAAGGACCCACACATACCCCTACTTGAAACACTGACTAAATGCAAAGCCAACCCACCCACCCACCAATCAAACACAGAAACACCAAATCACAACCCAACAGTAATGAAACGCACATGGAAGAACTACCAGACCAGACGCTTCCAAAGGCTTCAATGTACCTCTGAAATTTAACTAATGCCTGTAATGGACGTGACATCTAGCGTCCTAACTGTATGCCTCCTCTTTACGCAAAACCCTACCAAGCAGCCCCGGAAATAAGACAGGCCAAATAACTTCTAGAATATAGCTTGAAAAAAAGCATTACCAGGAATCCCCCAAACCCCAACACATAATCAACCCTAGACGAATCAGACACTGTTCACAATCTGTCAATGTCCATAGCATGTCCTATGTGCCCTGTGGTCACCCTTAATGTAGCCTCCCTGGGGATGGCCCTGCCCTACCTGTAAACCCCCACCCCTTGTAATGTAATGCAGATATGACCCGCAGAAATGTTGCATCAACATACACCTACATAAATGAATAAAAACAAAAAAAACCCAGAGGAAAGTAAATAACCAACAAGGGCAGTGCTTGCTGTGTGGTTGAGCTGCCCAGCAATTGCGGACAGGATAGGAGCCAATTCAACATGAGAAAAGGTGCAGCACACACCTGCTCAACCTCAATATTACCACACCCCCAGGTGTAGTGCTGTGCAAACAACATTAAGAAAGAGACCCATGCAACAGCTAATATGTGCTGCCTTGTCAACACATAGTGAAAAACTTGATGTACACTGACGACAGACAAGGGTGTGTGTAGAGGTGATGAAGCAGCTGTAAAATAATGTTTCCGTTTCCAGATATTCCATAAAAAAATACGATGTTGTGAGGCAAACTGCTAAGCACTGTGTGAACAAACATGCCCCCAACCATACACACAAACAACACACTGAGGGCAAGCCAAACATTACATTCCAAAGGGAGGGCCTGTATGGGGATGTGCCGCACTCAGTGATGTGCCAAATTGCAGACACATACACAGCTGTCATCAAACACCAATGTGAGCACAGGGGTCCATGGAAATTACCATCAAATCCGTAGACAAACGTGTAAATGTGGTCCATGAGTGGAGGAGCAGTCTAGTGTTCACATAAATGTCTTGCACACAAGGCAAACACGCACCATATCACAACAGCACACCATGCGCCCTGGGGCAAATCAGTGGAGGTACATGTGCAAGAAAAGCCAGGATTCCCATGGTCCCAAGGAGTCATGTGTGATGGAATGTTAAACATTGTAATGCATGTATGTCACAGAGATAAAGTACAGAAAGAGACACATGTCTGAACAATGAACATATTTATGTTTTCTAACACGTCTCATACATACCATACACAGTGTAAACAGAATTGCAAGGTGTGTCCCACCCTGGCAAATGATGGGAACACAGTCAGCAATGTCAAAATGCACATGCCATGCAAAGGTCAACTCAAGAGCAAAACATAATGGCACGAGAATAAATGTTCATCAGGTGCATGATATGCACTGTGTAGCAGGGCCACACAACACAGCAGATGCTGCATGCCCACAATGTGTCACACACATATGCGTGCATGTAGACAACAGGTGTGGCAGAATGAGAAACCAAAACACATAACATGTCCCCCCAAACATAGCCCTCATGCAACAGAGGAGGTCACCAAATTAAAAATACATATGCTGCCAATATGTTGTAATGTGACAAACACATCTGCAAGCGAATGTCATAACTCCCACATAATGGCAGATCACCACATCAGCAATGTGTCAATGTACACCCCAAATATTATCTCAAACTGACTGACTATATGCTAACAGGTAGCAGGGACACATGAACACAGAGTGAATACAAACCACAAAACAGGCAGAAATGTGTACACATAACACCATACAGGAGGCCCCCTTGCATTGTCTGTTGGTTACACAGTCGCTGGCCACATATAGCAGGTTACATGGAATGCAGATGTGTAGCACGAAAATGGTCACCCACAATAACACACCCCAAATACAATGTCCTAATGAGAGTGTGGTAAATGCAGGGGGTAACACAGGACTGTGCAGACGTGCAATGCAAGGCGTGGCCATACATGCAGAGTGTCATGTCTGAACATCAAACAAAACCAATAATTAGCATGTGAATATGCAAAGAATGGCACATAATCTCACACTGCAACACACCGAGGTCATAGCTCCACATGTTGTGGCTCACAAACAGAGTCACTCTGATGCACAGCCACCAGCCGGACACTAACATGGTACTGTGATGCCACACATGAATGTAAACCACATTGCCGCCTACACACATCAATCAAGGATGTTGGTGGGCATGACCGTGTGTTATTGGAAAACATGTAGCATGTCCAGGTGTGTGGCAGGTGGACATAGACAATTGCAATGCTGAAACTGTTCCCCCCTGCAACAATCACGGCTGTATGCTACAGTTGAAATAAACAGATCAGGGTATCCTGAGTGCCATGTCACACACATGGGCCAAAGCTCTGCAGTAAACAACTTGTGAGGAATGTCCAAACGACACAGATGATGTCAGTCCCTGATGCGCAAACTGTACCAAAAGCAAAGGCTTCCTGACATCCAAAATATCACTTACAAAATTCCCAGGCAAACATGGGCGTGCATAGTAAAGTGTCACATGCCAATATGGCACAGTCCGAGGAGGTTCATCTGTGTCCCTGCAATCAGCAGGACTGTCAGCTACAGCATGGCACAAACTGTGTGCTGTACATGTCTGTCATGGTCAAACAAGCAGTCCAAGAGCAATAACGTCCAGCACAGGCCTGTGTTCCACTCACAGACGTCAAACATCAAATAGGATATTTCCCATTAAACAATAACATGGTGCACTGTCCCACAACAGCTGTTGGATGAGGAGACGAGATGCACTGGAGGAAATGTGTCCATAATGTCCACTGCCCTGTGCAAAGAAAGGATAGGTGTGGCCAATGTTAGTAACCCTGCAACAACACCACAAATTGCCACAATGCACACTGCACTAATGAAAGATTGAAGTGATGGAAATGCAAACATGACAGGATATGCACATCAAATAAAACACAGATGTGAAAGGAACAGTACATGTTGCTGCAGACACGGGTGTCACATGGAGATGGGTATGTTAAATACCATGTCACACAGGCATCTCACAGCTACACACTATATGCATCCCTTTTTGTGTACAGAGATGCAACATTACATGTCCATGAGATCAAATGATACCCCACAAAAGGTACAGCCAGATGTAATAACAATTAAACAAAGGTGGAATCTAACCTATGTGTCCATGATGTGTCCCTCATCAATCCCATCAACTGCTGCATATGTACACCAGGTCACAGCGAACGGAGACGATATCAGGTCAACCAGTAGAACCAACATGTAAAGTCACACATCAGGGATCTTCACATCATGCCTATGTCAGACAGAAAACAAATGTTGCTCAACACCAGTCCCACATAACACAGGACACAACTCTGCTCACCAGAAATGTGGGTGATGATGAATAGGTGAACAGCACTACTGTAGAGGTAACAAAACCCCACAATGCCCCCCAGGTGCCCGCACCCATCAAAGCATATGACAATGTATCATGCATGTACAATGCAGCACCACATAAGCAAACCAATAAACAGCCACCAGCACAATATGCGTAGTACAATGTGACAGCTGAAATACGTGGCCTGTCGGTGCCCAAGTGCTAATTTGTGCACATAACGGTCGAGTGACATGCAAGGACACCCTGATGATGGCCTATTTAACTAAAATGGTGGAGGCAGCAGGTGTTGCTTCCGCAAAGCTAGCCCATCAAGGCCCACATGTGGATCTGTGGAAAATCTACCAGAAAACCCATTACAGGAAAAATACTGGTCACAACCGCACATGGAGATGTGTGACAACAGGCAAATATGGGTAAGACCGGCACACAGAATATATGTGAACAACACCAGCTGCCAAATATGATACATAACAGGCTAGATGTTGTGCACCTGACATCACACACATACAATGTATCGGTAGTTCTACATACCCTGGACCCCAGCATTTCTGCTGATGTTCTGCCATGTGCTAATGACACACACCGACAGCACTGTCATCACGTATGTCCTGTGTAGTGGAAAGAAGAAACAACCTTGTCAGGTTCCAGCGCTGAACGCCACACTGCAACGTACTGTCCCCAGCTGTAATACACCAAAACATGAACCAACAACGGACTGTGCACCCTCACACTGCACAGATCTTGTACATGGGAGAGGCATCATGTACATGTGTGATGCAAATACCAAGGCCCCCCACATCCATCATATGCCTCCCCACCCTCCTGCTGTGCCACACACGTGCCAAAACAGGTGGATGGACACACCATGTTGGTGACGCATCCCAAGGTTCACACTATATGTCTGTGCCTCCCATGTTCAGACCAACACCCCCTCTCTGTGTGCAGTACCCTCCAATTTTGTTTTGAAGCACAGTGTAAGTACCTGTGTCACCTGGAAATATGCCTCAATACCACCTGTATACACTGTGTAGATGCATATTATGCATTGTACATCTCCCCCAGCAAAGAATAATGACAGTTGTGTGTTTATCATGTGATGAAATACATGGCAAGGGCAGCACCATGGCTCTCCACAATAACCACCATGTCTGCATGTCACCTTACCGTGATTGTTGCATGTTAACCCATTGTGTAACTGTGAGAAAGTTCAACCAAGGATAGGTTTGATGTCTCAATGCCCCAAATAACCCCCACATAGGTCTGTGTGTGTATGTGCATATAACATCCCTTGATAGTGTCCTCAAGGTATCTGTGTGTCTGTACCGTGCTATCCTGCCATACACACAGCACGTCCCACACGCATGAGGCAGATGTAGAGATACTATCAAATACATATGCCACCAATAAAAAATGGAAGACCCCATAAAATCGGAAGGGCAAACACATCTAGCGTCACATTTGCCTAACGAAATACACCCATTCAGCATCTAACCCACTGCACATCTGTATGTGTGTACATGTAATATACTGCTATGCATTACTCCACCACAAATGGACTGTAGCAATCATATGGCCCCCTGGCTGCCCACTGCACATGTCCACATAATTCACCATATCCATGCCTGTGACACCTGATGAGGCATACCTTACCACACACTGCGCTGCTGCTGCAGCAATACACGTGACACCTTGTCAGAAACACCATAGGAACGTTATCAGGTGCATGTGTACTGTGATATGTCTGACATATTGCATTGAAAATATCCAACATACAAACATAGCAAGCTGACAGGAGCAGAACACACACACACACAAACACCCACAGATTGCAGTACACAAACAAAGGTCCCGCATGAAAGCTCACCACAAACATGGACACCTCTATCACACCAAACCCCTAACCATCTGCCTGACCCAGGGCTCCTCACACACAATAACACCAAATAACTGTGTCTGGCCAGCAGTTGCTAGCACAAAAAACCACTAAATGGTACTGTGACCCCCAAAAGCTCTGAAAGGTGTAGCAACACCCTCTGACCCACAACACCAACAGCTGCTACTGTGCTCTGTCCACATTGTCCATCACACACCTCTGACGACATGTTATGAGGGATGTTTAAGAAAAGGACAATGCAGTGTTGCATCTGAATGGTAAATGGTCCAAACATCACCCTTTGTAAACCTCACACGCATACAACAGCACATATATGTGGGTAGATGTGCAATACATACCAGTGAATCTGTCTGCAATCAATTGACGCCTGACCGATGTGCCTGCCTGTGTGTCACCACAGGCACGTACAGGGGGGCACGGTGGATCCTCCTCCACATCCTCATTAATCTCTGCAGGGATACCATGCCTGAGAGCAATGTTGTGCAGTATGCAACAAGCTACGATAATCTCTGCAACAGTCATTGGCGAATATTGTAAGGCCCCACCTGATCTATCCAGACACCTGAAGCGACTTTTCAAAACGCCAAAGGTGCGTTCTATGACTGAGCGGCTGGATGCGTGGGCCTCATTGTACCTCCGCTCTGCACGTGTCCGTGGTTGACGCACAGGTGTCAGGAGCCAGGGCCGACACCCATACCCTGCATCACCTGCAGAGAAGAATGTTGCATGTGAATGACTGAGCGCATGACACCATAAATTCACAGATGTATAGACGAGAGACATAACCCACAACACATCAGGACAGACATATTTTACATCACAATTATCCACCAGACCTAACAACTATTCTGATAGAAACACAACAAATGCCCTGTCAGGTCTGTAGAGACATGTCCGAGAACAACACAATCCCACCTTGTCCCCCCAAAAGAGTCCTATGTTGAGCACACGTCCCATGTTATGTGGCTCATGTTCTCATCACCGACACCATCACCACCAATGGTAGAGTACGCAATAAAAACACACATGACACATACAAACAATATATGTTTGCAAAGTAAAGAACACAATAATGTTTGCTGGGCCAATGTAGGCGCACACACACAACATGTTTGACTGTGATGTCAGCCAGGATGAACACAATATCACCATGACACCCCATGTCGTCAAAGGTCTCCATATCTACATATAGCAGTATAACTTAAAATGCTGTTGACCGCTGTCAACAAACCATCTCAGTAGACACCATGTCTACTGTACCCTCACCGTTCCATCCTTGTTAAGTTGTGCTCCACAGAATATGACATTGTAGGCCACATGATTTGTAAAACATCACAGCTACTGAGTATGACAACGTTCCTGTGTATGTCCCACCAATACCCTACGTCTGGCCAAAAACATAGGCCCACGTCTTTGCAGTCAAATCTCCCAAATGATGAGTCACATCAGGAGAATCACGGACCCGGCGGGGGCAGCACTGCACATGTGCAGTGCGCAAAGGTAATGCTAACCCCAGCCCGGCCCCACCCCTGTAATGGCAGAGGACAAAAGCATTTGCACAGCTATGCAAAAATGTACACCCAATAGCAAAGGCAAGCAACATGCATCATATGTTGGCAACCCCCCCCTGTCCAGCAAACAACAGCTGACAGACCCATGAATGATTGAGTGTGTGGCCCTCACACGCACATGACACGCATTAGGAGCATGGATTGTAAATAACACACGTCTGACATGACCTAACACAGATACAATCTAAACCCATGCATACACAGGTGGGTGGAAATGCCCCCCCCCCCATCCCTGTGTGCAGAAGATATACAGACACAGGTGCCAATACACACCCGACACACACATCTGAACAGTTGCATATGTTCCGTAACAACACCATCATCTCCACATCACATATGGCTGTGAAACGGATGTGACATGGCTAATCATGTCCCCTGTTAAACAACGTCTACAGTCCTGTAATTATGTAAAGTCACAACAGTTGTCGGTTTGCTGAATGGGAGTTCATGTAACTATAGCACAGTGGCCAATATCTGCAACACATGGGTAATGTTACCTAAACACATACATATATGACTAATCATCGAAGATATATATGGAGATACTCACCCAGCAATATACAGTCACCGTAATGTCCATCCTCAAATTCCCTAAATAGTGCTGAGCGATGCAGGATATAGGAGTCATGGGTGGACCCTGGAAACCTTGGGACCACATTCAGAATATGCAGATTAGCATCACATACAACCTGAACCATTCAGGGAATGGTAGTGTTTGCGGTTGCGGAACACCACCTCCCTGTCTCTGGGCGGGACCAGGGCAACATGTGTGCAATCAATAGCTCCCATCACGTGTGGTATCCCGGCTAACGCCTCAAAGGCCTGGTCCAGGGTCTCCCAATGTTGCCTACTGTGGGGAAGGGCTATGTACGTCCCCACCCGGTGACCATAGCACGCAGTACTTGGTGGAGACAGCGTGAGAAGGTGGGGCGGCTCATGCCACCCACTGCGGCCACAGATTACTGGAAACAGCCAGAGGCAAAGAAATGTAAGGCAGCAAGGAGCTTGACTACACCTGGTATGGCATGGGACCGGCTAGTCAGGGGCTCAAGGTCAGGTCTCAGATCCTCATACAGCCCCCTAATAGCCCTTGTGCTCAGTCGGTACAGGGAGATGACCTGGTCCTCACGCATGCCCTGGAGCTGGGCCCTGGGCCTATAGAGCCGCAGCTGCCGAGCCTGCACCTCAGTACGCCGTCTGTGCCGTCGCCGCACAGAACCTCTCTGGCCAGCCGCCGCAGCAGCAGGTCTGAGTTGCTGCGGATCGACACCCATGCCCTGTGCCACAGCCCCATGGACCTCATCTCCCCTGGCCAGCAACCGTAGCATCTGCCCACGTCTTTGGGCACATGCAACAACAACTATTATGTCCTCCATGTAAAGCCCTCTGTGACTACACAAGCACAAACACACAGACAAAACACAGACACACAGACACACAGACACACACACACACTTGCCCAAACACTGCACAAATGGCAAACCACCACAAACATCAAAGACAACAGACAACTCCCACCATATGGCTCACTACAGTTGCTCCCAGATTCTCCAAACAAACACACGCCGCGCCTACCAAAACACCCTCAAATGTGCTGACTGAGCACCCTCTTTTTATACAGTGTACAGTTATTTTCCGTTTTGTCGGTACCGCGCCCCCGTGTGCGTAGTGTGCCATGCGCAGGAGGTCACGCATCGCCGCCTGTCTGTGCGTGCCGCGCATGTGCAAGCGTTGTCACGTGTGCGTGTGTATGACTGCGACGCGCATGTGCCAATTGGGGCGCATGTGCGTTTGGGTGTGCGCGGAGCCCATGTGAACCCCGTTACGCATTGGGCGTATGCGTTTCACCAAAGTCATGATGCAAACACAAACGGTCATGCGCTAAGAGTGGCGCTTGCGTGTCGCGCAAGCACCTTAAAAAGGCCAGCGCATGAGCATGCGCAATTCAACACAGGCGCGTCGCACAAGCAGCGCCGTCGCCGACGTCCTGCTGCAAACAAACGCCCACGCGTTAAGAGTTGCGCCTGTGCATAACGCACACAACCATAGAGCGAGACGCATGAGCATGCACAATGAAACACAGTCGCGTCGCACAAGCAGGGACGTCACACAGTGGCGCATGCGCAACGTATGCACCGTCCACAAAACTACAAATGCACCCAAACGGAAGCAAAATGTTGAGGGTTGGTTGAGGAGTCAGAGCGAGTGTATACAGAGTTGATGTACGTGAGAGGTGGTGTAGTGAGAGGTGGGTCAGTGTCATTTGGGTAGCCACATTTTCCCGTGTTGTTTGATAAGTACCCATATCTGTAGTCTGTCATTGTGTGTGTTACCTTGTCTGTGTATTGTGTGAGTGACTGTTCTGTTCCTGTGCTGTGTGCCTTGTGGTGGGGTCGTGGTTGCGGTGTCTGTCCCTTGCCTGTTGTGGGTGGGGCGGAGGGGGTGAGGTGCAGTGGGGAGGCGAGTGGTGAGGTGAGTGGGGAGCAGAGAGGAGGGAGGAGGCCGATGTGAGAGACCAGACCCGAAGCCAGCGGGGGCGGGGGAGTGACAGGGAGACACACAGGGGTACAGAGAGAGATTGGGAGCCAGGGACAGAGACAGAGAGGGATAGAGAGAGGGATAGGGATAGGCAGGGAGGGACACAGACAGAGAGGGACAGAGAGAGGGGCAGAGGGAGGCTGAGGGTGGGGGAGGCTGAGCCTGGTGTATTTGCGGGTGAGGTGGTGCCGCCAGTACCACTAGAGGCAGGGCCTGCGGGTACTGAGGGACCTGTGGAGGTGGGGGCAGTGCCAGGGCCATCAGTACCTGCACAGCCTGCTCCCAGCAGGCACACAGGGAAGAGGAAGCGTGTCCCTGTGTCTGAGGCTCTCAGGAGGAGGGCATTAAAATTCACAGACGCTGAGAACCCACAACCTCCTCTCCATGGTCCTTGTAAATTACGAGTTTCTTTTTGGCCGACAGAGCACAAGGACAGGCACAGCAGGGCGTAACGCGGTGTGGGAGGCGGTCCAGCGAGGGGGTCGCAGAGGCAGGGGCCCCCCCACGGGACATAGATAGCCTGAAGAAAAGATATTCCGACATCAAAAGAGGTGTTACGGCAGCACCTCTGTGCCGAAACAAAACATGCTAGGGGTACAGGAGGAGGGGGCCCCCTGCCAGCCATGCTGACGCCCCTGGAGCAACAGCTGGCCGAACGCCTCGGTCCGGTCTACACCTATGGTCTGCCTGCACTGCTGGATACTGCAGATCCACATGCAGGTAAGTATGTCATGCATATCCATCACATCGCATCACCCCCCTGAGATGATCAATGTGTATACAGCTGACATTTGCAGATGCACACACATACCTATCTCCCCATTCCAAGGATGTCGTTAGCCTTGTGTCTGAGGCTGTGTGCACCACCCCATCATACCCTATGGTGGCCAACACATAGACACAGTGCGAACACTATGTCGGTAGACGTGAGGGTCAGAGATGTTTTGCGCAATGTGTCTGGGGTTGTTTCCCTGAGGGTGGAATGATAAAGCGGCCCGTGTAATCATATGTAGATGGTGATTACTGTCTGCCACCACATGGTGGCATGGAACAGTTGTAATGGAATGTATATTTGCCAGGTAGGGGCGAAGGGGAATGGTCACCACAAATGCAGTATACGGAAATATACATCCACACTGTATTTAACAATCCGTCATGTGTTCATGTTTTACAGAGTATTGTAAACATGGGAAACACACTATAATGTACTTGTACTGTAACCCAGTTACCCAGCCGCGTCATGTGACCCTTGTCAGGATCACTGACGGCTGGTACACACACAGCAGATGTATGAGGATAGTGGAGGAACATCCAGGCCTTGCCGTAACAATCCCTGTCAGTCTGACACGTTCTGCAAACCCTTTGTCATGCAACACAATCATTCACCATAGGGAAGCCAAGGGTATATCAACCACGAGGGTTCCCCATGATTGGCACAAACCTCTGGCCATGTCTGTCATCCGCATCTATGGGATCTCAGAGCTCATTACAGGGTAACTATGGCGTCAGTACAGCTGGACTGTTTGCAGGCTCACCCCACTTTGACAAGGGTATTGATGGCAGATTTCAGATGTGGATGTCACATGTTGTTATCTGTTTCTACACATCTCTGTCTTGCATTGTTGGTACCACTCTCATTCCTGTGTGTGTATTCATGTTGTTGATTACACTAGTTAATATTATGTGGCGTGTCCGTGAACCGTGTCTCACACTTACGACACTCAGATTCCCCCTGGATCATATCCCCTCCATAGAGATATGTTGTTTAACGTACACAAGAGTACATGGTACATCTCACAGATGTGTGTGGATATATTCTGGGTATGTCCCAACCCACGTCAGCCTGCATGCACCCGCCCTCTCAATGTCTGCCTGTAATTAGGTGATAGACAGTGGTCAGCCAACCGTGCTGCTACTAGAAACTGTCACTGGGATGAGGGACACCATGTACCATGTCGTGGGGAGTCCACGCATATTGTGCCCACTCTGTCCACCCCCCCATGGGTCAGCTGTTCCCCCCAGAGGGCCGGACACCATTCCTGTGTCTCTCACTGCACACACACCTCACGTTTTCCGGAATGGTCTTGCCAGTTCACAGGATCACCCTGCACAACTGCTGGTGTGTTTGCAAAGACCGTGCCATATGAATTCTGCTAGCCATTGCTTGCCCTAATCAGCCAAATGTTACAGCTAAATGTGCATGTCCCTGGCCTTCACATTGTTTCACATAACCATCGTCAGCTCCCCTGGCTACCTGCCACCCACCATCTGTCACTCTGTGTCTCTGTGTTTTGCGAGCTGCCACTGCATCGGGCAGTCAGGCCCTGATGTGCTGTGGTCCATCAGTGTCCCAGTCATCCCCCTCTCACAAGGGATGCAGTGTTAGCTGATTGGGACATGTGTTCCGTGTTGTAACTATATAAAAGGGTGCATGCACCGGCATGAACAGAACCTTACACTGGACGACATCTGTCCACATGGACGTTGTGTGTGCAATCATGTCACCATTCCCCCCCCCATGTCACACCACAAAAACACCACAAGATTGCAATACACAGAGGGGACAAATATGTAGCTGTGTGATACACAGCTGTCAGTACCCTACATAGGCTATGATTTGCTGCCAGCCCATGGCCAATGACTATCATGACGGGGCCCCCCCCCCCCCCAACGTATCAGGGATAGTACATCCTTAACACACATCCCATACAACTTCTGAGCGGGTAGGTTTAACAGGACTAGGGATCGTGGGGATCATGTATCTGTGGCATGTGTAGAGGTAATGCACATACCCAGTCACTGCAATCTGGCTCAGTGCTATCACCCTCCCCGACGTCACACTCACACATGTACATGGCCAGTCAAATGTGTTGACATGTGACCGTTGGGGGGGACGGGGACAGCACAGAGTATGGGTGGTGGTGCACCATGGGTAGCCTAGTATCCACACCTGCCAGTACAGCAGGCAGACAGTACAGCAGTGCGGGCATAGATATTCCCTGACACATGTTATGGGAAATGTCCTGGCCAGGTGTGTCAATACACATACTAACATGACCGAAGGGCAGATGAGTCACCTTCCCCTGACCCTGTGGCTGCAGGAACACATTGACCTGTGCTCTGATGATGACAATGTCCACCATGAGACATGTTGTGTACCCTCTCAGTTGCAGCTAGCCCTGTATTGGCGTGTTTATCCATGGCCCCCACATAGGGTACAGGGAGACATCCAACATGTGGTACACATCCCAGCAGTGTGTGACACTGTTCCAGACATGTCATGGAGTAGAAGCCCCTAAACAACTGCACCATCACTGCCCTATGTCATCTCATCTGTCACTGTGCATTTGTGTGTGACTGTTTCCTGTTTATCTGACATACTCTACGCACACTGCTACATGTGCCTGTCAATTGTGCCTCAGGATCCTCTGCAGTGGTATCGTCCTACATTGTAGGTTCGTGGAAGGTACATGTAGCACTGGGGACACCGTATGTCCCATGTGAATATGCCGTGAGCAATGGCATGCACACCCAAACCTAGACTGTCAAGGATGGCGTACCTGTTGGTGCTGTGTAGCCCTGGTCAGCAGCACATACATTACACACATGGGGTGTGGGATCGACTTGCCTGAATAGATGGCCATATGAGGATATAGTCAAACCTGGAGGCCACACAGGGCATGCACGGCTGACACCCAGGACCAGTTTTAATGTGGACACAGTACATGGTTTTGGGCGATAGGTCTGTGGGTATGTGGGGGCTCTGTAATGTGCCAACACATTCAGGGGTTACTCTGAATATCACATATGGAGTGGTCTGGATAACACACACGTAGATGGTTGCTGTACAGCTTACACATATGTATTTTATCCTGTGTGTGCACACAATTACAGGGACTATAGTACATTGCCAGACACATGTGGAGCAGGCGGAGGCAAGAGGAGGAGGAGGAGCTGGAGCAGGATGCGAGGGGGGAAAGACGAGGAGGTGTGGCACGCACCTGGAACAGAGAGCCCTGATACCGGAGGTTGGATGTGGGGAAGTAGTCGCCAGGGTGAAGAGGCCTGGTCCCCGGGAGGGTCACATGGGACCTCCACGGAGCCCCACACACCAACCAATGTTGTCCTGCAGCCAGGATATGCTGCATCAGCGCAGCCAAGGCGCAACGAAACTGGCCGAGGATGTGCTACTACATGAGCTGCGTGCCCGTGGTGCTGCAATCGCAACGCGACCAATGAAGGTGGGTAATTAATCATTCCTTCCATTAACCATCAACTATGCTGTGTGTACATAGGCTCACAGATGTTGCACCCTGGGGCGGCTCCGCCTTCTGTCAAGGTTTAAGATGCCACACAAAGGCACCATGTTTGTTACAGAAGCTATCTTTGTGACACACATCAGAGTTTGCACTAGATGTGCAAAACACAGTGCTGGCATGTGGAATCAAAGTGTATGAGCACACATGCACAGCATCCTATATATCATGGACACACAATTGCTGTGCCGGACCAGTACCAGGAAAGCAAAGCACTGTGCCACAGGGTAATACATCCCCTATGTATACTTGTTGCAGTGTGTTTGCCCACACACCTGTGCACAGCTAAAGAGGGAGATGTGGAGGGGGCGTGGCCACCACCACCAAAACACACACACCTCTAATCCATCTCATGTGTGTGTATGTGGTGTAAAATGTGACAGCATTACCCTTCTAAAAGCTGTGATATGCGTGTCCACATTACACATTACACATGTGAGTTACCTAATCTTTGTGCCTTTGTTGCCCAATGACACTGTTACACACAGCCGGACAGGCAAGAGAGTGTGTACAGCTACAGGATGCAGATGTAACATGTTAATGATGCGTTCAGGTGCCTCTGTTTGGGAAAAAAAAGGGTACGAACAAAAATGCGTGACCATATTAACAGGAAAGGTCTAGGCCCCCTGACTGCTAGCAAAACCCATGTGCCATTGCTACATTGTGACAACTGGTACAGTGCAGCAGCGCAAATCAGGGTTCACATACACAGGCGAGGGACATAGGTGTGATATGAAGACGTGGATAATGGCCCCCATCCCACATAGGCTTTATCAACAGGTGTCCACACAGGCATCATAGGACGACATTATAGTGTACAGGTGCCTCATACACACAGAGAGCACTATATGCACACTGGACAGGAATCAGATGTTCCTTTCCCATGGTTTTGGGGCGGCAACACGGCACCTGCGGTCACCGGAATGCCAACAACTAGGGTTGGCTGTGTGACATACCGGCCAGAGTGGCGACGGGGGGGGCTGTCCAACATGTATATTCCTAATGTACAGTCGTCTGAGGCGGATGGCCATTAGGGTCTATACGCCACATTACGTGTCCTTGCATCAGCATTGTGGATGAGGCAATCAGGTGATGTGGCTGGGGGCGGGGACATAAAGTTGAAAGTCCAAAACTGTATGACATCACACAGGTAACCTGTGATGAGGCCAAGTTGCGTTTTGGGGTCAGCAGATACACAGGGAAGACCCGGGGTATCGGTTCCCCCTGACCCCAAACCAGACACAATATCCCAAAATCCAAAACCTAAATACCCAAAAGAAAACGTTAAGCTGCGACAGCAACCGACTATTCAGCACCCTCCTGACATGGCAGATCCAGACAGTTCACGTGAGAAAACACAGTTCAGCACTAACGGTAAAAACATGCCCATTCAAAACATGTATGTTACAGTTGCAATCATCCGCTGGGGGAATACCTTGTGATGCCATGTGGCATGGTCGTCAGGTCGATGAACAGCAGTCTCATACAGGGTCCAGAATGTGAGCAAATGGCTGTATGGACAGGTCAGGTTGTCTTCACCTTCCCAGGGCGTCCACAAAATTTAAAAAAGCCTAGAGACGGCAGGACACACATTACATATTTTGGACCAACCACACCCACTACAGATGATATACATTGGCCATTGGCAAAGGCACATGCCATGAAATGACCAGGGGATACGTTACGTTCGTTGTGCCAAATGCAACTGCTAGCTCACCCTCTGTGCTGTGCGACGCAGGGGCTGGTATACACCCCGAGGGACATCTGGCCTGTGGCTTGGTGTGAGCAGGGATCTCATTCGCCCAATAGCGGATTCCGTCACTCCCTCTTTACATATATACAAAGGACACGATGGCCCTTCTTTCCCTGAGGGATCATACATAAGGTGAAGGTGTGTATTGTAACGGGAGTCCTAACATCATTCCATTCCGAGGCCGTGGAAAGTGTTTTGCCCCATGCCCGTGGTGTTGGACGGTTGGTCTTCCAAGTGACAGCTGCTAGTACCTGGGATCCTCAACACATTTCATTCCCCCCTCTGACCCTGGTACTTGCACTTGTAGGGTTGGGTTATCCACCTCGGGATACAAAGATGTATGAGCCCTGCATTGACTGTATCCACTACTGGACTAACGCCGCATCCACTGTGTCATAGTTGTCACCAGGCTATGCATCCACATGAACATTGTCTCGTGGTTGGTGTTACTGACATGGGCTAACCTCACCTGTCGAGGCCACAGTTGAGATGTCCTGCCATGTTGCCGCACTCACAGTGTCACATCTGTCCACCCTCCCGTGTTTGTGGCGACTGGGTGTGCCTGTAGGTCAGCATTGGATGTGTTTGTTTGTGA